>OY720451.1:51448538-51666038 GCA_963082715.1 Harpalus rubripes
TAATTATTTAATTATTTAATTATTTAATTATTTAATTATTTAATTATTTAATTATTTAATTATTTAATTATTTAATTATTTAATTATTTAATTATTTAATTATTTAATTATTTAATTATTTAATTATTTAATTATTTAATTATTTAATTATTTAATTATTTAATTATTTAATTATTTAATTATTTAATTATTTAATTATTTAATTATTTAATTATTTAATTATTTAATTATTTAATTATTTAATTATTTAATTATTTAATTATTTAATTATTTAATTATTTAATTATTTAATTATTTAATTATTTAATTATTTAATTATTTAATTATTTAATTATTTAATTATTTAATTATTTAATTATTTAATTATTTAATTATTTAATTATTTAATTATTTAATTATTTAATTATTTAATTATTTAATTATTTAATTATTTAATTATTTAATTATTTAATTATTTAATTATTTAATTATTTAATTATTTAATTATTTAATTATTTAATTATTTAATTATTTAATTATTTAATTATTTAATTATTTAATTATTTAATTATTTAATTATTTAATTATTTAATTATTTAATTATTTAATTATTTAATTATTTAATTATTTAATTATTTAATTATTTAATTATTTAATTATTTAATTATTTAATTATTTAATTATTTAATTATTTAATTATTTAATTATTTAATTATTTAATTATTTAATTATTTAATTATTTAATTATTTAATTATTTAATTATTTAATTATTTAATTATTTAATTATTTAATTATTTAATTATTTAATTATTTAATTATTTAATTATTTAATTATTTAATTATTTAATTATTTAATTATTTAATTATTTAATTATTTAATTATTTAATTATTTAATTATTTAATTATTTAATTATTTAATTATTTAATTATTTAATTATTTAATTATTTAATTATTTAATTATTTAATTATTTAATTATTTAATTATTTAATTATTTAATTATTTAATTATTTAATTATTTAATTATTTAATTATTAATTATTAATTATTAATTATTAATTATTAATTATTAATTATTAATTATTAATTATTAATTATTAATTATTAATTATTAATTATTAATTATTAATTATTAATTATTAATTATTAATTATTAATTATTTATTATTAATTATTAATTATTAATTATTTATTATTAATTATTTATTATTTATTATTTATTATTTATTATTTATTATTTATTATTTATTATTTATTATTTATTATTTATTATTTATTATTTATTATTTATTATTTATTATTTATTATTTATTATTTATTATTTATTATTTATTATTTATTATTTATTATTTATTATTTATTATTTATTATTTATTATTTATTATTTATTATTTATTATTTATTATTTATTATTTATTATTTATTATTTATTATTTATTATTTATTATTTATTATTTATTATTTATTATTTATTATTTATTATTTATTATTTATTATTTATTATTTATTATTTATTATTTATTATTTATTATTTATTATTTATTATTTATTATTTATTATTTATTATTTATTATTTATTATTTATTTATTATTATTATTATTATTATTATTATTATTATTATTATTATGATTATTATTATTATTACTACTGCCGACCCAGGTGGAGTAGCGGTAGCGCTATCGCTTCGCGCTCCGAGGGTCCTGGGTTCGAATCCCGAATAAGGCATGGCTGTTGTGTGTCTTTCTTCATTTTATCTTCATCAACAACCAATTCTACGTAGAAAAGTTATAAAAGAAATTGAGAAAACTCATCCTCATAATATATATATATATATATATATATATATATATATATATATATATATATATATATATATATATATATATATATATATATATATATATATATATATATATATATATATATACCGGGTGGCGCTCGAAATCCGTTACATAGGCATTTAACATAGGAAAACCGTTTTTCCTAGTGCATTGCTCCCCAAATTATTTTAGAAAAAAAATCTTCAAATAAAAGTTGTAGAACATAAAAGTTTGCATTTGAATCAATAAGCAAAATTAATTTTGCGTGCTTTGTAAGAGCAGAAATTAGTTATGAAAATGTCGAAAATCTACTCCAAAGTAGTGATAGCCATGGAATTAACAAAAAGCTTAACAAACAAACGTGTGTTTATCTGTCATAAAATTTAATTTACATTTTATTATTTTAATAAAATTATCACAACGTAAAATTCTTAAGCAGAATAATAATTTAATTGTTCTATACTGTTCAAATACTTATTTTTCTTGACAAAAATCACAATATTTGACATTTAAAACGTCACATGTGTTTGTCTTTTTTATTTTATTTCCATGGCTGGCACTATTAAACTGACATTTTTAAAATTTTCATATTCAATTTCTGGAGTTACTAAACATACGAAAAGAATTTTGTTTACTGATTTACATGCAGAATTTTATGTTCTACAACTTTTATTTGAAGATTTTTTTCTACAATAATTTGGGGAGCAACGTGCTAGGAAAAACGGTTTTCCCATGTTAAATGCCTATGTAACGGATTTCGAGCACCACCCGGTATATATATATATATATATATATATATATATATATATATATATATATATATCACCGGTTATATACGAATCTATTACAAAGTGTGTAATAATAAATAAAAAAATCTGGTGTGGCCAACACAATACCTTCCGTCATGTACCGCTCGAGCCGCGTGCCGAGTGTCAGGGCGCGAGTCTGGGAACCTGGTTTAATCCCGACCAACGCCAAATATTTCCAATTTTAAATGACACAAAATTGACCCCTGTGGTGCACTCTCCACGCCAGAAATAATTGCCCATGAGGTGACGCCTGGTAAGCACCGATATCTGTGTACAAAGCAGATTGGCACACCCAGCAATGGATAATAAGCTGTGATGGTATATTTATTTATTTACTTATTTTAGCGAATGTTACTCTAATTTTGGCAGTTTATTTCTTAAAATATAGTTTAATCTAATCCAAGTAACTACATATTTGATAATAAAATGAAGATTAAATTTGAAATACCTGGATAAAATAGAATTCACAAATCCTAAAATGAGAATTAGCTTAAACTTTTTGGTGAATCGTTAATTTTTATTAATCTAAATACATACCTACATATTTACATATGCTGGAAACTGTATTGATTTACTTTCCTATTATTCTATTTACATTTTTCTCTTTAAAACGTTACTATTATTAAATTGAAATGATTTGTTCTTTGACAGTGACATTTATCTGTCAGTTACATACATTTGAATAACTGCGTTTTGTTTGTTTAAAGTTTAAAGCGTAGGCTCTAGAATTTAAATTATAGATAATTATATAAATTTCTCCATAAAATATATAGAAAAGGTATTAATGCATATCTATAGAAAATTTAATAAGCTTTAATTTTTATAATAACATTAATCTTGAAAAAATAACATTTAAAGGTATTTTGAGCTTCTAGTAAAGTGCCATTTCCGGTTATCCGATTTACACCAAAATCTAATGGGCTCTTTCCAGTACAGAAAAAGTTCGAAATACAAAGTTTCAAAATTTTCTGAATGTTAGTATTTGAGTTAGTGTGGAGGATCCACACACACCTACACACAGCCATATACGCACATACACACAGACATTATCGTGAAAATGTTAAAATTGGAGGGACCTTAAAACGTGGTCATTTAGTAAAATCTCGATATGCAATTTTTAGCACGATCCCTATACCTCCCTTAGCAAAAATCTGATATAGAAAAACGACGATAAAATTTAATTATCGACTCATGAACTACTAGTTTCCACTCGCCGATAAAATAGAATTTTATCGTTTTGTATAATAAATAACTACTGTTTCGGGTTTTTTTAATTCATATATTTTCGTCACAATGCTAAAATATAATACCTATACTTACCTGATAAGACAGTCAACAATTTAAATAATGTGTAAAAGTAAAATAATACTGGTTGCACTTTTATAATCAGTGGCAATATATTTTCTAGAACTGTCAAAATTACTTGGTTAGTTGGTTGTCCGATTAACTTGTTACTGCATTTACTAAAAAATAGAAAATAGGTGAACGGTTAATCGCTATTTCGAATACCAATTAGAATAACCGGATAGTTGACAAAAATTAATAGTCGAGTAAGCTGGCAGAAGTCGGGTTATTATTTTTTGCAATTATGAACTTATAATGAAATTTTAAATAAATTGATTATAGCTATTAATACACTTAGGATTGTTATGAGTATCATAACTGCCGCAGATGTCGGTTTGAGATCCGAGCTCGTAGAGCGAGGATTTTAAGACATCTAAGGCATGTTATTATTCATAACATTCGTGGTTGTCCAATCGTTATCGGATTCAGAAAATGAAGATATAATTAATAAATATTATTTTTTCAAATTCTCTCATTAATACTACTTTCAGAAAGCTTTGATTAATAACAATTATTTTGATATATGTCAATATGACAAATATTCAGATTATGTGCTTTGTTTCTCATGTTAATTATTTTAGAATAAGGTAAACCGTGTTAAGAGGTATACACTATAACGTTAACTGTATGTATTAATGAAATCATATTACTTTCATTTTATAGTCTGTTGTTGACAGGTTAGTATGGTAATAATATTACCGTACATATAAAGTTATTACACTATTATTCACGAAAGATGACTATTCAAGGTCATTTGTTTGAAGAAAGAATACACATCATTTTATAGCTGTACCTTAGCAACATTTTGTATTAGAAAGAAAAAGATTATTTGACCTATGTCTATTTAATTTATGTGGTGTGACAGATATACGTAAATAGTGGCATTACTTTCTAACACACTATAAATAATAATGACATATGTCGTAGAATTACGGATACCTAATTATCTACTGCACTGCCCTCTGTGCTAATATTTACCCAGTGGCGTTGACATTAAAATCAAATTATTATTCCTTGGTTTATAAGTTAAGTCTATGTTTTTGTATTTTGTAAAAACATAAGTGAAGAACATAAATCTTTCAGAACGGCATTATTTAGAAAGAAACATAATTTTCAAATGAATTATTCTTATTTTTTCAGTTAAAATGTGTCCATAAATATTTCATGTTGTACGCCTATGTAAACGAAATGCAATGAAGTTATCTGCAAGTAATATTATACCAGACTGCTCACAAATGACCTTGAATAGTCATCTTTCGTGAATAATAGTTTACTTAGTTACCAGCCTAATTTTGTATATGTAAACAATGGATTAATATCCTGAAACCGGTAAAGATATTTATTTGTTAGTAAATTGTTTTTTGTATTAATAAAATATATTATTGCTATTAGCTGGTTGATCGATGAACCAGTTACTTGTATACTGAATAGCGGGTTTTACGTGGTTCATCTATTCATTGCATGGCTCTATTAGCCAGTTTTCACGGTTAAACCGATAAATTGCGATTAGCCATACCTATAATAACAGTTAGCAGGTTAACCAAAAATTAATAGTAATCACTATTAACCGGAATTATTTTCTGCAGTTTTTGACAGCACTAAATTTCGTATCATTGACTTCAACCTCAAAGGAAAAATAAATGAGTTATGTGATTTTATGTTCTACGTTTTACTTACATGAAAGCTACTGATAAGGTAGGTAACATAGTAGGTACTGTGAAACTGAAAAATTACTTTGATAATATACATGGCCAAATAAATTTCAATGTAAAGCAATTATAATATATTTCCGTTCGGAACTGTCATAGACAAAAATGTGGAATATTCCAAAGCAAATTTTACTTGCAATAGAATAACCTAGTTAATTCCAGTACCCTAAATCCGAATGCCCTTATAATCCAAACGTTTCTTTTTTAATGTGTAAACTACCGTTGCTGGAATTAGCCTGAGAATAATTTTATTACAAACCAGAAAAACCATCAAGCTTAACTTTTCAGTTAATCTTCATCTTACGGCCATAATTTATGCACTTTTCCTTAATCAAGAGTAATCCACAGATCAAAAGATTAAGTTACATTTTAACTGTCGAAAACCAAATCAAATACGTGAATCTGCTGGTGATCATTCCTTGATTCGGAAATCAAGTTGCGGAATTAGTACAAACGTTGATCTGCGAATCAGCTTGATTCCTTATGCCCGGTTTCATGTAAGCATGTTAGATCAATGATTAACTAATTCCCTTGTTAACTGTAATCAATGATTAAAGTACTTGAATATGCCATGAAATTAATCCTTTTGTTTACTCGATCCGCCACACTTGTATTGATTTTGGAGGTATTGTTTGGATAAATATATAGAATAAATTTATTTAACGAATACTTATTCGAAACTTTATTCGGAAGTGGAAATACCGGGCCTAGCATTAATATTTAATAACAAATTAAGTGATATTATGTAGATACTTCAATGTGCAATTAGTGAATTAATTGACTTGTCAAGCTTTAACAAGCCAAAATTTACTGATTAAATTAACCGACATTTCAATACTCTGATTACGCTAACCATTTATCATGAAACAAATTATCATGTTGTAACGTTTTTATTTATTTGGGCGAAGTGTAAAAAATCAAATAATTATTATTAATTAAAATAAATGTTTATTAAGGATTGGTATTTTCACCTCCGGATAAAGTTCAGGATAACTATCCGTCAGATAAATAATAAAATATCGCATCGAAATAAAATAATAATAATAATAATAATAATAATAATAATAAACTTTATTGACATATAAATCAACGGCGAGGATCAGCCCAAGGCTGCTCTTCCACCTAACCAAAAAATTAATACACAAATGTATATAAAGCCAATAGACACGTTACAAAACCTTTAACAAGTACAAATAATGAAAGTAATAAAAAAAAATACATTAAAGAAAAATAATATGTAGCACAAAATAGATAACAATGATAAAAAAAATGAGAAAAATTATGAAGTTAATAGAGCTTTAACATTTCTTTTAAAACTATTTAAAGAAAGCACCTTCAGATAGTCAGGAACACTATTGTATAAAGTCGGGGCCATATATGAAAACGCACCTTTATATTTTGACTTTCTGTAGGTTGGCACAATGTACAAATCCTTCATTCTAAGAGAATAATTGTATTCTTTAGTTATTAATTTGTCAAATAAATAGGATGGCGTACATGTCAATATAAATAAAGATATTTGAAACGATTTTCAACGGAGGGCATGTTAGAAATTTTGCGGTATTTAGATATGTGATCGTATTTACGCACACCATACACAAAACGCAGACAAGAATTTTGCAACAAAGTTATTCTTTGTTTGTCCGTCTGTGAGAGGTTTGGAATATAAGTGCAGGCGCAATAATCAAACAGTGGGAGAATCAGTGAATTCAACTTCAATCGTGCAGCACATAGTTTAACATTAAGATGTTTTCTAAAATTTAAGTCTTTGTCAATGTGAAGTCCCAAAATTTTAACATTATCTGTACGAACTAGAATAGAACCATCAAGCACAATGTCCGGTATGTTACCACAGTCATTAATAATTAAAAGTGATGATTTGTCAGTATTAATTTTGAGACCATTGTTCTTTACCCAAAAAACAAAATCATTTAACTCTGTTCACAATAGAACAATGCTCATTTATATGCAACTGTTCCAGAGTTGCAAGAACCTGGGTGTCATCTGCATAGGAGTGAACTGAACAAAAATTAAAAACATTTGGCATGTCAGCGACAAATATTAAGAAGAACAAAGGTCCCAAAATTGATCCCTGTGGTACACCACATTGAAGAGGAAAATCTGATGAAAATTGTATTCCTTGTTTTGTACTCATGTTAATGTAAAATGATCTGTTTTACAAATAGCTTCTACACCACGATACTGCGCATTCTGAGAAGTTGTAATAACTTAATTTTGTAAGAAGTAAACTGTGATCGATCATATCGAATGCTTTTGAGAAATCAATTTGTATGAGTAAAGAAGGCTTCGATTTGTCTAGATTATTTAAAATAGTATCAACTATATTCAACATAGATGTATTTGTACTATAACCTGATCTAAATCCAGACTGATTAGTAGGTATTATTTCATTCTCAAAAACATATTCCATGATCTGATCGCAGCATATTATTTCAAGCACTTTCGATAAGGTGGGTAAAATACTTATTGGCCTCAAATCATCAAAAGTTACGCAATCTTGTTGTTTAACTATTGGCCTAATTGCGGCTACCTTCCACATCTCCGGCACAACACTCTCTAATATACATGTATTTATGATATGCGTAATGTAATCATTTATAATTGGTAATACCAGTAATATCATTTTCAATGAAATTCCATCTACCTCAGTTGCATTAGTTTTAATGTTAAAAATGATTTCTCTAACTTTATCGCTATTTACACATTTAAAATGGAATGGTTCGTCATGTACGCCCGCATATTTATTCTGAGAAAAGAAATTTATAGTGTAAGGATTTGCAATTGTAGTGCTTACTTTGTTGAGCAAATATTGTCCATAATCATGTGGATTGCAAATTTCTTCTGGAATGCTTCTTGCTGACTGATTTTTTACACCGATCCGTTTTAAGTTAGCCCATAGTTCACTAGAATTATTTGAATTATTAATTGAAGACTGAAAGAAAGCTTGCTTGTCTCTCCGTATTGCACTTGTTGTGTAATTCCGTAATTGTTTATAGTATTCATATTTTGCGGGAGTTTTATACTTTTTATACTGTGCAAGCGCCTTATCTCTTTTAGCCTGCATTATTCTAATAACATTTGTGAACCATGGAATATATGCCTTACTATATCTCGTTGATTTAACAGGTGCATGAATGTCAAATAATTTTATTATGTTCTCGTTCAAAAAACGTACTTTCTCATCTATATTATTTATTTGAATTATATTATTCCAAGGCACAGTATTAAAGTCAGCAATAAACTTTTCAGAGTCAAATTTGCTAAAATCTCTGTATGTTACTATATTGTTACTTGAAGGCTGCTTAGTAAATTTCAATTTACAAAATACACCACTATGGTCTGATAATTTTTCACATTCAATAACATCTGAGAAATCACAGAGGGATTTATCTGATATTACTATAACATCTAATAGAGACTTTGAAGCAGGGCGAGTGTATTTAGTAATTAATTGATGCATGCCGTAAGCAGTAAACATGTTTTTTACAAAATTAGATTTGGCATCATTCAATAATAAATCAACATTTATGTCACCTGCATACATCATAAAATCACACTTAGTAAGAAATTCGGCAGTTATGGTATTCAAAACACTAAGTTCCTTATAAAAATGAGATTTTGGGTTGTAAATTACACCACAAATAATTTTCCTGTGATGAATAGTGATTTGAATCCATAAATGTTCAACATTTTCATATAATAACCCTAGATTCGTGATATCCAATATATTATACTGTATGTTATTCTTATAGTATATTCCGTAACTTAACCACGGCCGTGGTTATGGTTCAAGTGGTCAGGTTATGGTCACTGAAAACTGGTTGTGATTCGGAACATCTTGGTTAATTTATGTCGGTAAAGCAGGGAACCACCGTGTTATTAGAAATAATTGACAACATAACTTTTGTCTATCCTTATACTAACGTAAATATTATACATATAATTATATAACATATAGTAATTATATGTTTATACAATATTAATTATTATATTATAAGAAAAAAGAATATGACCACAACAACCACAAAAAAATTGTGGTCGTCCTGGTCACGAAAAAGTAACCAAAACTTTCAGGAACCAGATTCCGAAATTGAACCGCGATCCTGAAATTATGTTTTGGTTACATTACGGAACGCATAACCAGAACCTTGGTCACCGCGGTTAAGTTATGGAATATACTATTAATATAGAGAGCAACACCTCCGCCAATTTTATTGGATCTATGTGCACTGATTAGGTTATAACCCTCAATATGAAATAATTGTGATGGGGAGTTGTCACTTATCCATGTTTCGGTAACAGCCAGTATATCAAAATTTTCACTAAGTACAAAATCTTTAAAAGTAGAGAAACAAGAGTTCAATGACCGCGCATTTATATGTCCAAAGGTAAAGTTCGAATCGGCAACACTGCTGTTTAAAACAGGTGATTCAGACATATGGGACAAGGTTGTACGGATTTAAATAATAATAAATAAACAGTCAATAGTCCGAAACGCAATGAATCCATTAATATTTCAATAAATCCTCTTCTCGGCATATATAGATGATTCTAGCATTTTCATTCTTCCTGGCAAAGATTTTACAGTTCTTACTCCAGACGTACTTGTAACCTTTGTCGCGAAGGTGTTCACGCGTTTTCTTGAGCAGATCATTGTTATAATATGTCAAATGTTCGCTGAAGTATAATTTAGATTCACTGTCCGAAGGATAGTAAAACTTAGATGTTATTATTTTTTTTAGCGGCAGCAAGAATTTTATCTTTTAAGATTCGCGATTTGAACTTTACAATAATTAATGGTGTTTTAGATAGAAGCATAAATGATGTTGATTATATTGAATGTCATTTTTTGATGCGATATTGTTCATATATCCGACAGATAAGTTATCCAGCACTTTATCCAAAGATGGAAATAACGGCCCTAAATGATATATAAATATTAAAAAAAATTACGATCACTCAAAAGTCCCGAGTATTCACTTCCACAGCTATCCCAGTAACTTCTCGAGTATTCCACTCGACACTAAATTGCATACGCTCTCCACGATACTGCTGTACTATGTAACTGTCCTTCTGACAGACTAACACTCTGTCACTGTCTTCGCACATAAGTACGTCGCTTATATTGTGGCTCTTAACACCTTCTGGGACATTCTCTTGACGTTTCGAACTGTATAATAATGCGCGGGTAATTGCGCTTATTTCCTCTCGTTCGCCCGCCTCACGTCGCCCGCTTACCGCGTGCTTCACTGTGTTATTGATCGCCTAACTAGGCTACTACTACGTACTATAATGCTTCTATTCATAGGCGTCGGCTCGCACGCGCTGGTCGGGGTCTCGCGGACCAAATGTTGTAGGTTCTCTCACGTTATATTATTTAACAAGGGGATTAAAATTTAACTACTGATTAAGGCGTTAATCAAATTTGATAAAATTGGGAATTAATCAGCTGATTATTAATCAACGGATTAATGGCAAATTCATATAAAAATCAGGGTCGTACTGAGAATTTTTGGCAATGGCGGATATACCTACTGATCAAAAATAACTGTTTTTGGCAATATTTTTTGTGGTTGACTATGAATTTGGAAATCTGGACTTCATAATGCAGTTAACTAAAACTATTATAATTACCCCTTAACGTTAAAATTAATTTTAATAAAAACTAAACACGTATTTCGAGAACTAAGTTCTCATCATCAATAGTACAACAAGGGAAAGTTAAACAGAGCAGTCAAGATTACTCATCATGTCAACCATGCCAGAGGTCCTAACAACTCTCAATTTTAAGGTGCGCCATTTAATATTGGGTTATACCGCCTTTATTAGTCATACCAGATTAATTATTAATAGGTATTGGATCCTTAAGTTCTGTACATTTTCCTGTGAGTATTGTCCCATATATGTCTTACAAGATAGATTTTACTGTACACACTGAATTTTTACGAAATTGCCTTTCATTGTGCCTAAAGTTCAGGGTTTTGGTAGAAGCTAAATCTGGATTAGAAGATGACTCTTAAAATACCGGTCGAACTATTATCACCAGTCATTCGGCCCACAGTTTTTTTTTTAAACTTTTAAGTCTATATTTAAAGTAGCCGAAAGAATTTGTAGCATTTTTTAACCATTTGTGTAGATGTTATAAGTTGTTGAAAATGTAAACTGGCCCAACTAATATGAGTTTGGGCTCGTATTGTACATACTTTGGACGAGTTCGTTCGTTGTGATTGTGATTTTCTAATTCGTGATTCGTTTAAGAATGATTCCTTCCAATCATGCTTAAATATAATTCCAAAAAATCTGATGTGGCCAGCACATTACCTTCCGTCAATTCTATGTATTTCGTATAAATGTCATACAGAAAGTTCCTTGCAAAAGATTCTATTTCCTGTACATTACCTTAAGGCTGTTGTATGTATTTTATACAAATTCCAGAAAGTTTCTAGCAAAAGATCCTATATTTCCAGTGAATTTAAAACACATACATATTGTCAACTGCACTTGACACTGACACCTTTCAATCAGAATTTTTTTAATATAGCAGCTGTTTCCAGAGTTATAGCATAGCTGGCTAATATTATAATTTCTTTATAATTTTTTAACTTAAATTTATAATAACATTAAATGTGAAAAATTAAATTTAACATCGTTTTTTTTTAAGAAAAACGTAAAATCATCAAATGGGGGTAGGTACTTCCGGTTAACCAATTATAACCAAAATCTAATCAGCTCTTCATATGGATGTAACGAAGAGGAACACGAAAGAATTATAATTTTTGGAATTGTAGTATTAGAGTTATCGCATTAGAAAATTTTGTCACACACACACACACACACACACACACACACACACACACACACAAACACACACACATACAGAGATCATCGTAAAAATAGTAAAATCGTATTCTAGGGACCCTAAACCGTGCTTATTCATCAAAAACTCACCACCGAATTTTTTGACCAGACAATATCTTTCTTACCTAAAGGTGACGGAAGGTAAAAAACAACAAAACTAACCCTATCGGCGCGAAACGTCGAATGAAGTAGAGTCAAGTGTCGTCAAATGATAAATCTGTTCTCAATGAGCTGAATATTATCTATGATAAAAACAAAACAATTTCTAAATATATACTTAACGCAATAAAACCTTACGTACTTCCCTTACAAGCAATTGTCATTTTCATAAAATGCATGGTGGGTCTCAATGGCGTAAAAAAAACTAGCTCGCCTTTTATCCCGCAACCCTATATTGCTACATTCTAATATATAGCTACTACTGTAAACCTCAAAACCATTAGTTTTTTGCCATTTTTCAATCTTTTGTGATTCGAATTACAGTAATCGTGAGAAAAGACTGTGTGACGATTAAGGGTCCGTTACAATTCGGTTTTTGTCTGTGATGTCCAAGAAATTCAGTTTTTGCTTTGCTAAATTGACAAAATGAAAGCCTGGGAAAAACGAATAACGAACGAAGAAATAATTCTTCTTGATCATGATCACTTTGTTCAATTTTATCTCGAATCACAGTCCGAACGAAAGCGGCTTTTTGTATACTGTTACTACTTGTATTAACAACGATAACGATCTGCAAAGACTATTGGTCAGCAATCATTCATTTTCTAAACCCAAATAAAGTTCGAAACTCCTACATTTTTACCGATCGTAGAAAAACGGAAATTTGGCCATTTATGTCCATATTCCGAACGTAGTTTTATAATAAAAGCGCTTTTATGGGGCGCGCTTTTACATTATATTCTTATGAGGAGTGTGCTCCATAAAATCGATTTTATTATAAAAGTGCGCTCGGAATACGGGCCTTAGTCTTTATCTTTCTGAAGACATGATACATGTCCAATTTCTTATTTGGCTCTCAAACTGATTTGTCCCGGGGGAAAATTATCTTTTTCCATTAAACTATAATCCGAATGTCCCTTTATTCATTATTCCAAATCTATGAATATAAAAGGTACGATGTCGATTAAATGCGACTTTTTGTGCGCTCTAGATTCAATCATTTTTCTTCTTAAAATTACTTCTAAACACTTGTCTGCCAATAATTAACACAGAAACATTAGCCACTAGCCCACAGTTTGATAAAAAAAGATATAGGTTGTATATTAACTACTATCATAATCATACTATATCAGAAATACATAAATTAATTATCTACTTTTTGTACATAAGAGTATATAGATAATGGAAAAATAATTTTTTTGCCATAATATACGAGTAACTATTACAACTACCTGTGATAATTTATATACAAGACTTAATAGGTGTACCTACAAATTTTTAAAGTAGTATAAAAATCAAAATGAATTTGATAGATTATATTTACCATTTAATTGTTGCAACGACGAGTTTAATATTTGGTAAGATTGTAATTAATATATAAATTAGATATTTGGGCAAATTTTAATTCAGTGGTTAATTTTTAACAACTGGTTAAAAAAATTAACCAATAATAAGTATGTTGACATATGAGAAATCTTGAGAGGTGTTGGAGAAGCTACGAAGTCGGTTCAATAAGCAATCAATTTCTATTTTCTGTACAAGACTACTTTAACTTGCGAAACAAGAATTTTTTAGACCAGAATTCAACGATATTCATGTGTAATACCTTAATATTACAAAATATAGGAGAAAAATGCAAATGAAAATTATGCTGATTTAATTTCAATCTGATTGTAATAGGAATGCTTTGTAGAAAACAACAGAAAATTTTGCTTAATGTAGTTTAATGAGAAATTTTTTGGTTAAAAAATTATCCAATTGAATGCCTGTATTGCTGATCACGTGGGCGAAAGTAACCAACCAAAACAAACTTACACTGATAATTATCCTAAGACAATTATCACTTATGTCACTAAGTTGCTAAGTAACAAACACTTTTTGACAGATAATTAAAGATTGTTTTAATTTGAAAATGTCGGTTTCACGGTATGCCAGTGACAATAATTACTCAATTAATAAAATTAAGAAAATACCCCCAAAAATACCGCTGTAAGCAAAATTACGTATAGAAAACCATTATGGACTTTTGCGGCACCAGCAAATATAAAACGGAACGTAACTTGTCTTCTCGTTGTATCAATGTCAACCTTATTATCGTTACACTCCTCACGCTGGGTGATTTTATAATTATTAAAATTCTGCTGAATACAAATTCTTCATAAATTTAATTAAAATTGCAAAAAAAATTCTCACCGAATACCCCTCGATCATTGATAAATATAAATACTTATAATTTTATCACAACTTCCTCAAGCACGTTGCTTTTAGGTAACACCCCTCCGCCTTCGGCGTCGGGCGGTTACCAAGCAACGCGCTTTCGGTAACTGTCATAAAATTATTTCGTAATTATCAATGTCCTCCGGATATTATTACCAGTATTGGAAGACCGCTTAACATAAATTCAGTACTCATTACTCACGGTTCTACTTAACCAGCTCTTGTAATTACGTCACCACTCTGCGGGTGGGACACAGACGGAATCCTTGTTACTGGTCAATGCCCCAGGATGAAAACCTGCAAAAATTGCTAGACGGCCTTTCCATCTTAATCTGCTTGGCCCTACACTTCACTTTATAATTCACCAACAGAACACAAACCCACATACAATATTGTGGATCGCAGGCGAATCCCACTTCTGATGTCGCGGGGTAGTATCACAGACAAACTCTATGTCGACCAACAATATTTCAGAACCACAGCGATAATGTAAACGTGATGATCTCAGCAAGGCAGACATGCACTCATTCCTGAGCACCGCTGCACACTGATTCCACCCAAGCATTGTAGCGAAGGATGCTTGACGTTTCGATTACGACAAAACAATTAAAAGATTATGTGATTCATGTAATACTTGATTCATTAAATGATCGTTACAACATGCTTTGATATTACAATCTCCGACATTTATATGTGTGTGTCATCATCATTACCGATATCTGCAAACAAAGCAGATTGGTATATATACAGACGTCATCGTGAAAATGTTAAAATTGGGTTCTAGGGGCTTAGAACGTGCTCATTTACCAAAATCACGATATGCAATTTTTAGCACGATCCCTATACCTCCCTTACCAACGGCAGCGGGAGGTAAAAAGAAAATAAGTGTCATGGCTATAGCTACTAATCAACCGAAATTTTTAAATTTCTTTTTAAAATTGTGAAGAAACTAGAAACACAATAATAAGTGTAAAAACAGTTTCATATACAAAATTTTATATAACTTTGTACTGTACAGTTTTTGCCGTAAAATGAACAGGAGAGCAGGAAATTGCAAAAAAATATCTAAAATCCCATGTTAAATCCCTATGTTCGCACCTGATCGTTAACATCATGTATAGCACAATTTTAAAAAATGAACCTAGAGATTATAAAATAGAAATGAAATTAATGATTCCTATGTAGTTTACTTAATAATTTTGCGAGTTTCTTTAAATGAGTTATATATCTTCAAACTTGACTGAAATCCGATACTATTCCATAGTTTGATAAAAAAGATATGTTGTATTTTAATTTAACTACCTTAATATATCATAATGAAGCTATACTATATCAGAAATACATAAATATTATTTACTTTTTATACGTATGTAGAAGCTTGTTATTTCCACAATGTTAAACAAATAACAGGTGTGCAAACAAAGTATCAAAATGAATTTAATAGACTATATTTACTATTTAATTATTGCAACATGGAGTTTATTTTTTGGTAAGATTAATATATATATATATATATATATATATATATATATATATATATATATATATATATATATATATATATATATATATATATATATATATGAATTCGATTTTATGTATGTAGCTAACTATGAAACACCACCAATAAATTTAATAATTAAAATATTTCACTGCGGGTATATATTGCCAAAATTGGCCGTACTAACACAAAAATAATTTAGCATCCATTGAGGACAGTTGGGTTTCGCCAAACTTTCGTATAATCGTCTGTTTATGATGACTGTTGTTTAACAAAATATTCACTTCGTTGTCTATTGACGACTACCGTGTTTCATAAAAATTTTATTTCATCTATTGATGGGACTGTAATTAAAGGGTTAAAATAAAGAATTACTAAAATTAAGGGAAAGAGGTAGTCAAAATTTATTGGAAGATAAAACAATTTTTATTGATAAAGCAGCCCAAGATAAAATTTTGTGTATTACAATTGACTCAAGTGAGGTAGAGCACTTTACAGTACTCGTGTGATTACACGACCTGGCCTACGACCTCGCCGTATACAATTTAATATATATGTAGTGTTGTAATAATGCTTCTATCTCACTAGAGTCTGTGTTGTTTGAAAAGTTTGGCACTGAAATTAACGCTTGTGAGTGGCTGTTTTGCAGACGGTTTTACACCCAACGAAATTTCAGTTTTAATTTCGTTCAATAATGTAAAACCGTCCGCGAAATAGTTACTTACAGTAGTCCTAGTATAGGAACTCATTTCAAGGTTGCATGCGCAGTGACAAAGTAAAGAGGAAATTATATTATGCATAATATATAGTGTCTTTCGTGCGGTCTTACAACTTGTTGCACGGACTGTACAAATAATCATTGACTTAGGGCCGGTTGTACAATCACAGCTTAAACTATGTTTATTGCAAAACCATGGTAACGCGCTAAAATTTTATTCTACATCAACGGTTTACTGTTTATACTTAGTTTAAACTACTGCACATTTATTAAATGATCGTGATCGATCGTTTAAACTACAGGTAAACTTAGTTTAACTTTAAACTGCCGAAATTTTAAGCTGCAGTTTAAACTTTAATTGTACAACCGGGCCTTAGAATTCTACGATTGTATCTCTTTTCATCGCGCTATCACATGTTATCTATTGCGCAACCCAAAGGAGTTCCAAGATGGGGGGCCTGAACAATCGTTGATTTTAAAAAGTCTCATTTGATCGAAGTCGTTTTTTTCACTGACTTCTCGGAAACTATTGAAGATCGCACCCATGTTAATTAAGCGTGTTTTACTCATTTTGGTCAGTACTAAATGCCCTTACAGTTTGTACCAGAAGTTGCGAAACACACTGTATACATATTACGATTTTAATTTTGCAATTGTATAATCGATTTATACACCAAGTGAGTTAAGATAGTGTTTATTCATGAAAAGAAAGTTTAAGCCGCGAGCTTGTAGTGAATAAACATTCTTAACTCACGTGCTTTACACAATATTTTACTCAATTTTGACAAAATAATAATAAAAACCATCATAATATTTAATTTTGACAAAATAAAAAACGAATAAATTAGTAGGCATGCATGACAATCGCCGTAGACAGACGTCAAGTCGTTTATTTATAAATTATAAACAAGCTTTATTTCCTACATTTGTGTCGTGAAAAATAATAAAAATGGCTGATCTGTCTCATAGAGACTGTGGTGAGTTTTATTTTCGTGCCTTGCGATATTTTAAATGTATTATTTGTTTCAGACTGAGATAAAATTCTGTGAGAGTGATTTAATAGTTTATATTATATATTATATGAGTGTGGAATGTATCATATTAGTCACGAAAGAAAAAGTTTCATTCTTCGTTTGACACTAATAAGTCAATTGATGTAGTATTTTAAATTGCTTTTTATTTATATTTAAAAAAATACAAAAATCAGTAATAATTCCTCCGTGACTTCTAAAATATTCCCTCACTGAGTGACTAATGTTGTTATTATCAAATAAACATAGGAACAAGTATATTATGATTCGGTGTTGGACAAAAAAATTAATTCACTAGCAAATAAACAGTTACTTATAGTTGTTGCTATGGAGTTTAAAACGTCAAAATTAAATA
The DNA here is from genome assembly GCA_963082715.1 of Harpalus rubripes. Taxonomy (NCBI): domain Eukaryota; kingdom Metazoa; phylum Arthropoda; class Insecta; order Coleoptera; family Carabidae; genus Harpalus; species Harpalus rubripes. The sequence continues at coordinate 51,467,062 of OY720451.1, forward strand.
AAAAATATTAGTAAATTTGTATACAGTAATTTCTTGGTAATTCACGGTAAATTACCAGAAATAAATTACGGTAATTTTATATCCCTACATAAATTATTATTTCTTTAAAATAATAAATGGCCCATTTCCGTCGGTCATTGTATAATACATAGTTGATTACATAATATGATTTCAATAAAAGTGAGAAAAGTATGTACAATGTTTGCATTTTTAGATGAGTCCACAATATTTTATTATATTTAGGGTCGATTTATAAAGGCTAATTTAAATTTAAATTTTACTTCGAAAGTAACTTTAATGTCATGGATAATTGCAACTTGATTTTTTGACAGCACTGATTTTAATGTGAAGATTATAAAACTGATTAGTTAAATTTACTTTGGAAGTGGATAAATCACTAATATTAAAGTAAATTTACATACATTTGTAAATTTTAATGTATACAGTTTTGGGATAAATTCACAGCGGGGAAAATTCACCGCACCCAATTCACCGCGGAGAGTCCAACAGAACTAATTTTTGTACATCATTAAATTCCAGCCCCTTCTTCATCCCAGTTAAAACCACGGTTAATATAGTTCTTGCCGTCCCCGAAAAAATAGTGATCTTATATTAAGCATCGATGCGGGCCAACACGGACGAAGCGGAGTGATTGGCTTCCGGCGGATCGTCAGTGTAGCGTTTTATCATATTGTTTCCGCAAAAACATCCGATTTTATAAAGAAAACCACTGTTTTAGTATCACTGGTTTACCATACCTTAATGTAATACAAATAGTCCTTAGCACCATTCGCACATTGTGTGCATTGAATTTACCGCGGTGAATTTTAATATTGTTTATACTGTACTAGAATAAGAATGTTTGTCCTTGACAATATTGTAAAATATAATTCACTAAATAATTTCAGGTCAAAAGGCAAATCTAACTGTTTCGAAAAGTATATCAGACAATATTTTTATATATTATTTTTTGGGGTAAATATAATTCAGTAACATTTAATAGAACATAATACAAAATAAATCGTTTTAGTCCTACAATAGATGATTACATTGTATTAAATCTAGAGGATGGTTTATCCCTATCTCACCAGCCGAGATTTGACACCAATAAGCCAACACATTTCTTTTACCATGGTTGGGGAGAAAATGCTACCGTCGGTAGCTCAGCAGTGGTTAACAAAGGTAAGGATAAACGGGCCTAATGTAACTCAGTGGTTAATTTTTAACAACTGGTTAAAAAAATTAACCAATCAAGTATGTTGATACATCACATAATATTGAAATTTTAGTTATCAAATAAATATCTATTGGGTAAAAGTAACCACTGAGTTACAGAATAGGTCCGTAAATGAGCAAATATTGTAATAACTAGCCAATAGTTTGTGGTTAAAAAGTTTTAAGCTCACATTTCATCAGGGATGGGTGTGTAAACTACTTCATGTCGACAATGTAATAGTCTACGTGTCGACAATGACGTAAACGTAGACATATTGGCCCGTACCACGATCACGCTTTTAACTTAAACTCTGTTTTAAGAAATGTCAAATTCAAATTTCAATATGTTCTGCTTTAAAATCATATTTTGATAAATTTTATATTATTTATTATTATTATTAAATAATGAAATTTGACATTTATTAAAACAGCGTTTTAGTTAAAACCGTGACGTGGTACGACCCATTCAGAATAAAAGACAATGTAGACAATAATTTTTTGAATTTATTTACTGTAAAAGATCATATTAATTTTTAAAAAAGCTTGAGGAATGCAATTCGTGTGACATTTAATGTGAAATGAAACTTGAAAAAATAGCCACGAAAATTTCCTTAAAATAAAACTAAAATCTCCAAATCCCTAAAATTGTGCAAATATCTCTAGTTTTTGGGATTAATTCCTAATTTGGCATTACTTGAGCGAACATAACCATACTTCACTTTCCATGTCTAATCAGAATCTTTTATTACATTGTCTACATTGTTTACGTATAACTTTATTCTCTACGCATTGTTGACATGTCAACGTAGACAATTAAAGTCGACGCGTAGACGCCCATCTCTTCATTTTATTAAAAGAATACAATTTCAGAAAAATATATTGCTGCTATACCCAGTACAAGTATATGGGGCTGTATTTCGCAAGAACCAATAGGGTATTCTCCGAGGACTGCCAATATTAAAAATTTATATAAAATATTAGTGTTGATCGGTAAACAAGATGGAAAAAATAAAAAAACATGTTATAAATTGATTGTTGCAAAAGATATAAAGCATTTAAATTTTCTGATGTACTAGATGACCTTCCAATGGGAGACCAGTTGAAATCCCTACTCCGCGTTCGAATGCGATAAGAAGTTGCATGAACCACTGATTGCCCACCGTTGGTACTGTACAACTAGTACGTCACTATCACGTAACACAACAAAATCAAATTTTAAAAATTAATATCTCGCTTATTAAAAGGAATATTTAACTCGGGTTTTCACAGGTACTCTTCGATATATCTGTTCTTTAAGAAAAAGAAATAAAAAAAATATGAGAGAATACCCTATTTAATATTGATTTGATGTCCAAATATTTGTTTTTACCACCCAAACCAATATTCGGGGCCAAAATTTCAGCTTCAATTTGCTCATAATAGGTACAAAAAAAATTAGCCCGGTAGCCTGTTTATCAATTTGAACACCAAATATTTTATCAAAAATATTATTAGACCAAAATTTTTTAGCACTAAAATACACAAAATTTTGTACTCGAAAATATGGACATTTTGCATATGCAAATATATAACTTAACATAATCTAACCTATATTTACTTGTTTTTTAAGTATAAAAGCACAATTATTATATTTGGTATTCATTATTAGGTTATCAAATAGTATATTAAAGAACGTGTTTTATAAGACATGTTTTTTTCGCACGCGTCAAAATTTAGAAAACGAGCGTTAGCGAGTTTTCTAATTGACAAGTGCGAAAGAAAGTCTTATAAAATGAGTTCTTTATACTATTTTTTTTGTATTTTGCGCCTTCTACAATAACATTTACTTACTCAATTTGTGATTATATTTGTAACCATTTGTACATTTTCATGTAAAATAATCTTCCCTAAATAAAAAAATAATAATAATAATTTCGACATTATATTATTAAAATGAATTGTCAATTAACTAAAAATGAATTAGGTAAAAATGGGTTAAAGAAACGTCATCTAGTACCAACCGTCTAAAACAAAAAATTGCGTAACGAAATGAAGGTCATTACGATACGCAATTGCGTATCGTAATGACTTCATTATGAACGCAAAATATAAAAATATAATTTTGAGTAAAATACATTTTTCATGCTTACTAAATATATTTCTGGTAACACCTTTACAGTACTTTTACCTCCCACTACCCTTGGTAAAATTGCATATCGAGATTTTGGTAAATGACCACGTTTTAAGGACCCTAGAATCCAATTTTAACATTTTCACGATGATGTCTGTATGTATGTATGTGTATGTATGTGTGGATCCTCCACTCTAACTCAAATACTACCATTCAGAAAATGTTGAAACCTTGTATTTCGAATTTTTTCTATAATGAAAAAAGCCCATTAGATTTTGGTGAAAATCGGATATCCGGAAATGGCACTTTACTAGAAGCTCAAAATAGTTTTTCTTCGAAAAATACCTTTAAATGTTATTTTTTCAAGATCAATGTTAAAAATTAAAGATTATTAAATTTTCTATAGATTTTCATTAATACTTTTTCTATATATTTTATGGATAGATTTATAAAATTATCTACAATTTAAATCCCAGAGCCTACGCTTTAAACAAACAAAACGCAGTTATTCAAATGTATGTAACTGACATAAATGTCACTATCAAAGAACTAATCATTTTAAAATAATATTTGTAACGTTTTAAAAATAAAAAACAAATAGAACAATAGAAAAGGAATTCAATACAGATTCCAGCATAAGTAAATATGTAGGTATGTATTTCGATTAATAAAAATTAACGATTCACAAAAATGGTTAAGCTAATTCTCATTTTTGGATTAGTGAATTCTATTCTATACCGGTATTTAAAATTTAATCATCATTTTATTATAGCTCCGGTGGGTCAATGGTTAGAGCAACGCCTCATGTCATGAGTGCCCTCGGGGCTCTGGGTTCGAATCCCACAAAGGCATGGTTGTGTGTGAATGTGAACCTACTCTGTAATTGGGATTTAATCCTGTTGAGGGGTTTAAAAAGGTATTTACTTGGATTAGATTAGACTATATTTTAAATTTTAAGAAATAAACTGTCAAAATTAGAGTAAAATTCGCTAATCCAAAAATAAGGATTAACTTAATATTTTTTGTGACTCGGGCTGCAAATAGCGGGAGGTATTGTTTTGGCCACACCAGATTTTTTATTATTTTTTGTGCTTAGGTAATCTTTTGGTACCGAAGAAACAAAATTATTAGAAAAAGTTGGTGTCAAAAATTATTTTTGGGACTTATTTAAATTATTACCAAATATAAATACTATCTAACTTCTTTATTTCTTTAGCTTTACTGGATGCTGGTATATGCAACGTAGTATCATTTGATTATTCTCGACTAACACAATCAAATTCAATACCAACCAACTATATAATATCTGTATACAACGCTTCGTATGTAGGACAAGCTATAGGAGAATATTTTAAGCAATACATTGGAGATAATCAACCGATTGATTTAATTAGAATGGCATCTCACAGTTTAGGATCGCAAATAATGGCTAAAGCTGCCAGAACTTTTGGTATTGGGAAGTTACCAAGACTTACAGGTAAAGTTGAATTTATTGTCTACGCTCTTAAAAAAATGCCATTCATTCATAATTACTTTTACAGTTAAAAAAGCTATAAAATGAAAAGAAGTGTACGAGCCCTTCGTTCCTAAATACGTTCTAATGTCGAAGTTTGTAATTAAATACGTTTAATTAATGTTTAATATACCACAAAATCTATATTGAATAATATAGTAAATTGTTTATTCCTTATTATATTTATCAACATTGAAACAAAATTTAATTTTTAAATAAGCTTAACTATTATGACAAGTGGCTCGTACTTTTCTCTTCTTTTTGGAAACAGGTTTTAATTAATTTCTTCAGTTTGAAAATAATAGTATATTAAGATACAAGTTTCACAAGACATGATTTTAGCGCACACGTCATTTTTAGAAACGAGTATTTTATAGTATTTTTCCTATTTTGGTCATTTTTTCAAAAAATGTACGTTATTTCATGTCCAGGAATTTCAATTTCGGTTGTTTAAGATGTACTTTATGAAACTCATTTGGATGTCATTAAGAAGTACTTATTAAGGAACCAAAATAGAAAAATAACATATCGGTTTTGATTTTTCTTATAAATCACGGTTTTGGTCTTAAAATACCGGTTATTTTTTGAGTATTAGGGAGTTTTTGCAAAGCGTTTTCCCGAAAGACGTATACGCTAACGTCTTGGTTGCTAGGCAATATCATATTTGTTACTTGTCGTACGTGAAATTTGAAGACGTAATACGTCCGTCAGGGGTAAAAGACGCCAGTTGACGTACATCTCCTATAACCTAGTAGGCACAGAATTTATTTGAAAACGTCAGAACTGGTCAGAACCTTTTTGTTTTACAGTCAGAACTGTCATAAAAATTCGACAATTTCTTATATATTCCTTAAATTGAGTGAAATATTTAAAATTGAGAGAATTTAGCATCGACAATAATTTAAGATTTCTAAGAAATGTAACGGAGATGAACCTTTATGAAAATATGTGGTTGGAACATCATTAAAAATAAACTGAATGGGACCACAGTATTTTTTTCTTTCGGAGCTGACATGTAGAACACCTTTTAAAGCTATTTAGCAAATATTAAACAGTTCTTCCATTAGTGTTTGATACAAGGAATGTGACAGATATTTAAACAACTGTCAATTGGACGTCAAAATAAACGTACGTGTGATTAAAACGCAATGCAAAATCTAAACTTTTGAAAACCCGTTACTTTGTACTTCCGTTATTAAAGACGTAACGTTAGCGTTGACAGAATCTTCTCGTACGTCATGCAAAAACTCCCTATTAATACACCGCTTTCCTGTACTCGTAAATCATATAATTTAATTTAATGTTAGTGGTTATAAATTAGGTCCAAGCAAAATAAAGGTTCAGGGTTACCGCCCCAATTTTAGAGTTCGGGTTCTGATCCGGTTCGACTCCCTATTGTAGGATTTGGTGCTTTAGTTTATTTCAAGAATCAGTTTCCGCAATTAGAGTTTCGGTCAATACTAAGACTAGTCTTGGTCTTGGTCTTGATCTTGACAAAATTAAGACCAAGATTCGAGACAAGACCGAGACTCAAGACCAGGGCGTCAAAACCAAGAGTCTTGACGAGAGTGTCGCAAGACTGTTGACTAAATTATTATATATTTTTTTAATAATATTAGTTATATGAAATCTCATTTCATATATTTACTTACCTAATGTTACTATTAAACAAAATATATTGGGTGGACGCTTTTAAAAGAGTTATATTAAAGTTTTTTAGTCTATAGACCAATCCATAACACCATAACAAATGAATTTAGTGGAGGGTAGCTGTCAGATACGAATGGCTTATATTTTAATCAATGATGGAACCATGGAAAATATTTGGTTCAATTTTATGAATAATTTGTATTTATATTGATATGTATAATTAAATAATTTTTAAAAATATTCAAAAGTGAGGCTATGCATGCTTTTGCTTGTTTTTCGGGGTTTATCCCAGTATCACTATCAATTTATTGACAACATTACCATAGCAACAACTAATAACACGCTCTAGGGTGTGTTCACACACACACACACGCACACACACACGCACACGCACACGCACACGCACACGCACACGCACACGCACACGCACACGCACACGCACACGCACACGCACACGCACACGCACACGCACACGCACACACGCACACACGCACACACGCACACGCACACGCACACGCACACGCACACGCATACGCACACGCACACGCACACGCACACGCACACGCACACGCACACGCACACGCACACGCACACGCACGCGCACCCACACACGCACACGCACACATACACATACACACATACACACACACACACACACACACACACACACACACACACACACGGACATCATCGTAAAAATGTTATAATCGGATTCTAGGGACCTTAAAACGTGCTTATTCACTAAAATCTGGATATGCGATTTTTAGCATGAATCCAATACCTCTCTTAGCGAGAGGTAAAAATGGGTTTACTACTAGCGTAACTAGGCAACAGACGTATCACGTACCTGTGTATTGCAGAGCCTATTGTAATATTATAACATTATTTTTATTACCATTTTTCTCGAATTAATTGTTATACAACCCTATACCATATTTAAATCGTTGAAATCAGAAAAAAAATCTCTATGTAATGGGTTAAAAATTTATATAGGATACTATTTAAAAAAATATAATTTTGTTCTGCCGTTTGAGAACCAGTGGTCGAATTTTCGGTTCCTTATTATTAATAAGTTAGCAGCCCCTTATTCTTGATTAAAGTCATTATTTCGCCCAAAAAAGCGCTGGTTGTTTTAAAGGAAACATTCTGTATATATATATATATATATATATATATATATATATATATATATATATATATATATATATATTGATTTATCGATAGTCAGTTCTTTTCATTTTGTATTGCACTCATAATAATAATAAAAGAATAAGCGACGAGCATAAACACTACCTGCGACACAGCGTATAAAATCAACTACCGGGTGCGTTAACGTATTGCGGGTCCTATACGCAAAACAGTGTATTTTTTGTCATCATTTTCTCTTTTCTGTGAAATGATATTTCTGTCAAACATATATAATTAAGATACATATTTTTTTGTTTGTAAAATGAAATAATTTTTATTTTTTTTGCGTTATTGTTGACCATAATAAAAAAATTATTTCTCGAATTGAATAATAAAATCGAGCCAAAATTATCTCAAACCATAAAGTATGTCAAATATGTTACTAATACTAAATTTGAACTTTATTGCTCTAATATATTTTGAGAAAAAGTTGACAATATATTAAATGAAATAATTTGCTTCAGTAGCAACATTTTTAGTAAAATAGTTCACACTATTTTCCATAAGTGTCTATCCTCTTGTGTCGGTATTACAGAGTAAAGCGTGGTGAATTTAAAATGACACAAAATATATACTTTTTATATTATTAATCTGAAAAATATTGTATTCTACATATAAACTAATATAATTTTAAAAATTATTATATTTATATTATTTCAGAGAAGTTTTTAAAGGCAAGTGGGCAAAGAAATCGCAACAATTGTACAGAACCATAATTTTTCTTCATATACGAACAATAATTCATTAGAATGTTTAATTCTTGATCTTTAATTTTTAATTGGCAAAAAAGTGAAACATTTTATTTTGTTACATAATTAATGAACGTGACTAAAAATAGGAATAAATTTGAAATCTCATTGGCAAATGAGAGACCCGATTTGTATATATATGCCGCATCTATCCTTTTCTTAACTTTGCATTTTTGCGTGGGGATAGGTTGATAAGTGTAATAAAGTAAAATGGTTTATTAGCCCTTTGTTCTCGCGTTTCTACAAATTATGAAAAATTCACAATGCATTGGTTGTCCAAAACTATAGTCTGTTAATACCGACAAATGATTTTTAAATTGATATTGGTTTATTTATCCACTTAAAAGTTACGGCTTCTTGATTTAACAGTTTTATATTATTGTTTGTAATATATAAAATATAAGCATTTTTAATATTTCTTGTTCTTAAAATTTTATAAAACTTTTTTGATTATAAGGCACGTATAATAATAATATGTATAAAATTATTAATTTAAAAATAATATATTTACATTTGCAAATAGAAATACTACTAAATAGCAAAAATCTTTCTTGCGAATATTTAGTTGACCCAAGGCGGCAATGGTACAGTATAGAATTTTATGTACCTCAAGGACAGTGTAAGAAATTGTTTGATTTAAAAACATTTTTATTACAATTTTGCAGTCATTCCAGGTTCATTTTGACTGTTTTTTATGTTAATACAATTATTATACATTTTTCTATATTTGTTTCCAATTATTCAATTGTCACTACATCAATACATATAAATTATCAGATAATTTTTTATAAGAGAAAAAATAATGAAGATCTGAGTGTCCATATATCTAGCAGAAGAGTCGCGAATAGAATATTATTTTTATAAATTACTCGTGTGTTTTAAGTTCAATTGTTTTTATTTATTTTTCATTAATATGCCTGGATAAAATAATACTACTATGCTGGATTAACCTTCTCTCTATCTCTTCTAATACAGAAATTTTAACGAAGAATCATTTAATTGAATCACCTGTATTTTGTATGTTTATTTATTTGAGGAATAATATCTCTATTTATATTTATACTGAATTAAGAAATTGAAATCATATCCCGACTTTTAATTATTTTTGTAACTGCGCTGTAGAATGAAGAATGTTAGTTAATCACGATTCGCGTTTATTAGTTTTGTTGTTTTTTTCATCTTCTTTTTAAATTGTAAATAAGAAATTAATAATTTACAATAATTTCTATTCAGTAATTTTATTTTTATTATCATTTCTCATACTATATCATTTAATATTTAAGAATAAATTAATAATTTTTCCTTAAAAATAGCTATTTTCTTTGTAGCTTAATAAATTGAAAATCTGGCCACCATCTGACCAAGACGGACTTTAGACGAAAGTTGTAAAAGTTAGCGGTCGGCTTATCTCGCTTAACAAAATTCGCTCTGTCGCCTTTCCAGGTCGACAACGAAAAATACCGTTATGTTAGTATGGATCAGAACCTTATTTCGCCATCTATTCGGCATATTTGTATATATACAGGAAAGTAGTTGTACGTTAAAGCGCTACTACATCATGGCGCTGTTTAGAAAACGCACCCTATGACCCTATGACTACAATAACAAATTCAGTTATGTCTTAATCATTTCAATGTATTTTAAAATGGTAGCCATGGTAATTAGTTAGGATCAACGTGTAAACTAAAAAATACGCATTTTGCATTGCACGATACATAGAAGCGTGCGCATGCGTTATTCTGGTATGATTATGTCGAGACTCTTGATTCAAGACCAAGACCACAGTATAGAGAATATGCAGTAGCGACACTGCGCTGATTTTCGTTCCAACCTGTTCGGGTTGAAGGGGGAAATACTGAGGAGCGGCACTTTAAATCAGTTTCGAATAATATATTAAGTGCATATTCATTGTATTTGTAATAATTATCATGTATTTGTTATAATTTTATATAAAAAAATATTTTAATATTATGCACAGGTCTTGGAAGTGTTTATTCTATACCGGGTGGCGCTCGAAATCCGTTACATACGCATTTAACATGGGAAAAAGAATAATTTAAATATTTGCCTCCCATTAAAACTTATTGCAGTAAAACACATGTTTGGGAACACTTATTGCATCATATTAATAACAAATTGTTTAAAATTAATTAAGAATAATTAAATAAAATAAGAAAATGTTATGGCAATTTTAATGTCATAATTCTTATTTCCTATAAAAGAACGCTTAACATGCAAGTGATCGTATCATGGTGGTAGCGTGCTAGCTTCTTGTTTTAAAGATTCTAGGTTCAAAGCTCCAGCATATTTCTTTAATTTTTTTAAAAAATATATTTTTTCAATTAATTTTTGTGTTTTTATTTGTTTTAATATTTTTTATTTATGTTTATTTGTTTCTATTTATTGTAGTTTTACTGTTTTTTCTTGTTAAATTAAAATAAATAGAAACACATAAAAATAAATAAAAACAAATAAAAATAAATACAAACAAATAAAAAATATTAAAACAAATAAAAACACAAAAATAAATTGAAAAAATAATAATTTAAAAAAAATTAAAGTGCGCTGGGACTTTGAACCTACAATCTTAGGAACAAAAAGCTAGCACGCTGCCACTGTGCTACGATCACTTACACATTTGCTACTTGGTTATTGTGTATATTTATTTCTTTAATACACGTATTTTTATAAATATATAATTATTTATAATATCTGGATTTGATATATAATATTTATTACTTGGTTATTGAATTATTTATTATTATTGGCTTTAAATATATTTTTTTTACATATTTATATTTCACTATTATCTATTTTTACCATATCACACTTTATCATTTGATATTAAATATACATTTTTATGTTTTCTTCAAATTTCGCGCTCCTCATTATTACCCCCTGCACGCCGAGCAGCCAGGAACGAAACATCAAAGGTTCCGACAAGAGTGTCGCTACTGCTTGTATTCTCTATACTGTGCCAGGACTACGAGTAGCAAGACCAAGACTACGAGTAGCAAGACCAAGACTTAGTATTCGAGACCCAGGCAAGACCAAGACAAGACTTACGAAAGCAAGACAAAGCGAGACCAATAACAATACTAGGCCAGTCTTGGTCTTGGTCTCGACTTTCCGAAGCACTATCCACAATTATTGCAAGTAAAGGTCGTAATGTATTTAAAGGTTTGGATCCCGCTGGGCCTTATTACAACATTATAGGAGTACCGCATCTAGTAGCAGCAGATGGAAAATTTGTTGATGTCATTCATACGGATGGTGGTTTCTTTGGTGATGGTCGAACTATAGGAACTGTTGATTTTTTTCCTAATAAAGGCACAAGGGTTCAACCAGGATGTAACGATGTTATCACAAATTTTTTATGTAAGTTACAACACAATTATAATTTTTGTATCGCTAATACTTCAATGAAACTAACTATACCGGGTACCTATCTAGGATAACAATTCCACTCATACGTTAACAAATATGGTAGAGAATATATTTGACAGTTTTTTATTTTTCTAAATAACTTCAAAGTATGAAATAATTAGTGTCCGACTGAAACTAGTTTTACCACCGAAACCGAATTTCGGTATCCGCCTCAGGACCCTTATTCTGTAACTTTAGCAATAAGTAGTATGGTTATACTTCATAGTTTGAGTGTTGCTTGACTTCGGATATTCTCGGAATCGGTCGTGGTTTTTGTCTAGTAACTTTATTGTGGCCATGTTGTTGAGAAAATCGAAGTGGGTTGGTTGATCATGCATTTAAATCTGACAGTTCCTCAAAAACTTTAACCGCACAGATTAGTCAACAAAATGCATATATCAGATTGAAAATTCTAATGAATAAATTGCGAATAAATGCATATATTCACATTACTCGTAGACATATCCTCTGTGGATGCGAAATTTATATAAAACCAAAACATTAGTTGTAAAAACACTTTTATTTTTAACGAGGTATTAATAATAACTATATGGCATAGTCCTAACTATTTCTTACTCAAAACTACCATAAATTCTGTCATCATTTTTAAATATTTGTTGTATGCGGCGGAATTCTGTGTTCCTTTGGCCGATTTCCATATGTGGAAACAATACATCGATTATGTATCGACAAACCTCTTTATTTAATTGAAAATTCGCCACAAATTCTGTCACCGAAAAGAAGTTTACCGTCTCTTAGATTTTGTCCGTAAAAAACCTTTGTTAATTAATATAAAATTTTATATACAGGCTGAACACGAGAAACCGTAACATAGGCGTTTACCATGGGAAAACAGTCTTTATTAAATATTATCTTCCTCATAAAACTATATGAAGTGATTTACGAATACAATTTTAAAGAATAGTCAAAATTTTAAAATTTATGTTATTGGTGTTATTATTTCAAGAAATAGTCAACTGTAATTACACAAGAGCTTTTTATTTTGCCGGATAAATTTCTATTGGTCACGAAACCTTGTTACCTAGCAATTTGACAAGAAAACTGTTTTAATAAAATCACGACACCGTAGGTGGAGTGATTTTATTTTTTAAACAGTTTTCGAGTCAAATTGCTGTCAGGTTACAAGGTTGAGTTGTCAAACAGAAATTTATACGGAGAAAATAAAATGCTAGAGTGTAATTCAGCGAGATAATTTAACGACATTTTATTTATGAAAAAGTTTATTTAAACGTGCAGTTAGTGAAAGTACAATTATTATATATCATTTTATTTGACATGTTTTCTTCACGAAGATTTGTTACTTCATTAGTCACAGTAGAAGATTTAGAAATATTATTTGTTCTTAGATTTGTAATTAAATTTTCATGATGTGCACAGTCCAATTGAAGATAAGGTTTTATTGAAGTGGAATTGGAATGACCTGTTATTTTAATAATTTGTTGATCGCTTACTCCTGCTTTTGCTAACGAAGACACTGTGCTGGCGCGATTTGAATGATTCGTTATCTTATTATTCTGAATATCAATTCCTATTTTATTAGCCGCATTTTTAGTCCACTTAGATAATAAATTTACTCCCAATGGTACGTTTTTGTACCAGCCTTTCGAATTTTTTATATTTCCAAAATGGATTAGGAGTCAAAAATAGTCGTTCTGATGTTATATTTTTGGATCGTTTATTTATAAGTAATCTAAACAATCTTACTGGGCAGATTGTGTCATCTTCATTATTTTTTGTTAGCCACTTACTATCTGTCAATTTATTTGCACCTCCTTGTGCAGTTTTCGAAAATATTGGGTTGTATTCTATTCTATCCGTAAACATTCCATCAATTGCTTTTTCTTCTTTAAAATAATACACCATGCAACTAGCAGCTTCTCCTCCTCTCCAAGCCAGCTCATAAGAAGCTATATGAAAAAACTTTTTTTTGCAAACCTTCAGGTTCATTTTCATCCCAAAGTTTAGCCATTTTGATTATTTGTGCTTTATTTACAGCTGTCGAACTAATCTTTCTTTTCTCAGGAATACTTTGGAGTTCTTTTCTTTTAGCGTTTCTAGCATCGCGTGCTTCTTTAAAAATAATATCCGTAAAGGGATCAAATTTTATGTTGAATTCCTGAAAATATTTCTCCTGTAGCATTTTGGCCGTTGAATTCCACATTGTCTTCACTACATATTCTTTATAATTTTCTCCATTAATCTTTCGCATATTGTAAGCCCAATCTAGCAAAATATTTGATATTTTACATACCGTTGTACCTCGTTCTAATACATAATTTCGGCTTTCACAAAATGTCATAAATTGGCGCCAGATACATGATTTATTGTTTTTTGTGTTTATAGGCACACTATTTATAATATTTTCTTTTATATTCCCAAATCTGTTCATTTTGCACTACAAGCAAGGACAAAAAATGTAAATGACATTAATGTAGTTAGTGTTTTGAACTGGTTGCTAGGAGAAAGGTAAATAACGTTTTATCACTTGCAAAAAGTTACCTTCCTGTTTATCCGCTGTCAAAACGATAAAATTGTTTTTTCTTTATGGCTTACTTTATATTGAAGTTAAATTATCGTTGATAAACTGTCAAATACTTCTCTTTTTTCTTCAAATCTATTAAAAGTCGGCTTTTTAATCAGGCCTATGAAACTCGAATTGCCGGCCTGTTATACTGTTGTAGTTCGAAGTATGTTGATAGGGGACGATTTGGCGCTACTATAGCTTCTCATTACCAGATTCTACCTTGCCGACCGTTGAAATTGTTTCAAAAATGACGTAATGACATGAAATTGATTGATTGTATTGAAACCGTATTGAAAGCATAATCAAATGAAAATAAATATATTCATATATGAAAAAATGAAAATTGCAATGGTTAATATTTATGTTTTGCTAATATTTTAAAGAGAGGTAAGTTAAATTTCGTCTCTTGAAGTATTATTTTGAACACTAATGGAAATTTATACATCTGTAAAGGTTTAAATTGGTAACCATCGGGTGACAAAGAAAGGAATGGCATATGTATGTGCAGGAAAATATTTCAATATCTGCTGCGAACTAAAAAGAACTGTATCGTATCACCGAAGATTGGGAAATTTGTTGAATTCTATACAAACGTCAAATTCATCGATAAACTGGGAGTAAACCTAGTTGTGTGCAGGTCTATGAAACTCGTATGGCCAACCGAAAATTTTATTCAATTTGTAAAAATATTAAAATTCAATATTTTTTCAAGTTTTTCGGCCTTTCTGAATAAAAATAATATAGTTCAACAATTAATTCAAAAACATTCGGTATTTGAACAAAATTATATTAAAATAAGATGCCATCCGACGATTTTATTAAAAAATTTAATACATGTTATTTTAAAATATTTTTTGAAAACAGTAAATGATAAACTGCATAACAAGTATGACCGGCAAAATTCTATTATCGATCATTATACAAAAGTGTACGCAAAAAGTTACTTTAAATAAATTTACACATACATATTTCTAAATTAGTTGTTATTTATTTCATAATTATTTTACATAGAATTTAAAAAACTGAAATAAAATTTCCATAAGCTACTAAATCCACCTTTTGCATTTTAGTTCCAAGTATGTTCATAGGGGCAGTGCAAACACGGTAACACGGTATTATGCGCGACTTTCACATCTTCCAGTGTAGTGTGATCTGTGTTTTAATGCTTGTTTGTCATTTAACACCAGTGTTAAGCGGTGACAGTTCATTGTTACTTTTAACGCTAGTGTTAAAAGTGAATTAATTACTTTGGTAATGTAATTCAAATTTAAATGAAAAACCACTCCGCTTCTCATCATGTTCCAAAATTTCTTCTCGTAAAATAAAATGTCAATTTTAACACGTATATCATAAAAACTTAAGTGACATATTATTTTTTAAATACTCGCATACTAGGTATCTATTTTTACTACGTTTTTACATTAAGTTTACTTGGGCACCAAAAGCGTAAATATAAAAATTTTAGCTACCAAAAATTCAGAATTTTATTTTCCAAATGTCCCGCATAAAGCACTACCTACTCGTACATAATTTGCGGGACAGATTGAGAAAAAATATTTTCCCATGTTATGCAACGGTATCTCGTGTTCATAAATAAGCAAATTACAAACCAAAATTCAATATTGTTTCATATATGGAATTTATTTGCAAAAATTAAAAACAGTAAAATTTTATTTTCCGGAAAATCAAATACATGTTTAAAATGGCCTTGTGATACAGCACTAAACCAAACGATTTAAATCAAATGATTTTTTTTTAAATCAAATTTTATAAAATAATTGTTTTTCAAATTATTTTAGATACCTACAGATTTAACACAGTTACTATGGTAATAGAATACCTATAAAAAATATGCATATATACCGGGTCTTTACATTTTTATGGACTATAGGAAATACAATGGTAAAATTTTCATATTTTGTAAATTCTGCCTTATTAATTTTAGAACTTAAGTGTAAATATAAAAAATGTTCAGAATTAAATACTGCATCAAATGAGCCTTTATTGATGGAATAGGAGTTAGTCATGAGATAAACGTTAAATAAAATAGCTGTTTTAAGCGTTTTACAGAGTGCCATGCAAGACATGTTTTGACTATATTATTTAGATAGGCAGGGTTTAAGTTTAAACAGGCGCGCGTGGATTCGTTATATTCTACGTATAAGCAAAAATTCAAATGCATTCTTTGGGGATTTATTACAGATTTCGTTTATGAAATAAAATAATTGTATTATACAATTAAAAAGTGCAATAACATCAACAGGTCTTTAAAAATAAAAAAATCATGATATATTTGATTTTTTTAAAAATCAATGATTTTTGATCATTTTAAATAAAACATGTTTTTTGCCAAACTGTATGTATCATATTAAGAATACAAGAAATTTACTTTTTTTTTAGCTTTTTGTAGCCATATGAGGTCCTATCAATACTATGCAGAATCTATCTTACATCCTCAAGGCTTCTTAGCTAAAACTTGTCGTAGAAAATTTCAATATAATTATTGTTGTTGTAACAATACCATGATTGCTACAATGGGTTATTATGTTAACACTACGTGAGTACAATATATTTATAACTATAAAATAAATATGTTCTGCTTCACGCCTTTTGATAATAATATTTCATATTGTCATGTAAGGCGTTTACTTGGCTATACCTTAGTAATAAATAATATAATTTATTGTAGCGTTCGAGGAACATACCATCTTAAAACTAATTCATCATCGCCATACGGTCTTGGAACTGCTGGATTAAATTTCAAATAAAATATTTAAAAAGTTTTTATTTACAATACTTATTTTAAATTGTACAAAGTGAGAATATATTATTTTGGTAAATATATATGTATATATTATGTATGTGTTATAATAAGTAAATAGTGTATAAGCGTAATAAAAATATGTACCCTAATATACCTTAATATGTATAGTAATCGCCTGTAACTTTTAAGTATACTGAAACGCAGTGGTGGGTGCGCTGGTGTGTGAGTGAGGTGAAGTCAAATATTAAAACAAAAAAAAATTCGGTTGCAAACATTTTTCAACACTACTTAAATAATCAACACACAATTAGATATTACCTATACATATTGTAAATGTACGAAAATCAAAATACAGTATTCATTTGTACATTAAATCAATCCGGCGTGCTTTCATATCAGCAAATCTGTTGAAGAGCGAAAGAGTATAACGCAGACAGCTGACGAAATACGAATGGCAGGTTATACGCTATACAGTGCAGCCAGCGTGCCATCGCGTATCCCAACCATACTGAGTTCTCCCCACCACTCAAGCGAGGCCAAGAAATTCTCATCGTCATGTTTTGTATTTATTTCAACGCTTTTATTTTGGTATTTTACACTTGTAAGATTATATTTTGGTATTACATACAAAATTTTATTTGCTGGCGTAAATCAATGAAAAATTAAAATGAAGTATTTGGCATTGAACAAAAAAATCTGGTATGGCCAACATAATACCTCCCGCCATTTACAGCCCGACTCATAAAAAAGATTAAGCTAATCCTTATTTTTGGATTAGCAAATTTTACTCTAATTTTGACATTTTATTTCTTAAAATATAGTCTAATCGAATCCAAGTAACTACCTTTTTTTAAACCCCTCAACAGAATTAAATCTCAAATATAGAGTGGGTTCACATTCACACACATCCATGCCTTAGTGGGAATCGAACACACAGCCCCGAACGCACTCATGACTTATGAGGCTTTGCTCTAACCATTGAACCACCGGCGCTATAATAAAATGAAGATTAAATTTTAAATACCGGGATAAAATACAATTCATTAATCCAAAAATGAGAATTAGCTTAAACTTTTTTGTGAATCGTTAATTTTTATTAATCTAAATACATACTTACATATTTACTTATGCTGGAAACTGTATTGAATTCCTTTTCTATTGTTCTATTTACTTTTTCCTTTTTAAAACGTTAATATTATTTTGAAATGATTAGTTCTTTGATAATGTCAGTTACATACATTTGAATAACTGCGTTTTGTTTCTTTAATGCGTAGGCTCCGAGATTTAAATTATAGATAATTTTATAATTTTATTCATAAAATATGTAGAAAAAGTATTAATGCAGATCTGTAGATAATAATAATAATAATAATAATAATAATAATAATAATAATAATCTTTAATTTTTATAACATTAATCTCGAAAAAAACACATTTAAAGGTATTTTTCGAAGAAAAACTATTTTGAGCTTCAAGTAAAGTGCCATTTCCGGTTATCCGATTTACACCGAAAAAACACATTTAAAGGTATTTTCGAAAAAAAAAACTATTTTGAGCTTCAAGTAAAGTGCCATTTTCGGTTATCTGATTTACACCAAAATGTAATGGGCTCTTTCCATATTAGAAAAATGTCGAAATACAAGTTTTCAAAATTTTCCGAATGATAGTATTTGAGTTAGAGTGAAGGATTCACACATACATACACACACACACACACACACACACACACACACACACACACACACACACACACACACACACACACACACACACACACACACACACATACATACATACATACACACATACAAACATAACACACAGACATCATCGTGAAAATGTTAAAATTGGATTCTAGGGACCGTAATACGTGCTCATTTACCAAAATCTCAATATGCGATTTTTAGCACGATTCCTATACCTCCCTTACCAGGGTAGCGGGAGGTAAAAATAAATCTGAAAAATCAGGTATGCTGTTTTCGATTTGTTTGTAAACACGTTACCTAGTTACCATAGTTCATTATGGTACTAAGTACTCTAATGGAATCATTAAGGTCCTTGGCCTATACATAAAGCACATTAGAGTATTCAAATTAAGAACTATAACGTTGTCATTATGACACGGCAGCATATAATAGTACATTAAGATACAAGTTTCATAAGACATGATTTTAGCGCACGCGTCATTCTTAGCGGCTTGCCGCGAGTTTTCTAAGGGGACAAGTGCGCTGAAATGTCTTATGAAACGTGTATTTTATACTATGTTTTCTATTTCGGTCATTTTTTCATAAAAATGACGTTATTTCATGTCCAGGAATTTCAATTTAGGTTGTTTAATATGTACTTTCTGAAACTCATTTCGATGTCATAAAGAAATACTTTATGACATCCAAATGAGTTTCATAAAGTACATATTAAAGAACCAAAATAGAAAAAAACTAATTATTAAATCTTTTACAAAAACTAATTAAAAATAATAGAAATATACTTGTTTGTAGCAAGTATTTTCTGTTGTAATATTTGCCGTACGACCTGCTCGGATCTATCCATTTTTATCTTGAACAGAGCAATTTGAGACTTTTGGATAAAATTTTGGCTTCCTTGACCGACTGAGCAAGAACGCTACGTTATACCGGAAAATAACCCTAATGAAAGTTGTAGCGCGTTCAAAGAACTATCGAAAGGGGTCCCAGCGGCGTGTCCGTAGCTATTAGAGGCCCATCGATACGGAAGTTTCTAAAGGGAAGCGTAAGTGGGTCGAACCGCTGTGCGCCAGAGAATTCATTGTTTCGTCAATTAGAGGAAGCTGCTTGGTTTATGGATTGCATTGCAACAGTTACAGGGACCATACTCTACCGATAATGAGGTTGAGCCACCCGGAAACTTCCGGGTGGCTACAGCTCTTCATCGGTAGAGTATGATCTAAGCAACATATGAACCAAACGACTTGTTTGCATCACAAAATGCGGGGTGGAAGAAAATTTGCGACCTTAACATCCGGACTAGATACGACACGCGAATTCCCCCGTCTGTAGCTCGTAGGATATTGATATTACGTAAATATGTGTAAAAACTTTTTCGATAGAAAATTTATTTTTCTTTAATTTTGATATTCACCTTATTTGTCGCAGGACCATCCAGAACAGATATTGATAAAAAAGATTTTTGGGCCATATTTAGGCAAATTTGGTGGCGCGAGAGGGAAAAATGAGTATGTCTAAAAGAGGCTTACAATAAACCGATTCCAATAGATACATCTTTTTCCGATTTAAATCCATATTTACATCTGCTGAATTCCCCACTGGCCTACATGATACAGCCATATGTCTCCGAGTTGATCGCCACGTCCTTAATTTCTGATACAATAATTACTAACTTTTATCTAGCATCTTTGTCGTACACATATGACATATATGAGACTTTCATTCGCTATCTCATTATCGTGTGTGCCACGGACGGGTATACGCTAACTCTGTCCAACCAACGTCAAGTATGAAATAAAAACGGTATTGTGACCGCGGTAACGTGCGCCATTTTAAAATATTTTAATTATTTGAATATTCATGTCATTCTATCAATCATGTGATTAAAGTTATTTTGGCGTCTACTCGTATAATTTGTGTTTTATTATGTGTTGGTAATTTTGTCATTCTATCAATCATGCGATTATGGTAATTTTGTTAATTCTTGGTATTATATCGTGCATTTTGATATTGCAAAGACTGTTTCTATGTTTCTAAGATTGCCGACAATTATTGCTTCAAGGGGATCAAGTCGTGGACACGGACTTTATATTATTTACAATTTCACTTGTTTTTTACGTATAAAATGTAAAGAAGATCTGTTGTGAATACCTATCACTCTGACATCCACCATATATGCACTGATCTCTCAAGGTGGGAATGGGAAATAGCCCTGAAGTTGGTATGTGGCAACTTCCCGCCCTGACGTTGGAAAGTATACGCTTTCAAACCTCCGCTGTGCTCAAGCTATATTTTTCAATTTCAGGCTCTTGGAAAGTGATGTTATGTTAACAATAACTTTCCAACTTTTTCAAAGTAAGAAATCGGTATATTACTAACCGATTGTTAATAAAATTCTAAATTGATTTGACATGTAACATATTTGACATTTTTTCGTTGAAATAAATATGCGTTGTCAAGGATATTTAAAGCACTACGGGCCTTAGTGTTGCAAAATGCATTCTCGACCGAAAAACTGCACCTACGTACCTACGATTCTTGGTACATAAATAGTTATTGTGTTCAGCTCTTGCTATATGCTATTCAGCTGCTGAATATGCAGCTCCGGTATTGGAACGTTCTTGTCAATCCAGGAAACTTGATCCAGTACTAAACCAGTCTTGCCGACTAATTACAGCTCGAATTACAGGTTGTTTAAAGACAGCGCCGATATCGCACTTATACCTTTTAAGTCCTCCACACGTTAGAAGACAGGTTTCCAGCATAAAAGAAAGACAACGAGCAAATTCCGACCCTCGTCACCCATTGTTTGGTCAAACAACTGTAAGGTCCAGATTAAAGTCCAGAAGTTTCCTTTCAACAGTCCAGTCGCTTAGAGGTTTAATATCCGCCAAAAGATTGAACAATGGCGGACTATTGAAACACTACACACTTTACCTGGAATAGAGCCAAGTAAAAAGTTTCCATCTGGGGCAGATCTAAAGTGACCAGTCTGGAAAAGCCTCAACCGCCTTCGAACACAGATCGGAAGATGCAAGACCAATATGAAGAAATGGGGTTATATTGATGGTTGAACGAGTTGTGAGTGCGGTGAAGACCAAATAATGAACCATCTCCTCATTTGCCCAAACCTTCCAAGTAGAAGGGAATTCTATTGCATTTGATTGTACCCGTCACTGGATGCTTTCTATATAATATCTTATTATGTTCTCTTCAGTATTTTATATTTTGTAACTTTTAGTGTATTCTTGTATTTTATTTATAATTATATTTTGTAATTTATATGTATACTAACTTGGATACGAGTAATAATAATTGTG
Organism: Harpalus rubripes; assembly: GCA_963082715.1. Taxonomy (NCBI): domain Eukaryota; kingdom Metazoa; phylum Arthropoda; class Insecta; order Coleoptera; family Carabidae; genus Harpalus; species Harpalus rubripes. The sequence continues at coordinate 51,489,245 of OY720451.1, forward strand.
TACTTGTTTGTTTTTATAAATATGTACATTGATATTATGAAAGATGCATTATTGTTTGCTTAACTCAACAATATTCCTCTAATAACTAATATATGTTTTTATACTAGCGTATTATAACAACAACTTTTCGATTGTCATTTCCGTAGTTAAATGAAGTACTTTTAAGCATTAGTGCTTAGAAATGACAGTTTAATGCGTAAAAGTATAAGTACTAAATACCTATTATAACTCTTTATTTATGATAAATATTTACAACGCAATTACTTAAATTACTAAATTGAACATTTGATGTCGTTCTTAATACTTCTTCTTGGATAACTTCAATGTGGGTAGAAACTGAAGTAGATGTGCTGCTGGATTCTGATTCTTTGTCGACAATTTTTATTTTTTTAATTGCTGTTTCTTTTTCTCCCAAAATTCTTCGTGAAATTTCTTTCTTATTTTCCAAAGAATTTTCAACGTAGCCTTCAGCAACAGAACTTGAACGCCACCCTCCATGTCGCTTGAGCACTGTAATGTCTCCTCCCGAATCAGCCAACAATGTTGCAGAACAGCGCCGAAAGAAATGCTCGGTATATTCTTTAGCATTTGGGAGGCCGAGGAACTCTGCATTTTTTTTTAGGTATACCACCTATGGTATTTATACCTACAGGAAGCGTGCAACACTTAAAATTTCTGTAGGTTAGACAAAACCGTTGATGTTCAGTATGAGTAGGTCGAAGTTGTGCGTACTTGCGAAACATTGATAAACAGTTGATTCCATCAATAACCCTTCAGTTATCATAAAAAATCGTGAAATATTCGTTTTAGTATTTGGATTATTAATTTTTATGAAAGAAGTAGAATCTTCAATATCTCCTACACGTAAAAACGTAAGTTCCTCCCGGCGACATGCCCCATAGAGTCCAACAATTAACACAACCTTTGCCAATAAATAATCCTTGTCATCAGCTTCCTTCATGAAACGAACTATCTCTTGCTTAGTGAATATTTTCGATTTTTTAGGCTTATATCCACTAGCTTTTCTTTTTAAGAATGCAATAAGATTGGTAAATTTACTTATATCCACATTCTTATTAAGGTATCATAGTTCGGAGCATAGTGTAATTACTCCATAAAGTGGATGGCTTATAAATGGATGATAATTTCGAAAAATAGGCTAAAACTACCTTTTCTGTAATGTAATGTTATCCAACTCGGCTACGCCTCGTAGGATAATTTTCACGTCGCGTGCTTAAAACACATTTCTTTCGCAACTTATTACATAAATAGCTATTATTAACTTTATGTACAATATGTTTAAATATCTGGAACGATTACAATTATAACAAAATGGCTTCTACTTCCTTTCTGTCAGCTGTTTGTTGTGTTGGATGTTGTTGTGGTCGTTGCCAACCTGGCTACTGCCAACATAACAAAAGATATGATCTATTTTAGCTTTTATAGCACTAACTAACATTTAAACGAAGAACATACTTCGACTGACTATAAAGACTATATTGCTCTTGAACTTGTGTAATAGCTACAAAATATTTTTATAATGTAAATACTACATACATATATTTTTCCGATATAGGGACAAGTATAAATTTATAATAATATATAAAATGTTGACCTCCAAACACATATGATAACACTTATATTTGTTCATAAAAACGTTTGTAGATAAAGAACTATATTTTAAGTTTTTAATTATTGAATGACATAAGTTAGTATTAAATAAAAATATATGTAAGTAAGTACTACTAAAAAAAAAGAAACAATGCTGCTACTTTTGTTTCTTTTGTCTGTAGTACAACATATAACTATAATTAATGGTAAGTAAAAAATATAATATCTTATATGAAATGATTATTAAATAATAATTTTTGTTTCAAGGACTTAAAATTAATTTTTCAACCCCCAAGGATTTTTACGAAAACATACGACTTTGTTATTTCAGAGGGTACGAAAATATATAATATCAGGGGATCAGTGGAAAAGTGGTATAAGTGTCACAAAAACTAGAATTTGAGTGAGTAAGGTTAAACTTTAAAAGAAAAATTCGCATAGTTCTAAACACTAGAGGTGCTAATGGTATTATAGGAGATGCTGCTATAATTTTTTTTCTAAATATAAATTGCGTTTCTCATATTTCGCGCTTTTTAATTCCCGAATATTGGATTTTTTTGCACATCTATACAATTCTCGAGCATTTTCGAGAAATTTCAGAACAGCAATATAAATAGATATTTCAATTCGTAGTACCACAATTATTACGTTTTATATTATATTTTCTGAAAAATACAATCTCATAATAATATTTGAAAAAATCTGATGTGACACCACACGACTTCCTTGTACGCAAGACCAATATGAAGATGAAGTATAGACTCAATTATAAAATTGCACGTATTTGACGTAATTTGACATTAGCACCTATTTTTTATTTTATTTTTTTTTGTTATTTTTTGTCCTAATCCATAGCAAGCTTCATTACAAAAACCAAAAAGTATATAAGTTTTAAATTTACATATCTCGCTTATACAAAGGGCTAATTTAATAATACTTAATGTGCTAGACGCAGAATTTAATTCTCTAAAACTCTTATTTGAAGCATTTATTTCTTAAATCAAAATGAAACCATTTTATTCAAGAAAAACTGTTAACAACTTCAGGTAATATATCACTTCCGGTTAGCCTGTTTTAACCAAATTCTGCTATGTTATTCCAATTGATATAAAAGTCTTATATACTGAAAAGTTTTGGATTATATTTTAATATAGTTTTTCATTAAAATCTATTATAGGCTTCAAATAAAGTACCTTTTCTGGAAATTATGTAATGACCAAAAAGGGAGGTGCACAACTAGATGTTATAGAAGTCCTAAATACAAAATTTCAACTTTCTACGGCTTACCGTTTTTGAGTTACGCGAGATACGTACATACGTACGTACGTACAGACGTCACGACGAAATTAGTCAAAATGGATTCAGGGATGGCCAAAATGGATATTTCCGTTGAAATCTGGAAACCGAAATTTTTCGCGAATACAATACTTCCTTTACTTTGTACAAGGAAGTAAAAATGGTATAAAACTCCATTTTAATTATTTACAAACATATTTTTTTTGCTTATATTATAGAGATAATTTAAATATCTTATACTAAATTCTAAATTACGGAAAATAAATACTTGTGCCTGCGTGAATATATATATATATATATATATATATATATATATATATATATATATATATATATATATATATATATATATATATATATATATATTGAGTCTGTGATTCAAGAAAGTCGAGTAATACATTGATTTTTAAAGTGGCGCAGCAAACTTGTGAAACTACAGTGGAACCTCGATATACGTCATTAATCCGATCCAGATCCTTGGACTTATACCAAACGAAACACGAAAAACTATATCACGTACAAATTTATAGTTATAGCGAGTTTTTTTTACTGATTAGTAGCAAATGGCGTACTGACGCTCATTGGCTCATTGGCAGTGGTAGAAATGCCTCGAAAGAGGTAAACAAGGGTAGTACGCGTGCGTCAAATTCGAATCGTGTACCAAAAAATGTCGTATACCAAACAAAAATTTTCGCCTCCAAATAGGACATATACCAAGTTGGACATATTTTAATCAATCGGCTCCGGTGGCTCAGTGGTTAGAGCAACGGCTCTCAGTCATGAGTATACTAGGGGTCCTGGGTTCGAATCCCACTAAGGCATGAATGTTTGTGTTTGTAAACCTCTCTGTAATTGGGATTTAATACTGTTGAGAGGTTTTTGTTAAAAAAAAAATATTGTATACCAAGGTTCCACTATATAAGTATAATAAGCAATTTATTGGTGAGTTCATTAGAATAAAATGGACAATAAAAAAAAAATACAGATTCGTGCTACTGTAAATGATATTTTAAGAAATTTCAAACAACAAAATTTGAAAGTCATGCTAAAATTATTGAAAATAAGAAAAAAGTTAAGTTAGTTAAATAGAACTTATACTTCATCAATTTTTTAAAGAGTCGTTGTGAGTGAAAATATTAAATTAAACAGAGAGAGTATTTTTGAATCATGATTTATAGATTTATAGTTTTTAATGCTGCGTTCAGAGCTACTGAATCATAATTTACAATAGGGGTTTCCAAGCCAACGGCTTTTAAAGAAATAAGAATTGCATTTAAATTTTAATATAAAGTATATTAATAGAAAATAAAAATTAAATTAAATTATACTGTATTTATAAATGAATTTTTAAATTGAAAAATACATGTGTTCAAAACGGTCGCCAAATAACGCCACAATCCTAACGAGGTTACACGACGAAGTTATTTCATTTGATGGTGTTTGTGTGCATGTCTGTTTTTACCGCGAATTATTTTTGTTAACGTTCAGAGGTTAACGTCAAATACACGTGTATATAATACATACAAATAAAAAGTACACACGTGTTGAATCAGTAACCGCCTAGTTGACGTGGATGCAAGTCAATGCAGGTTATGTTTGGGTTACGTTTAATTTTCCCGTCCTACATTTTTGTAGCTAAATTCACTTGACACAGCTGTTTCTATCTCATGGTTCATCAAGCTTTCCCTCTTGCTGGGGTTGTGACCTGACGGGATGACGTCATGGTAAATTGCAAAATTCTTTTGCATTTTCTCCCATACTATAAATTTTTATGCAATATACAAAAGTATGGGTCTAATATTATTTGAAAATCAATGTAGCAATCAAGTAAATAAAAAAAGATTTTTATTAATCAGTTTGTAAATAGAGTTGTATCTGTTGTTTGAACACTATAATTGACGGAAAAAATATTTCAAATCATAATATTTTCAATTGTGATAAAAATAGAATTAGAAATTACCAGATATTCTGTAACAAGTGACAAGTAGGTACATGTGGTTCTTCGCCTTTCTACAATTATATTTATTACAATACCATCATAAACCATTTAAAATAGATTAAATGCGCCGTTTGACGTTCCTGACAAAAAGAGACAAGATGATATATATGTCACAGTAATTATAAGTGAAAAGATTGTAAACTTTCTACTTAACACACAATTAACGTATTAATTTAGTCGCTGTGAACGCTAGCGTTGTTTCCCATAAGTCAAAGTGCGTTTATTAATTGTAAGTTGAGGAATGAAACTTGTCCTTTTCTTCACAAGTTTTATTTTTCACAAAATGTACATTTTGTGAAGAAAAGGACAAGTTTCATTCCTCATCTGATAATTCTTTCACGATAACTGTATAATATAATTATTGTAATAATTGTAAGTACTAATAATTGTAATTGATAATTGGACAGCTCTGAACGCAGCTTAAGTCAGGCTGAAATTAAATTAACATTTATTAGTTTTAGATCTTTGGCTTTAATTAATTTGACTGGCTTGATGGTTTTTAGGACTTGCTTGAAAGTATTTCAATAGATCAATAAAAGTTTGTTTGGTAGCTTTTAAGATGTACAAGGAAAACATGGTGAAGTGTATTTATTGTTGATGGGAACTATTTTGAACATATATTCCTATTTAAAATAAAATTCTAATAAATATCAACTATGTGTCTTAATTTCAATAATTCTTGCGTATGAATATGCAATACAATAATTAAAAATAAAACATATCTCGAATTTCACGAGAAATATCTAGAGAACCCTAAATACAAATCTATAGTATAGTTTCCTAAACTTATCTAATTTTTTTGTACAATTTTTCCACTGAGCCCCTCATGAATAATTTAAGTATAAAATATATGTAAATATTGTTTAAGTATTATACAGTAATTCTTGAACAGAAACAACTAGAGTCGTTAGATTTAATGAGATTCTGAGTCAAACCAATTGCTTCGTTTTTCAGTTCCTCTCTTAATTATTCTTGTCTTGTTTCTTCTCTTACTTCTCCTGCTTCTTTCTCTTCCGATTCACTATCCAAAATTATTCCATTTGTTCAATATAAAGACTTGTCTCTTTTCAAGAATTAGTTCCACATTCTTTCGTCTCAGCGAATGGACTATATGTACACATATTACTGTTGTAGGCCTACTTTAAAGGACCATACTTATCTTAAACTTGAAGATGCTTTAACATTAACTGATCAAGAAGGCTTTAATGTGTCAAGGACAACTGTTTTCTTCTTTCATGGATGGGGTGCTATTGAAAATCCACTTAATGGAAGCTCAAAAATTGTTGTTTCAGGTGTGTTATTATTATTACTATTTTTCCGTAATGTTTTATTGTGCATCAAGTATTGAGAGTAGCTTGGACGTAATTTAGAGTAGTTACTATATATTAAACCCCTTCTGCCAATTTTTCTTAAGTACAAATAATTAATCGATTAAAAAAATGATATTTTATTTTTCTGGTAATATCATGAAGGGTAGCTAAAGGAGAGATACAAACTATACCATTTCAATTTCAGAAAATGTAAATTTAATTTTAGAAAAAGTAATATCAATTTCAGAAAAAGTAACATCAATTTCAAGCGTGCGATGACTGTCACTTTTATGTATAGGAGTGTAGAACAATGCACATGCATATATAACAGAATGCGAGGTACAATTTTGAATATATCTCTTTCCTGTTATCCGTTTAAAACGGTTTGTTTCAATACTTGACCCGCAAGTGAAACACTAATTTAATCAATGTAAAACTTACTTTGGATCAAGGGTATCACTGCCACCACCATCCGTGTTTTAAAAGTCCTCGGATAGCAGGACTCAATACTCTTCCGCAATGACTGAAAATACTTGGGAGAACTTAAACAAATAAAACTGAGAACTGGTAGATGAACTTATTTATTTACACAATAATAAATGGTAAACAACAATACAAGAACTAACGACTAATGATCGTGACGACTACAGTTTAAAAGACGGTACCATAAAAGTAATTAAATTTTTAAAAGTGCGACCTCAGAATAAGCTTTAAGCTTACTGAATTGCTATCAGCGCTAAGTATTCAACACCAACTACCAAGAATCGAGTAATCTATCAGGCTACTTACTTTTAATCACAGGTCGGCCTCGAATGAAGCACTTTATTATTAAACTAACACACTACTGAAGAAACAAAGAAAAATTATTAAATTTAAATTAACACTCTAATCAACTTGGGAGAACGCAGACTTCAACAATTACTTTAGTCACAAGAACAACAAGAATTTATGTCACTAAGATAATTAAAAACAGCCGAATGGAAAAGAGAACAACGTCACAATCAACAGTTAGATCAAGACTCTCCGAGATGAGATCATCTCAAACGCATCTTTACTAGATTTTCAACAAGAATTTATGTCACTAAGATAATTAAAAACAGCCGAATGGAAAAGAGAACAACGTCACAATCAACAGTTAGATCAAGACTCTCCGAGATGAGATCATCTCAAACGCATCTTTACTAGATTTTCACCCCACTTCCAACAAGGAAGTCCAACCCTCATACCCTTATTGGCTAACTTAAAAATTAACACGATATAATTGGTCAAGTAACTGAGAATATTTCGGGTGTTTGAGGGCAGAAGTGAATTCCTAACGGCGTTTCACATCGCCTCTGTGACAAAAGTTACTCAATCAAATTACTGAAATTGCTTTTCCCCTGCTGAGATACATCCATCTTTTCTAGCACTTTTCTTTTGTAATATTATACTTTTAATACTTTTACAACACCCAATAATTTCCACAAAATGTCAAGAACTAAACCCATCCCAAAATCTAACAAAGACTTTAACTTCGAAAAGCAATATAGAAATTTACAAAAAAAAAAAAAAATAGGATACTTTACAAACATAAAAGTTCTGAACGCAAGATCCATAACTAATCTTGACGTCCGGCTGCAATAATTTAAACAAAAGGGTGCCGCTAAGCAAACGTGTTACATATGTAATTTTTTTTTAAAATACATTCTGAAATTGAATTTAGTTTTCCTGATATTGTATCTATTTCTCTAATATTGATGTTACTTTTTCAGATATTGATGCTACTTTTTCAGAAATTGATGTGTAACACGAGGGTTGCGGAAGATGCTAATACAGTTTCTTACTCCTGAGTCTTTTTACTGTTGCTTCGTACTTTTTACTCCAACGATGACACACATTACACTTACTGGTGATAAGGAAGAACACACATACACTTACACTTTCCACTCGTATGATGACCACAGAATTTATGGATATGGACATTTCTCGATATATTTACTGATTACTGACCAAAGTTTTATTTACATAATTACATTATTAACTAATACAATTTAGCCTAACATGTTACATTCCGTAACCCAGCGGGCGGTGTTTAGCACGCGCCCCAAGACTAAAAGACACTACATGTCCAAAATGTCTTTACAACGCGACGAACTAATCTAGACTCTTCATGTTTACTCCATGAGTAACTAATGTCGACCCTTCTAAAACATAGCGCTATCTTCAGGACAGGATCATCTTACGGGTACAGGGTGCATAGGTTAGGGTATTCAAAATCACGCACGTATACACAATAATTTCTAAACCTAATGATCAACAAATAAATGTCGTGACAATCACAATACGAAAAGAATTTCTAAACTGAATTTTGACATTTATAACGTAAATAGATAAACAGAGTTAAAATATAATTGTTGAAACTAAAATTTAGAAAAGTATATAAAAAGTTATTTATCTGTTATTGCTCTTTCGCCTTATCACAGATGTTCCTTTTTCTGAAATTGATTTTACTTTTTCTGAAAAAGTAGCACATGAAGTAAATATACTTGTACTCGGACGCATAATTTCAGAACTTTGCATAGGTTCTAACATACGTACTTATGACTTACCTATTCGAGTACCTTTTAATTTTTAGAAAATGTTAATTTTGTTATTGAAAAGGAATAGGATTATATAAACGTTTAAATGGACAAATAGTACGTGCATTTTTTTTTGTACAGAAATTAGATAAATTTATGAAACCTTACCTAAGGTTCATATTTATTAGGGGAAGAAATGGAGAAAGTGTCCCTTTATAAAATTAGGAACGTACTCGTATGTATGCTCATTGTTTTCTTATATTCTAAATTTTCTCATTTACTACATTTCCCTTAATCCCTCAATTTTGATTTACATAAATGTTTGATGCAATAAAATTTATTTTTTTTTCTAGCTTTGTTGGAAAAGAAAATTGACTGTAACATCGTTTCATTCGACTACACACCACTAGTAAAAAATGAGAACTATTTTACTTATTTATTCTCTGCTTTTAACGTGTCCATGATAGGAAAAACATTTGGCGACTTTTTTAAAGCTTATATACCTGCGAAACAGTCTAATAATTTAATTAGACTCATTTCTCATAGTTTGGGGTCTCAAGTTATGGCCAAAACTGCACAAGCTTACGGATTAGGAGAATTTGAACATCTTACAGGTGAGGAAAAATATTTATTCACAATCAGTCATTATAGTAATATGTCGATTCTTAAACTTTTAAAGGTTGGGAAAACGTCATTCCTAACTGCAATGACAATCTTTTGGGTGGGAAATGACCTATTACGTTTCCACCCCACCCCATGAGTTGGAAATGTTTATGATAGGGTTGGCTAGCAACGTTGTAATAGATCATTATAATAAAGTAGACTAAACAAATTCTAATAGAGCTGTCAAAAATATAAATAAAATTGGAGGTTATAACTCAATGATTTATTTTGAAAATTATTGATTTAAAAAGAGGATGATTGTGAATACAATAGTATACATACATATAACTCGGTGAGTTTTTCATTACAGCCTTGTACTGTATCTGACCTCGAGGCTTTGCCTCTCGGTAAAATAGATAAGCCCTCGGCTGTAATAAAACATATCCCACCTCGGATGTAATATAGAATTATTCATGGTATAAGTGAACAAAGACATATCTCTATTACGCACAAAATGAAAGCAAGGGCGGCGGGTTTTGATTTTTCCCGTGGGTGCACAATAAAAAAAATATACAGAGTTTGCACCGAAAACTGGAACATGTTAGTTCAACATCGGATTTTAAATATACAGAAATTGGCTCTCTATACCTTTTAGAATAATACTAAAAAATTAAAAAGCTGCTTAAAATTAAATTTTACATTAAAAATGTTTAAATTCGTTTTAAAGCATATCTACAGCATGGGGTATTTTAGAAATACTGATACAATTTCGTCTAGAATCATACGGCCAAGGAAATAAAACAATGTGACAGTTTAATAAAATAATATCACCATGCTTATAATAGACCTTTTCTATTTAAAGAGATAGAAGATATGCGCAATGGGGATCTGCGGATAGTAAGAACAACTAAGATCTATAAAGCTTGTTTCTAAAAAAAAATGAGACGTAAAATGTGAGAAAAATGTTTGGTAACTTTAAAAATCTTCTCGAAAGAAGTTACAAAAGCCTTTATTTGAGCTAAAATGTCTAACGATGCAAATTTTCACAGAGAATACTGCAATATTTTTGACGTTTGGTTGACAGCCCAACTAGCAATTGTTGGCGCCATTTTACTTACTATTTGCAGCGATAGAAAGAGATAGCCGTTAAATTGAAAAGGTCTATTATTGCAATCATTATTTTCATATAATTATAGTTCATAAACTTGTTTAAATGTTACAAAATCGATGTATACAGTACAAGAGAAAAAAATAGTTTGTAAAATTGTACTATAGTGGAATTAGTTAAAATATCACATTGATAATGTGTTTAATATCCGTCTAAATCTTGACGACATTGTGACAGTTTATATATGACATACTCTCGTGCTGCAAATCTACTGTTGCATCGAACTAAAACATTTTTAATATAAAATTTAACTTTGAACAACTTTCATTTTTTTGCTCTTCTAAAGTTACTGGATTAATGAAATACAAAATCTTAAAATTGGTATCGAAAAATTAAATTACGAATATATTTTAATAAAATAAAATCAAACAAAAAAGTTATTGTTCACCGTGGGTGCATTGCACCCCCAATTTTTTGCCCGTGGGTGCACCTGAACCGATGCAGGTTTTTTTAAAATTTAAAACTAAGATCTTATTTGATTAAAATTAAAAAAAAACATTTATATTTCATTTTTGCAGTTTCAGCGCAAATTTTATTGGCTGCTACTCACTAACTATGGATGAATTTACTAGATATTTTTGTCCATTCTTATAATAATTTTTTTTGCACGATTGTGTTTTTTTAAATATTTACCGATAGGGTTTTTAAGTCAGTAGGTTTTATTTATAAATTATTGATCGGTAAGTGGTTGTGATTACTTACCGATCAGGAGGCGAAGCGGTAAGAAATAAAAACAACAATCAAAGCTTACTGTACAATTTAAAAATTTTAATACTTGTCAAAATAATTTTCAAATCTTTTTTTTTAATTTTTTGCGTAGATCGTGCAAAAATAATATATTAAAAAACAAGTTTCATATAACGTACGAGTCCATGTTTTACAAAAGACGAGTATAATAACAAGCCTTATATTGTGCAAATTTTGTTATTCATCAAAATTTGAAGTATAAATAGTTATTTAGCAATAATAAACCAATTAAATAAATACGATGTAAGTATTCAGTGGCGGATTTCCGCACAGGCGCACGAAGCGCGCGCTTGGGGCCTCTTAGATCAAAGGGGCCTCAAATAAAAAAATGTTTCATTAGTATTATCCTAATAAAATAATTAATAATTTAATATATCTTCTAAATTAAATTGAAAAAAAAATAAAGTTATCTATGGCGGCTCCAGCAATCAAATTTCAAACTATATGCAAGTTCGCTTTACTGACGAGATAAAGATAAAATATTCTTACTGACTTATATGTTGTCCAAATTTCATGAATGTGATTCATTTCGCATTTGACAGAAATAACGCAAGAACGTTCAGGTTCAGTGGTGTTTTAGTTGCAAAGAAATATGCAGGTGCCCCCTGAGGAATTCGGCAAACTTTAACCATATATTCTAGGGGTCATTCTAAGTAAAAAAGCTCATATAAATTTATTGAGAAGAATAGGCTATTCCATCGTAATTAAAAATAGTAAAAGTTTATTGAACATATGAAAGATAACAAACAATTAAAGGATACGAAATTTTTTTTATTATTACAAATTACTACTTCTAATATACGGGATGTTTTGCTTTTGATGACTCAGGGCATAAACACGCGTGTTTGAGCAAATAGGATGCAAGAATGAACTCTCACTTTGTGAAACTCCGCCTGCACAAAGAATATACTTATTCGGGTGTGTCGGACCTGTTTGGATGTTGTTTTTTCATTATTTTTGTAAAATGACAAAAAGTGAAATAAATTAAGTGCAATAATAATTTATTTACTTTTTTCTAATATTGAAATATAATATTACAATTTAAATATACATTATTTTGTAATTTGCTTAACATTTTTTCGTAACCCTGTGGATCACTGTTTACTTCACAAAGCATATTTAAAATTCGGACTGTAATACCTCGGGTTTTTGGAGGAATTTTAACTTCGTCTTTCACACGTGATCTCATAGTTTTATGTACTTTAAGAAAAAAAAGAAATATCGTGGAATAGCCTATTGACCCATAGTTAATATGAGCTTGTTTACTTACAATGACCCTTAGAATACATGGTTAAAGTTAGTCGGCTCCCTCAAGGGACACCATGTATTGGTTTGTTATTAAGTAAATGTAATAACTGTATAATATAAAATTTATATCTAAGCATTTTTAGTAGTTTCGAGGAAAGCAAAATTTTATGAAGAGTAAAATTTGGCTTGATTCTAAAATAAACAGCCTATTGAAATTCCAATTTTTTTGTTGCAAGCTTAATAGACTGACTGATAACAATGTTTTTTTTAAATTAATAAACCCTATTTTCAAATAAATCGTATATGTATTTGTATTATTTACGCGTAGAATGCTCACTATACTGGTATTGAAAATATTTGGGGCTCTCCCCCAAGGTGGATTTGAGGGGGGGGAGAGTTGGGAGCTCGCTGTCGGCAATTTTAGATACGCCGTCTCTGCAATAGTAGAATATAATACCGAGAATTAACGATATTTCCAACACACAATGAAACACAATTATGCCAAAATCATCTTTCACCACATTAATGATATGAATATTAAAATATTCGAAAATGGTATTCTTTACCGCGGTTACACTACCGTTTCTATTTCATTTTTCGCTATTGGTTGAACGAAGACGGCATATATCCCTCTGTAATACCTACAAAAATAATATAGCAAATAAAAATCTCATATACCATGTGTGCACGACAAATATGCTAGATATGAGTTTAGTAATTCTTGAAGCAGAAATTAATGAAGTGAGTATTAACAAGAGAAATATAAATAGAGTGTATGTTTAAGTACATAGTTGTTATTTTGACAAAACAAAAATGTAAAAGAGTAATACATATCATTTTTAGAAAAATATGGTTTAGTTTACAATAAATCTAAGTCGGATGTTAAAGGCAATAAAATTATTTTGAATTAATTTGTTCATAATATTGTCAAAATCATTAAAACTTAATACTGTAAAACCTTTCAAATTTTCTTACGTTATGTTATGTTATGTTTCGGTAATTTATGTTTTGTAAACTATAAATCCAGTTTAATGCTTAAAGAAAGATGATGGACAAATAATAAAAAAAAAAAAATCACCAACTTGGGTACCTACATAATAAGTTTCACTAACATTCATTCGTTATTCTCTCCAAATGACCAATCACAACTGACTAATAAACACATTTTCAATTTTTGGTAGGTTTGGATCCTGCAGGTCCTTTGTTCAACCTTCCATTTGTGGAACATCTTGATAAAACGTATGGAAAATTTGTGGATATAATCCACACAGATGGATATATATTTGGGTATGGTAGCTCTGTCGGAACGGTGGATTTCTTTCCCAATGGAGGAGTAAGAGTGCAACCTGGATGTGATGATAATATATTCAACCCTTTTAGTAAATATGATGAATAGATTTTTATTGATGATTTGGGAGGCCACTTTTTATGTGCTTTTTTTAAAAAGTTCTTATAACGTATGTAGTGATGTGCCATTTGAAAGTTTCATATTGAAAGCTTCAAATGAAAAATTTCAAAAATGAAGGTTTCAAGCTTTAAATTTCATTAAACTTTCATAAGCTCCACTGCGCATGCGCCGCCCCACGCTCTGCAATAGACTTGCGCAGATAACTTGCATGCGCCTGCTCTTTTCTACGTACAAGTTATGTTTGGTTAATCTACATGCTAGAACTTGTATATTTCTCGAATATAAAATTCAGGGTTCAATAGAATATAAGTTTGGTGAAAATTAAAAATCGAATTTGGCGACACTTCAATGAAATAAATACAAAAGAAAATAAGATACTTTCTATTTTAAATTGCTTAATACTTGGTTTTTACGTTTTTGTATTACACTCTCATTAATAAATTTTTATTTTGTTTTCCTTATTTATTTTCAAATTAGTTAATTTGAGATTCAAATATTTCAAATTCAACTGACAAGTTTCTTGAAATTTAAGTGAAACTTTCATTAAAAGTTTCAATGAAATTTTTATATGAAACTTTCTTTGAAATTCATTGTGAAACATTTTGTGGAACTTTCAATAAAATAAGTTTCGGAAATTTGCACATCACTAAACGTATGTAACAAAAATAAGCTTGGATAATGACAAAAAATGTTTTTTTTTATTATTGATCAAAATTTATTTCTTTAATACATATACGAGGTCTGACTATTAAATGACGAGACTGCTTATGAAAAAAAGTTTTATTTTAAAAATTATTCTATAATCGAATGATCCCCTTCAATGAACTCCCCTCCCCTTATCTCACACCGTTCCATTCGTTTTTTCCATTGGTCAAAGCAATGCTGGAAGTCTTCTTCGACTCGAACCGGGTTCTTTTTAAAGCAGACTTGATCTTTGGGAACAGAAAAAAGTCACAAGGTGCTAAATCAGACGAGTACGGCGCGAGTTCGTGCACTGGAGTGCTTCTAGCGGCTAAATAACGCTTCACAGACAGCGCGTTATAGACAGGTGCGTTGACCTGGTGCAAAATCCACGACTTGTTTTTCCACAACTCCGGCCGTTTCTTACGAACTCGTTCTCGCAGTGTTGCCAAAACTTTCAAATAGTAAGTTTGGTTTACAGTTTGACCCTCTGGAACCCATTTAGTCATCATGATGCCATTAAAGTCGAGCATGGCTTCAAATTTTTATTTCGACATCCTTGCTTTTTTCGTTCTTGGCATTGCAGGAGTTTTCCAGTGCATGGATTGTCACTTAGTTTCAACATCGTATTAGAATATCCAGGTTTCATCGCAAGTGATGACATTTTTCATCAATTCAGGCTCTTCTTTTAACCTCTCAAGAAAATCTGAGCAGATTTGTTCACGGACGAGCTTTTGGTCAGGAGTCAAATTTTTTGGGACCAACTTCTCACAGACTTTCTTCATGTTCAATTCGTCATGTAAAATTTTTCTGACAGTTTCTTTATCAGTCTCAGCAATCATCCAAATGCTCATACGACGATCTCCGCGCACAATTTCATTGATTTTCGTCACTGTCTGCGGAGTTGAAACAGAGACAGGTCGACCTGGACGTTGGTCATCTTCGGTGCTCTCTCGGCCTTCAGAAAACCGTTTGTACCATTGGAAAACACGCGCACGAGATAGAGAATTCTCACCATAGGTCTCTTTTAACAACTTATAGCACTCAGTCGGAGTTTTTTTTTTTAAATTTAACGAGAAATTTCACATTGATCCGTTGCTCCTGTTTTTCGTCACGAGAAGAAAACACGTTCGTTTCTAACCTCTATAGAAAAAATACTACTACAGCGACAAAAACGTATTTTCATACCGGAATAGTAGACACTTCCAGCTATCTAACGCTTAATTCTTTTCCCCCCTGCCCCTCTAGCGCGCGCAGTCTCGTCATTTAATAGCCAGACCTCGTATTATACAGGCTACCCTTTTCGACTTTCACTATTGCGATTTCGGTAATCTTATGAGATAAGAATTTTTTTTAACTTAACTGGCAGTAGTAACGATGTGATTTTTATCATAATAAAGTATTAGCATACATAATCTAATATTTCTAATATCATTTTATTTTCTTATAGCATTTTGTAGTCATGTAAGATCATATCATCTGTATGCAGAATCTATAATAAATCCAAAAGCATTCCCTGCCAAAAAATGCTGCAGATTTCTATTTTCGGATCATATTTTTTGCAACGATACTGATATAGTTTATATGGGATACTTTGTTGATACAAGGTAGGTATATGTGACAATAAAATTAAATAATTATAAAAGTTACTATTATGATAAAAATAATTTTCAGTATAAGTGGAGCATATTTTTTCAATACAGATTCAAAACCTCCATATAGCCAAGGCGAAAAAGGAATTGACATATAAAACGGAGATTTCATTATTGATTATTATTATTATGCAACATTGGAATAAATAAACTTATATTTGTAAAAGTGATTTATTTGTTGATACACTTTCTAATTTTTAAACTATAATAAATTAAATGTCCGAATCATTATTACACTAATGCTCAGTTACACCAACAAAGCTTAAATTTTAACGTGGAAAGGATCGTGATGGTTTATAATATGAACAAAATTACTGGTTTCAGTCAATTTATTAAAAATATAATAATTCAACCCGACGTTTTGGCTGTACTGCAGCTACTCTTTGAAGAAGGCGGCAGTACAGCCGAAATGTCGGATTGAATTATTATATTTTTAATATATTGACTGGAACTAGTGATTTTGTTCATAATGTAATGTTTTATTTATTTGGGGGAAGTGTAAAAGAAAGAATTGTTATTAATTAAAATAGATGTTTATTAAAACGATAAATAAATATTAAAAGATAATAACAATGACGATTACTATGGTTAAACAATTATAAAATTCTAATTTAAGACTACGAATATAATTAACTCGTTAAACACTATGAAATTTCTACTGATTTTTGAGTACAGAATCATGTAAGTGAAATACATAAATATAATTGCAGTAATTATGTCCAAATACAGATAGCACAAAAGTAAATACCCTCAACGATACGGATGTCGTTATTACCGAAATTTGTGAATAAACCAAATTAAAAACCCCCAGAACTAGGTAATAAGCCGTGATTATATATTTATTTGCTTATTTATTAATTCATATTTTTGGAAACAATGAAAACTTGTATCAAGGTAATATTTAAAAGGGAATGCTCTCTTTGTCGTACATAGTTATTGTCTATTATACCTGTCACAGACAAGATCGGTTTATTAAGGATACATTAGGGATTGAGCTAAAAATAGCATTGAAAACGTTTGAATATAAATATACATATCCACAAACAGAAATTGTCTCGTCTCTATGATTCTGAAATACGAGAATAACAAAACATTGTACAAAATGCAACTTAAAAAAATATTTATTTAAACAATTAACGCGATTATTTATTTACACGATATTAATTACTATACAACTTATCGGAAAATAGACCAATCAGGTAGTTCAGGTAGCTGAATAACACCGGTTGTTTGCGTTGCTAAGTTGTGTTTCGCAAAACACAACTATACTGTATCTGGTATATGAATGCAGTGTAGCTTGGTATAGGGACAATATTTCACGGCTTGTGATTGGTGCAAACGCGAACCAGTTTAAACTATCCCAATGTTATTTAAGTATTGCAAGTTTTTTCCTGCATTTGCCTACGATAATTGAGGCTAGCTAAATTGAATTTAAGTGAAATAAATAATATCAATATAAATATTATTGAAAATAACTAATAATACAAGTATAACGTAAATAGTTAATATAAATACAAAAGACACATCACCTGTTAATCTGTCAATAACTGTTAAAAATATTTCATTATTTCTTCAATTTCGCTTGCCCGATGAAAATGTTCTCAAATGAATGGTTTTGGAGAAGTTCCACCTATAAGCGATGTGTCTGAAAATTTCGATTATTGCAATATTTTAATTTTATCGAAAGAAATCTTAGAATCGTATTTAACCTTACAATGTTGCTGCGTAAACTGCTCCTCCCACCACTGCAATCTTAAACCAGATGCAGTATAGTTGTGTTTCGGGAACAAATGAATCATATGTAATCATATCATCCATGGATATAAATGAACAAGTAATACATTTGACATTTCGTAAAAATATAGTTGGTTGATTCGTTGTATAGTCTTAGCATATACAACTCGTGCTTCGAAAATCATCTGAATATACAGTTTGCGAACTCGATGTGTTATATGAAAACACAACTCCACCTAGGCAACACATCTCGTCCTCTCAACTGTATATTCGATTATCTTGGAACCTCTTGTTGTATAACTATTGATTATTTATTTAGACTACTTATTTCACTATTTATTTCACATTCAACTGTCCGAACTACCGACCTCCACAGCGCCTATATACTCAACTGACTCAACAGCGACTGCATATTAAACTGCCCGGACAGATTTTACTCCTATCACCTTACTGTCTATTTATGTACTAGCTGTCCTTTTGACGGACCAATGCCCGGTTTCATAAACACTTGCTAAATCTCATGTTAATTACCATATGTTTAAAAATAGCAAATTGTTAAATTTTGACAGTGTTTCACAAAATTAACATTCTGTTTTTAACAATTTGTTAGTTAACATAAGTGTTAAATTATTTATAGGGAATTATGATTCATATTGGTATTATTAAACTAATATAACAGCTATATATTCTTTTGTTTTCTTATAAAAATCGCTCAGTAAAACGTCAAAATTGATTGTGATACGCAGTGGTACAGAAATATTTAGATGCAAGAAAATATTAAGATTATTTTAAATTGTGAATTTACATATTACAGATATGTAAGTATTTCAATGATAAAATGTATGCTGAAAAATAGAGGACATAAATATACGGAAAGAGAAGAACTAGAATTAATTAGCATCGTTCAAAAATATAATTAAGAAAGAAAGAACAGATTGTATTAGTATTAAAGAAAAACAAGAATGCTGGAGAAAAATACAAAAACAGAATAAAACGATCAAGAGCTACAGAAAATTTGAAGGATTAGCAACTCTCGAACTCGGTCACAATCTTATAATATAGTGGGCAGTGATGTCGGTTATGCGAGCTTTAACCCGATTGGAACTTCTATTGTAATTCCGCGCTAAAACTATATCACCTGTAATAAAAGAACGATCTTTTCTTTTTACATTTGTATTCTGTTTTATAGATACTCTGTGCTTTTCATGAATTTCATCTATCAAATCTGGTTGGAGACGAACTAGAATTGTTTTCAGGTGTCGTTTCATCAAAAGTTCAGCAGAACTCTTTCCTGTGGTGCAGTTGAGAGAAACATGTTGCGTAAGAAGGTATCGCACAATTTCTACACCGAGATTTCGATTATCCATCTTCTTAATTGCATTATTGGCGGTTTGTATCATTCTTTCTGCCTGTCCATTTGAAGAATTGTGATTAGAAGCATATTGATTGCACTGATATAGGATGATTTCTGTTAGTAAAACTAATCAAATTGTCTCCAATATGGTATATTATTCTAAAAGTTTCCTTGGTAAATCTGTATCTTATTTTAAATTCCGTATCAGTATAAATTTCAAATGGATTTGTATGAATGCTTTGGTCTACGTATCCAGGCAATAGCATTTTCAAAAAATTCTTCTGGGTCCGAATCAGATAAATTTTTTAAGTTTTTATTCTATAAAATTTAATTACAGTTGAATATTATGTACTATAAATTTCATCTAACATAATATGGAAATTAGTATATTCACAACGTAATTATCAATATTAGACAAATGGACTTATAAAACTTTCATCTAACCAAATATTCGTAATAACATTTGTAACAAATTTGTCAAATTTAGCAATGAGTTAAAATTTAGAAGCACCTCGAAGCTACTTTTAAATTAACATATGATTTAACATGTTAAATTTAACACTCGTTGGTCAAACAATATTTGGTATTTAACAAAGTGCTAAGTTATTTAACAAAGTGTTAAAATTCAGCAAACGTTTATGAAACCGGGCACAACTGTTCTAACTTCCACAGCTTCAGTATCACCAACTGTTTGTATGCCACAACTTTTCAACATCCACTTCCACTCGCCGTTACTGTACCTGTATACCTGTCTTCCCAATACTACTCAAAACTACCGAGTATTCACTTCCACAGCTATCCCAGTATACAAGCAACTTCCTTAGTATTCCAGTCGACCCTTAACTGCATACGGTCATCACGATACTGCTGTGCTACTCAACTCACTCCTTACTTCTTACTATCTATGCAACTGTCCTTCTGACGGACTAACACTCTATGTGACTGTCTCTCTGCACACAAGTACGTCGCTTATATAATTGTTCTAATATTTTTCTGGAACTGTCTCGAATTATATAACAATGCGCAGGTAATTACGCTTATCTCCCTCTTGCTCACACAATTGCCCGCCTCACGTCGCCCGCCTTTCGCGCGCTACACTATGTTATCAATAGCCTATTCAGGCTCCGCTTTTCCCTCACTATTAAACTTTCGAGCTTCTATTATAGGCGTCGGCTCACACGCGCTGGCTGGGGGCTCGCGGACAAAGTGTCGTGCCTACCCTCTTGCGTTACAATATTATCTTAAATTTTAAGTTGGGTTTAATTAAAAAAATGCAAATCGAAATGTGACAGTAATACATTATAATTCATTTGACATTTCATTTCGATGCAATATTGTCGATTTAAGCCAAGTTTAATATTTAAGTTACATTCGTGAAACTGGCCATAAATAATGTAATGTGCAGTGCCCGCCGTCGCCGCCACTGTCTCAGCCGCTGTCCCCGTCGCTGTCGCCGTCGCTGTCGCCGCCGTTGCCGCCGCCGCTGTCGCCGCCGCTGTCGTAGGGAATTGGAAACTCAATGCTTTTGTATCGTTATAAAGTTCGCCATCTATCAACATATGCAACTAACTAAACCACGGTAACTAGATCTTTAAAACGTAGACCGGTGTTTTTAAAATTATTATTATCGACGATATGTACCTGGATTTGTCAACATAGCCAAGCTTCTGACAAGGCATACTGAAGAAGGTCTAAGATTTATCTGGGAAATGGATTCCAAAGTTGCGTTCAAAGAACTGAAACATGCTTTGACAAGCGCACCTGTCCTAAGTTATCCTTTATCTGAAGGAGAGTTCATACTAGACACAGATGGGAGTTGGTGGCGTTCTTTCCCAGATACAAGACGGGCATGAGAAGGTTATTGCCTATTTTAGTAAGACCTTGTCAAAACCAGAGAGGAATTATTGTGTTACTAGAAAAGAACTCTTGGCAGTCGTGAAATCCGTGGAACATTTCTACAAATATTTGTACAGAAGGAATTTTTTGATTAGAACTGACTATGCTGCATTAAAATGGCTGCTACAATTTAAGAATCCTGAAGGTTAGGTGGCTAGATGGATTGAAAGACTACAGGAGAACCCAACTTTGAAAATTATACTGGCATGAAAAGCAGAGGAGAGCAAACCAGTATGGGAAGATGTTGCACCGCACTCACCGAGCGTAAAATCGTGCTCGGCGCAATGGGACTCCATGGTGAATGAGGATGGCCTGTTAAAGCGTATGGTAGAAAATGCTGAAGGAACTGAGAAAAGAACTCAGTTAGTTATCCCTAAGAGTAGAGTACCAGACGTGTTGAAAAAGATCCATGACGGATCAGGAGGCCATTTTGGAGTCATCAAAACGCTATAAAGATTGCGCAAGCGGTCTTACTGCGTTAACTTTACGAAAGATTTTAAAAATTGGTGCAAGAAATGTGTGGTTTGCGCTGGAAGCAACGGTCCGCATAAACGACGAAAAGCTCCAATGCGTCACTACAACGTTGGCAGTCCATTTGAGCGTATTGCAAATGTAGCTGGACCATTCCCAGAAAGTGACGAAGGAAATAAATACATCGTGGTTGTCATGGAATACTTCACCAAGTGGGTTGAAGTGTATCCATTACCCAACCAGTAAACCTGGGGAAGATCTGGCCGGGGAAGATTACGTTACGGACTTACGGAGAAGAATGGATGGCATTCATGAACAAGTCCGTACGAACATTCAAGTTGCCAGTGACCGAATGAAGGACCGGTATGACATCAAGGCCGAAAAGGGTGAATACCAACCTGGAGATTTAGTGTGGCTTTACAAGGCCCCTATGAGGTAGTCAAAAGGATAAACGACGTGGTATACAGAATTAAGAAACAACCTAGCGGGAAGCCGAGAGTAGTACACTTTAATCGGCTAGCCCCTTTCGCCGGAGACAATCACGAAGACCATAATGGAGCAACGGTTCGTCGGATCATAACACAAGAACCAACTGTTGAAGACTTCATGGAGAACTATTCCTTTGGCCACAAGGTGCGGTTCGGCGTGACGAAAAAAGAACACCGAGATCTATTCACAGTGTCTTATTTATAAATAAGTACTGTCAATAATTGTCTTAAAACTATATACCTGTAAAATTGTATTATAATTATTCTTTGTGAAATACAAGGAGCATTCAAATTTATTTATCAGATTAGAGCTGTCCGATATTTTAAATTTCTTTTCCATACGTTCAATCGATCATGTTTTTCTTTTTTCCCAAAAATTATTTAATGTCAAAAATTTTTGTTGCACTCGTACACCCTTCAATACAGCATTTTTTGATTTAAATTATGTTAATATTCTTTAATTCGCTTATTTTTAGAATATTTTCAAAAGAAATTACACAATCAAAGCGTGAGAACTTTATTTTTCAAGTAAACAAAGGGTGTTACTAATAAAAATAGGTAAATACTTATAAGTAAGTACTTATAAACACTACCAGTATCAGCAAGAAGTAAAAGTAAATAATATTTATCTATTAATAACCAGATGCTGATACATACTTGTAGTAAATATTTACTTATAATTATGTATTTACCTATGAAATACAGTAGTAAGCCGTGTGTTTGTATAAAAATGTAAATTTTGACATTTCGTGACAGTTCATTTTTATAGTTAACAAACTAATCAAAAATCAGTTCTATATAAGTTTTTAAGATTTTAAAAATGTTTCGTTTTGAAAATAGCGAGCAGGACGAAAATATTAATGAAAAAGTGTTGTCTTCACGGTCTTCACCAACACCAATATGAAAACTTGATACCTATAACTTTTCGGCTTTTTTTAATGTTCACTTACCAGGGCCGGCAAAGGGCGCATGGGCTTGTGGCGTCAAACAAGGTTTATTCGTCACTGGTCGGTACGGTAACATATCTTAATCTTAAAAATATTTTCATTGAATAAATAAACACAGAGCACTACCTCTGGATTCATAGCTAACATCACGGATCACCTCAACTACAGATAGGACACACAATGTATTTTCGCTGTGTCTAGCGTCCCGACTCGGGACTCCGTTCTAGTCCCGAATGACGTCATAATGTTACGTCATTGTAACTTGCAATTGCGCATAGGGATTTGAACTCCGTCCCGACTCGGATCTACGGTGAGTCCCGACTTGCTTTTTGTCGGCACAATAGTAATATCAGCGAATTCGGGATCTGCGTTGAGTCCCGATTTGTTTATACCTGGCAACTTTTTGAGGTTATATATTATATTATTACCGAGTAGTGAAGGTACTTATTAGTTAGTTATGTGCGTACATACTAAGCCTTTTGTTTACAGGCAGTTGAACATTTTAATCAACAAACCATATTAAATGAAATACTTATCTAAAAATATCAATAATAATCGAAATGTAAGTATTTTATTCTAACACTGAAATTTATTTTTATTTATTTATTTACACTTTACTTTGTAGGTTGGAAATTGGTAAACAATTTAAATAATATACTGAAGTGGAACGTTTCATTAAGGACTATGAAAATGCAACCTTCAGTAAATTATGGAAACGTGATGCGAAACTAATTTCTTCGAACTACAATAATAGGCCAGTTAAACCTGAATTACAGTATTGCTATCTGAAATATTGTTACATTTTTGGAGGCCAGCAATTCAGGCCACAGGGTAAAAATATAAGAGATACAAGAACATTCAAAAAAGAAGAATTATGCCCAGTATTTATTTCATTTTCTCCAACAACCACTGGGAATCATCTGGAAATTCTAAAAATTTTTGACAAGCATAATCACGACACCACAAAGGAGAGCTTTGCATTTTTACCTCAACAACGAAAGTTGTCCGATAGTGAAAAACAGTCTGCTAAACATATTATTACTTGGAGCTAATAAAAAGTTGATACAGTGTGATTTAGAACAAAAAACTGGTAAAATCGTAACTTTAAAAGATTTATCAAATCTTAAGAGTACTACTATTAAGGGGAATAGTTTACAGCAATGCATTAGCTATCTTAAAAGTGAAAAAAACGCAGATGTGGCTATATTCAAGGATGATGATGACAATTTTAAAGGTTTGTTTGTACAAACACCCGCCATGAAAAATACGATGAGCGTATTTCCAGAGTTTTAAGGGGTTGATGCAACCTACAAATAGTTAAATATTGGTATTCCTCTTTTTTTGATTATCGTTGAAGATGGTAACTGCCAGAGTGAAATTGTAGCGGTTTGTTTGCTAGTTGATGAAGATAAAGAAAGTTTACAGTGGTTTTTTGATACCTTCAAATTAAAAAATAAGGAGTGAACAGCTACAAAGTGTATTATGACTGATAAAGACTTACTCGAAAGAGATGTGATAAAAAGTGCTTTTCCCCATGCTAATGTGATAATTTGTATCTTCCATGTAATGAAAATATTTTCCCGCGAGGTAACATGCGAGAAGATGAATCTTACATCTATTCAACGAAAGCAATGTCTAGAAACTTTACAAAAATTAATTTATTCTAGAAGTGATCAGGAATTTAATGATTTATGTGAAACTTTAAGAGAATATAAGCAAGTTTATAAGTATTTTGAAAAAAATTGGCTGAAAATTAAAAATGAATGGTCTTTAAATCAAGAATATTTCAAGGAGTCATTCCTTAATACAACTAACAATCGAATTGAAAGTATAAACTCGAAACTAAAACAAGTCATCAGGAAAAATAGCTCATTAGAAGATTTTATTCAATCTTTGTTTGTAATTATACATTCTCTTGAAACGGAGAGAGACTTCAAAGCGCTTTACCAATTTCAGAAAAGGGAAGTTACTGTTTATGATCCTGCTAGCGACGAAAGGAAATTTATAGATTTTTTAACGCATGAACCAGCTAAAAAGGTTATTAAACAAATAGATTACAGTAAAAAAATTAGAAAATTAAATAATATCTTTAATAATTCAGCTGAAATCAATACCAGTGAAGGGTTGGTTAAGGTGTCAACCGAATGTTGCACCTGTAACTTTTATCAAGAGATGCTATTGCCTGTAGACATATGATTGTCCTTCGAAGAGAGCTAGGAATGTTGATTTTTGACAAAAATATTGTACATCCTCGATGGACAAAAGACTATTATAAGGTGAAACAAAGGTGTTTGGGGAACAGTTCCATTGGTCAGTGCTTAGAATCAAGCAGCGAAAATGTTTCAGTTGAAGTTTCATATGCAAAATTACCAGCAGTACTGTCATTTGCTGAAAAAACGAAAAAAATATTACAGGAAACTAATGTTTTGACCGACCTAGTGGTATTAGCTTGTAATGAAAATGACATACAACGTCTCGCTGTGATAAAAGATTTGCAGTTTTACTGGAAAAATAATATTGAAGTTCAGATTATCCCTTTAAGTGAAGAAGCCGGTGATAAAGAGTGTATTATAGAATCCGGAAATGATCTTAATTTTGATAATGGTATGATTTCCGAAAACAGCATTGCAATTATTAATGGTATTGTTGATATTGCTGAAAATAATGATGTTGAGACTTATGAATGTGGACCCGACCCTCCAACTAACGATTGTAGTGTGACAGAATCGGAAGTACAGCCAGTTTACTATGAATTAATTTTGGATGAAGTAGATGGAAATGAAAATTTGGTTTATGACAGTAATACTCAAAAGCTAATTGTTATAAGTAATGAAGTTTTAAATCACCCTTCGAACAGCTCTGAGCAAGAAACAAATACAAGTGAAACTATAACTGAATCGAATGCAATAAGAAATAATGTAGAAGTGACTTCCAAAGATAACCAGAGTTTGGGTAAAAAAATGCCTCAAGTGATTAAAAAAAGAGGCAGACCTAAAGGCTCCGATCTTACTGCAATCGGTCTAAAGAAAAAAAGAAGAAACGAAATTCTAACTTTCAGGAACTTGGGTATAAAAAGGAAGCAGGAAATAATGTTGTGTTGGTTTCTGTCGAAAGAACGAGCAGATTTAACTTTTCAAACTGGTGTAAAAGTCGACGAAAAAGATCTAGAAACTGAATCAGAAAAAATACCAAATGTTGTTTTGGATAAAGAGGTTGATATATCTTTAATAAAACCATTTTTCACTGAGAAAGCCTGGGAGATTTTGACACAAATATTATCCCAAAAAGACAATAATAAATGGCTGTGCGAAATATGTTGTGAATATACTGAATATTCTCTTGGTTCTTTTACTTACATTAAGTGCAGTGTCTGTCTCCAAAATTTTCATACTACGTTTGTAACCTTAAAAAAGTACCAAAAAGGAAGTGGTATTGCATAAAATGCTCACGATAATCTTTTCCTTCACTACCATTTCATTTATTTAGTTTTAATTTTGTGATATTTTCGATAATATGCATCATTTTTTGTTTTTGAAATTTTAAGATATAATAGGATTTGTTATAGCATCTAGCCACTTGCTACTAGTAAATTAAGTGCGAATCTACAGTTTTGTACTCCATTCAATATTTGTTCCTATCAGTATAAGTAAGAAGAGAGTCAGGTTTTATGTTTACGCTTGAACATACCTAAGTACATCATTAAATATCATTATTGTTTTAGTAGGCAGGTACTTAGCTATTCTACCACTGAGTTTTGTAGTAAATTACTTTACTGTATGAAATATATTTTGTTATAAACGTTTCTAATATTTATTTTATTTTATTAATTTTGCAAAGCCATTAGATGTGAGCACCTAATTCTAATTCCTTTGAAACCATCAACAGGAATGTAGAGTAAAATATTCTTATTGGAGAAACTTAACGTGGATTCCGAGTCGGGATGAAACTCAAGTCCCGACAACAACTTTTACAACCAATAACCGAGTCGGGAGAGAAAATGAATCCCGAGTCGGAAGTCCCTATGCGCAATTGCAAGTTACAATGACGTAACATTATGACGTCATTCGGGACTAGAACGGGGTCCCGAGTCGGGACGCTAGACACAGCGATATATTTTTCGAAATACGAGATAGTGACATCCACAGATTGCTTCCATAAACTGACGCACACTGTGATGGCTTGGTCGGCTAGGTAGTCTGTGACATAGGTGACATATTGTATACACAAATTGAAATTTTGAAAATAAAAGATAAGAGAATTTATATATTTTAGATAATCACGAAACAATAACTATAAATTAATTTCTAAATAAATTTAAAATTACTAGTCACTTATTGCTGGATTTATACAGCGTAAGGCGTAATGTAACGTACCGTGCCGTGGCGTATTGTAACGTATCGTAACGCGTTATTTTTTTAGGCTATTTTATACAGAACTTTTACGGTACATTTCCGTAAAAAGTATACTAATGCTCTGTTGATACAAGTGTATAGTGTACATCAGATTTATATTTATCAGGTTCGTTAGTTTATTCGCAATGCACTATATTTCATATATATTTCCATTCAATATATTAATCTAAACTTTGACGCATGTCACTTACGTCAGTCAAAGTCACACAAAACAGTCTATTGGTAATGTATTTTTTATATTTATTTCCATTTAATTTATTAATCCCAACTTTGACATAATTAGCAACACAAAAACAGACTATAGCGCAGGGCAGTAATAATTTTCGTAATATCGCAACGTACCGTAACGTGCCGTAACGTAGAAAGATAAAAGTTGGTGATCATTGGAATTTTGACACGTTACGGCACGGTACGTCCCGTTACGGCTTACGTCTGTATAAATTATCACATATGTATGCATTGATTTATTCTTTACGTTACGTTACGGCTTACTCTGTATAAATCCAGCAATATGCACTTCTATTTTAATATTTGTTTATATGTAGAATAAACGGTATTGAAAATGATACATTTCATCATTAAATATAAAAGTAAACGTCTATCTGCTTCTTTGTACTTCACTTTATATCAAACAGCACAATGAATGTTCATCAGCTTATTGAATTTCAGTTCTACATTACGTCAAAAAAGCACAGTTAATACACTTTAAAACTGAAGAAATCACGAAATAAATCACTACTGACTCTAATTAAAACTATAAACTTTTACAAATTGAATTACCAAATAATTAAAGATGTTAAAGCGTAGGTTCAATGACATATGTTATGACGTATATTTTTTACAATACAAAATATTGGAAAATGTTTTCAACTCAAAGGTGACTTTTTCTATTGTGGAAAGAGCCCATTAGATTTTGGTGTAAATCGGATAACTGGAAATGGCACTTTACTTGAAGCTCAAAATAGTTTTTCTTCGAAAAATACCTTTAAATGTTATTTTTTCGAGATTAATGGTATAAAAATTAAAGATTATTAAATTTTCTATAAATTTGCATTAATATCTTTTCTACATATTTTATGGGTAAATTTATAAAATTATCTATAATTTAAATCCCGGATTCAACGCTTTAAACATACAAAACTCCTTGGTTACGCAGTTATTAAAATCAAATGTATGTAACTTACAGATAAATATCACTGACAAAGAACTAATCATTTCAAATTAATAATAGTAACGTTTTAAAAAGGAAAACGTAAATAGTACAATAGCAAAGGAAATCAATACAGTTTCCAGCAGAAATAAATATGTAAATATGTATTTAGATGAATAATAATTAACGATTTACAGAAGAGTTTAAGCTAATCCTCATTTTTGGATTAGTGAATTATATTCTATCCCAGTATTTAAAATTTAATCTTCATTTTATTATCAAAATATCTGATGTGGCCAACACATGACCTCCCGTCAATTCCATGTTTGAAATAGCAATGATCTTTAAGTAAAGTATCACTTCAAGTTGATCGTTTGTAAACAAAATCTAATTTTTTATTCCAATAAATAGAAAAGTCTGTAATACCAAATTTTGGATTATATTTTATAATGTTTTTCCTCGAAAATCTGTTAAGAGCTCCAAATTAAGTAACACTTCCGATATAATCAAAATCTAACGTTGTTTCAAATTATACACGAGTTTTAGATACGAAATTTGAGAAGTTTTGAATCACGTTTTAATATATTTTTTCAAAAAAATATCTGTTTTTAGCTTCCCGTAAAGTACTTTATCAAATTTAGAAAACATCTAGTATGTCGTTCTCATTAATATAAAAGTCTTAAATACCAAATTTGAAAAATTCGGATTGTATCAATTTATTTTTCACGAAAATCTATTCGGAGCTTCAAATAAAATATCACTTCCGGTTAATCAATTTTAGCCAAAACTAATATATTACTTCCCTTTATATAAAAGTCTTGAAAATTAAATTTGACAAGTTTTGGTGTATACCTTATTATATTTTTCCCAAAAATCTGTTCAGAGCTTGAAGTAAAGTATCACTTCCGGTTTATCAATTTTAGAAGAAATCTAACATGTCGTTCTCATTAATATAAAAATCTTAAATACCAAATTTGAAAAGTTTTGGAATATATCATAATATATTTTTCACGAAAATCTGTTGAGAGCTTCAAGTAAGGTATCACTTCCGGTTTATCAATTTTAGACAAAAACTAACATGTCGTTCACATTCATATAAAAATCTTAAATACGAAATTTGAAAAGTTTTGAAATATATCATAATATATTTTATCACGAAAATCTGTTGAGAGCTTCAAGTAAAGTATCACTTCCGGTTTATCAATTTTAGAAAAAATTTAACATGTCGTTCTCATTAATATAAAAATATTAAACACAAAATTTGAAAAGTTTGTTGAGAGCTTCAAGTAAAGTATTATTTCTGGATTATCAATTTTAGCCAAAATATACTATGTTGTTCTTTTTCACATAAAAGTGTTAAATACTAAATTTGACAAGTTTTGGAGTATATCAATATATTTTTCACGAAAATCTTTTCAGAGCTTCAAGTAAAGTGTCACTTCTGGTCCATTAATTTTAGCCAAGATATAATATGATGTTTTCCTTGATATAGAAGTTTTAAATACTGAAATTGAAAAGTTTTGGATAATATTTTAATATAGTTTTTCATTAAAAACTATTATGGACTTCTGGTAAATAGTCACTTCCGGTTATCCAATTTTACCCAAAATCTAATCAACTCTTTATATGAATGCAGAAAGCTCAAATACGGAAAATAGAAATATTTGGAAGTTTGTTATAAGAGTTATCGTGGACGAAAAAATTCGTCACACACAGACACACAGACAGAGACATCATCGTAAAAATAGTAAAAACATATTGTGGGGACCTTAATTCGTGCTTATTTACTGAAAACACAAATC
Organism: Harpalus rubripes; assembly: GCA_963082715.1. NCBI lineage: Eukaryota > Metazoa > Arthropoda > Insecta > Coleoptera > Carabidae > Harpalus > Harpalus rubripes. The sequence goes on from OY720451.1 coordinate 51,519,780, forward strand.
GAATTTTTGGCACGATTACATTACCTCCCTTACCTACGGTATGTCGGGAGGTAAAAACTCTGGTGTGGCCAACACAATACCTCCCGCCATTTACAGGCCGAGTCACAAAATAGATTAAGTTAATCCTTATTATTGGATTAGCGAATTTTATTTCTTAAAGTATGGTCTAATCTAATTCAAGTAACTACCTTTTTAAACTCCTCAACAGGATTAAATCCCAATTACAGAGTGGGTTCATATCCACACACATCCATGCCTTAGTGGGATTCGAACCCAGAGCCCCGATGGCACTCATGACATGAGGCGTTGCTCTAACCGTCGAGCCACCGGAGCTATAATAAAATGAAGATTAAATTTTAAATACCGGGATAGAATAGTATTCACTAATGCAGAAATGAAGATTTGTTTAAACATTTTTGTGTATCGTTAATATTTATTAATCTAAATACATACCTACATATTTACTTATGCTGGAAACTGTATTGAATTCCTTTTCTATTGTTCTATTTACTTTTTTTAAAAAAACGTTACTAATATTATTATGAAATGATTAGTTCTTTGATAGTGACATTTATCTGTCAGTTACATACATTTGCGTTTTGTTTGTTTAAAGCGAAGGCTCTGGGATTTATATATATTTTTATAAATTTATCCATAAAATATATAGAAAAAGTATTAATGCAAAGCTATAGAAAATTTAATAATCTTTAATTGTTATAACATTAGTCTCGAAAAATAGCATTTAAAGGTATTTTTCGAAGAAAAATTATTTTGAGCTTCTAGTAAAGTACCACTTCTGGTTATCCGATTTTCGCCAAAATCTAATGGACTTTTTCCATTACAGAAAAAGTTCGAAATATAAGGTTTCAAAATTTTCTGAATGATAGTATTTGAATTAGAGTGGAGGATCCACACATACATACATGCACACACATACACACATACTCACATACACACATACACACATACACACATACACACATACACACATACACACATACACACATACACACATACACACATACACACATACACACATACACACATACACACATACACACATACACACATACATACATACACACATACACACATACACACATACACACATACACACATACACACATACACACATACACACATACACACATACACACATACACACATACACACATACACACACACAGATACACATACACACATACACACATACACACATACACACATACACACATACACACGTACACACGTACACACGTACACACGTACACACATACACACATACACACATACACACATACACACATACACACATACACACATACACAAATACACACATACACACATACACACATACACACATACACACATACACACATACACACATACACACATACACACATACACACATACACACATACACACATACACACATACACACATACACACATACACACATACACACAAACACATATACACACATACACACATACACACATATACACATACACACATACACACATACACATACACATACACACATACACATATACACACATACACATACACACATACACACAGACATTATCCTGAAAATATTAAAACTGGATTCTAGGGACCTTAAAACGTGGTCATTTACCAAAATCTCGATATGAGATTTTTAGCACGATCCCTATAGCTTCCTTACCAAGGGTAGCGGGAGGTAAATAGTAGTTACTTGGATTAGATTAGACTATAGTTTAAGAAATAAACTGCCAAAATGAGAGTAAAATTCGTAAATCCGAAAATAAGCATTAGCTTAATATTTTTTGTGACTCGGTCTGTATGTGGCGGGAGGTATTATGTTGGCCACATCAGATTTTTTATTATTATTAAAAAAAACTTCTATAGGTATATGAAATAATATGTAATTTTGCTTTATACTTCTCGAGGACACTTTCATATTTTATTTCGAACAACGATGCTTAAATTTTTTATCACTGTTAGATTTTGAGTTATGCGGTCAAAGTTATGATTTTTGTATGGACGCCATATTATAGAAAAGAGAATTTATTTAGCTTTCCAACGATGTATAACTTATTATTTTTTTTTGTTTCAAACAATAAAAATGTAACAATTATTAATTTTATGGATCCGCAAATTTTGGGCGAATATTCCCAATAATTAGAATAAAAACTGTTAAACAGATCGAAAAAAGGTAGAATTTAAAATATTTTTTGTAAATTTAAAAATTTAGGAACCAGGCTTTTGCTGTCCAAATGCTTAAAATTCACTTTCAAACATAATACATTCTCATTTTTATGTAGGTATTCAAATATATAAAAAATAAAGTTGTTCCTACTAAATTCTCTCATAGTTAAATCACATCCAACTTTGTCCCTGCAGAGTAGAAGTTCATGTGAAGTTCTCCGTACTGAAATAAAATTCTTTTTGGTGTTCATGCGTTCACGAAGTTACGACTTTGAGACGGTGAGAATGACGGCGAATTTGCGAATCTCTTCGCACTAAATTCACGCCTCGCGCTAAACTATACTTACTACAAGGGAGTTTATGCTGATGAATACAGGCAAAAAGAATGGAAAAAGTTGTCAATAAAATGGAAGGTAGAGATAAAGTTTAGGAATAGAAAGAAGTTTCAAAATTTTAATACAATTTGAAATAATGGATATTTTTTGAGGATTACCAATTTTAAGGCAGTTTAAATTTACGGAGATAAAATAAACAATAATGCCAATTAATGTAATGTTATTTAAAACCGACCCAAAGTACACAGTACCGCATTAAACCTTGTGGCAATTTTTGCACTAATGAGAAAAATATACAGCTAATTTATAAAATATTCATTATGTTTTAGTCGTGGTAAGTAAAGAACTTATGCTTCGTTTCGCAATCTTCATGTTCAATCCGAAAAGAACTATCATTTTGCAACTAAACATAAATAATAACGAGTGTTATATAGGTACTATCTGAAAATGTTTGTATAATTTTTATTTGAATGGGATATTCTACCAATATTTTTACCTCCCACTACCCTTGGTAAGAGGTATAGGGATCATGCTAAAAGTCGCATATCGAGATTTTGGTAAATGAGCACGTTTTAAGGTCCCTAGAATTCAATGTTAACATTTTCTCGATGATGTGTGTGTGTGTGTGTGTGTGTGTGTGTGTGTGTGTGTGTGTGTATGTGTGTGTGTATGTGTGTATGTGTATGTGTGTGTGCGTGTGCGCGTGTGTGTGTGTGTGTGCGTGTGTGTGTGTGTGTGTGCGTGTGTGCGTGTGTGCGTGTGATCGTGTGTGTGTGTATGTATGTGTATGTATGTGTATGTATGTGTATGTATGTGTATGTATGTGTATGTATGTGTATGTATGTGTATGTATGTGTATGTGTGTGTACGTATGTGTACGTATGTGTACGTATGTGTACGTATGTGTACGTATGTGTATGTATGTGTATGTATGTGTATGTATGTGTATGTATGTGTATGTATGTGTATGTATGTGTATGTATGTGCATGTATGTGTATGTATGTGTATGTATGTGTATGTATGTGTACGTATGTGTATGTATGTGTATGTATGTGTATGTATGTGTATGTATGTGTATGTATGTGTATGTATGTGTACGTATGTGTATGTATGTGTATGTATGTGTATGTATGTGTATGTATGTGTATGTATGTGTATGTATGTGTATGTATGTGTATGTATGTGTATGTATGTGTATGTATGTGTATGTATGTGTATGTATGTGTATGTATGTGTATGTATGTGTATGTATGTGTATGTATGTGTATGTATGTGTATGTATGTGTATGTATGTGTATGTATGTGTATGTATGTGTATGTATGTGTATGTATGTGTATGTATGTGTATGTATATATGTGTGTATGTATGTGTGTGTATGTATGCGTGGCCTTCACTTTAAATGTTATTTTTTCGACATTAATGTTATTATAAAAATTTAAAATTATTAAATTTTCTACAGATTTGTATTAATACTTTTTCTATATATTTCATGGATAAATTTATAAAATTATGTATAATTTAAACCATGGAGGCTTCGCTGTAAACAAACAAAACTCCTTGGTAGCGCAGTTATTCAAATGTATGTAACTGACAGATAAATGTCACTGTCAAAGAAAAAATCACTTCAAATTAATAATAGTAACGTTTTAAAAAGAAAAAAGTAAATAGAACAATAGGCAAGGAAATTAATATAGTTTTCAGCATATCTAAATATGTAGGTATGTATTTAGATTATGAAAAATTAACGATTCTCAAAAGAGTTTAAGCTAATTCTCATTTTTGGATTAGATTATCATCAAAAAAGGTAGTCACTTGGATTAGATTAGACTATATTTTAAGAAATATACTGCCAAAATTAGAGTAAAATTCGCTAATCAAAAAATAAGGATTAGCTTAATCTTTTTTGTGAATTGGGCGGTACATGGCGGGAAGTATTGTGTTGGCCACACCATATTTTTATATTTTTTTCTGGCAATATATAAGAATCTAGGAAAATTGGTGAAAACGCCATGTTAAAATTAGAATTAGTAAGCAAGATGTCAATTTTTGAATGTCAGAAATTATTTGTGACGTCATAGTTCCGAGTTGCTTCTCAAACAGGTATTTCTAAGGGTATCAGCATTGTCTTCATTAGGTATATATTTTAATTTATTTTTATTAAAACTTCTTTCCCTTGTTAAATTCACTAGTGTACCAATGAGAAATGTTATGAAATATAGAGACGCATTTGAACTTAGGCGAGACGTAAGAAGGCAAAATTTAGTAAGGTCAGCACAATCAGTTAGCAGCTCTCTTGCCAAAGCGAGAAGCGTCAGTTGGTAATTATGCTGCTTCAAGCGAGGCTGTATTCGCTTGTGCAGATAACAAGTAAAGCATGCGTACAACCTTATCAAGTGGGTTAAAAGCCCTTCTTAAAGGGAAATTGCAGTTTCATGTTTGTACTGCCCTTCGATTGTGATTGTTCACATGCTCTAAGTCTGTCGCTGTACGAATACGTTGAAATTGTACATAAATAGTTAGCTTCATGTACATTAGTCCACGCTAAACAACATTGTACGTTGTCATAATCGCCTATTAGTTATATACATGAGTGTTATATGTTATATAATTGTATTTGTATTCAACAGGTTTAGTTCTTTTAATAAATTTATTCTTAAATTAGACGGTGTTGCTATTATTAATATAAACACTAAAATAACAGTAAAAACCAGTGAAGTGAACAAGGGTTCCAGTCCACAAGCATAGCAGTTAGTGACATCAAACTAGCACAAGTAAGTAACCATATTCCTTTTATAAAACCGCTCCCATAATATTGGCCAAATGTCCTGCAAACACGTAGATTAGGGGTTTGTAAACAACTGCCTGTTTACATAGAGTAATTCGAATTATTTAGGACTTTCGGTTAGATGTTTAATTATCGATTGACATACACGTTATATAGTCGAGGGCTAATTGTTAGTTCGTCGCTGTCCGGTAGGATTATTGTGCATCGTCGTCGTTGTGAAAATTCGAAAATCCATCTAGTAGACTGTAAGATACTGGTTGACAGTAGAATTGATCGCTTTGTCGAACGCTGTATACAGGGTGTTATATTTTAATGGAGCCAGCAAATATCTCGCTTATTTATTAATAGCACAACGGGCTACAAAGCGATAATTTATACAGGGTGTTATATTTTAATGGACCCAGCAAATATCTCGCTTATTTATTAAGTTCTAATTTCTTTCATATAACATTATTTATACAGAAACATGTAAGCTACTTGATGACGGATGTACATTCCTGATACCACTACCGGTTTATGAGTAATTAATATCTACTTTGAAATTTCAAATGGAACATAATATATTTTTTTTACAAATTTGAAAAGTACATCAAATTTGCTTTACAATCATGTAAAATAATCCATATGTTACATGATTAAAAATTAAAATGGCAGACACTTTTTTATACACCTAATTGGAAAGAGAATAGTGAGCCATGACTGTGGTTTGTGTTCCTTATTCTTATTTTCTGTATTATTATGACAAAAAAAAATTCTAAAGAAGAAATTAATAAATTTCTCATAGAAGCGCCAGATGAAGTCTTCCTATCAACGAAGGTATCCTGTTGTGGTAATAAAATTCCAAAAACTTACTAATTCATACTTTCTTAGGCTATTTTTGTGATTGGAGTGGCTGGCGCTTGTAGAACCGATGATCTTTGCAATATGCACATGAGAGATGTCGACGTTCGGGATGACATCATCGTCATAAATATAACGAAAAGCAAAAATGGATCCTTGTCACAATTGCACTATCAATTTCAACTATAAATAGCAAATAAATGTTACCTGTTTTGTGTTTTTACATAGAAATGTAATTATAACCCTAAAAAAATGTACAATGTAAGATAATTGAAATAATGTTACAATAAACACTTACCTTTTCATAGATTTAACAATAAATAAATACCTAAATTAACATTTCGCATTGTAAATATAATGTGAACGCACGAAAAATTTGATAAGAAATAAGATCGTAGAATATTAAGATTTTTAATCTGAAATTTAACTATTGCCAACTTGAAATTAGGCGGCAAATTTAAATATGTTTTCTTTGCGTTTAATAAGTTAAATAACTTCAGAAGCTTGAATTTCTTTAAAAAGTGACAGTTCGCATAATTAACCATGGTTAATAATAATTCATTATTGACCGTTGTTAAGCGTTGCTAAGGAAGCGGTAGAGAAAAACAATTTCACAACTCAATAACAAGTCAATAATGGTATGTTTGTAGGCTAGTAGTGAAAAAATATTATTTCGTTTAATAATAATAGTTATTGTTTTAGTTAATTGTTTTATTTCAAGCCACAGTCATGGCTCACTATTCTCTTTCCAATTAGGTGTATAAAAAAGTGCCCGCCATTTTACTTTTTAATAATGTAACATATGGATTATTTTACATGATTGTAAAGTAAATTTGATGTACTTTTTAAATTTGTAAAAAAATATAGTATGTTACATTTGAAATTTCAAAGTAGATATTAATTACTCATAAACCGGAAGTGGTATCAGGAATGTACATCCGTTATCAAGTAGCTTACATGTTGTTGTATAAATCATGTTATATGAAAGAAATTATGAACTTAGTAAATAAGCGAGATATTTGCTGGGTCCATTAAAATATAACACCCTGTATAAATTATCGCTTTGTAGCCCGCTGTGCTATTGATAGCCGGCCGTACGCTTCAGAGTCGAATCCCATATGTTACATTAGTAATGAATACAAAAATAAAGAAAAATGTTTAAAATAAATATTCTTTGAATCTATTTCATGAAATATTTTGACAATGTCATTAGGATAACAGTAGTGTTCCTATAGTTCTTAATTTGAAATGAAACAAAAAAATTACGAAAATTACTGATTAGTAGGTTCGGGACACTCCCAGGGACTATGTCGTCACGTTTACAATAATTAAATTTTTTTATTACAACAAAGTAATACTTCTTCATTTTCTTTTTACTAAAACTCTTTTAAACTGTCATTAACTGCATAACAACTATAAGTAATAGGGCTGTTACAAGAATTTTTATACAGGTGTTTCAAAAATACTGTAAAAAATTTAAGGGCATATAGTACTGACCAAAATGAGTAAAAAAGCTTAATCAACATGTGTCCGATCTTCCATAGTTTCCGAGACTTGTGGCAGTGAGATATGAGTTTTTACGGAGTTTACGTCTGCTATCTCGAAAACTATAAGAGTTACGGCTTTCATTAAATGGGATTTTTTGTTTTCCTTTCAGAGGTCATCTTAGATGTGATTTTGTTTAAAAAAAAAACAATTGTACTATGTACTATGTTAAATGTTGTGGCGACCTTGGCCAATATTTAATTTTCAAATAAAAATTGAGAAAAACGTTTCACATAAAATTTTATTGTTTTTTACTTCCTTGTACAAAGTAAAGGAAGTATTGTATTCGCGAAAAATTTCGGTTTTCAGATTTCAACGGAAATATCCATTTTGACCATCCCTGAATCCATTTTGACTAATTTCGTTGTAACGTCTGTACGTACGTACGTACGTATCTCGCATAACTCAAAAACGGTAAGCCGTAGAGAGTTGAAATTTTGTATTTAGGACTGCTATAACCTCTAGTTGTGCACCTCCCTTTTTAGTCATCACATAATTTCCAGAAGTGGAACTTTACTTGAAGCCTACACTAGATTTTAATGAAAAACTATTATAAAATATAATCCAAAACTTTTCAAATTCATTGAAGTTATTAATAGTTTTTGTTGAATAAAATGGTTTTATTTTGATTTTAGAAATAAATGCTTCAAATAATAGTAGAGAATTAAATTCTGCGTCTAGCACATCAAGAATTATTAAATTAGCCCTTTGTATAAGCGAGATATATAAATTTAAAACTAATATACTTTTTGGTTTTTGTAATGAAGCTTGCTATGGATTAGGACAAAAAATAACAAAAAATAAAAAATAGATGTCAAATTACGTCAAATACGTGCAATTTTATAATTGAGTCTATACTTCATATTAGTCTTGCGTACAAGGAAGTCGTGTGGTGTCCACATCAGATTTTTTATAGTCTACTTACTTACATAGACAAAATTTTGTTCGATCACTATCTTTGTCAGTTTTTTTCGATTTTTCGCTTTTCTCAGAAACAGTTGAAGATCAGTCCTATGTTGATTAAGGTTTTTAATTATTTTGGTCAGTACTACATACCCTTAAAGTTTTTTACAGTATTTATAACACCCTGTATGACTTCTAAGTACTAAATTTTAAAAGACATTGTTCTTTAAAGAACCTCAAATTTGAAAATATCAATAAATATCTATTAGATACTTTAAAATTAATTATTGAATTTTGTGTAATATTTTGAAAAAATCACGTGATCTGAAACAGAATGTGACGTCAGAGCACATACAGTTTAACATGTGACAAACTGTCGCCACCTATTATTTATATGAATAACGTAAACTGTTTTCCTATTGGCAATGAATAACGTACTGTATGTGCTCCGACGTCACAAGAGTGGGGGGTTGTTTATCATGACTATTTCTGGCGCCAATCTTTTTATTTAATTATCAACGAAAATGACAAATTATTATTATTTTTTATATTACTATGAAAAATATTGCATAAACTTTCATTTAAAATACTTTTAAAAAATGTGAAACCGGGTCATTGTTTTTTGCAATTGAATTTTAAAAAATAAGTCACTCACAGAATTTTAACATCTATCATCGTTGATAGACGTTAAAATTAATTAATTAATTATAATAAACTCCTAAACTTTTCTACATTAATTTGTGACCGTTCGTAATGAAATATTATTTCATGGTTGAATGGTTGATGAACCGTTTAATCTTTCCTTTCATTTTTGTTTCATTTCTCGTTACCTTCACATCAGACAGAATCAATATTCATCCACAGAGATGAAACCACAGACCGAAAGCATCACATATTCGACGTCTGGTGGAGGCAATAAAAAACTGATCATCCGTCGGCGTCGCGTCAAGCTGAACTGCTGAGCGGTTAAACACATGGCGTCCCGACGATTTTTAGTCAAAGAAAGGTCGGTGACCTTGACGCTTTCAGAGAGAAAGATTTGCACTTTTCTATATAGAATATAATATATTAATATATCATTATTAATTTTTGGGTATGCCAATTTGCTTTTATTTGTAGATTTCGGTAGTGATAATATATTATTTTTAACATTGAGGTCACCCACCAGGGTCTATGAGCCAGGCTTTAGAGTTTTAGAAATGATACTATAAACACTTAATACTTATTCCAAAAGTGGTTGAAATTTTAATGTAAAGCCAAATACGAACCTAATTTTTATGAACAATGTATTGTATAGATAAACAAGAACAAGTACTAAAATATTTCGACTCAATATTAATACAATAGTTTTTTTTAAGTATTTGTGTGAGGATGATTTAAGAGATTGAGACGAAGTCGAGATCTCCAAAACATCTGATACCGGTAAAGGAGCACTTTTAACCGCACGCACGCAGACACGCATGCACGCACACACGCATGCACGCACACACACATGCACACACACGCATGCACACACGCACATACACACACGCACACACACACGCGCACGCGCGCGCCCACACACATACATACACACACACACACGCGCGCGCGCGCGCGCACGCGCATCCAACATCCTATTTAATTGCATCTACCAGTCCCATACTTTTATATGTATATAATTATTATTGATGTTTTCCCATCTTTCTTGGCGTGTTAGTACGTCGAAAAAAGGAATATAAGGGCTATATGATATTTTTTTTTGTAAAAAAATTGTTATCCGTTTCCGCTACTTGTTTCTTGGCAAATTCTTCCACGTTCAAGTTTAGGGAAATCAAAAAGTGGTACAGAACGACTAGCAACTTTTATAAACGTAGGTGATCGTAAATACGACTAATTATATTAATATTAATAGTTGATGATTCAATCTTCAAGACTACCACTGCATAAATAAATCTATTGTCTTCTCCGAATATTTTGTTAACAGCAGCAATATTCTTTTGGTAACTGTTGGAGGATTTCCTATTCCTTTTTGGTACTGAACATGGCTGGAATTCCTTTTCGTTCAAATTATTTATATCAGCATCAGCAGCCAAAATCCAAATAAGGTGCATGTTTATTAAGAATAAAATCTAAAATACTTTCTTTGCAGTCCTAAAAACACTTAATCCTTTTTAAATGATTATTATTTATTTTGCGTATGGTATTAAAAATCATCACTAAGTATATAGGTAAACAAGTAAATGATAATAAATTATGATTCGAAAATGGTCTTTTGTTAATTCCATATTTTCACATGCAACGGTACTTTGAGAAATTGATTATTTAAGTTGTAACAAACTTAAATGTTGCAACGTAATTTCAAATGACAGACATTTTTTAAAGGCGATTTTTCGCGACAAATAGTTAACTGTGGTTATGTGTGGTTATCTGTAGTTTGATATTCTCGCGTTGAAAACGATGACGTCATATGCTAACGTCGTTAGCTGTAGTAAGCCAAACCATCTTACCATCCTCCAGAGGATGTTTTGAACGTGTTTTTATTTCTATCCTTGTCTTACAAGTAGTATAACTTAAATCTATTAGAAGCACTGTGCCATTTGTGCATGTGTAAACAAAAAGAAAATGGAAGCTTATTTTTTAAAAAACAATAAAGTTATAATATTTAAGGACAGTAAGAAAAACATTGAACGTTTATTAAAAGGTTAATAATAACTTCTAATACGAAAGGAATTTTAATACAGTTTTACAAAAAAATTAGATAATGCTTTTGCCGTACATCCAAAATAACTTGGATAGAAATGAATTATTAGCAGAACAATAGAAGAAAAAGACGTAGGAAACATCATAAGTTAACCAAATAAATTTTCGTGATACCATTAACTACATTCAAACTATGACGTCATGTACGCAAACCATAGTAAACATGAAATAATTGCGTAGGCTTCCACAGTCTGAGTCATGAGAAATATTCGTTTTCCGGGAATGGACTATGTTATATTTTGAGTCAGAGCTCAACGTTTCGCCCGCAGTCGTATGGGGCATCTTCAGAAGCAAGGGGGATAGTACTGTCTTAAATAAGGTTACCCGACGTGTCAACCACGCTAGAGGCCGAGTTTAAGCAACATTTCTTGAGGCACATGTGGAAACCGGTGATTCTCGGAACACGACACGCTCAATCTACCATTACGAACTCGATCCCCATTGGTCCTCATTAGCTTTGCTCATCTACCGTATCTTTTGATTAGTATATAACTGTCTTCTCGGCCTTCTTTCGTCACTTGGTTTATTTGGCCTCTAGCGTGGTTTACACGTCGGGTAACCTTGTAAACTAAGTCTGCCCCTTTTGTTGCTTAAACTCGGCCTCTAGCGTGGTTGACACGTCGGATAACCTTGTTTAAGACAGTACTATCCCCCTTGCTCCTGAAGATGCCCCATACGACTGCGGGCGAAACGTTGAGCTCTGACTCAAAATATGATACAGTCCATTCCCGGAAAACGAATATTTCTCATAGTAAACATGGGTATCTAGGGTATTTGTCGCGAAAAATCGCCTTAAATGTTAGTGCAAATTTAGTTTCCCGCGTTCTACGTGACTTTCTTATTCTCAATAATTTTAGTGTGACTCTCATACTTGTATTAATATTCAATTTGTAAATATTTTTATATTTACCTAATCTTGTTTGCGTTCATAGTACCATAATAACTGTCCTTAGTTTATTTGGCGTTGAATTAAGCGCACGCATTTGCAAGATGATTATACGCAATTGATGATCCATAGATACAGGATGCAGTGTAGTATGTTCAAATCCTGATATATCTAAATTACGTTGTGTGGGTGACTCTAATCTGTTGCACACAAACGCACAAACCCCTAACAGTATTATGAGAAGTACCGAATAACCCCCAAGTCAAATAACTGAATTATCTTTGATAATATAATTAATGTACACACAGAATGAGCTTAAGATCATTACATACATGTATATGATATAGTAAATGCATAATCTCCATGCACTTAACTAGTAAGTTTATGTCAATTGATTTTAGTAAATGTGCATATACAGGCTGAGCATTAGAAACCGTGACATAGGCGCTTAACATGGGAAAATTGTTATTTCCAAATATTTCCTGTCCCAAAAAAATAGGTATGTAATGCTTTAAGATTTAGACAATCAAATTAGATATTTTTGGATGCTAAATTTTTTAAATACTATTGGAAAATTTAAAAAAGAAAAAATCTGACGTGGACACCACACGACTTCCTTATATGAATATGAAATTTCCGTAATTTAACATAACATTAATTTTTTGTACTTTTTTGTCCTAATCACTAGCAAGCTTTATTACAAAAACCAAAAAGTATATAATTTTTAAATTTACATATCTCGCTTATACAAAGGGCTAATATAATAATATTGAATGTGCTAGACGCAGAATTTAATTCTCTAAAACTATTATTTGAAGCATTTATTTCTAAAATCAAAGTAAAACCATTTTATTCAACAAAAACTGTTAATAACTTCATTGAATTTGCAAAGTTTTGGATTACATATTATAATAGTTTTTCATTCAAATCTAGTATAGGCTTCAAGTAAAGTCCACTTCTGGAAATTATGTGATGACCAAAAAGGGAGGTGCACAACTAGAGGTTATAGGAGTCCTAAATACAAAATTTCAACTTTCTACGGCTTACCGTTTTCGAGTTATGCGAGATACGTACGTACGTACAGACGTTACAACGAAATTAGTCAAAATGGATTCAGGGATGGTCAAAATGGATATTTCCGTTGAAATCTGAAAACCGAAATTTTTCGCGAATACAATACTTTCTTTACTTTGTACAAGGAAGTAAAAATCTGATGTGGCCAACACAATAACTCCCGCTATTTAATTTTTATTAATTTAAATATACGTATTTAATTATGCTGGAAACTGTATTAAGATCCATTCCATATAACTATAGTTATATTTACCATTTTCTTTCTGAAACATTACTATCATTAATTTGAAATGATTAGTTCTTTGACAGTGACATTTATCTGTTTGTTACATACATTTTTGATATGAACTGTGTAACCAAGGAGTTGTGCTTGTTTAAGAGTAGGTTCTGGGACTTAAATTGTAGACAATTTTATAAATTTATCCATAAAATATATAGAAAAAGTATTTATGCAAATCTATAGAAAATTTGATAATCTTTAATTTTTATAATAACACAAACCTCAAAAAATTACATTTGAAGGTATTTTTCGAAGAAAACTATTTTGAGCTCCAAGTAAAGTACTACCATTTCCGGCTATCTGATTTACACCAAAATCTAATGGCTTCTTCCCATATTAGAATAAAATAGAAATAGAAGGTTTCAAAATTTTCTAAATGATAGTATTTGAGTTAGAGTGGAGGATCCATACACACACGCACACACACATACACACATACATACACACAGACATCATCGTGAAAATGTTAAAATTGAATTCTAGGGACCTTGAAACGTGGTCATATACCAAAATCTCGATATGCGATTTTTAGCACGATCCCTATACCTCCCTTACCAAGGGTAGCGGGAGGTAAAAAACAAATTTCAGACAAAATGAAGAGTTAATTAGTTTTTTACGTTTTATTTAAATTCCAACAGCAATAATACTACGCAATAATTATTGGTGTAAATACGAACAATAGTAGTCCATATCGATGATGTCGCCAAAGAATCCTGCCACAAAATATTTTCAGCTATTTTCTATTGTCGAATTTGATAGCAAACTGCGTGTGCCTGCGTGCTTTTTTATAAATTTGTGTACGATGTTTTAAAATTAAATGTAAAAGAAAACGAGTGTATTTTATGTACATGGGATGTAATATTTAATAAGATCTTACTTGTAAGTGTGATATCCATGTTATTTCTATATGTTGTTATGGTCTAATTTTGCTCTATTGCATTTCTGCATTAGATTCTTATTCCTATCATTTACGTACCTTTCTATCATCTTAAATCTGGAATTTCCTCGTCGATTTTTTACTGTTATTCTGTCAATCCTTTATATCTCTTTGTGTTTTCTAGTTGTTATACCTTTTATAGTTGGTGTTCTATCCAATAAATCATCTTTGCAACTTTATTCTGCTTTTTTATTGGTTGTGTTTAGTGTTTCATTTGTTCCTACACTGTGCACCTCATGTAAAATATGTTTCAGTTCTATATAGTAACTTATCTGTACTTAGTGATGGGTCAATTCCCAAAATTGAATGAAGAAGAAAAATTCCCGGAAATTCCCAGACAAATTCTCAAGAATTTTTTTTGATAATTTCCCAAATAATTTTAAATATTGCGTAGCACCACAATATTTGTACACAGAGTAAGAGTAGGTAACAGGCCGGCATAAGGCACAAACATGCAAAGCAAAAGATCAGGCGTCAAGGCATATTATATAAAATAAAATTTAAAAAAAAAAATCCGGGAAAAAAGTCAAGATATTTTTCCCCGTAAATCGTAATTGCAGGAATTGCCGGGAATTTTCCTGGGAAAAAACAAAATTCCTTGCGGGAATTTTTTAGTGGCACATCACTGCCTGTACTCTTATCTTGATTATTTCTATTTTATTTAGTGATACTTCCAAACTTTCAATCTGTGGCGACTGTGCGATATGTTCACTATTTTGACATTCTTTGACAAGTTCGAGCGGAGCGTTGAAATCTTCAGTGGCGTACGCGGCTTAGCTTTTAAGTGTATTTTTCTTCGTGTTATTATTTCTTCTTTTTGTTATGTGTTTTGTTTTTATATTGTGGCATCGTCTGCTTCCGGCAACCATTCCAGATCCGGAAAAAAGTCTTCTGCCTCATGGATTAGTATAATATCCGTGTGACGAGCAAGACGTATTTTTTTGTCCGGCGTTTTGGCACGTGTTTTCGACGTGATTCAGATTTTTCGACGTGATAGTAGAGTACTCGGCAGTCGTGTATGACCATTGTGTAGTTGCGCTATTTTGCGGATTTATCGACAACGCCAAGGTGCCGTTTTAACTGTCCATTTTTGGTGGTGTTTGTGAGAGTTCACGAGCACTACATTTTCGTTTCTGGAAGTCATATCTCTGAGGGAGGATTTGGCCATTCTACCGTCATCGTTCTATTCTTCTGGCCGTCTACTTTCTGGAAGCCTTTCCGCCGTCAGCCGCCGCACTTCGTCGTCCATACGTCCCCGTCCACGCCACTGAATTAAGTAAAACTTTTGTTCATAACACCGTTCTTCCTTTTTGTGTTAATTGTTGCGAGGAAGAACGACAGCGCAAGTTAAAGTTACTGTTGCCGAGAGGACTGTGGTTTTTGTGAGATTTTCACGCTTTATTGTGGTTAATTATATATTAATTTGTGATTATCGCGTTAGGTAATTTTGGTATTATTATTGTTGTAAGTTCTTTATAGCGTCATTTGTAGCGTCAGATTTCTCGTATTATGGTATTACATTTTTGAGCCTTCAGCTCATTATTAATTATATTGAAAATTAGATTTTACTTTATGTATGTTAGCTTATATTTTTGATAATTCTAAGTGTTGTTGCCCATTGTTGCAACTTGTAATTCAGCTAGAACCTCCTTATCAGCTGACATGTAGCAATATACCTATAAAACTAAAATGCTGGTGGGAGTGAGATTTGTGAGCCTAACATTGGACGAGTGCAGACAGATATTTCTGCCTATATAGGTGCACTTGTCTGTAAGAATAGCTCTGCGCAAGCGCCGGATTGCTTTGATTTTATTGGTGTAGAACGGGAAAGGGGAACTAGCGGGAAAGAAATTCTTACACTAACTGACAAGGATAGACAATAATGTTTGTAGCAGACTCCTCTTAAGTGAGAGATAGGGCATCATCAGTATATTTTAGTTTTATAAGTATATTCATGTAGCCCACGTTTGAACTGGTACCAATTCGAATAGATGTAAGTGTAAATATGCATCGCTCGAAACTGGGTCCAACAATCTTTTACTACTTTTTTTACAACTTAGTTTCTGATATTAAATTTTTCATTGTTGTACAACAACTTTGTATTCAATTTTTCACCGTACCGTATGCACGCTTTAACCTGCATTCTATTAATTTCTGTTTTAACAATTCAGTCTATTATTTATCGAACCTTAGTCGTTTGCAGGCAACAACGTTACGGTAGGTAGAGTAACTTTTTATTTATCTCATTTTTGTTTCAACCTTTTTGTAATTTTCCGGAAAAAAATACGTGGCGCCCTTATCCTTTTACAGCCATTCTTGTGATCTTCAACCCTGCCCGTCTCCACTGTTTAAAAGCTGGCGGCCTCCCAACAGAACATCCATGTGAAGTATAGTGACTCAATAAAACCTTTAGGAAAAAGTTACGTTACAATGTACTATTGTAACGTGGAACGCCCGCCGTCGCCGCCGCTGTAAGCGAGTGTTTATTTATAGCGGTGACGTAATTGCGCTAGCAGCCGGGCTACGTAAACAAACCAGTCGCAACGAGTTTAATTACTTCCGGTTGTCTGAAACTTTTCTGTTCATTGTTATTATGCGGTCGAACATTCTAGAGCTTTTCTAGAAGACAGTGGCAGCTGTATAAATGGGACGTAACTATGCTCGAGAGTAACTTAGTTACACGGAGTGTTAGAAAGTAAAGTGTTAGTGAGAAGCACAACAGTAGCGTAGTGAGCGTATGCAGTTGGTGCCAAGTAGGTACTCTGATATATAGGGATTGCTGTGGATGTAAATTCTCGGTAGTGTTGACGAGTATTGGGAAGCTATACTGTACAAGGACAGTAACGGCGAGTCAGGAAGTTACTGGTATACCAGGATAGCTGTTAAAGAGAATACTCGGTAGTGTTGAAGAGTATTGGGAAGCTAGGTATACGGGGACAGTAATGGCAAGCGGATGTGAATACTCGGTAGTGTTGAAGAGTATTGGGAAGTTAAGTATACGGGGACAGTAACGGCAAGTGGAAGTGAATACTCGGCAGTGGTGTTAAAGAATTGTGGCATACGGACAGTCGGTGATACTGAGGGTGTGGAAGGAGAAAGTTAGTTAAATAAATAGTCAGACAGTGAGGTGAAAGGTGTGACTTCTGTCCGAGCAGTTGAATATACAGAAGCTGTTGAGTCAATTGAGTATATAGACGCTGTGGAGGTCGGCACGCGTACAGTGAACATGATATAAGTATATAGCAGAGCTGGGCAATACTTGCAAGAAAAGTACTTTATTAGGATTGCAAGTACTTTCAGTACTTCAAGTACTGTACTTGAAGTACTTTCTATTTATAGTACTTTGTACTTGACAAAGTAAGTTTATTCACATGTACTTGGTACTTAATATTTGGAAAAATACTTGAGGTACAATGAAAAGTACTTGAAATATTTTTAAATACTTGAAGTATTTTAAATGTACTTGAACTATTTTAACTGTACTAGAATTACTTAAATGCACTTCAAGTTCGATGAATAATTTAAAAGTTAACAATGTTATGAGAATTGTTTGTCAGTGTTTCTTTTGCAGTTGTGTGGGAGTTATTCCTGTAGTACATAATTATGTGAATGTCATTAATAAATATATTTTCAGCGATAATATGAAAGAAAAGATATATTTGCAATTTTTTGGCATAATATTAATTAATTACGTCATGAGATTGCTAGGTGATACGATAGTCCCAGCGAGGAACTCTTGTTTTAAATAACCAAATAAATATCGTATATTGAAATTCTATGCACTATTATGTTTCTTGAATGATTATAAATCCAGAAGAAGGTGCAAGACTGGACCGAAACGTCGGGGTTGTAAGAGAATAAATACTGTTGGATTGAGATTTCGAGTACCTAGTTGCTACTTGCTACCTAATCTATACCACTGACAAGAAATTTATCACAATATTATATTGTACGGTTCAACAAAATAGATTTTTTCGGGATTAATTTCATAATCCTATACCATTAAAAAATTATTTGTAAAATATTTGTTTTCTACCTGTTTACAGCTAAAATTAAATTATGTATGAAATTAAATTATATCATAATTTATTACAAAATTTACACGTACATATTCCAGTAAATCCCTAATTAGCACAATCTTCTTCCCTGTATCGTTGGCTTACATTTTCTCTTGGTACTTCCTTCTACTTCCTGGATTTGTTCCGTGAGATGAGCAAATAAAAACACTAGACACATCCACGTGTAACCCACGCGGCGAAGTCGAGTCGATATCAAATATTTTCCATAGAGACGTAGGCGTCCTGATGCGGAATTAAATGAGTGGGTGCTATGCGCTGGCGATTTAGATATACGGAAGAGATGGAAGTATGAAAATGTGGGTGAACGTAATGAAAACATCGAGGCAAGAATATAGAAAGTCTCAAATAACGCGCTCTGTGTAGAAATATCAAAAAATGTAAAAGATACGAAGTCACTTAAATTAGTCAAAATATATCGTTATTTGGAAAAAATACCCACATAGGATATTAGGTATAGGAGAAAATATAAATTTTGCAGTTTTTATATTTTAAAATGACTACCAAATGTACGAGGGGAGTTTTTTTATGTTATCCACCTAGCTATGAAAACAATATGCTATCGCGACAAATTTCTTATGTCAAATTTCTGTGACATTTTACGAGTATAGTGTCATCTTCAAATTTGGCTCTAATCGCTTAACATTTGTCATTTGTATGTCAGTTTAAAGAAACGAAAATAAGTGATTTGAAGCTTGAACATAGAAGCATCATAAATTTTTTATCGAAAGAAGGCAGTAGCCCGAAGAATATCCATGACAGAATGATGGCAGTGTATAGAGAAAACAGCCCGTCCTATTTCTAAGTCAAATATTGGTGCAATCAGTTCAAATGGTGCAGGGAATTCATTCATTATGACTCAAAGTGTGGAAGACCTCTGTAAGCACGAACTGAAGAAATCATCAACAAAGTTGAAGATTTGGTGTTGACTGACCGCCGAGTAAAAGTTTCAGTTCTTGCTAGAGAAATAGGAATATCAGATACGGGTGTTTTTAAAATTCTACACGAAGATTTGGGAATGAGCAAAGTGTCGGCACGATGGATTCCCAGAGTACTCAGTCCCGAACAAAAACTGTGTAGACGACAAATTTGCGAGAATTTGACTGCTTTATCCCAAGATGAAAACTTTTACTACAGAATTATAACCGGAGATGAGACCTAGGTATACCATTTTGAACCTCCCACGAAACGAGAGTTCATGCAATGGATTCATAAGGGCTCTGCACCATCTAAGAGGGCGAAGACACAATGTCCTGCGGGGAAAGTGATGACCACACTTTTCTGGGACGCGGAAGGTATTCTTTTAATTGAGTATATGCCAGAAGGGACTACAATAACGGAGAATGTCTACAAAGACACAATTGAGAACCCAGAATTATGCTCAGAAAACTGTGCTTTTGCACGAGAACTGCAGGGTGCATAAAGCACGAATTGTTCAGGCAGTAGTCAATGAATACGGCTTTGAGGAATTACAACATCCACCTTACAGTCCTGACCTCACCCCCTGTGACTATTATCTCTTTCCAAAATTCAAAAAACATTTGAGAGGGCGTCGCTTTTTATCGAATGATGAGTTGGAAAACGCTGTGGAGTCGTATTTTGCAGAATTACCTAAAGATTTTTTTAAGGCATAGCTTTATTAGAAAACGTTGGAATAAATATTTTAGTGTACGGTACGTTGAAACAAAATTTTTTTTTGTTCTCTAACTCGTTGTTTTCATAGCTAGGTACTTAACATAAAAAACTTCTCTCGTAAAATAATAAGAACCTACTGAATTTTGGTTTGCACTTCTTTAGGGTACTCTTTACGCTCGTTCGACTGGCGACACCCAAATTATTTTTGTCGTTGTTGAATTTTGAGTAAAGATGTCAAAAATGTAATGGGGCACTCGAATATTTTTTTTATTTGAGAGAATATATCTCATGCTCGGTGCTAAGCCCAGTTAAGCACCATTCGGATAGAGCTTAGTGCAGTTATAGCGTTGTAGAGCATAAGCTTGCAAGGTCCAAACTTATGCACTACACTACCAACGGTGCAATGTAACGACCAATCAGAACAAGGAATATTATTTGGATCTGTAGGTAATGTAGAAATCTAGAAATTCGAAATGTCATTAAAGTTTTGTTGATATTGACAGTTGAGAAAACAAATGCCAAAAAAATTTGACCTCTATATTAAAGAGGTCAATGGTGTTATGATAACCACCTTGTGAATATTTATTTTTTTATATTAGAGGAACCCGTCAGCGATGATGTTTAGTTTTTCTTTTCTTCAATAATAATACTGCTGTACACGCTATTAAAAAAGTCTGCTCTGTATTGCGAATACAGCTGCACTAATTTTCTATGTGAACGATATTTTCGCACTGCAATACAAATGCTCTACTAAAACTATACTGCAAATGCACTAAGCTTGTAGAATTTAATAAACCAATATATGTAGGATTTTCAATATTAGATATTTCCAAAATTTATATTTACGATTTTCATTACAATTATATAAAGCAGAAGTTATAGACCGGGGGCTAGTGCTACGTAAAAAATGTATCATCATTTTCCAAATAGTGATCCTTGGTACTCACTTTAAATACCCTTGCGAACGATTTGCTGTCTTTTCCGAAAAAAAAGACGATCTACGCAGGTGTGGGTCATGACACAAAACTGTTAGAAGAAATATATTTTAGAATCTAGGAAGTTTCTGTATGGCACCTGCATAAAATGACATTATGTATATGTAATTGGTAGCCGATAATAAATGTCAGCCATTTTCAATTATTGCAAGTGGCGCTAAAGCCTTTTATTACTCTAAATTTACAAAAAATGCAGATGCGATATAGAATATCTAGATTAAAAAATATATTTTTTTTTCAAACGTCATAAAAATGGCATCTTTTGTGACTTGATTCACAAAGCAGAAGTTTCATTTCTACGCCGCCGGCGTAGAAATAAGCTATTTCTACTCCGGCGGCGTAGAAATAAAATAAATAAATATCCATAGAAACTATATAGAATCAGCCAATAAGAAGTAACTTACAATAGAAATCTGTATTATCGCCCTAAATGTCACTATAACTCACTAGATAGCCTAAGAATAAAGTTACTGACTTATAAGATTTAAATTGATAACCTATAAATGGACAGTTTTCATACTTTTAACGAAATAACAAATAATATAATTAAAGTACAGTAGACGTACAGATTACAATAACAGGGACGGTAATAAAGGTAAGAATACTTCGAATTACATTACATTAAATTTCAAAGGGGGGGGGGGTTGTTAGAGACTTTTTCCCAAATGTTTTTTTATGACTCTACACCTGAAACTATTTCAAATGCTCTCCATCAAATTTTTAGAATAGTAACAAAACTCACCACAAGGAATAATAATTTATAGTATATCTTTTATAATTGGTACTACACAAGGGCGTGCTAAGTATGAAGTACGCACGCCTTTTACAGTACGAAATTAGAAAGAAGGGGTGGGTGGGGTTAAATTTTTAAAATCGTCACAAAACTAACGTATAGTATTTCTTTTATCATTAGTACTGCACAAGGGCGTGCTAGGTGTGAAGTTAGCACGCCTTTTATAGTATGCAATAAGTTAGAAGGGGTGGGTGGGGGTAAATTTTTAGAATCGTCACAAAACTTTCCACAATGAATACTAACTTATAGTACATCTTTTATGATTAGTAATGCACAAGGGCGTGCTAGGTGTGAAGTAAGCACGCTTTTTACCACACGCAAGGAGTAGAAAGGCTTCAGGGGAGATAAATTTTAAGAATCATCACAAAACTCTCTCAATGGATACTAACCTATAGTACATCTTTTATAATTAGTATTGTACAAAGGCGTGCTATGTGTGAAGTTAGCACGCGATTTACCACATGTATTAATTAAAAAAGGTTGAGGGGAGATATCTTTTTAGAATCGTTACAAAAGTCTACTTAAGGAATACTAACTTATAGTATCTCCCTTACAATTAGTACTACATAAAGACGTGCTAGGTGTGAAGTTAGCACGCCATTTACCACACGCAATATCTTAAAAATGACAAGACTTGCTATATTCGTTTTAGTGTTACAAAACAATACAAATCTGATACTAATGTTCCATAAAAAATATATCTTTTGTACTTAAATAGGGCGCGCGTACTTCACGGACCCATATTTTGCTACAGTTGTGTTGTTAAATAAACAGTTATAATAATCTTCAAATGTTTTTGTAGTTGGAGTAGAAATAGCTTATTTCTACGCCGGCGGCGTAGAAATAAAATAAATAAATATCCATAGAAACTATATAGAATCAGCCAATAAGAAGTAACTTACAATAGAAATCTGTATTATCGCCCTAAATGTCACTATAACTCACTAGATAGCCTAAGAATAAAGTTACTGACTTATAAGATTTAAATTGATAACCTATAAATGGACAGTTTTCATACTTTTAACGAAATAACAAATAATATAATTAAAGTACAGTAGACGTACAGATTACAATAACAGGGACGGTAATAAAGGTAAGAATACTTCGAATTACATTACATTAAATTTCAAAGGGGGGGGGGGTTGTTAGAGACTTTTTCCCAAATGTTTTTTATGACTCTACACCTGAAACTATTTCAAATGCTCTCCATTAAATTTTTAGAATAGTAACAAAACTCACCACAAGGAATAATAATTTATAGTATATCTTTTATAATTGGTACTACACAAGGGCGTGCTAAGTATGAAGTACGCACGCCTTTTACAGTACGAAATTAGAAAGAAGGGGTGGGTGGGGTTAAATTTTTAAAATCGTCACAAAACTAACGTATAGTATTTCTTTTATCATTAGTACTGCACAAGGGCGTGCTAGGTGTGAAGTTAGCACGCCTTTTATAGTATGCAATAAGTTAGAAGGGGTGGGTGGGGGTAAATTTTTAGAATCGTCACAAAACTTTCCACAATGAATACTAACTTATAGTACATCTTTTATGATTAGTAATGCACAAGGGCGTGCTAGGTGTGAAGTAAGCACGCTTTTTACCACACGCAAGGAGTAGAAAGGCTTCAGGGGAGATAAATTTTAAGAATCATCACAAAACTCTCTCAATGGATACTAACCTATAGTACATCTTTTATAATTAGTATTGTACAAAGGCGTGCTATGTGTGAAGTTAGCACGCGATTTACCACATGTATTAATTAAAAAAGGTTGAGGGGAGATATCTTTTTAGAATCGTTACAAAAGTCTACTTAAGGAATACTAACTTATAGTATCTCCCTTACAATTAGTACTACATAAAGACGTGCTAGGTGTGAAGTTAGCACGCCATTTACCACACGCAATATCTTAAAAATGACAAGACTTGCTATATTCGTTTTAGTGTTACAAAACAATACAAATCTGATACTAATGTTCCATAAAAAATATATCTTTTGTACTTAAATAGGGCGCGCGTACTTCACGGACCCATATTTTGCTACAGTTGTGTTGTTAAATAAACAGTTATAATAATCTTCAAATGTTTTTGTAGTTGGAGTAGAAATAGCTTATTTCTACGCCGGCGGCGTAGAAATAAAATAAATAAATATCCATAGAAACTATATAGAATCAGCCAATAAGAAGTAACTTACAATAGAAATCTGTATTATCGCCCTAAATGTCACTATAACTCACTAGATAGCCTAAGAATAAAGTTACTGACTTATAAGATTTAAATTGATAACCTATAAATGGACAGTTTTCATACTTTTAACGAAATAACAAATAATATAATTAAAGTACAGTAGACGTACAGATTACAATAACAGGGACGGTAATAAAGGTAAGAATACTTCGAATTAAAGTGATACAAAAAGATTATATTGTAGGAAGATGAATTGAAATATAGATAGAAATGTAAAATTTAGGCACAAGATTAACAAAATGAATGAATTACAAGAAAGGTATGGGTATATCGCCAAATATTTCTCATCTGAAACATCAAATAAGAACATAAGCATGAAGTTTTAAATAATTGCCAATATTTATCCCATGTTTAATGTTTATCATTGAATATTGTGACCACATAATTGAGCTTTTCATTTTACATTGATTCGCCATTTCCGAAAAGTATGCCGAGAATAATTTTTAATGTTTTTCTCATCACACCAATGAAGAAATCTCTTATACGCCGCTTCATAGAACTTGCTAGACTTAGTTGGGAACAATTTATCGATAGCAGCCTTCTCTTATTCCACAACTTCAAGAGGTGTACATTTTAATTTTTCAAATTGCAACATTTTCAATTTCACACAAAGAGGATATAAAATTATACAATTCTTTTCAAACGTCAAAACGTAAAAGTGTGAAAATTTTCACTTGAATGTTTATAACAAAAACTGAACAAATACGAATGTATCCATAGCAACAGAGCAATTGAAATCCGCAAACGTACCTACTTCACGGAAAATGTTTTTAATAACGTCAAGTTTTAAATTATTTTATTTAAATATGTGCGTTTGAAAAAAAAAATATAATGTGTCATTCGGAGTAAAAGTGTCTTTGTGTGCCTCGCATGCAATTGTCCGACTCGCTTCGCTCGTCGTGCAAACTTCCATGCTCGCCTACTCCTAATAACACAATATACTATTTTTAACAAATTTGAGTCAAGACTCCCAGCTGGGTAGATCGTCGTTTTTCTGGGAAAGACAGCAAATCGTTCTCCATGGTATTTAAAATGAGCACTAAGGGTCAGTATTTGGCATACCATGATACATTTTTCTTGTAGCATTAGCCCCCGGTCTATAAGGTGAAATTACTGTACACAAATAAAGACCAGTTTAATTTATTATTTTATAAACATAAATATATATGAAATTATAAAACGTGATACACATAAATTTGATACATCAGATTATGATAAAAATAATATTTACAATATTCCACTTGTTAACAAAAAGATTATTGGTGTAATGAAAGATGAAAACAATGCTGGAATTATGACCGAATTTATTAGATTAAGATCTAAAATATACACATATAAAGTTGTGGGAAAACCGGTTATCAAAATTTGAATTAAATGAATAACAGGTGCAACTACAAAAACATTTGAAGATTATTATAACTGTTTATTTAACAACACAACTGTAGCAAAATATGGGTCCGTGAAGTACGCGCGCCCTATTTAAGTACAAAAGATATATTTTTTATGGAACATTAGTATCAGATTTGTATTGTTTTGTAACACTAAAACGAATATAGCAAGTCTTGTCATTTTTAAGATATTGCGTGTGGTAAATGGCGTGCTAACTTCACACCTAGCACGTCTTTATGTAGTACTAATTGTAAGGGAGATACTATAAGTTAGTATTCCTTAAGTAGACTTTTGTAACGATTCTAAAAAGATATCTCCCCTCAACCTTTTTTAATTAATACATGTGGTAAATCGCGTGCTAACTTCACACATAGCACGCCTTTGTACAATACTAATTATAAAAGATGTACTATAGGTTAGTATCCATTGAGAGAGTTTTGTGATGATTCTTAAAATTTATCTCCCCTGAAGCCTTTCTACTCCTTGCGTGTGCATTACTAATCATAAAAGATGTACTATAAGTTAGTATTCATTGTGGAAAGTTTTGTGACGATTCTAAAAATTTACCCCCACCCACCCCTTCTAACTTATTGCATACTATAAAAGGCGTGCTAACTTCACACCTAGCACGCCCTTGTGCAGTACTAATGATAAAAGAAATACTATACGTTAGTTTTGTGACGATTTTAAAAATTTAACCCCACCCACCCCTTCTTTCTAATTTCGTACTGTAAAAGGCGTGCGTACTTCATACTTAGCACGCCCTTGTGTAGTACCAATTATAAAAGATATACTATAAATTATTATTCCTTGTGGTGAGTTTTGTTACTATTCTAAAAATTTAATGGAGAGCATTTGAAATAGTTTCAGGTGTAGAGTCATAAAAAAACATTTGGGAAAAAGTCTCTAACAACCCCCCCCCCTTTGAAATTTAATGTAAGCAACATTTGTTATATAACATTTTTTTCTGAAGATTGCTGTAACCAGAAATGATATCACACCCAAAAATGGATGTAGAAACTAAGTTAGTTCCACCATTATAATTTTCCATATTGTAAAACGTACACTCGATAATCACTAAACCAGCACAAGTATGCTCCATTGTAAATATTTAAATAAAACCTAATTCTTAAATTGAGGGGGGGGGGCTTGCTAAGTCGAGCCCTCCTAGTGTAAAATTTTTATTTGGAAAGCTAGCTCCGGATACTTTAGATCCAGCATCAACTAGCTCCGGCGGTATCTGATCTTGCACCATATGTTTATATTCAGGGACCGAAAACCGAACCGAACCCGAACCAAAAACCGTTCAGAACCCACCTTTTTTGTGAAGGTATTGTTTTTGGTCAAAAAATTCAGTGATGAGTTTTTGATGAATAATCACGTTTTAGGGTCCCTAGAATACGATTTTACTATTCTTACAATGTGTGTGTTTGTGTGTGTGCAATCAATAGCAACAATGGGTGCAATATTTTTAAATTCTTTTGGTGTCAGTATCGGTTCGTTTGTTTTAGCATAGTATGATGATTGGAACTGTGCATACATATCATAAAGGATAGCAAAACAGTTTTTCTTAAAAGTCAAATTTAAATTATCATACGGGCACATTTCAGAATTAAGGTATAATTTTATATTAGTTAAATTACAGCTATCAAATGAACTGAAACTACATAATTTTTTGTTTTATCAGTTTGAAATCCAACAATTACAAAGCGGGGTTTTTCTAGTTGTAATGAAGTTTTGATAGCCCACGTGTGACGTTGGGTTTGTTGAAGTACCGAAT
This sequence comes from Harpalus rubripes, assembly GCA_963082715.1. Classification (NCBI taxonomy): domain Eukaryota; kingdom Metazoa; phylum Arthropoda; class Insecta; order Coleoptera; family Carabidae; genus Harpalus; species Harpalus rubripes. The sequence continues at coordinate 51,547,212 of OY720451.1, forward strand.
ACTCCATTAATTCCCAGCTTCGGAATGTAATTTCCAATTCGGCATTGTTCTGATTTAAATTGAACGACATGCGGCATTTTGCATCAGCAACAGAAATATGTGGAATTTTCCATTGCGCTTTACTTATTTCAAAGTTTAATTTGTCCATAGTGGTTATTGCACTAACTAAGGCATTTTCATCCATATCTCTGCGTACTAGAACGAGTTCTTGGCGCAAATTCATTGCTATTTTCCTAAAATCTTTAGCGAATCCATATAGTATTCGTAACGGTATACATACGTTAAAATACGCATTACTATATGATATGTTAGTTTTCTTTGAACTTCCATACCTACCAGCATTAGTGCAGAGTGCAGCGCTTTAATTTTTGTTATATAAAACGTATGATTTTAAGGTAGATGTAATACCAGGATTTCACACCCAATCCACAATTATTCCATTAATTTCATCATTGTTATTAAGTGTGGGGGCCGAGTATGGCTGATGGGTATGTTTTTTAGTATTGACTATAGAATTGTCCTAAAGGGCTGGCTCGGTAACGGTTAAGATATTAGCATCCATTTTCTTTTACGCACATTATTATTTTTTATTTATTTGCATTTATTTCCAAACAGGTTTAACACCCAATTACAAGGAAAATACAGAACTGTTAATGTGAAGAATAAAGAAGACGTAGACACGTTAATATGCTTTAATTGGAACACAAGAACACAGAAATTATATAAATATATATGACAGATTAAACTCGGACAACTTGATACATCATATATCATAACAAACAATATATTATCAATGGTGACTTAATGAATATAAAGTTTTTACTTTAACACTTCCCCTAAAACTTTATATTTCATTGGAAGACATTCCCAACATTAATCGCAGATATTCAAAACGCACTCGTGGAATTGGTTTTGTCAAGATATCTGCTAACTGGTTTTGACCAGGGACATGCTTGATATCCATCTGTCCATCTTGAATTCTTTCCCGAATAAAATGAAAACGTACTTCTATGTGTTTTGAACGCTTGTGAAATGTATGGTTCTTGGCCAGTTTTATTGCGCTCTCATTATCCACACGAAGTACAGGAACAGTTTTCAGCGGCGAAATTTCAGCAAAGAGTCGGTTTATCCAAATTATGTCCTTTGTTGCTTCGCTTGCTGCTACGTATTCAGCCTCTGTAGTGGAAAGTGAAATACTCTGTTGCCTTTTGCTACTCCATAGAATGGCACCATTACTGTATTTACATAATATTCCACTTACTGAACGACGTGTCTTCTGATCACTAGCATAATCAGCATCGCTGTATGCTTCAAGTTCAACCCCTTCTGACGAAGCACCATATTTGATTCCTAGTGTTGTTGTTCCTTTCAGATACTTTAAAATTCTCTTTACCAAAATCCAATGCTTCTCTTCTGGCTGTTCTAAGAATTGTGATGCATAATTAACAGCAAACGCTATATCCGGGCGAGTAGCGACTGCCAGATACATTATGCTTCCAACAGCTTCGCGATATGGTGCATTTGTCAATTTTCTATCATTTCCTTCTTCACTCAGATGGCATTTTTCCATTGGAATGCAGACTGGATTTGCATTATCCATACAAAATCTTTTAAGAATTTCTTCTGTGTAGATTCGCTGAGAGATGAAAATAGAATTATCATGACATTGTTTAATTAGAATATTCAAGAAACATCCAATGGGTTGAACTGTAATTTTGAACTCTTTTTTCAAATTCTCTAAAAATTCTTCAATAATTTCGTTCTTGCTCGCTGCAACAAGTCCGTCGTCAACGTAGAGTACAACGATGAGTTTTTCTTCACCCATTATTCTATAAAAGAGACATGGATCGGCAGTACTGTCATGGAGTCCAAGAGTTTGTAGTACATCCTTGAAGCGCTTATTCCAGCATCTTGGGGACTGCTTCAACCCGTATAAACTTCTTTGCAGCTTACAAACGCGATTTGTACTATCTTCAAACCCTAAGGGTTGATCCATATAGATATCTTCTTCCAGTATTCCATTTAAGAAGGCTGTTTTCACGTCAAATTGGGCTAGTTGCAAATGTTCACTAGCTGCAATACTCAAAATGGCTCTTATAGTATCAAATCTTGCCACTGGACTAAAGGTCTCATTGTAATCGATGCCCTCTCTTTGACTAAACCCTCGTGCAACAAGCCGAGCTTTGTATCGATTTACTTTACCTTCAGCATCCCGCTTTAGACGATATATCCAGCGATTTGATATAGTTTTCCTTCCAATTGGTAACTCAACTAATGACCAAGTTGAGTTTTCCTCCAATGAAGCCATTTCTTCTCCCATCGCTGCCTTCTAGCGAAGTCGATCAGCCGACTTCAGAGCCTCGTCATAATTTCTCGGTTCTTCAATCTCTGTAAGCATTATTTCAGCTAACCGAGATGGTGGTTTGATTTTACTTCTGTCTCGAAGTTGTCGATATTCTTCTGAAGAATCTTCAACTGAATTATTCGAAGTGTCTTCTTCAATAATTACAGAATTTAGTTTTTCAGTTGCTTTTGCAGACTCTTCAACCTCTTCTACTGTGTCAGTCTTCACGGGAAATAGTACCATTGTTTGGTCAGTTGTCTCAGAAGGAAAAATGACGTCTCTGCTTCTAACAATTTTATTTTCCTCTTTCAACCAAACTCGAAATCCATCAATATTTTCGGAATACCCGACAAATATACCTTATGACCCGTAGAGTCCCATTTCTTCCTCTTTTCTTTTGGTATGTGCATATAGCATTACCTTCAATAGTACTCGATCCTGTTCGATTAAGGATATATACAGTAGTATTTACTGCTTCTGCCCAGAGAACTTTAGATAAATTTTTAGAAACAAGCATTGTCCGAGCAAGTTCAACAACAGTACGGTTGGTTCTTTCTGCACAACCATTCTGTTGTGGCGTGTAAGGATTTACAACAGAAAATATAATACCATTTTCTTTCAGTAGATTCCTAACGCCTCTGTTGTTGAATTCTAAGCCACCATCGCTTTGAAGTATCTTCATGGGACGTCCACATTGTGTTTTCACCATTTTTATTACTTCATTTATTTTCTCCATCGTTTGAGTCTTTTCCTTCAGAAAATAAACTATTCGAAGTCTTGTATAGTCACACGTGAAGCACATGAAGTAGCGTGCTCCACCCAACGAGGTATACTCCATGGGCCCGCATAGGTCAACATGAAAGATCTCACCTGGCTCATTCGCACGTTGTTGCCGTTGTTGGAAACTGTTACGATGCTGTTTCCCCTCAATACACGCTCCACAAAATAAATCATTGTCAATGAAGTCGACATTGTTTTGCTTCAAAATTTGCTTGATATGACGAAAGTTTTGATGACCCAACTTCTCATGCCAAATTTGAAGAGTATTTTTCGTTGTTACATTGACTTCTTTAATAACCGGTTCGGTGGGCTCTTTAATTTTAATTAACATTTTAAATAATTGTCCAGCTCGATAGCCACGAGCTTTGATTATACCATTTTTCATAAATTCACATCTGTCTTTAAACGAACGAAAATTCATACCTTTGTCAAGAGCAGATGTTACCGAAAATAGGTTTCTTCTAGCTGCTGGCACATAGAGGACGTTCTCAAGTCTGTAAGATATCCATTTGCCGTCAACCAATGCTTCAAACTTGATTGTACCTCTTCCAAGGGCATCCATTGTCGACTTGTCACCGATGAAGATCTTGACAGGTGTCATAAAATTGTCAAACGACGAAAACCATTTACTTCTGTTAGTAATATGATCAGTGGCACCGGAGTCCACAATCCATGCGTCGTTTTCTAGCTGGGCTGACAATACTTCGCACACAAAAGCTTCATCTTCAGTGTTATCTGTCAATTTTGATTTTTGACAGTTGCGCTTGATATGCCCTTTTTCACCGCATTTGTAGCACTTGAAGTTCTTTGTCTTCCCTCCAGAAGATTCAGTGTTCTTAGTTTTCCTCTTCTGTTGGCTATAAGTACTGGTACTACTATGATCAGTCTTGCTGTATCTTTTTTTGTTTACCAGCCATCAGCGCTACTGATTCTTCTTCATTAGCCCGTTGTTTACGCCTAGCTTCCTCGGACGTAAGCAATCCAATCAAATTTTGAAATGTCTGATGACTTTCTGGCCTAGCCCACCATGCTTGCCGAAGGCTCTCGTACTCCTCTGGTAACGTATCTAATAGTTTTACAGTTAACGATGAACCATCAGGTTTTACGTTAAGCTGCTGCATTCGTAGAATCAAATTTTCAAATTTTGCGATATGTGACACCATAGAATCCCTTGAATTCATTCGGTAATTAAAGAATTCTGCCTGCACAGTATGAGCTGCTTGTTTCGTCTGTTGCTCAAAAATGTCGTGCAATTTTTGCCACATATCCCTCGCAGTTTCGCATGTTACCAATAACGCAATTATATTAGTTTCCAAAGTACGAACAATAATTTGGCTGGCAGCACGGTCTGCTTTATCCCAGGTTTTAAAATCAAGTAGATATTGCGCTTGTTGTGCAGCACTATTAGGTTTTACCGGTTTTTCTATTTCACCGATGCATACTTCATACGCTCCTTCGCTCCCGCGCAACAAATTACGAATAGAGAATTTCCAAGTGCTCCAATTTTCAGCACCTCGTAAACGTTCGATCCCATGGACTTCCATGCTTACTATCTTCAAGTTTCTTAGGAATATATCTTAGAAACCTACACCTATAATTTAATGTATTTTTAATCCTCTTCCTTGAAGAACAACGGCATTTATTCCAAATACGAAGAACTACCAACTACGCTCTGCTACCATGTTAATGTGAAGAATAAAGAAGACGTAGACACGTTAATATGCTTTAATTGGAACACAAGAACACAGAAATTATATGAATATATATGACAGATTAAACTCGGACAACTTGATACATCATATATCATAACAAACAATATATTATCAATGGTGACTTAATGAATATAAAGTTTTTACTTTAACAAGAACAAATAGAGAATATGAAAATGTACAAAAATAGTGTACAGTTATACAAATAACAAACATTTACAATTTTACAAATATTAAAGGTTTAACAAAACAACGTTTTCATTCAACAGTTTCATTCATAATAGATGTGATAAATGATAAGCTATCTTCAAAAATGTCGCATTTAGAGCAAATTTCATTGAAATTATTGCACATAATATTAATTGGAGATTTTTTTAGTAAATTAGTATGTGGTCTTGTGCAATAAAAAGTATTATTTATATGTGAGTGTAAGCGTGGTACATAAAAGTTAATTTTATTGAGTAGCAATTATGTAATTTTTACACTTTAATATTGATTCAAATTTAATTCTAATCCAAATTATGATTGTTGTTTTTTTTGTGTACATTTTCGATTTTCTTTGAAACGTTAACGCTGTAACCAAGTGATTCAAGAAACCTACTGTAGGATGGTGTTAACACCTCAAAGGTTTCTTTTAAACTACCCAATCGGCCAGCAGGTAGTATATAATTATTAGTAATTTTGGTTGATTTTATTTAATTACCATTCTGTACAACTTTTTTTTTAAATGTAATCTTAACGTGATGATCTCTTCTCTTAAATGACTAACTGGCTTATTCTGTAAGAATGTCGTTATACCATAACGTATCGTTATGATGAAAAAGTTGTTAAATAACGATAATTTTCAAAAAGCGTATTCTGTAAAACCATTGTCGTTATATTGAAATCGTTATGTTAAGTAGTTCGTGAACGATAAGGATTCACTTGTCGTTATTCAGTCCGTTAATGTCAAATGTTAGCAAATGGAAGGGTTAATTAGTTTATTATTCATATTTGTGCAGGAAGAAATGGAAAATAGGTAACAAAACATTTATTCATGCATCAAATATATAATTAACAACCGTAATTACATTTTAGAAGAAATGTTTGTGGCCGTGAGTCTTTTATGGGATAATATTAATCCATTTAATAATCGTTTTTTACAAATATTCTTTACTTAATAAAGAAATAATAATTAAAATAATAATGTTAATATATTTTTGCAAAATAACATTACAATGACAATTTAATTTTAAATAATAGCTACTAACTTTTCTAAAAAAAAATGGTTAAAGTCGTTGTGAGAAGCGGTTTGAGGACGTTTATACGATTTTTACAAAATGTTGTTCAGGATCACATCATTACATTTATAAATAACGATAGTTGTTATATAACGATATTTTTACAGAATAAGCCTGTAAATCACCGTTCTGATCGAGTATTTGTACAACAGTTGAGCTTATTCGGTGAGTATTTATTGGCATATAGATGGCGTGTTAAGGGCACTCTATTATTTTCTCACCTGGCTCAGTGTTGCGAAAAAATTTATGGACAATGTGGGTTGCTGCGCTGTTATTATACGAACTTGTAGCTATATTAGATTACAGTGCGCACATATAGAGTTAACTTTAAGAATGTCTATCGGATAATCAGCGATGTGAAATGTATTTGCTGGCAATAAACGAGGTTTGAAACCTAATAAATCTCTGAAGGTATTACTCGGTCGGAAATCAACATCTACGGTAGCCAGCAATTCTGCCTTTAATGTATTACTATTCGCTTTAATTATTAATTTATTCTTGTCCTTCACACCTTGTTGAAAGTTGTGAATTGCCTTGTTTAATTAATTTTTTATATATTTAATTTCACATGATACTGTTTCCAAATATATTTTATGACTACCAAAATAAACAATTGTTTTCACCCTTGTCAATATTTGGGATAGAATTGTATAATTCAAAATTAATCAACCCGATTACATATTCTTCATCATCTAAATCAGCGTTTCTTAACCTTTTCAAGGCGCGACTATAAAAAATTATTTAAAAAATAAAAACACGTCTGATTAAAAAAAGTAATCTATTTATGAAAATAAGAAAATGAATACGTACTAATATATAACAAACAAATAGATTATTTATAAACAAAACAATATAACTTTAACACCATAATAATATCAACAATTTCAAATAAAACGAAAATTGTTTCAATTTGGTACATGAATTAGATACAGTTTTAATGCTGCCTGGTAGTCAAATGTCCGAAACATAAATATTAACTCTCCATATTTGTCTAATTTGAATTTCGAACATGACTGAAAATTCATTATTTTAAATCCTAGTTTTAGAAATTGCAAGAGCCCAAAAACCAGATTCAATAAGATAGGTAATAAAGGTAAAGTCACTCTAATGTTTTTAGCAGTAACAATAATTCTACACTGTATTGATAACATTAGTATTTAGTGAAATTTTGTATACGTTTCAGAAAAATATGATTGACATTTAGTAATTAAAATTATAAAATTCTGAATAGTTTACGCGACCCACTCAAACCCCTTCGCGACCCATAGGTTAAGAAACGCTGATCTAAATCGATAGGAGAATTTATATCAGCTGTTAATTTAGAGCTGCGTCCTGTTAAGGTAAATGTGTATGACATGACTTCTCAAAATGCACTAAGGTCATTGTTATAATTTATTTCACTTTATACAAGAAACGTAAATATATATGTCCACAATTGACATCGTTGTACGAGTAGGTTTAAAAAACATCATTATTATATGTAATATTATTACATTTGTTATTCCTTTTAAAATACTTAATTCTATCTGCAAAGTCATTGTCCCAGAAAAAAGACTAGAGTGACACCACACTGGTGAGCTCTAATAAGAGCGAAACGCGTCTGTGGTAACTGGGCTCGGCCACCATTTGAAAAATTACCGAAATGCTGAAATCTTGTGAAACATGTTGACTGTTTTTCTAATTCTTTATTAGAAATTATTTCACCGAGAGTTCGCTATTAATTTTTTTTTAATATTTTGATATTCGTCATTATTGAAAATATTGGCCGGGCATTACATTTTCTTGTTAAGAATGTTAATTTTGTCGTGCATTACTCTAATGCAATGAGTGCCCGTGAGGTGACGCCTGGTAAACGCCCGCACGGTACGAATATGTCATCATCAATACCGATATCTGCGTACAAAACAGATTGGCACACCCAGCAATTAGTAATATGCCGTGATGATATATTTATTTATTTTATTTTATTTATTACTGTAATTTTGTTGATTTGAAAAATAGCTCTATCAAGACTAATATACATAGCCGGATCTAGGCACAGGCAAACCTAGGCAGTTGCTTAGGGGCGTCAATCAAAGTGGAGCGTTTCATAAATCATAAACTTTTTTAAAAATTCATTAGTAAATAAAAAATCCTAAAATAGATACAAACCTTACTGGAATCTCACATGTCATATAATTTATACGTGAAATCGTGCCTGAGATAATAGGTGGTGCGTTCAATGAAGTAAGCAAATCTAGAAAATGCTAGGTAAGCAAACGAGACTTGTTGCTTAGTGCGCTGAACGATTTGCTACCTATATGACGAACTGTCATCCACAACTGTCATCGAGAAACGTATATAGATGTCAAATATAACATTGTATATTTGTGTACCTGTTGTATTTCTTTTCTTGGTCTGCGAACATATGGAAAATGAATTTATATATTTATTTTCAGATAGTGGGATTAATTTGGAAGAAGCTATATTGACTATAACAAAATATTTCAAATTTAATAATCTTATAAACATCCATCACAAAACTCTCAAAGCCTTTTTTACATGTGGTTGATAGACACACACCATATAAAGAAATAGAAACAGTTCAAGTTAACTTCATGTATGTAAAATTTGTATTTCCCGCCATTATATTTGACACTTAGCAAGACAAGCGAGAAAATTGTAGCTTGGATTGCTTGCAAGCAAATCAAGTAAACGCTAGGCTAGCAAAGTCGTTCAACAAATTTTACTTCCGGTTGCTTGTTTTGCTTGGCTTATTGAACGTACCTAATGATATACGAGTGTATGTATACGTATAGACATACGCATATAAAATTTTACTCAAAATTTTGGGGAGTCTTAGAGTTTGAGTTGAGGTGTGAGAATATATTTGACTTGTACAAGTGCGGTAAGTTAATTTTATTGATCGAGAAAACAAGTGAATTAGATAGTTTTCTAATAAAAAATATAGATACCTAAGTTTTTAAAGTTAAGTGAGTTAAGGTAATGTTTATTCATGAAAAGAAATTAGGGCGAGTGAGTTAAATTCTTTGAGTGAATAAACATTAACTCAGGTGGTTTATACAATATTTTATTCAATTTTGACGAAATAATAATAAAAACTATTATAATATTTAATTTTGACAAAATAAAAAACTAATCAATTAGTAGTTTGCGCATGACAATCGTCGTTGATAGACAGGCATCAAGTCATCTATTTACAAATTATAAACAAGCTTTATTTTCTGTCATTTGTGTCGCGAAAAAAAATTAAACGGCTGATTTGTCTGATAAAGGGGCCTATTCTGTAACTCGGTGGTTAATTTTTAACCACTGGTTAATTTTTTTAACCAATCAAGAATGTTGACATATAACAAAAAAAGAGAATTTTAATTGTCAAATCAATATCTATTGGTTAAAAATTAACCACCGAGTTACAGAATAGGGCCCATCGAGTGTTATTTTTGTGCCTCATGTTATTTTAAATGCATTATTTGTTGCAAAGTGAGTTAAAATTCTGCGAGAGTGATTTATTTTTTTCTAAATAAATAAGTAATTACTTATAGTTGTCGCTGTGGATTCATTAATAACATTTTAAAACCTCAAAAATTTTCTGCGTCATAGGGTGGAGGGGGGTATTAATATTTTGTGCCTAGGTGCAAAATTTAGCCAAATCCGTCACTGCTAACATATCAAAAAACTATGAAAATCCATATTTAGTTTTTTATTATATTCAGACACTATATTCGCTTCATTTACATTTATGAATTTTTTTAAACATATTTCAATAAATCTTGAAATCACTGTAAATTAATTTCATATTTATACATAATATTATTTATTTAAGTTTTTACAACTTGTTACAATTAATGATATAGTGAGTCAATTTTTCCTTACATTTTTGTAATCCTGTAACATTACAATTTTAGGTAATGAAGATGAAATGATGAAAGGGACACACCCAAACAACCATACCTTACCCGAGAATCGAACCCGTAACCCTTCTCGTAACCCTTGGGTCGTGAGTCGGCTACGCTGTCCACTGTACCACCGGGGTCGGTCTGTAAATTACTTACATATTTTTTATCTAAAAACGAAAAACTATAACTGAGTAAAAACTTTATGATAATGTTCATACATATTCATTAATGCTCCCTATATGAATATGTTAATATAAATGACACATTATAGTTTTGCTCTATTTCCTCATAAAATCAATGCGAGAGTGTGTGTTCAGCAAACAGGAGAGTAGTGCTGTACCGATCACTAATTAATATGGACGTGGGAGGTTATGATATAATTATATTAGTTCAGCATAACATTCTCGTCCTCGGCTGAACTGGACTGCACAAGGATAACAGACTCAACGGGTAACTGCAAATATACAACAAAGTGGACTAGAACGACGCACAAATTTCGTTTACTACACTAGGTTAAAATACATGAGATACTAACTAGAACGTACATTTTTGTCACAGAAAATCATTTGTGTAGACAAATATACGAGAGTGTAGTAAAATGGATTGTAGAAGGTTGAAAAAGTAAATGCAGATATGAAAAATTATTGCCAGCACAGTACCTCCCGCCAATTCTATTTTATTTATAATAAGGGCATACATTTAAAACTATTATTGCTATCTCGAGAATTATAAGTAGTACAAAGACGGTTAAATAGGCAAAAAATCAATTTTCCAAGATAATGTTAGATTACTAATACGGTACCCAAGTTTTCCATTTTAAATAGGATTTTTTATTTCCTTATTCGCTATAAAATTTAATCCTGACATCAATGATTTTATTACCTTACATAATGATTTTTTTGAGAAAAATGCACATAAAGTTTTATATTAATTTTATAGGCGTATTCTGTAATTGTAAAGTCTTACAAATCTGCAAATCTGTAAAAAACTGACAAAAAAAATCTATTTTTGTTGATTAATATAAAATTACAAATTAGAGTTAATAAGCTACCGTTGCGATTTTCTTCATTATTCACAGATGTATAGATCTGTAAGACTTTGAATAGAATACGCCCATTAATATATCGAATTTTAAATGGCACAAAATTGACCCCTGTGGCGCACTCTCCACGCCAGCATCGAGTGCCCGTGAGGTGACGCCTGATAAACGCCCGCACGGTACAAATATGTCATCATCATTACCGAAATCTGTGTACAAAGCAGATTGGCACACCCAACAATGGGTAATATGCTGTGATGATATATTTATTTATATTTATTATTAATCTCAGTTCACTTCAATTTAACAGCCGTTTTTGATTATGTGAATAACTGAAGCAAAGTGAACTATAACTTACGTATTTTAGTCAGTTAACAGTGGGAGAATTACAATTTTGCTGTATTTCTTCAATATTTTTACCCTTTAAAACTTGGAAAATTATGCAGATATTCAGGACTGTGCGGTAATATGGAGCAAAGGAGCAATCGCTCCAGGCGCCTTTTGTGAAAAATCGCGCACTGTACTCCCTACGCAAGCAGTTAGCCCAAGTTCGTCCTATATTCTTCTATTTTGATCCAAATAAATGAAAAATGAATTCTTTTATTAATATTTCTCTTAGGGCGCCAAATTTAATATTATATTTTTTTTAGGACGACATATTTGTACAGTGCGGGCGTTTACAAGGCGTCACCTCACGGGCTCTCATTGCTGGCGTGGAGAGTGTACCACAGGAGTCAATTTTGTGCTATTTAAAATTCGAAATATATGGCGTCGGTCGGGATCGAACCCGGTTCCGCAGATTTACGACCAGACACTCAGGCATGCGGCCACAAGATCCCATGGATAAACCAATATTATCCAATTTTTTTTTTTTTTTTGTTTTAAATATATTACTCAAATCATTAAGTTCAGTTAGCTTGTTAAAGCTGTTTTATTTGCTGTTTCACTTTTAAAAATCTCAGCTTATTTGGAGTGAGCTGAGGTGAGATTTTTGCAAATTGAATGCTACTGTAGGGTAAAGTGAATATTTTGTTTCGTAAATTGATCATATTTTTTTATTGAATGTGTACAATAAATTAAATAAAAATAAAGGATTCTTTAATTAACATTATGGATTCTATTATTAACAGCAAATGAATTTGTAGCAAATGGATCAATTGATGTGGGACTGGGCTCGTATTTCTACTCTGTAACGAACTTTCCGTAAGTACACTTAAGGAAGGAGTATGAACTCCATAAAACTTATTTCAGTTATTATGTTTTCGTTTCGCTATTATTTATTTCTCACAATCTGATGATAATGGCGGTGATGATGACATGAGGAATGACTTTTCTCGCGGGCAGTAAAAGAGAAATATGTTCGTTTTATGATGTGGAAAACATAGTGCGAGTTGAGATAGAAATATGTCTGAAACTCCAGGCTACCGCTATACTTAACTCGAAAACAGTTCCTACCTTGTCAATGTTTGAATTGATGATATGACTTACGAAATAAATTTTATTTGTTATGATACAAGATAAAAAATTGAGAAAACAGGTAATAAATAACAGGAAGTCAAAACAAGTTCTAAATAAAGTCGCGTATAGGATGATTCAAATAGAAAATTAGGTAGAAAGATTTAAATCTTGTTTCTAAATTAGATAGGTACCGAAGTATATTCCTCTTGTGTAATCTGCAAGAAGTTGATAATCCTGTAGGACATGAGTTCCTGTATATTTTTCTTTAAACTTTTTTTGTTCAAAATAAAATTATTCAAAGAATGCTTGACGTATTAACATTATTTTGTGTGACATTATGTATAAACAGCATATATTTCATTGTTTACAATATTAGTTTCATGTTGCATTCAACTAATTATGTTTGTTTAGTTTATTCTCTTCCACGGTATTACGAATGACTTTAGTAAAAGTACGAACAATCCAGGTAAAATTATAGTTGCTAATAATTACAGTAAATTGTTTATTTTGTGTTTCTTCCATTTTCAGTATTCTTCTGTACAGATGCATGTTTGAGGACTGAAAACTTAATTAAAATACCTAGTGTTCGTATTAATTAAGACTTTAAGAGGTGCTTATTTCAGCAAAATAACCAAGCTAATAATGTTACAAATTACTGCAATTTTAATTAAATGTAAGTGCCGAGCAATATTTACTGGAATAAAAATAAATAGAGCATAATCTGCTTATCATCTTACGTAAAAAGTTAATATTTTGAAAACCTGAAAATATTCGATTTGGAAAAAAATACCCCGGTATTATTCAATCAAACAACAAGACCAAACTACTCCTATTTTCACACTATTGCAATCTTAAACCAGATACAGTATAGTTTCCCACGCAGCGCAGAATTAATATATATATTAAATTTTTATGAAAAATATTCTTTAATGAGAACATTGGTATTATATTCTTGTAACAAACGCATGCTACAACCATCCACATCACGGACACTTATTTCTGTAAACAGTAAAGATGTTCAAATATTTGTAGTCGACGCGTTGACAGTGAGTGTCAAGTGGAATTTACATATACTGTATCTGGTTTAAGAATGCAGTGGAGCATGGTATAAGGACATTTCACGGCTTGTGATTGTTGCAAACGCGAGACAGTTTTAAACTGTCCCAATATTATGTAAGTACGGCAACTCTTTTTCTGCATTTGTGTACTTTAAATTAAATGTATACTCTATTCCATTTAAAAGCCATTCGGAAGATAGCGCGTACATCAACGCCAATTTTAAGTAGCCAATTTTACATTGAGTAAACTTGTCTCTTGTCTCCAATTCCAGCCAATTAGAGGGTTCAAAACTATGCCCTATTCTCTACAATACTGAATGACTTAAATGGAACTAACTAATAAATAATTTTACTATAAATATAATTGTACATACAAAAGTCACATCACCTGTCACTCTGTCAATAAATGTCAAAAATATTTTATTATTTATGCAAAGAAGATGATCCACTCACCTCTAAATGATGTCTCTGAATGTTTCGATTATTGTAATATTATTATTTTATCGATATAAACTTAGATTAGTATTTAACCTTAAAATGTTGCTGCGTAAAACGCTCTCGTTAAACTCCGTCCAGCACTGGAATCTTAAACCAAATGCAGTATAGTACAATTTAATTTTGTGAAAGATGCCTGATCCAGGTCATTTTCCAACTTCATGAGAGCGCTGGCAGCGTTGAGCACCAAAGTTTGCCGAATACAGTTGCTGGACCAACCGCACTTGTTCATTCGTTGCGTTCGGCAAAACAGAAAAAAAAATCTGATGTGGACACCACACGACTTCCTTGTACACAAGACCAATATGAAGTATAGACCCAAGTATACAGGGTGGTGGCGGTTAGGGGTGAACATAGGGATTTAACATGGGATTTTAGTTTTTTGCAATTTCCTGCTCTCCTCTTCATTTTACGGCAAAAACTGTAGAGTACAAAATTGTTCAGAATTAAAAATTACATACAAAAATGTATTTACATTTATTATTATGTTTTTGGTTTTTTCACAATTTTAAAAAGAAATTTCAAAATTTCTGTTAATTTGTAGCAATAGCCATGACGTATAACTCAAATGTTTAAACATAATATGTCATTCAATTTGTCAAATTTTCGAAATTTTCACTAATAAAAAGATAATGCAGATTTATTAAGAGAAGCTATATTCGAAGAGTGTGGTAAAATTACTAAAAGGCAATTAGCCAATGTTAGAGCTTCTTTTTACAACAGACTTGGTTATTGCCTTGCCGAGAATGGTGGCTTATTTGAATATTTATTGTAATTTCTCAATTATTTTATTTCTGTATTTTGTTACAAAAAATTACGTTATAATTATTATGTCTTTATTCTCTTTCTTAGGACGTTTTCTATTATCATTATTATTTTCGTTAATTTCTTTCACCTTACATTAGCTGTGATCTCAATTTTTTTAACTATTTATGAAACTGTTGATACACTTGGAATTGGTTTATTATTAAATGGTATACCTAATAAAAAAATGCGTATTAAAATTAAAAGTTGTTTGTTTTTATTTAATTTTTAAGTTAGATTAACGCATGGTTGACGTTTATAAATAATTTTTGACAACCAGAAAAAAATAAATTCCATGGCTATTGCTACAAAATAACAGAAATTTTGAAATTTCTTTTACAATTGTGAAGAATCCAAAAACATTATAATAAATGTAAATACATTTTTGTATGCAATTTTTAATTCTGTACTCTACAGTTTTTGCCGTAAAACGAACAGGAGAGCAGGAAATTGCAAAAAACTAAAATCCCATGTTAAATCCCTATGTTCACCCCTAACCGCCACCATCCTGTATAATTGCACATATTTGACGTAATTTGACATTAGCATTTATTTATTTATTTTTTTGTTATTTTTTGTCGTAATCCATAGCAAGCTTCATTACAAAAACCAAAAATTATATGTTTTAAATATACATATCTCGCTTATACAAAGGGCTAATTTAATAATACTTGATGTACTAGACACAAAATTTAATTCTCTAAAATTTTTATTTGAAGCATTTATTTCTAAAATCAAAATGAAACCATTTTATTGAAGAAAAACTGTTAACACCTTCAGGTAATATGCCACTTCCGGTTAGCCTGTTTTAACCAAAATCCACTATGTTATTCCAATTGACATAAAAGTCTTATATACCAAATTTGAAAAGTGTTAGATTATATTTTAAGATAGTTTTTCATTAAAATCTATTATAGGCTTCAAATAAAGTACCATTTCTAGAAATTATGTAATGACCAAAAAGGGAGGTGCACAACTAGATGTTATAGCAGTCCTAAATACAAAAAATTTCAACTTTCTACGGCTTACCGTTTTTAAGTTATGCGAGATATATACGCGCGTACGCACGTACGCACGTACGCACGTACGTACGTACAGACGTCACGACGAAATTAGTCAAAATGGATTCAGGGATGGTCAAAATGGATATTTCCGTTGAAATCTCAAAACCGAAATTTTTCGCGATTACAATACTTCCTTTACTTCGTACAAGGAAGTAAAAACGTGGCTTCAGTCCTCTCTACGTCCTTATCCTCTAATTAATATCCTCTCACTCTGATCCAGTGACGAAGGGTGTCAAAGAATTGACGTCGTGTGCAAAGCCTGAACGCAAACCACAAAAAGCCTAAAAGAAAACTGGTCAGTCTCCTGCTAGTTCACTTATTTAAATGTCTGAACACAAGAATACAGCAACTAGGATAATCCACTTTACGCTGAGATAAGTGCTTTTAAATCCGGAAAGTTCCGTCAAAATCTACTGATTTTGAAATAAGTGCTCTGATAGCAAAATATCCTGAATGGGCAGTCGAAATTAAGTAACGAACAGAAAGAAGAACTTACAAAATATTCAATTTGACTATGAGCTACAGCCGAAACACACTGCACCACCGTCGACAAACTAATGAAACTTCTTTTTATGAACTTGTGTGAAGACTAACCAGATAGCAACAATTAAAGAAAAAGAAACAAAAAGGACAGAAATTACTAGCCGTAGTGAGCAGGGACAACTATCCAGCTTCGCCCATTGCCGATATAAAAGGCAGTAACAAAATATAAAAACGTAGATAGGTAAAAAAGTCATAATCAAATTTGGAACGTAACAGATGCTTTATGAAATTGAATTTCTTTATAATTTTTATAACTTTATTTTAAATGCGCATTTATCAAAAATAAGCACATCAAAATTCGGTTGCAATATGAAAAATCTCGTATGACATATTATCATTTCGACATGCTTATCTTCAATTTAAAATCAAATATCTGTTGATAATACCAGGGGTATATCCATTGAATATGAAATATAAAATGCAATCAAATCATATATATTTAACAGCGTTTTTTGAAGAAAAACTATGAAAATCTTTAAATGAAGGTACTTCCGGTTGACCAATTATAACAAAAATCACGTCTGCATATGGATGTAAGGAAGAGGGAAACGAAAAAGTTGTAATTTTTACCTCCCGCTACCCTTGGTAAAGGAGGTACAGGGATCGTGCTAAAAATCGTATATGGAAATTTTGGTAAATGACCACGTTTTAAGGAATCCAATTTTAATATTTTGTCGATGATGTCTGTGTGTGTGTGTGTGTGTGTGTGTGTGTGTGTGTGTGTGTTTGCGTGTGTGTGCGTGTGTGTGCGTGTGTGTGTGTGTGTGTGTGTGTGTGTGTGTGTGTGTGTAAATTTTGAAACCTTGTATTTCTATCTTATTCTAATATGGGTAGAGGCCATTACATTTTGGTGTATATCAGATAACCGGAAATGGTACTTAAAGCTCAAAATAGTTTTTCTTCGAAAAATAACTTCAAATGTTTTTTTAAGATTTGTGTTATTATAAAAATTAAAGTTTATTAAATTTTTACAGATTTGCATAAATACTTTTTCTATATATTTTATGAATAAATTTACAAAATTATCTTTAATCCAGGAGCCAACTCTTTAAACAACCAAAACTCCTTGGTTTAAAAATGCTTGTGGCAATAATATGAATTTTTGAAACACAAGCGTGTTCTATCCATCCTTATTACAAAGTTGGTACCCACAGTTTGAAAACCACTAGTTGAAAAAAAATTTGACGCTCATTAAAATAATCTATAAAATAGAAATTGTTTGCTAATTTAACCAGCCGGTAGCTCGTATAGTTCTCGAGTTAGCAATAGTGTACCATTTAAAATGAACACTCCTGTATATACATATTATTGGCGACTGAAATGTCTTATAGAGGCGCTGCGTTCATTTAAGATGGCCGACTTAGTTGGTAATTTTCTAAGGTGTGATTGGCTGCCATTACCAATTCGGAGAGTTCGCAAGTTTGCCGCTTGGTGGCTACAGGTTAATTTCAGTCACGAATATATATTCTATAAGAATAATTTCAAATTACGGGGCTTAACTTTTTTATTTTAAATGGGAACATACCGGGTGTCCGCTTTTTTGTGGACCATAGGGAATATAATGGTAAAATTTTCATATAGTTGTAAATTCTGCCCTATTAATTTCAGAACAAAAGTGTAAATACAAAAAAATATTCAGAATTAAAAACTGCACTCATCAAGTCCAAAATTCTTGTTACATGCGTTTCGTTTGCGAAAGAAAGGCAAAATGAAAGTAATAATTTTTAGCTCTTTACAGAGTGCCATGAGCAATAGCAAAAAATTTCAAGCAGTTGAATTGCTAGAGTTTGGCAGATGATATCTGTCATAATGTTTTAATAATTATTGAATGCATTAATTTAATTATCAGTATGCATGAATACATTTACCATCGCAGAAAGAACACAATGGAACAATATTAACAATTAAATACAAATACCAATTAATAAACGTTTATCTGTCAAAGTAAAATAATACGACTATTTGAATTGTATGTTTTGTCTTGTATGGCACTCTGTAAAATTCTTAAAGACGTTTATTTTATTTTACGTTTATCTGATTACAAGAACCTACCATATCGATAAATTTAGACTTATTTGATGCAGTTTTTAATTGTGAACATTTTTTGTATTTACACTTTAGTTCCAAAATTAATAGGTCAAAATTTACAGAAATATGAAAATTTTACCATTGTATTTCCAATGGTCCATATAAAAGTAGACACCCGGTATATTTTTTAATTTGCTTATTTGTTAGAGAATTTAATTCTGATTTCAGTGATATAGGGCAATGTTTCTTAAAATGTGGTATGCGTACCACTGATGGTACGAGTACCACTGATGATATGGGAACGTGCAGTAAGTGGTACGCGGGTTGTATGACGATTCAAGCGAAAAATCGTCGTATTTCTAAGAAAAGCTGGGCACATTACTTGCAAATTGTAATTGCATTACCATTACACTATTTTTAAGAAAAAGGCTCAGAATACAGAATTACACATTACTTTTTTGAATTGTAATAAAAGTAATGTAATTACCTTTACAATTTGTAATTCCATTACACATTAAAAAATACCACTGTTTCAAAAACTAACAGCAGTTGCTTCAGTGTGATTATGATTATAGTAATGTGTATGTCTATGAATTTAAAATGCAATGGTGCTGATGCTATTTGCCACAAGATTAAAAAAAAACTGATGTGGCCAGCACATTACCTTCCGTCAGTTATATGAGGTATTTACGAAAATTCTACCGGTGAACTGTTACCGGTAAACAGCTTTTATCAGTTTATAGCTACCGGAATCGATATTATAAGAACGCAAGTGGTAAACAAGGTAGATCCATAACCTACGAAAAAATTTGAAAATTTAAAGAAAAAATAAAAATATATCATCCCGGCATATTACCCATTGCTGGGTGTGCCAATCCGCTTTGTATGCAGATATCGGTAATGATGATGACATATTTGTACCGTGCGGGCGTTTACCAGGCGTCACCTCACGGGCACTCATTGCTGGCGTGGAGAGTGCACCACAGGGGTCAATTTTGTGCCATTTAAAATTCGAAATATTTGGCGTCGGTCGGGATCGAACCCGGTTCCCCAGATTCGCGACCAGACACTCAGGCACGCAGCCACGAGAAACAGGTTAGAAATTTAACGTAGTTAACAAAATGAGCAGAGTCCTACTTTGAACACATTTCCACTTTTACCGCGCACGCTTCCCTTTGCATCACTACCTTTTTTTGAGATTAGAGTCTTCATGAATCCAGTAGATGGATTTGGTAGATACTGAACAATTTTCGAACACGGTAACTTTTTACCACTCGTGTTTTCGAACACAGTCGGTAGATGTGGTATCTACCGGAAGAATTTTCGTAAATGCGTATGAATTTTCTATAAAATCCATACACAAAGTTCCTTGGAAAAGATTATAAATTTCTTGTATGTACATTGCCTTTCGAAAGTTGTATGTATTTTGTACAAATTTCATACAGAAAATTTAGAGCAAAAAGATCCTAACACAAATATACTACGAATATGTCATTGCACTTGACACTGATATCTTTCAATCAGAATTTTCTTAATATAGTAGCTGTTTCTAGCATAGCTAGCTAATTTATGAAATTTAATTTCTGTATAATTTTATAACTCTATATCCATTTAATATGAAGTATAAAATGCAGTCAAATCGTATAGAGAATACAATGTTCTTTAATTTTTATAATAATTATATTTAACATCGGTTTTTCAAGAAAAACTGTTAAAATCTGCAAATGAGGGTACTTCCGGTTGAACAATTATAACGAAAATCTAATCAGCTTTTCATGTGGATGCAACGAAGAGGAATACGAAAGAATTATAATTTTCGGAATTGTACTATTAGAGTTATCGTTGACGAAAATTTTGTTACACACACACACACACACACACACACACTCACACACATATACACACACACCCACACACCCACACACACACAACCACACACACACAACCACACACACACACACACACATCCACACACACATACACACACACACATACACACACATACACACACACACACACACACACACACACACACACACACACACACACACACACACACACACATCCAGACGTCATCGTAGAAATAGTAAAATCGTATTCTAGGGACCCTAAAACGTGCTTATTCATCAAAAACTCGCCACCGAATTTTTTGACCAAATACAATACCTTCCTTACCTAAAGGTGACGGAAGGTAAAAATTAACCTTTAAATGAGTTGTAAAATTTGTTGTGATTCTCAAACCTAGTACTCCATAATTTTAACCTGTAATAAACTTAATTTGCTAGAAGTTAGAAGTAAAATCAGCAAAGAATATCCGATTTATTTAAGAAGTAATATTATTCAAAAACTTGAGTTGTATCCATAATAGATGTTTAACATTTAACTAAATATGAAGAATAGTAAAAACAACATAACAGTAGGAAAACGAAATAAAACCTTGGAGGGATGACGGTGACTTTAATGGACAGCACCTGGCAAATATTGTAATTCTACTGAGGTCTTGTTCGTACATAATCGTTTACGATCGGATAATTCGAACAAGTTATTTCTTATTTAGGATATGGGCATGCGTATTTTTAGTAATTGTAATGTACAATTACAAATTACCTTGAAAAAGTAATGCACTACATTACAAATTACTATATAGTAGATGAATGTAACGAAAATAGCATTATAAAATTACTTATTAGAATAAAATGCAATGAAGTTACATAACGTCATTACTTTTAATGAATGCATTGCTGCCCACCACTGTTGCTATGTTAGCCAACCGCTGTGCTTGGAGAAATACTTTCCAGAGCCTGACGCAACCAAAGACTGGATTAATAATCAATTTTCAACTCTACTCTTTTCAAAAATGATTCAGACTATAATTTTGATATAGTAGACGTTTGGGGATCAAATTACAGTGATTCGTAAACTTATGTAACCCGAAGACACTCTCTTCAACATTTTTACCTTCCGTCACCTTTAGGTAAAGAAGGTATTGTCTTTGGTCAAAAAATTCGGTGGTGAGTTTTTGATGAATATCATGAAAATGGACAACTCTTTTGGATAATTAAATAATTTATTAGAAATAATACTTTATATATTTAATACAATTCTTGGACATTTATTTTTATGTCATATAAAAATACTAAATTATAACAACTGACTATAATTTTTCAAAACTACTTGATCTGGTAGGGTCATCATTAGAAAACACTTGATCTAATATTTCAACACCCTCCCTCAAGTATAAATTTACTATTTAAATTTATAATTGCAACATTACAAATTTTTAACATTTAATAAGTCTCTAAATTTACAATGTTTAATAAACGATAACGATTTAGTAAATATGTCGGCTACGTTTTCATGTGTAGAAACATACTTCATGTTTATTATATTTTTAGCGACAAGATCTTTTATAAAATGAAAACGTATGTCGATATGTTTACTACGTTTACTATTTTGAAAACTTTGAGAAAGGTCAATAGCACCTTGATTGTCTATGTAAACGGTACTGTCAGTTTTCTTCATGCCGTTGATGTCCGTTGATACTCCCTGAATTGCCAGTAACTCGGTGGCGGTGTTTGCAGCGGCGATATATTCTGCCTCTGTGGATGACAGCGCGACGGTCTTCTGCTTTCGTGCCAGCCACGAAACAGCATTTCCTTCATAGAAAATTACACAGCCGGTCATACTCTTTCGATCTGTGGTGTCCCCTGCCCAATCAGCATCGGAGTAGGCGACGATTTCATTCTTCGATGAATTTCTGAAAAAAGTAAGAGACAAGTTTTTTGTTTCTTGGAGATATCGAAGCACTCTTTTCCCAGCTTTCCATATTTGGGCTGTAGGTTTATCTAAAAATTGGCTTAAGTATGAAACTGCATAAGTAATATCTGGACGACTTGCTATAGACAGATACATAATGCTACCTATTAGTTCGCGAAATGGTACCTGTATTACTTCTTCTTCTGAGTTGGCTTTGAAATTTACTTCTAGAGGTGTTTTCGCACCTTTACAATCATTCATATTAAACTTTTTAAGAATTTTGTCAATCATTTTTATTTGGGTTATTTTCAGACAATCGTTACTTCTTTCTATTTCTAATCCCAAGTAATTTTTCAGTTCTCCAAGATCTTTTGCTTGAAATTTATCTTTTAAAGATTTTACTGTTTCATCTATTTCATGTCCTGTTACTAATATATCATCTACCCATATTAGCATGAATGTATTACTTCTTACATAAAGACAAAAATCATGTTTAGAACGTTCAAAATTATTTTCTTCGGCAAATTTATGAAATTCTTCATTCCAACAACGGGGTGACTCTTTCAATCCATATAAAGATCTTTTTAATTTATATATTCCTCCTTCTAATCCTTCAGGAGCATTTATATAAACATCATTTGTCAATTTTCCATTTAAAAAAGCAGTTGGTATATCCAATTGTCTTATTGGCCAATTTTCTTTTATAGCCTTCGCTAATATCATTCTGATGGTAGAAAATCTGGCAACTGGTGCATATACATTCATATCACATGTTGATTGATAGCCTTTTGCTACAAGTCTTGCTCTCTTTGTTCCATTTTCTTTTGTCCTAAATATCCATCTTGTATCTATCACTTTCTTCTCCTTTGGTAATGGTACTTTAACTTCTTCCCATGTTTCCATTTTTCTAAGTGCGTCCAATTCTTTTTGTATCGCATCTTTCCATTCTTTTGTTTTACACGCTTCAGTGTAAGTATGTGGATCTTCATCTGTCAATGAACAATATGCTGTGTAGACTTCGTATTCATTCAAATAATTTGGTACTTTTACAACTCTTCCTGACCTTGTTTTTACTTCATTTTCTTCTTGCTTATTTATTTGAGTATCATTATTTATTTCAGTATCTTCTTTCTCAGTGTTCTCTGTATTTTCAATTATTTTAATATTTTCGTGTTCATATTTTACATTGTCTTCGTCAAATGTTACATCTCGAGCACAAATTACCTTGTTCTCTCTAAAATTCCATAATCTGTAACCTGAACCTGAATATCCTACCATTATGTAAGATTCTGCACGAGCATTCAATTTATTGTCTTTTGGAAGAGTTACAGCCCATGCGCGGCTTCCGAAAACTCTTAATTTTTTTAAATTATTATTTCCGTGCCATCTAGTAGCAGGTGGTATTCCTTGATTGGCTCTTGTTGGACATCTATTCAATTCGTATGCTGAACATTGTATTGCTTCGCCCCATAATTCCTTCGGAATATCAGTTTCGGCTAGTTTTGTTCTAACTTTATCCATTAAAGTCCTATTCATTCTTTCTGCAGTGCCATTCTGTTGCGGACTATATGGCGTAGTATACTGCATTTCTATTCCTTTAATCTTGCAAAAATTTTGTAAATATTTTGAAGAGAATTCTCCACCATTGTCCATTCTAATTTTCTTTGTTTTCTTTCCATGTTGTGTCTTTATAAGTTTTATAAAATGTATTAAATTCTCTTCAGCTTCATTTTTTGTTTTTAGTAACTTTACTACAAGAAAATGTGAAAAGTCATCTATTAACACTTGAAAATACCTGTGTCCTTCTGATGTTGGTGGTTTGATTGGTCCGGATATATCTGTGTGTATCAAGTCCCCTATTTGTGTATACTTCTTCTTTGCTTCATAGAATGGTTTTCTTGTTGCTTTTCCTTCAATACATTTAGCACATATCTTCTCGCTACACGGTAATCCTAATTTTTTTAATCCTGTACGATTTAAATGCCCTAATCTACGGTGCCATATATTTTCATTTTCATTTATCGCTTTATAACATTTTTCTTTTCTATATTCTTCAATATTGTCAGTTAGTAACACAAACAGATTATTTATTTTTTGGCACTCGATGGTAAAATTTTTTCCTATTATTTTTGCTTTGTCTTTTTCGAATATTACTTTTATTCCCTTATTTAGAAGTTGTGAAACAGAAATTAAATTGTGTTTCATACCATCAACTGTCATTGCTGGAATAGACAGTTTTCTTCCTTGGCAGCTTGTACGTAAAATTCCTTTATTTTTGGCCTCCATATTTTCTCCGTTTGCTACTTTTATTATTACTTTTCTTTCTACTGGTACAATGTCAGTCATATGTTCTTCAATTTCCTTTGTAAATAAATGCTGTGTTGCACCTGAATCTAAAATAAACATACTTTTATTATTTAATTTTGGTATGCAATTTAAAGCAATAAATGTTGTTTCATCTTCATCTTCTTCATTAACTTCATTTGCTTTTTCGTAATATTTGTTTCTTTGATTCGGTATAGTATTTATTTTTCCTTTGTCACGTTTGAAGTTTCTTCCCTTGTATCGGTCTTGGTTTTGAAAATTTTTATATCTGTAACAATTAGGAGCTTTATGTCCTTCTTTTCCACATTTAAAACATGTAATTTTTGCAGCCTTAAATGCCATTTCTTCATTATTACTCCTTCTTCCATTTTTATTTGACAGTTTTATTTCTTCGTCGAGAAGTCTAGATTTAACAAAATCCATTGTTACTTCTGTATTTAGAGTCTCTATAGCAGTAATTACAGAATCATATTCTTCATTTAACGATAGTAACAAATGACATATTTTATCTGACTCATCAACTTTTGACCCAATATTTTCTAATTCTCGTACAGTGGTATCAAAATTCAAAAAATGGTCTTCTAATTTTTCTCCTTTCTTTAATTTTAATGTTAATAGCTTCTTTTTTAAAGTTAATTTCGTGAAGACACTCTTCCTTTCAAATACATCTTCCAACGCTTTCATCATTTGTTTGGCTGTTTTTGAATCTTTCACCAAATCTAAGTGCTTATCTGTAATACATTGGATTATTGTAGATTTAGCTCTCGCATCTTTTACTTGAAATGCACTCCTTTCATTTTCATCTGTGATATCATTTTCTTCTTTCTCTAGGGCCACCTTCACCTGTTTTTCTTCTAAAAGAGTTGTCACTCTAAATTTCCAGTTGTTAAAATTCCCTGAATTTAACTGGGGCAATTGCATGTATCCAGCATGCATTTTTAAATATTCCTTTTATCTGGATATTCGTATTCTTTACTTACACAGAACACTATGTCTGGGCCCATAACCTCATGAAAATGGACAACTCTTTTGGATAATTAAATAATTTATTAGAAATAATACTTTATATATTTAATACAATTCTTGGACATTTATTTTTATGTCATATAAAAATACTAAATTATAACAACTGACTATAATTTTTCAAAACTACTTGATCTGGTAGGGTCATCATTAGAAAACACTTGATCTAATATTTCAACAGAATAAGCACGTTTTAGGGTCCCTAGCACACGATTTTACTATTTTTACGATGATGTCTGTCTGTATGTATGTATGTATGTATGTATGTATGTATGTATGTATGTATGTATGTATGTATGTATGTATGTATGTATGTATGTATGTATGTATGTATGTATGTATGTATGTATGTATGTATGTATGTATGTATGTATGTATGTATGTATGTATGTATGTATGTATGTATGTATGTATGTATGTATGTATGTATGTATGTATGTATGTATGTATGTATGTATGTATGTATGTATGTATGTATGTATGTATGTATGTATGTATGTATGTATGTATGTATGTATGCATGCATGCATGCATGCATGCATGCATGCATGTATGTATGTATGTATGTATGTATGTATGTATGTATGTATGTATGTATGTATGTATGTATGTATGTATGTATGTATGTATGTATGTATGTATGTATGTATGTATGTATGTATGTATGTATGTATGTATGTATGTATGTATGTATGTATGTATGTATGTATGTATGTATGTATGTATGTATGTATGTATGTATGTATGTATGTATGTATGTATGTATGTATGTATGTATGTATGTATGTATGTATGTATGTATGTATGTATGTATGTATGTATGTATGTATGTATGTATGTATGTATGTATGTATGTATGTATGTATGTATGTATGTATGTATGTATGTATGTATGTATGTATGTATGTATGTATGTATGTATGTATGTATGTATGTATGTATGTATGTATGTATGTATGTATGTATGTATGTATGTATGTATGTATGTATGTATGTATGTATGTATGTATGTATGTATGTATGTATGTATGTATGTATGTATGTATGTATGTATGTATGTATGTATGTATGTATGTATGTATGTATGTATGTATGTATGTATGTATGTATGTATGTATGTATGTATGTATGTATGTATGTATGTATGTATGTATGTATGTATGTATGTATGTATGTATGTATGTATGTATGTATGTATGTATGTATGTATGTATGTATGTATGTATGTATGTATGTATGTATGTATGTATGTATGTATGTATGTATGTATGTATGTATGTATGTATGTATGTATGTATGTATGTATGTATGTATGTATGTATGTATGTATGTATGTATGTATGTATGTATGTATGTATGTATGTATGTATGTATGTATGTATGTATGTATGTATGTATGTATGTATGTATGTATGTATGTATGTATGTATGTATGTATGTATGTATGTATGTATGTATGTATGTATGTATGTATGTATGTATGTATGTATGTATGTATGTATGTATGTATGTATGTATGTATGTATGTATGTATGTATGTATGTATGTATGTATGTATGTATGTATGTATGTATGTATGTATGTATGTATGTATGTATGTATGTATGTATGTATGTATGTATGTATGTATGTATGTATGTATGTATGTATGTATGTATGTATGTATGTATGTATGTATGTATGTATGTATGTATGTATGTATGTATGTATGTATGTATGTATGTATGTATGTATGTATGTATGTATGTATGTATGTATGTATGTATGTATGTATGTATGTATGTATGTATGTATGTATGTATGTATGTATGTATGTATGTATGTATGTATGTATGTATGTATGTATGTATGTATGTATGTATGTATGTATGTATGTATGTATGTATGTATGTATGTATGTATGTATGTATGTATGTATGTATGTATGTATGTATGTATGTATGTATGTATGTATGTATGTATGTATGTATGTATGTATGTATGTATGTATGTATGTATGTATGTATGTATGTATGTATGTATGTATGTATGTATGTATGTATGTATGTATGTATGTATGTATGTATGTATGTATGTATGTATGTATGTATGTATGTATGTATGTATGTATGTATGTATGTATGTATGTATGTATGTATGTATGTATGTATGTATGTATGTATGTATGTATGTATGTATGTATGTATGTATGTATGTATGTATGTATGTATGTATGTATGTATGTATGTATGTATGTATGTATGTATGTATGTATGTATGTATGTATGTATGTATGTATGTATGTATGTATGTATGTATGTATGTATGTATGTATGTATGTATGTATGTATGTATGTATGTATGTATGTATGTATGTATGTATGTATGTATGTATGTATGTATGTATGTATGTATGTATGTATGTATGTATGTATGTATGTATGTATGTATGTATGTATGTATGTATGTATGTATGTATGTATGTATGTATGTATGTATGTATGTATGTATGTATGTATGTATGTATGTATGTATGTATGTATGTATGTATGTATGTATGTATGTATGTATGTATGTATGTATGTATGTATGTATGTATGTATGTATGTATGTATGTATGTATGTATGTATGTATGTATGTATGTATGTATGTATGTATGTATGTATGTATGTATGTATGTATGTATGTATGTATGTATGTATGTATGTATGTATGTATGTATGTATGTATGTATGTATGTATGTATGTATGTATGTATGTATGTATGTATGTATGTATGTATGTATGTATGTATGTATGTATGTATGTATGTATGTATGTATGTATGTATGTATGTATGTATGTATGTATGTATGTATGTATGTATGTATGTATGTATGTATGTATGTATGTATGTATGTATGTATGTATGTATGTATGTATGTATGTATGTATGTATGTATGTATGTATGTATGTATGTATGTATGTATGTATGTATGTATGTATGTATGTATGTATGTATGTATGTATGTATGTATGTATGTATGTATGTATGTATGTATGTATGTATGTATGTATGTATGTATGTATGTATGTATGTATGTATGTATGTATGTATGTATGTATGTATGTATGTATGTATGTATGTATGTATGTATGTATGTATGTATGTATGTATGTATGTATGTATGTATGTATGTATGTATGTATGTATGTATGTATGTATGTATGTATGTATGTATGTATGTATGTATGTATGTATGTATGTATGTATGTATGTATGTATGTATGTATGTATGTATGTATGTATGTATGTATGTATGTATGTATGTATGTATGTATGTATGTATGTATGTATGTATGTATGTATGTATGTATGTATGTATGTATGTATGTATGTATGTATGTATGTATGTATGTATGTATGTATGTATGTATGTATGTATGTATGTATGTATGTATGTATGTATGTATGTATGTATGTATGTATGTATGTATGTATGTATGTATGTATGTATGTATGTATGTATGTATGTATGTATGTATGTATGTATGTATGTATGTATGTATGTATGTATGTATGTATGTATGTATGTATGTATGTATGTATGTATGTATGTATGTATGTATGTATGTATGTATGTATGTATGTATGTATGTATGTATGTATGTATGTATGTATGTATGTATGTATGTATGTATGTATGTATGTATGTATGTATGTATGTATGTATGTATGTATGTATGTATGTATGTATGTATGTATGTATGTATGTATGTATGTATGTATGTATGTATGTATGTATGTATGTATGTATGTATGTATGTATGTATGTATGTATGTATGTATGTATGTATGTATGTATGTATGTATGTATGTATGTATGTATGTATGTATGTATGTATGTATGTATGTATGTATGTATGTATGTATGTATGTATGTATGTATGTATGTATGTATGTATGTATGTATGTATGTATGTATGTATGTATGTATGTATGTATGTATGTATGTATGTATGTATGTATGTATGTATGTATGTATGTATGTATGTATGTATGTATGTATGTATGTATGTATGTATGTATGTATGTATGTATGTATGTATGTATGTATGTATGTATGTATGTATGTATGTATGTATGTATGTATGTATGTATGTATGTATGTATGTATGTATGTATGTATGTATGTATGTATGTATGTATGTATGTATGTATGTATGTATGTATGTATGTATGTATGTATGTATGTATGTGTGTGTGTGTGTGTGTGTGTGTGTGTGTGTGTGTGTGTGAGAGAGAGAGAGAGAGAGAGAGAGAGTGTGAGAGTGTGTGTGTATATGTATGTATGTATGTGTGTCTGTGTGTGTGTGTGTGTGTGTGTGTGTGTGTGTGTGTGTGTGTGTGTATGTGTGTGTGTAACAAAATTTTCGTCTACGATAACTTCCATACTACAATTCTAAAAATTATAATTCTTTCGTATTTCTCTTCGTTACATCCATGTGAAGAGCTGATTAGATTTTGGTTAGAATTGGACAACCGGAAGTACCCTCATTTGAATATTTTAACAGTTTTTCTTGAAAAAACTATGTTAAATATCATTTTTTCACATTTAATGTTATTATAAATATTAAAGAATATTTTATTCTCTATACGATTTGACTGCATTTTATACGTAATATTAAATGGATATAGAGTTAAAAAATTATAAAGAAATTAAATTTCAAAAATAGCCATAGCTATGGAAACAGCTACTATATTAAGAAAATTTTGATTGAAAGATGTCAGTGTCAAGTGAAATTGACATAGTGTGTTTGTCTTATAATTTTACTGGAAATATAGGATCTTTTGCTATAAATTTTCTGTATGGAATTTGCATAAAATACATGCAACTGCCGGAAGGTAAAGTACAAGAAATATAATCTTTAGAAAGGAACTTTCTGTATGAAATTTATACAAAATACATAGAACTGACGGAAGGTAATGTGCTGGCCACATCAAATTTTTTTCTTGTAAAATCCTTGCGTAAAAGAATTATTATTTTTTTTTTTTTTTGGAAATATGTATTGCTAATTTATTTAAATAAACAGTATCTCGCTAATTATGTTAAAATTGTTTCACGGACCCTCTTTAATACTTTCGTAGACCCCAGTTTAAGGAGATCTGCTCTCAGTAATATCATAAATTTCGAATATGAAAAATGAAATGAAACTTGATGAACGACGTACATTAGTTCGCTCGTTATAATCTAATTATTTGCTTTAATTACGTGCTTTGAAAGTAATTCGCGTTCACAGACGCTGCATGTTAGTGTTTGATGTTCTTACATCCATTCCATCCAATTACCGCTTCTATAGATCCGTTTCTCACTTACAAGACAAGGGAACTTTCAACTATTACACTCACTTTCACACAATTACTCTTCGATAGTTATCAGGAGGAGAGGAAGGAAATTGGAAAAGGTGAAATATCCTCTTTAGCACTCACAAAATGGAACACATAAAAAGTTTTCTCTCAAAATTGACTTTCAAGGGTTAAGGATATTAACTCCGGGTCTGTCAGATGAATAGTTTAATACGTATCATTCCGTGAAGTTTTTTGTGCTTGTGTCTAGTATATTTAAGTTCAGGCCAAGACCAGTAAAAATTAAAGACTTTTAATAAGTTTATAAACTTGACATTTCGCATTTTTGGTGAAATGTCAATTTCTGACTATTTTCATCAAAACAATTCGCAAAATTTTAGTACTAAATCGTAAATGTTACAAATGAATACATTTTAAGCTAAATGGATATATATTTGAACTTTGAACTGGTAATAAATAAAATTAATTGAATGCACAAATATGCACTATTCTTTTTTGTGAATTATATGTTCAGAAACTACTTTGAGGATGCTCGTGTGTAAACGCCATTACAGACGCGACAACTGGCCGAATCACACTGAGCGATGGTCAACATACAATTTTGTGGATTTTTTGTAACGGGAAATAAAAAAGCGACGATCTGATTTTTCTAAACAACCTTTAATCTCACCTAACCTAGTTGACCGTATTCAGTAAAATATACTCCCACTCGCAAAACTATAGTTTCTAGGCTAACGTTTTATTTATTGTAGTTTAATTATAATATGTTTCGCTTAACAGTTTCAGTTTTATTCATAGTATGAGTTTTTCATATGATTTATGCAGGTTTAATTCAACTGAGTTACGGTTCTAGTCATACCGTATTCCGAGAAGTTTCGTACTACTAATTATAATATAAAATTTACTTTTACGTCTTTAGTCTGTTCATAACTATAATTCTTTATATAATTAAGAAAAATGCAACGGAAACTGCTACTCTTATGTATAACTTAACATTAATTAACAAAATTGATGTAGTTGTCAATTTTTACCTCCAACTACCCTTGTAAGGGGGGTATAGGGATCGTGGTAAAAATTGCATATCGAGTATTTGGTAAATGACCACGTGTATGTGTGTGTGTGTGTTGTATGTGTGTGTGTGTGTGTGTGTGTGTGTTTGTGTGTGTGTGTGTTTGTGTGTGTGTGTGTGTGTGTGTGTGTGTGTGTGTGTGTGTGTGTGTGTAAGTATGTATATATAACAGGTGTTTATTTAAATCCGCGCCAATTTTTGAATAAATATTCCATAAATATTCGTTTGACCTGATTTCCGGGACAAAGGGGTCCCGCAAATACTTTGGACGGGACGGATCAAAACAGCTGAAGAAGCGGGACGTCCATCGACATTTCACCTAATAGACGCAGCGTACGAGCACCACGCTTGTCCCGGTATAACGGTGCAGACATAGTATCTCTATCCTTCAACAGTACGGAAGTTAAAAAAGCGCGGCAAAATTAAAAATTATAAATTTTAATTGTTCCAAAATTGCTATGCTTGTTGCATAGCCACAAAGCATGTAGCCACTGGCTTCTTCTTGTGCAATCTTTGGGAAACCTAGAACAATATAATATATTATATTAATATATAGTGGAGAAGTAATAATTAATAACAACTTACATATGAAATGACACAGCTGAGCCGCGTACGTACTGCTGACTGCACGAATTACATCGTTTCCTCATTATTTTGTCGCATATAAACTTCACAACACATGTACGTATATATCACGAATTATACATTGACCGAAATAATTGTAAATGTTTTCCAAAAAAGTAAATAATATACAACTCAAACAGCTGGCACAAAACACGGAACAGCAAAATGTCAATTTTGACAACCATTTATGAGAACTTCCGTACTGTTGAAGGACAGAATATATATCTCTATCCTTATATGTTGGAACAATATTCTAACCATAAATGAGTAGGAGACACTGGGTCTATTAGTTGAAAGGTTGATGGGGACGTCCCGGTAAACCCGGGACAGTTAGCAACCCTAGGTGTTCCTGCATGGTCACAAACCAGCTATTCGCGAATAAAATTGAGCCGTAGCCATCTAGTGGCAAAATAAGAACTATTTGTTGTCGTACTTCACTGAAAACGCTATTTGGGCTAGTGTTATTTTATTTGGTTATTGTTTGTGAACAGTAAGTCTTTGTTTTATTATTTCTATTTTACGTGTTCATTCACTACTTCAATACATAGGTATTGACCAAAATCAGATTTTTTGAAGACTACTTTCCAGTTTAAATCTTGTTCATCCTTAACCTGTTTTGCACTTTCCTTTTTAATGACTGAAAGTTTCCTGATTTTTTCTTCATTTATTCTATTTTCTACTTAAAATTCCTTGAAGAATTATTGGAATTTAAAAATTTAAATAATTCTCTTTATGAGAGGTGAAGATTATTTTCCAAGAACATTGCCATATTTATCTGCAAATAAACAAATTTTTAAACGTCCATGCACAAAATTGAAATAATAACATTGAAACTTAATCTTCAAACTTATCAGTAAGTAAAATAAAACCTGCCTAAATATTTTAATAATAGAATAAAACACTCTTGAAAACTGCGTTTTTAACATGTAAACAAGTACGTTTGAAAATGACAGTACGACAATCATCCGACATCTTGGTTGATAACAGCGCCGCCACCGGTGATTTTATTCACGAATGCAATAAATCATTGAATTAGAACAACCATTGAAGAAATTTCGGCTGAAACATGTAAGAGTTTCATGAAAAATGCGATTTTTGTATTTTCCATACATAATGTTAAGGAACAATTTAATAAAACTATAAAAAAAAAATAACATATTCAAATTATGTTAGAATACTGTAGAAATAAGTTGTGTTTGACAGTGAACTTGATGTTAACTTTTTTATATAACTACTCAAATATGATGTTTATAGATTTATTTTCCATGGCTATTAATTAAATTTACTTCCTTACAAAGACGTAAATTAAAAAATTAGGCATCAACAATTTCAGTATTTTATGCTCTAAAATTCTATGTATATACATAAAATTTACAGGACAAAAATAAGTCAAGTTTGCAGGAAGACATTTTGTGTCTCTAACGCTCAAGCGAAGCTTTAAATCACGCTGTTCTGAGCTTTATCGAGCAAGAGGAAGCTTTGTAGCTTCTAACGTTTACCGGATGTATGAACCAGCTTCCGGTAGGTACACGAAAATAGGGTAAGTATTATTAACAGTATAGTGCAAGTTTGAAGTTATTTAATATGATTTAGAAAATCTCCAAACTTGGTTAACCAAAATTATTGAGACAATTTAATTTTGGAGAAAATAATTTGTAACGGATGGTAAATTCGAGATATAATCAATCTGAAAACTAATTTCAAATAAATACTCGTATTATCTCTATGAATTGTGTATACTCGAATATAGTTATTTACACAAAGAGCTAAAATGTTGAGCAATCGCACGTACGTGTGAAAACCTCTTTCTAGCGAATTTTGTACACTAGAAACGGCACAATTTAAAATATTTTTAACCTCAAATTATTTGTCACTTGTACGACATGCTGTGGTGTATAATCCATAGCCAGTACACGAATCACTGTCCCTGCCATTCATATTGTCTCTACAAATAAGTTTTATTGTATATAATAATATTGTATTAACCACGTATTCATTGTTTTATACAGGTGCCTATTTTATATGTTCCCGCCTGAAATTTTAAGAATAGGCAAAACAGAATATATTTCATTAGCCACTTGGTAAATATTAGTACTATAAGGGCCAGTATTTCCATCTCCGGATAAAGTTCAGGATAACTATCCGTCAGATAAATGATAAAATATCGCATCAAAATAAAAGCATAAATGATATAAATTATATTGAATGTCATTTTTTGATGCGATATTGTTCATTTATCCAACAGATAAGTTATCCAGCACTTTATCCGAAGATGGAAATACCGCGTCTTAGGGCCGGTATTTCCATCTTCGGATAAAGTGCTGGATAACTTATCTGTCGGATAAATGAACAATATCGCATCAAAAAGTGACATTCAATATAATTTACTTCATTTATGCTTTTATATCGATGCGATATTTTATCATTTATCCGACGGATAGTTATCCCGAACTTTATCTGGAGATGGAAATACCGGCCCTTAGTCGAATAATCATAGTAGGTATAAGAGCAAAACAAAATTTTAAAACCCGTCACTTATTAATTTTCAGGCGGGAACATTCAAAACCGGCATCCTGTATGTTCCAACGGTTCTAACCTTAAATCAAATGTCAAATTACGCAAAGTAAAACGGAAGTGAACTGTTCATGAACCGTCGATTATGGTAGTATTACCAATAGTTCTGTTTGTAAGTACCTTATCATAAACGTTGTATTATCAGGGAATTATCGTGCCAACTATAATTATTATAGAGAAAAAGGGTTAAATTTGTATATTAGCATGCGTATTATTTGTTTTTATACTTTATATTTAGTGATTTCTCTTAAAAGACAAAATCAAATTACCACTTAGTTGGCAATAATCCTGTGCGATATAATAATATACTAGTGTGTTATTATTTTTCGGATATATGAACGATATTGTCAATTTTCGCACGTAGGTAATCGTGTGGAAACAATATGTTTCGATTGTAGTTATTAGAAAAATAAATAAGACTAGTTTTTGT
This sequence comes from Harpalus rubripes, assembly GCA_963082715.1. Classification (NCBI taxonomy): domain Eukaryota; kingdom Metazoa; phylum Arthropoda; class Insecta; order Coleoptera; family Carabidae; genus Harpalus; species Harpalus rubripes. The sequence continues at coordinate 51,582,842 of OY720451.1, forward strand.
ATAACTTTGAAGAAAAATATACGTACATGAAATCATATAAAATTTATAAAATAAATAATTTCTTATTCTGGATATCTGTCGGAAGGAAATAAGATTTTCATTTTCTTATACTTTGATGTGTATTATTTATTTGGAAGATATAGGAGGTAATCTTACTAAATCAACATTTAAAATTTTATTAAAACTTTTTATATAAATGTAAAATTGAAGGACTTTTTTTAATCCTGGGAGTCCCAAGATAAATTTATTCTATCTTAATATTAAAACCTATTTAATATTATTATTATATTACAAGTTAATATATTTAAAAATTCAACAGTAGCTCTATAGAACGTTGAAAGACCCAGCGACCCAGCGGACAAAAACTACTAATTAAATATGGTTTACAAAGCTCAAATGTAAGTACCACTCATGTTAATGTTATTTATAGGTACTAAATTGTTTTTGAATGTTTGTAGACCCTGTGTTGTATGTTTTGAAAGAATAAAAGCTATATCACTGAGATTTCGAATAATTGTTAACACACCTAATCTATACCACAGTCGATTCTGTACTATAAATAAAATGTCGCTTTCAATAACACTGTTTCTGAATAAATGATATTTTTCCACATTATTGATGGATATAATACAGGACTTTGATTGAATTTATATTCATTAAAAGCCGTAACTCGTAAAAAAACGTCCACCGGAGCATTTTTAAATTGATTCCTCCAAAACGTGTTGTAAATTCAATGTTTCAAATTACCTGTGTCCCCAGTCACTTACTCTGAATAACGAAGTTTCAAAATCAATAATCCAATTCCTATTCATTCAATGATTATTTTTCAGTGATTTGTTTCCCAGATTATTATTTACATATAAATGGATTACAATAGAATTAATATTTTCATAACTTGTCAATTAAGAGAACAATTAAGTATGGCGGAAAAGTACCAAATTGGAAATTAAAACAACTTGTTTTGTTTATTGAACTAGTAGCAACTATCAACTGGGTTTGCAACAAGTCTAACAAGTATATTTTTACGGCCTAGCGATAAAATTTAACATCATATTCTTTTAGAATTTGGATTTTAATTATATTTTAATATAAGAAATCCGTAAAATACATTCAATTATTTAATATTAAGTCTATAAATATATTTTACCATTTACAATGCTTTATTTAAAAATGTTAACCTTTTGACAGCTTGTCAGTGTGACATGTATCAGAATTATTTTGTCTATTCCCTAGTGATTTTGTGCTCCAAATCAAACTGCTCCATTACAGGTGAGCGCTGAGTTAAATGACCAAAGTGTAGCGAGGTCACTGAGAGCGCGAGGGTGGAATAAACATTCCGTCGAGGTGTGAATAATATTTTTTTTATATTTTGCGTTCATAATGATGTCATTACGAAACGCTGTCATTACGAAACGCAATTGCGTATCGTAATGACCTTCATTTCGATACGCAATTTTTTGTTTTAGACGGTTGGTACTAGATGACGTTTCTTTAACCCATTTTTACCTAATTTATTTTTAGTTAATTGAAAATTCATTTTAATAATATAATGTCGGAATTATTATTATTATTTTTTTTATTTAGGGAAGATTATTTACATGAAAATGTACAAATGGTTACAAATATAATCACAAATTGAGTAAGTAAATGTTAATATAATGTTCGAATTAGTCCACATAGATGGACCTAGTAGTACTAAAAATTTGTACATTGAACCTTTGAACGATAGAAAATTATTTTTAATTAATTTTAAAGCAAGTTTTAGTTCAAATATAAGAAAAAATAAAAATTTCCTGTACACTGAGGCTGAAAGGGTTAAATTGTCAAACGTCAAACCTGGAAGATAAGAAATTTCAATATAACCTCAAAATTTCTTTTAGTTTGTAGAAGACGCAAAATATAAAAAAATAGTACACGAGGGTTACCTTTTATATTTCGGGATTGGACAACCCTATGTTGCAATCTGGCAACTGACAGCTCTATCGTAAAGTTTGACATTTTTGAGGTTATACGTACTCAGAACGTTTTGACATACGAGCGCTATTTGTGTTGTTTACAGTAACTTAAAAGATTCATCTCGGCCAAAAATTGGAATTAAATCGTAAACATTTTCGTGAGATTATTTTTTACAACTTTCGACGTGGATTAAGTCAACAACAGTGTATCGATGAACTTAATTCAAATTTTGGCGATGAAGCTCCATCAAGGACCAGTGTTTATCGATGGTATGGTGAATTCAACCGAGGTCGTAGTTCACTCCAAGACGAATTTCGTGAAGGTCGTCCAAAATCAGTTGTTGTTCCGGAAACCATTGATGCTGTGCGCGAACTGATATTGCAATATCGTCATGTGACCTATCGTGAGATTGAGGCAACTTTAAGCATTAGTGGGACCAGCATACATTCAATATTGCATGAACATTTGACTGTCAAAAAAATTTGTTCGCGTTGGATCCCACACAATTTGTCAATCGCTCAAAAAAAGGCTCGTGTCGATTGGTCGAAAGAAATGCTCAAAAAATACGATCGCGGTGCTTCGAAACACGTCTATGACATCGTGACAGGTGATGAATCGTGGATTTACGCGTATGAGCCCGAAAGTAAACAGCAGTCGACTGTATGGGTGTTTCAAGATGAGCCAAATCCCACAAAAGTTGTTCGCGCACGAAGCACTTCCAAGCAAATGGTCGCCTGTTTTTTCGGAAAAACTGGACATGTCGCAACCGTACCACTAGAACAACGCAGAACAGTCAATTCTGAGTGGTACACAACCATTTGTTTGCCAGTTGTCTTCCAAGAAATCAGGAAAACCAACCGCCGAAGACGGATCACTCTTCACCACGACAATGCGAGCTCTCACACATCGGCTCAAACAACTGCATTTTTGAGCACTCAAAACATCGATTTGATGAGTCATCCGCCGTATAGTCCTGACTTGGCACCGAATGACTTCTTTTTATTCCCGTACGTAAAAAATAAAATGAGAGGTCAACGTTTTTCGACACCTGAAGAAGCGGTTGATGCGTTCAGAATGCATGTTTTGGAGATACCTCAATCAGAGTGGCAAAAGTGCTTCGACAATTGGTTCAAACGCATGCAAAAGTGTATAGGTCTTAATGGGGAATATTTTGAAAAACAATAAAGCTATTTTCGATGATTAATATTTGTTTTTGTTCTCTAATCCCGAAATATAAAAGGGTACCCTCGTAAAGAACTCATTTTATAAGACTTTCTATCGCACTTGTCAATTAGAAAACTCGCTAACGCTCGTTTTCTAAATTTTGACGCGCGCGAAAAAAACATGTCTTATAAAACACGTTCTTTAATATACTAATTCAGTTTTGACATTTTAAAATGGCATTATTATTTCCATAGCAACAACTATAAGTCATTGTTTATTTGCAAGTGAATTAAATGTCTTACTAATTACGTTATTGTTTATTAATGTCACGGATACTAAGTACGTTATGTAGAGTATAATACCCGCGCGGGCATTATGAGTTGTTGCTATGAAAATGTTGTCAAGTAATTGTTATTGTCACTGGGATAAAGCCTAAAAATCTGATGTGGCCAGTACATTACCTTCCGTCAGTTCTATGTATTTTGTGTAAATGTCAGACACACATATACACGTACACACGTACACACATACATACACACGTACACACATACACGCATACACACATACACACATACACATACACACACATCATCGTAAAAATAATAAAATCATATTCTAGGGACCCTAAAACGTGCTTATTTATCAAAAACTCACCACCGAATTTTTTGACCAGACAATACTTTCCTTACCTATAGAAGTGACGGAAGGTAAAAAACAAACAATATTTTTTGTGCAACCGTAAAAAATATGCAATTACAAATGTATTAATTATAAACAGTTTCTTTGTAAACAGAAAGTTAGCTTTCAAGGTGACTTTGGGAATGACATTTGATAAACAAAACCATGTAATTCTCAAGTGTCAAAGTGATTGTTTACATAATTTCTTGGCCGTTACCATAACAACGGTTGCGAAATACAATTTCGCTACCTGTATTGTGGCTGCGAAATGCTTATTTCTCGTTTGGTTGCACAAAAATTACTATTTAATCACTCACAGAATTTTAACTGACTCTGCATCAAATAATGCATTTAAAATAACATCAGACACGAAAATAATACTTTCACACAATCTATCAGATTGATTAACTATATTCAAGATTTTTCACGATACAAATGGCAGAAAATAAAGCTTGTACTAATTGATTAGTTTTTTATTTTGTCAAAATTAAATATTATAATTGTTTTTATTATTATTATTATTATTATTTCGTCAAAATTGAATAGAATATTGTAAAAACCACGTGAGTTAAGAATGTTTGTTCACTCAAAGAATTTAACCACCTCCCCCTACTGGCTCGTGGCTTAAACTTTATTTTTATGAATAAAAATTATCTTAATTCACTTGGTGTAGGTATAAATATGTATTATTCACAATAACTAAGTATATAATCATAGAATTTTAAACTTCAATTTTATTAACATTTTTTGAGAGTTTTATCATATTTTGTTTAGTCTGCTTTACCATAGAGATCTATTACAGTGTTGCTAGGTAACATGACAAAATGTTTATTAATTCTGGGTATTTTAATTATAATTTAACAATGACATTTTAACAGTTGGAAAGTGACATTTCGTTAACCGGAATTTTTTCCAGCTAGTTGGGAAGTGAAGTAAACAATGTAGGTAACTTCCCAACTGTTTGGTAGGTTAGAAATACACATAATACTAACCGATTGTGAATGAAGCTAATTTCTGTCAGCTGGTAAATTGTCACTCTCGAGTGACAGTGGCATACATTTTTTCAACGCCTACCTTTAGTCTTTCTAAATTAAATTTAAAGATCATATGTCATATTGTCAATTTTGTACAGTTTTTATAGTTACCAACAAAATATAAACTTAGTTTAAAAATTAAAGAGTAAAAATAAGTCTAGTGTACGATTATTTAAAAAAAATTAACATTGCTTAATTTGTCAAAACTAGTATTGGCATGTATTGCTAAGCGATATGACATCACAAATTACAACTTGACTACAGCCTACTAGTTATTAAAGTGTGTAATATTAAAAAATAGTTAAATACTGTACGCATTTGTATATTTAAATCGATATACAATTTGTAATATGAGTAACAATTATTGCTACTTACTTGGATGCATATTGTCATGTGAGAAAGACAATAAATCATGTTGTCACTAATTCCCGCGTAAACGAAAAGTTTACATTAAAAATAAACTTGACAAGATGAAAGAAGATAATAATTCTAGTACGTGGATCAGAAAATTATAAATAAATATACCTGTCTTGAATACTTTGAATATTTATTCATTATATTTCAAAGAAAACTTTGTTTAAAAAAGAAGTTAGTTTATATATATATATATATATATATATATATATATATATATATATATATATATATATATATATATACAGAGTGGCCATTTTAAAAGTTCTCGCCTGAAAATTCATGAATTGGCAATCCGTGATACATTTCATAAGTGACTTTGGTTTTTAAAATTTTGTTTTGCTCTTATACCTACTGTGATTATTCGATTTAAAGTACTATTCACCAAGTGGCTTATGAAATGTGTTCTGTTTTGCCTATTCTTAAAATTTCAGGCGGGAACATATAAAATGGGCACCTGTATATATATATATATATATATATATATATATATATATATATATATATATATATATATATATATATATATATATATAAATTGGATGTAATCATACTACCATAATGAGTAAAAAAGGCTTAATCAACATGGATCCGATCTTCAATAGTTTCCGAGATATAAGGCAGTGAAAAATGAGTTTTTACAGGGTTTAACCTCAGCTATATCGAAAACTATAAGAGTTACGACTTCGATTAAGTAAGACTTTTTGTTTACCTTTCAGAGGTCAACTTAGATGTGCTTTTGTTTTGTTTTTTTAATCCAATAATTGTACTAAGTTAAATGTTGTGGCAACCTTGGTCAATATTTGATTTTCAAATAATTTCGTTACTATTAGAAGTTGAGAAAAATGTTAAATTTTAGTGTTTTTACCTTCCGTCACCTTTAGGTAAGGAAGGTAATGTCTTTGGTCAAAAAATTCGGTGGTGAGTTTTTGATGAATAAGCACGTTTTAGGGTCCCTAGAATACGATTTTACTATTTTTACGATGATGTCTGTATGTGTGTGTGTATGTATGTATGTATGTATGTATGTGTGTGTGTGTGTGTGTGTGTGTGTGTGTGTGTGTGTGTGTGTGTGTGTGTGCGTGTGTGTGCGTGCGTGCGTGCGTGCGTGCGTGCGTGCGTGCGTGCGTGTGTGTGTGTGTGTGTGTGTGTGTGTGTGTGTGTGTGTGTGTGTGTGTGTGTGTGTGTGTGTGTGTGTGTGTGTGTGTGTGTGTGTGTGTGTGTGTGTGTGTGTGTGTGTGTGTGTGTGTGTGTGTGTGTGTGTGTGTGTGTGTGTGTGTGTGTGTGTGTGTGTGTGTGTGTGTGTGTGTGTGTGTGTGTGTGTGTGTGTGTGTGTGTGTGTGTGTGTGTGTGTGTGTGTGTGTGTGTGTGTGTGTGTGTGTGTGTGTGTGTGTGTGTGTGTGTGTGTGTGTGTGTGTGTGTGTGTGTGTGTGTGTGTGTGTGTGTGTGTGTGTGTGTGTGTGTGTGTGTGTGTGTGTGTGTGTGTGTGTGTGTGTGTGTGTGTGTGTGTGTGTGTGTGTGTGTGTGTGTGTGTGTGTGTGTGTGTGTGTGTGTGTGTGTGTGTGTGTGTGTGTGTGTGTGTGTGTGTGTGTGTGTGTGTGTGTGTGTGTGTGTGTGTGTGTGTGTGTGTGTGTGTGTGTGTGTGTGTGTGTGTGTGTGTGTGTGTGTGTGTGTGTGTGTGTGTGTGTGTGTGTGTGTGTGTGTGTGTGTGTGTGTGTGTGTGTGTGTGTGTGTGTGTGTGTGTGTGTGTGTGTGTGTGTGTGTGTGTGTGTGTGTGTGTGTGTGTGTGTGTGTGTGTGTGTGTGTGTGTGTGTGTGTGTGTGTGTGTGTGTGTGTGTGTGTGTGTGTGTGTGTGTGTGTGTCTAACAAAATTTTCGTCTACGATAACTTCCATACTACAATTCTAAAAATTATAATTCTTTCGTATTTCTCTTCGTTACATCCATGTGAAGAGCTGATTAGATTTTGGTTAGAATTGGACAACCGGAAGTACCCTCATTTGAAGATTTTAACAGTTTTTCTTGAAAAAACTATGTTAAATATCATTTTTTCACATTTAATGTTCTTATAAATATTAAAGAATATCTTATTCTCTATACTTAATATTAAATGGATACGGAGTTAAAAAATTATAAAGAAATTAAATTTAATAAAGTAGCCATAGCTATGGAAACAGCTACTATATTAAAAAAAATTTGTCAGTGTCAAGTGAAATTGACATAAGGTACGTTCTATCAATGTCAGAAATATTCATACTAGAATAAGAATATTCTTAAAGCAATAGAACGCTCAGTGGCAAATAACTGTCAAGTAAAAAATAAATACGATAGAACAGTGGGAGTGTTTATGTGTTATTGTTAGTTAACAACTAAAGCTAACTTTGTATGTTTATTTTGGATCTTCAAAATGTTGTTATTACAGAGATTATAATTATATAAAAATATTTTAAATAATAAAAACGTAAAGGAGGTATTTTTGTTGAGCACAGTCTATTCTAAACATTCACAAATCTGACAGAAATGTACGCGCGACAGAGCCGACAGTCGGGTAGTAAAATTTTGAATTTATCTCCAATCTATATATCTTCCAACCAGCGCTTCCAGCTCTGAAGTTGGAATGATTCGTAGGAATATTCAGATTTTTTTGACGCAAAAGAACGATCATTGAGGTTCTACTAGAAGAAGTAGTAAGATTCCTGACACCGATGGAACGTACGTATAGTGTGTTTGTCTTATAATTTTACTGGAAATATAGGATCTTTTGCTAAAAATTTTCTGTATGGAATTTGCATAAAATACATGCAACTGCCGGAAGATAAAGTACAAGAAATATAATCTTTAGCAAGGAACTTTCTCACATCAGATTTTTTTTTATAATCTATTTACTGACATAGACAAAATTTTGTTCAATCACTGTCTTTGTCAATTTTCTTCGATTCTAATAGTAAATGGCCTCTTCCTCGGAAGTATGATTACACCCCGTATATATTATTTCAATTTGTAACATTCATTTGGGGCTATAGAGCGTGTAACACATTTATTGCGGAGCGTTCAAAGAAAAATTCTTGTGGAAGGAAAAACAAATGAAGTGCGAAACAATCTCCAATTTAGAAACATAAAAAAGCTCTCGGGGCGGATTGTTTAAATATATGAGAGGAGGACGTTGTTCATTACTCTCTTTTGTTTGAGTGAGCTGTGTAGACTTCAAGCTTCTACGTTTAATGAAAATCTGAGAAAAATTCTGCTCGTTTGCCGTTTATTTTTATTTGCTTTTTGTGATTCAATCAATATCCTGTTTGATGGGAGGAGGAGAGCCAAGGAAATATTAAAATTGCCAAAGCGGAGACGATCCCACAGAAATAAGAAGCGGGAGGTAAATGGAGTAGAACTAACTCTTTTACTTCTTCTTTTCAATTAAAATAAATTCTCAGGGAATTGAATTGAAATACTACTAGACACGAAAGGGGTTTCGTCATGCCACTTTAAGCTAGAGAAATGAATTGAAAAATTGTTCGCGATATTAAAAAAAAAACATTCGTTGAAGAATGAAGTATTTATTATTTCTGATATTGTGTGGATGAAAATAAAATTTCAATCACTGTTTTGTTAGATACGATATTTAAGACTTTCTTTATTTGTCAAAATTGACATTCTTGGTTTATTTAATCCAAGTTTTAATTTTAATTTAAGAATTATTGTTTTTGATGCGAATTTATGTAGGTACTGTTTATCTGCTCTAATAACAATTGAGTTATTTAATAAACCAGACGTGACCCGCACGTAATGGCGGTCATTTTGAAACATAATGGCTGGTAGCACGAGCGTGGTTCTAAACTATTATTCACCAAAGATGACTATTCAAGGTCATGTGTTCGAAGAAAGAATACACAGCACTTTATATAGCAGTAGCTTAGCAACATTTTGTATTGGAAAGAGAAAGATTATTTGCCGTACGTCTATTTAATTTATGTAGTGTGGCAGATACATGTAAATAGAGGCATTACTTTCTAACACACTAAAAATAGCAGTGTCGTATGTCGTAGAGTTACATACATATAATTATCTACTACACCGCCCTCTGTACTAATGTTTATCCAGTGACGTTAACATTTAAATCAAATTATTATTCCATGGTTTACGTGAAGTTTATACTTTTGTATTATGCAAAAACATAGATAAAGATGATAAAACTTTGAGAAAAGCATTATTTAAAAAGAAACAAATTTTTCAAATATTATAGTGCATAAATGTATCCATAAATATTACGCGTTGCACGCCTATGCATACGAAATGCAGTGGTTATTTGCAAGTAAAATTATATCTGACGGTTCATAAATGACCTTTAATAATCATCTTTCGGGAATAATATTTTAACACCGGTGTTAGCTAGAACCAAAGCAACGATTTGGCACATACTGATTAATCCTAAAATTTACTGACTGCCAAATGCAATAAATTTTACTGCATTATTTAAAATTGTTTAATATGATATGTTTCTTGACTTGTTTGGAGGATAAACAATTTAAAATAGAGCCAAATTTATTGAATAAGACTGTCAGTACATTGACGGCTTAATCAGTTTATTGGGAATACTGATTTTGTTAACAACCCCCTGAAGTATGTGCCAAGTCGTTAAATTTAATTTATTTTCTCTAACTTTATGCTTTAGTTTTAAATTCTGAGAAAACCAGCTCAATATATGTACCAATAAATAAGAATATGGTGTCTTTGTTTATATCTTATTTCGCGTCATTTTGCAGTTTGTTCTAATATTACTAGTATTTAACAAATTTGTTAGTTCTACCATTGAGTAAAGATTAAAATCTTATTTTTACTCAATGGTTGTACTCATTTTTTAAAAAAATCTTATTTTTCGGGCTTTTGAATTTTACTGTCAACTAAACATCTATTTTGTTCCACAAATTCTATCAATATTTTTTATTGCATGGTAATTCTTTGTAACCAGCTAGTTATTGTTATAGTCACCTTTGTATTTCAAGAATGTGTCAATTAAGTAAATTTATTGTTATACCTTTCAAAAATGCAGGTGACATGGTATTTTTTAATTCAAAAATCTGCGATAAATTTATCAAAGACAAGCGTTTTTGGTTAATCTGTTTCCCACGAATCCGTTAAAAATACAAAAATTAACAGACTACTAAATTTTTGAATTACAGAATAGTAAATGTCAATAAAAAATTTAACGGACCGTTAAAATTCAAATTTTAACGGCATCTAAATTTTAACAGAAAAGTTGCAGAATACACCCATTAGTATGCCATTTTAAAAGTGAATTTGTTTTCCCAAGAAATGCATAGGTCATTAAATAAATATAAAAATTAAAATTTTGCTGCCTTTTATTATTGCAAATAATATGGAAAAACAGACGCAAGTAGAAATCATTAAAATCTGATTTTAATGATTTTAAACTGAAATCTCAATCGGGTTGGGTTAGTAAAAAATTACTAAAGTTATGTTCCTATAAATAGTATTTTCTTTGGAAAATGCTAGTTTTTAAAATAACTATTTGTAGAATAATATTACCTCTTATATATTTTATGTATATATTTATGAATGTCTGTAGGTTACAGGGTGAAAATCAAAGCAAATCGTGATTATGTGTAGTAACAGTAGCAACAGGCTTTCCTCCTACGGTCGTCCTTGGCACGAGTGCAGAACAGCGACCTTGCAACGTGCTACTGCGTAGGACTAGGTAAAAGCTTCCACCAACGTAATAATATAGCAGAACCAAGATTAAAGATTAAAATCAGGAAAAAATGACAAATAATAATAAATCATAAATAATAATAAATGCGATATATAGATCTCAAATAAAAAGCAATTTGGCACGTCCAGAAATGAGTATACCAAACCGTGTTATTGATTTATTTAATGGGATCCTACACTATTGTTTTTAATGAAATTTTATCGCTACCTTGTTTCACCAATCACCAACAATGGTGCATTGCACGAGATGGAACTTATTTTTCCAAATCACTCATTGACAATGATGTTAAATGACATAACTTTCAAAAGAAGTGATTCTTGTAAGTTTAGGGATGCATCTACAAGACCGGTCCGATAGGTGAGGCGACGAGGCGACTGCCTCAGACGCCGAATTGTAATAGGCCCCAAATTTTACATTCTAAAGATATAAAATTATAATACAGTTAAAAAATATATAAATAATTTAATGCACATATTTAATAGCATTATATACTCAGGGACTAAAGTGCATATTCAACCCTGTGGGTGAAATAATCACCTGAGGGATTGAATGCACTTTAGTCCTGTGGTATATACGCTGGAACCATATTAGTGTAAAAGAAATTAATCTTAAAATTTAACAATACAAATGTCAAAAATTTTGTTCAAATTTAAACTCAACGCCTGCTCAAAATGTAGTGCAGATACGAATAAATAAATCATAGTAACTACATGATGTTATGGAAACATCTTGTTTATTTTTACTTTAGTCCCCCAGGGATTTTTTTTTATATTTAATCCCTGTGGGACTGAATTTGAACTTTAGTCCCTGAAATGAATGATTAGAATCGCTCTTTAGTCTCGGGAGTGTGAAAAAATAACAATCCATAAGAACAAAATTGAAATAGAATTTATCAATTTTTAACTCGATGTATCTGTTAATTCTCTGGGCGAAAGATTTAAAATTTTAAATGATTTACATTTAATGTTAAAGGATGGAGATAAAACCAATATATTCGCAACTGATCTCAAAAAGGAACTTATAAATGCTTATCTAATTTTACCAAAGAAATTAAAAAATGCATAAGAAAAATTAAATTTTATTTGCAAATTTAATTTTCAATCAATATTTCCAAACGGTGTTGTAGATTTAGTATTAAGAATTTTTCATTAACATTATCTATTTGTAGGTAACTGTAGCAGAAGGTAAACGTTGAACGCAGTGATTCTAATTTACAAGCTACAAACCCATAACTATAGGACCTAAGAATATTTTCTACAATAAAACCATAGATAACAGATAATAAAGATGCTACCGAACTACTTGCTGAAAAAACAGGTCGAATATTTTTTTACTGCGCAATACTGTTTTTAAACATGTTTTGTTCCTTTTTCTGCATTTTTGATGTTTAATGCCTTTTACATTTAAATATTTTATTAAATAAATTAAGATTTCTTCTTATTATATATATACAGGCTGTAAACGAAACTAGGAAACACGATTTTTCTCGGAAATTATTAAGAGATACAAAAAAATACTATAGAATAAAGTTGTTTCTTATATTTTGCGTTCATAATAAAGTCATTACGATACGTAATTGCGTATCGTAATGACCTTCATTTCAATACGCTATTTTTTGTTTTAGAAGGTTGGTACTAGATGACGTTTCTTTAACCCATTTTTACCTAATTTATTTTTAATTAAATGACAATTCATTTTAATAATATAATGTCGAAATTATTATTTTTTTTTTATTTAGGGAAGATTATTTACATGAAAATGTACAAATGGTTACAAATATAATCACAAATTGAGTAAGTAAATATTATTGTAGAAGGCGCAAAATATAAAAAATAGTATAAAGAACTCATTTTATAAGACTTTCTTTCGTACTTGTCAATTAGAAAACGCTCGATTTCTAAATTATGACGCGTGCGAAAAAAAAATGTCTTATAAAACACGTTCTTTAATATACTATTTTAAAACCAATGGGATGGCATAATTTTTTTAGGCCCATTCGATACAGTATTTTTTTCTGAATTCAACAATGTAATCATTTTATATCCTTACATAATAAAAATATTGAGAAAAATTCAAGTAAATTTAAATAAATCTAATTTTTATAGATATTTTTCAGTAGGCCTTGTATGAAAAACAAAACCTGATATTTGTCAATTTGAATTATTTAGTGCATAATAATTTCTATTGTTGCGGATAGAACACTATTTATAAGGTAATTAACAAATATTTGTTTTACTTGAATTTAAGCTCAATTGTTTTTCATACAAAAAATTACTATAAAAATAAATTTTATTTAAATTTTAATTGAATTTTTCTCAATATTCTTATTATTTAAGGATATAAAATGATTATATGATTGAATTCAGAAAAAAATACTGTATCGAATGGGCCTAAAAATATATTCCATCCCATTTAAGCAAATAAAACTTTGTGTTGTACCTTGAGAACCACTGGTTTAATAAAATATTTTATTCCGTATGCACATCTTTAGTATATAGTATTTCTTTGTATTTCTAATAACTTCCGAGAAAAATCGCGTTTCCTAATTTCGTTTACACCCTGTATATATATATATATATATATATATATATATATATATATATATATATATACAGGGTGTTAATTAAAAAGCGGGCCATAGGCGTTTAACATGGGAAATCAGTTTTTCCTTGCGCAAAAGTTCCCATTTAATTTTAAGCAATAAAGTTTCAAATAAAAGTTGTAGATAATTAAATTGTACGCCTAAATCACTAAACAGATTTAATTTTGCACGAATATTTCAGGCTATTTGACGTATGGGGATGGGTAACTAGAAAATTATAAGTGACGCAGATTTTTTTTCTTTTTTGGCCAACAAAATTTTATATCTTGTTTTTATTATAAATTACTTACACTATTTTTCGAAAAATTTAAAAGGGCGCAGTTTTTGAGATTTGCCTTAGGCGCCACAACGTATCGCCGGGCCTGTACATCTAGATGAAAATTTAAATTTCCGACTGCATTTGCAATACAAGGGCAGGTTAGCTTAAGTTAGGTTAAGCTTAGACATCTATATCAATTTCGCAATATATGTACTGTTAAAAAGTAATAAAATCAATAATTCTGTCTCTTTTTGACTACTGTTCTTCTGTATATGTTCCTAATTTAACACAAACAGACAAAAAATATCATTTTTAGAAAACTCCTGCCGAAAGGTATGTGTATGGTATTTATAAATACGATCATATTTCCAATTTCAGGCATATGGCTCAAATTGGTAATATAGATGGACGAGCTAGTAAATCTATCTTAATGTTCGCACATAACATAAAAATATCAGGTATTCCTATCTTTGAATTTGTGGTTATGGCTTATTAAGCCTTCTTGAGCTTGTGATATTTAATTTAAGTGTTTAATTTCCGTAGTATGTTAAGATACCGAAATATTGTTCTTATAACTATTGAACAGTACGAAATGGCGTAATTACCGCCCCCGCAGACCCAGCGACGCGGGGGGGCGCGTCCATGCGGAGGGCGCCGGAGCAGCCACAGTAAACGTATAATACAGTAACAAATTTTTTGTGTCTGCGCCTTTCTTACTTAAAATACGTGTAAAAATTTTCAGCGGAAGGTTATGATCTTCATACATATGCACGTCACTGATTCAAATAGAACCTAGCCAGTATCGAAGTAGGGGCACATTTAAAAATATGTAATACAGTCACAGCGTGTGGGCGCCCTTACCATCACTGATGATTTGCAAAATGTGTTCTCAGTTTATTTAAAGTAAATACAATACTTCAAAATTTAAATATTCAAATTAATGTTTATTTTTGATAGATAATTTCTAGAAATGGTACAATGTTACGCCGCGCGTGGCGCCACTTGACATGCTCTCTGTAAATTTCGTTTGTGTAATTTTAGTGACATTTGAGACGGACATAATAAGCGTAGCGTAATTCAATGAAGTTGGCCATGCCTGCATACCTATGCCTTGTACATTTACATTACGTACAAGTACAGATGTTGTCCATGAAGTTGGCGCGCTTACACAAATTCCTTCTTCGCGAATGGACCTTTTACTTCAAAAGAGAGAGATAGACAAAAATGACATATATGTGGTGCGCAGTAAATTGTTTGCTCATTGAGGAGTCCAGTTACATTTTAAATAAAATTGCAAATGGCGGAAAGTAAAAACTCTGGTAAAAACTTAACTTTATTAAATAAATTCACACAAAGCGTTTGTGATGAATATTGTAAAACGAGACAAAGCAGAGATGGGATACAGGAAAGTGGTTATTTGTTGTACAAGATGCGAAATAAACACCACATAAAGTGACAGATAATTGCGTAGTTGCCAGTTTGATATTAAAAATGTAACAAACAAGAATAGAATTGTTGTTTTTCTTTTAAATATATATTTTTTTCATTATTAATAATTTCTTTATAATCAAAGACATTGTTTAAGTTTTTATGTTGTTTAAATAATTGTTTATCGAAAATAAATGCTTGTCCTTTTAATCATTTTACTTGACAACATGGTGATACCTCAACGCTAGTTCATAAGAATTTCACTAAGTGGTGCATTGAAAAATGACGTCACGGTGCAATAAAAATGTAAAAGGTCCATTCCCCTATTTAAAAAGTATGTGTACACTCTGGACTAAGTACCTACAGTGATGGCCTTAGGGGGTGGCGAGCAGGGAAATCGCCCTGGGCCTCGGTTTTGCAGGGGCCTCGCGCAACAACCCGAGTAGAAAAAAGTTGATATTTAAAACTTTTTATTTTATGCAATTTATTTCTGTACATGAAAGGGGAAAATCATGCATTTGCACATCCCTTGAAAAAATGTAACTTTCAATTATACGGCATTTGACCTTGAATGAAAAAAAAATTGCGCATTTTTTTTCTGTATACCTTGCACAAAGGACGTATGATGGGCGCAATCTTATGTCCCGCGGGGACGCGCAATTCTATGTAGTTACGCCACTGAGTACGAATAACAACACAAATAGTATCCGCCGGTGAGGTGATAAAATTTAAGTATAAAACATATATTTGTAAATTTCCAAATAATCCTGTTCTGCGACAACAGTGGTTAGTCAATACTGGCATGAACGAAAATTCTCGAATAAATTGTAGATTATGTTCTATACATTTAAAATGGGAACAATCTTGAAGTTTGGAATTAAATAAATAGGCCGTAGGTTCCTTCAGTCATAAGTCATTTATTATATAGGACGTTTCAGACAAAATTTGTTCATCCTCAATCAGAACATATTTTAAATATAATATAAATGTTTGTCAAAATAAAATTGTGAACTACATTGTTACAAACTCAGTGCACGCTCAAAAATTCTTCAGTAATTCTTGACAGAATTTTGGACGTGTCAAATTTCTTACCCTATGAATAAAGACGTAAAAATTTGGACAGAAATATGCCACACAACAAATCCCCCTTTAAGCAATTCCAAATTCCTTCAAAGCGTTTTGACAGCATACACCTAGATTTAACAAACAGTAAAGTTGAAGCAATTACTAATGCATTTATCTCAAGTAGAGTGTCTCGATTTGGATCACCTTCCATAATAACTACAGACCGCGGACAACAATTTGAATCCTCAACTTTTAAGCAATTACTTAACATACTAAACACAACCAAACTTCGTACAACTGCTTACCATCCTGAAACAAACGGAATCATTGAAAGATTCCATAGACAGCACAAAACATCACTTATACTTATAGCAATGCAAATGACTGGTATGATAATCTACCGCTTGTTTTATTAGGAATACGTACAGCATTTAAAGAAACAATAAATTTCAGTAGTGCAGAACTAGTTTATGGAATGCAACTGTGTCTACCTGGCGAATTACAAAAAAAAATATTAAAAAAATATTTAGATTATTTAAATTTACCATTGTATCTACGAAAACTAAAAAATTGTTTAAGCAAAGTTCAAGCAATTCCACCGAAAACACAAAGTTTAAACAGATACACTTACATGCATCCAAATTTACAAACTGCAACTCACGTATACATTCGAATGGACGCAATAAAAACCCCGTTACAAAATCTATATACAGGTCCATATAAAATACATAGTGTAACGTTTTTATTTATTTATTTGGGTGAAGTGTAAATATTAGATAATTATTATTAATTAAAATGAAGTGATTATTAAACTATAATGAAAGTTACTATTACTAATATTAAACAATTATTAAAAACTAAATAAGACTAAAACTATAATTAACTAGATAACACTAACACTAGCACTATTTATTTAACCATTAACACTGCTATTTATTTCCACGATATTACAAATTATTTATTTCACTACGCGTTCCAATCTTAGACTGCCGGTCTGTTGCAGACTCTTGTAGACTGTTTACGCGATATTTATATCACTATATTTATCACTATATACAACTGTCCGCCTACCGACCTCCACAGTGTCTATATACTAAACTGACTCAACAACGTCTGTATATTCAACTGCTCGGACAGAAGTCACAGCACATTTCACCTTACTGTCTGTCTATTTATGTAACTAACTTTCTAACTCTTTCCACAGCTTCAGTATCACCGACTGTCCGTATGCCACAATTCTTCAACACCAACGCCGAGTATCTACTCCAACTCGCTGTTACTGTCCTCGTACACTATAACTTCCCAGTACTCGTCAGCACTACTGAGTATTAACGTCCACAGCTATTCCAGTATACCAGTAACTTCAAGAGTATCTACTCCACTCGACACTTTATTGCATACGCTCACTACGATACTGCTGTGCTTCTCCAACTCACTAACAATCTATATGAATATATCCATGTCGCTGAATGTAACTAACTCCCGAGCACAGCTGCGTCTTTTATACAGCTGTCATTATCTTCTAGAAAAGGTCTATAATGTTCGACCGCATAATAAAAATGAACACAAAAGGTTCAGGTGACCGGAAGTAATTAAACACCTGGCGACCAGTTTGATTACATCGCCCGGCTGCTAGCGCGATTACGTCACCGCTGTAAATAGACACTCGCTTACAGCGGCGGCGACGGCGGGCGTTCCACGTTACAATAATAAACATGATAAATATTTTACAATATACAGAAAAAACAAAATAGAACATATACCAATAGATACACTAAAACCAGCAAACATTTTACAACATCAAAACGAAGAAATAACGCCGTAAAAAGCAGGGGAAAAAACAAAATAATTGTAAACATATCGTTATTCATTTACATTATGTTTCTTCCCTTATTATAAGTCAATCTTGTTTCTCCTTATTTTGTCTCTAGGGGAAGGGTATTGTGGTGACATATGTCATTGTAAAAACTGACATTGACAATTGACATGTCATTACATTTATTAAAACAATTATACATTTTTCTTAAATATAAATATTTACAAAAAAAAATTATTATATAATTTGATATTCATAATAATGGTAAAAAGTTTAGAATATCCCAGTGATTTATTATTATTTGTTATTTACTATAGCAAACTTTCTTACAGAATAGGGCTGAAAGTCATAAAAATTGTGAAATAATTTTCATTCATACAGTTTTAAAGTCTATTTTTATTTTTAATAAGCAATTTCCATATTCGTTATTACAGGGAGGACCCCATTATTTATCTACATATTTTACACAATCTTATGGTCTTGTTTTTTGCTATTATTTTAAATGAACATAATCTATTATTTTGTTTCTTCTATATTTTTAATAGGTTCCTATTATTTTATTTTACCCTTCTTTTCTTCTTCTGTGTGTTTAGGAATAAAAACACTGCCTTTGAAAGTTTTGAAGTGAATTTAATAGGCATTTGCTGTAAGCCGAGAAGAGTGGTGTTTTGTAAACTTTTTGTTTCGTTTTGTTTGTTACTTTGTTTTACGTTTGTTGCTTGTAATTAACTCAACAGGAAACCATTTACTCTTGAAGTATTCTCAACTTTCAAGGGTAATTTTAACTTTTCGTCAATTATTGTTATAATGGCTTTTCGCCCGCCCATGTTGTATTAGATAGTTTAGAAGTGAATGAGGATAAACGGTTATTGTTATTATCATTTCATTCTCATATAACTTTATTGTGCGTTTATGCGTTAACCCTGTTTTAAAATCGCCTTTTTTAATGCTTAACAGAAGGGATAATAATGAATAAAAATGTATAGTACCTTTTAACACACTCACTGAGTAGGGGTGAAAATGTGAATTTAAATTTCACAGTTAATAATTTTGAACATTTGAAATATTTTTTTTTAGTATTGATTGTATGTGTATAACAATACATAATAAAAATAATGTAAAAAGAAAGTTGGGTGCATTATTAAAAATATAAAAAATACAGTGCACTAGTATAATCTTTTATTCTCGTTTCCATTTTTCTCTTTTTTCCAGTATGAACTTTGCACAATGACATATGCCACTCACACACTGAGACCTTTATGTAGGTTGATGTATTTTTTCTTTGTAAAACAACTAGCAATAGACATTCCTCCGCTGTCTCTGCTCTGACGTTTATCAGACTTTCCCACGAATAAAAATGTGGCAATCTGCAATGAAATTGTACGTTATACTTTGCTCTCGGGTTAACATAGATAAATGGGGTGGGATTTTTTAAAATGTCACAGGAAAATGTTCTTTAATTTTGTTTATATTCATACGTCATGTACGCAGTACAATATTTTGTTAATATTTTGAAAATGTTATCATCAAAGAATTAATAACTATGTTTAAGCGATAAATACCAAAGAAATAAAGAAAATCATTGGTGTATATCAGGACCTCAATAAATTAAAGTTTGCAATAATAAAGGTCAATCAAATACACAAAAAAATAAAAAAAGTCTCTAGGATTTATGACTTGGAAATTTGAAATAATTGACATGTGCGTTGTTTCTTTGGAAGCTTCCACTATTTCGACTGTTGCTTTAAATCAGGCTGATAGTGGTGAATCTATGTTTCATCAGTATTAACAAATCTTTTCATAATCATATGAGGATCAGTTTCATAACGGATCTGCAAGTTGAACGACGTCTGGAAACGAATACGTTCTTGATCAACCATCAGAAACAGACTTCGCAGAAATTTTTGTCATTCCTAATTTATTAGAATATTTTGAACCCATTCATAGGAGCCTCTGCCATTTCTTGAACCTTGATCCGTCGATCTACCATGACCATGTCGTGAATCAAATTGATGTTTTCTTCACCCAGTAACAACTGCAAGCTTCCCACTGCGAGAATCATATTCTTTGATACAAATATTTCATCATTACCGATATCTGTATACAAAGCAGAATAGCACACCCAGTAATGGGTAATAAGCCGTGATCATATATTTATTTATCTATTTTTGTGTCTTCGTATTATTTATTTATTTATTTGTTTATATCATAAAAAGTTTTCCTTTTTATCTGGCAATAAATCTATTGATTTGATGTTGATATGACTGACACTTATAAATATAAAATAAGTTGCCAGAATAAAACATATATCTTTTTCAGATATTGAAATAAGGAAAAACACTTTTAATATAGTTTTCTGTTTTTGACATCTCAGTCGATATAAATTTTGCACATTTTATATTGACACACTATGTATGATACTCTATATAGACGTCTAAATATAGTTTATTTCTGCAACATTATTTCATTATTATACTTGATATGTAGTGTATTTTTAATAAGTATATAAATTATTAGTTAAATTTAGGAACTCTTGTATTTCTTTAAACCGATCAACATTGTACTCCGTGGACTTACAAAGATATTAATACACTTTTGCAAAATTTGTTTAGTTGTCTTATTTCTCTGTAATGCGTACACTATAAAAATTTTAGCCGAGCAAATAGGCTGGTAGCACAAGCGTGGTTCTAACACCGGTGTTAGCTAATTGTTACCGAAATCAGTGTTGCCAATAAACTGAACAAACAAACAAACAAACAAACAAGGGTAACTCCTGTTTTCCAAAAGAATGATAAGGCTATTATTAGCAATTACTGCCCTATTTCAGTTTTAAATAACTTTAGTAAGATTTTTGAAATTGTAATATACCGCATTATATACAATAATGTTTTTTCTTTTATTTCGCTTAATCAGCACGGTTTTATGAGCTCAACGGTTCCAAATCTAGCATCCTTTTCTCAGTTTGTCTCTGAAACTATCGATGAATGTAGCCAAGATGACGTAATTTACACTGATTTTTCAAGTGCCTTCGATACCATAGCTCATGGTTTACTCTTAAATAAAATTAGTGCTTTAGGTGCAGCCCCGTCCTTAGTCAATTTACTGCACTCATATTTGAATAATTGTCAATGTTATGTTACTTATAATGGTTTCTCCTCCTGTCCCTTTCAATCAACCTCTGGCGTACCTCAAGGTTCTAACCTAGGCCCACTCTTATTTATTATATTCATTGATGAACATATTCGATCTTTTACTTGTGAAGAACTTACTTATGCGGATGATATTAAAACATTCACCAAAATTAATTCTTTCGACGATTGCTCACTATTTCAAAGTAATATTGATAACATGGTTGATTGGTGTAATAAAAATAAATTAAAATGAAATACCAGTAAATGTTGTTCTGAAACCTATACGCGCCTTATCAACAAAATAAGTTATTCGTATAGAATGCAGGCAGTTAATCTTGTTCATAATTCTTCAATAAAAGATCTTGATGTAACTTTTTGCTCTAATTTTGTTTCTCTTGAACATACAAACAATGTGTGTCGTTCTGCTAGCAGGAATGTAAACTTCATTATTAGAATATCCAAAATATTTAAAGATATTACTGTATTAAAATCTTTATTCTCTGCCTTAGTTTTGAGCAAAATTGAGTATGCTGGCTTAATTTGGTTTCCTTCCACTTTACATCAATCCATGGCCTTGGACAGGATTTATCGTAAATTTTTAAAAAAATTATCGTTCAAAATTGATAATGTTTATCCAGATAGAGGAATTGATCAGCAGGCTCTCTTACAGCGTCACTCCACGCCCACTCTCAGTTCCAGGCGTGAAAATTAATGTGCCAAATTGCTGTGATTGCTGGTCCAAAAGGTAGATGCTCCTTTTCTCCTTTCTCGGATTTCGTTCCATGTCCCTAGGATGGCCTCCAGATATGCTAGTACCTTTTACCTTGCCGCTTGTCGTACTGATGTCCTTCAACGTTCACCTTTTTGTTTAATGTGCCGATATGCCAATGCCAACCAAATTTATGAAGATATATTTATGTAAACACATGTCATTATTATTTTGTTTTATATATGTATATTTAATATTCTCTACATTTTTCATATTTATGTTGTTTTATATACCCTGTAATTGGTTCACTGTTGGGTAATAAAATATTATTATTATTATTTTTATTTTATTTTATTTGGTGTTTGGGAATCCAACAGTATCCCAATTAAAGGCTTCCACGACAATACATACAATAAATATAACATTTTATATACAACTCACTTCACAGTTTACAAACAAATAATAACACAAATTTCGAATTTTATACTGCCTGTACAAGTGCGCGCTTAAATTAAAATAATGAAACTTATTATTATTATTATTACTATTATTATTATTATTATTATTATTATTCTTATTATTATTATTATTATTATTATTATTATTATTATTATTATTATTATTATTATTATTATTATTATTATTATTATTATTATTATTATTATTATTATTATTATTATTATTATTATTATTATTATTAAGCCGAAAATCTGCTGACAGCCTTATTCAATAAATTTGGCTTCATTATTTTAAATTGTTTATCCTACAACAAGTCAAGAAGCAAATCATATTAAACAATTTTAAATAATGAAGTCAAATTTATTGAATGTGGCTGTCAGTACATTTTCGGTTTAATCGGTATATTGACAACCCTCAAGTATGCGCCATGTCGTTGCCTTAGTTCTACCTAACATCGGTGTTAGAACCACGCTTGTGCTACCAGCCATAGAGATTACTTATGAAATCCAGTGAGAAAAATATGAATGTTATATTTAGTAATTTTTAAAGTGATTTGGAAGTCCGCGCTACTCAAATGCAATATGAGATGCCTATCCCTAAGCACAGTTATAACAGTAAACTCAGTTATATTTGGGAAAAAATTTGTGGCACGAATTCTGAACAATATTTGAATAGATGATACACGTCGAAACCGTAAATATAATATGGTAAACGAGTAGAGCAGATAATGAAAATATGACAACTTCATCTGCACTTACGAGAGCTGCTCTCTTAATTTGTATCCTGATTTTAATAAAACACGGTATTTCATTTTGAAAATTTTATTACATTTTCTCGTAATACGAATTCCCCAATACATTGAACATATTTTTTCCATAAGCAATGTCATTTATCTCTGTTTTGAAAGCATAAACTGCTTCACTAGCCGAAATAATAGTTATTTATTAAATGAGTGTGGAATGTATCATATTAGTCACACAAGAAAGTGTTTCTTGTGACTATGTGACTAATATACATTCCACACGAGTTTAATACAACGTTTTATCCAACACTTTATTAAAAACTTCTTAAATCATTTTCATATTTTCATTCATTGTTGACACTCACAAGTCAATTGATGTAGTATTTTAAATTACAAAGTCGCCATTGTTTTTGTCATTAAGAATTATTTGAAAGAAAAATACAGAAAATGGGTGAAAATGAGGACCTTCCTTTAACACTTTCGCGGACAAAAACTGCATTTGCAGTCATTTAGACTACAATGTGTTGGGAGAGGTGTGCATTTGCAGTCATTAGCAAAAGCCACAAATATGTACATGGCTGCATATGCAGACTAATTTTCTATTTAAAATAATGTTTCTAGCTAGTCTGTGTCCCTACAAATCGCATAGCCCCTAACAAATATATACATAGAGGTCAAATTAAACCCCCCTCCATTTCATGTTTTATGAATGCAATCCCAGACGCACGACTGCTTTTGCAGACATATTTACATGCAAGTTAGTAGGACTTGGAGAATAGTGTGCATGCTATTTCCCTTTACTTTATTTCTAAATAAAATACTTTAAAATACTCATTTTGTTATTTATAGAAGTTAATTAATTATTTAATAATTATTTTCGATAAAATAATTAACGCAATAATTGTATTAGAATGGACAAAATTGTAGAACGTTTATTGAGATTGATCAATGAAGCGTCCACCCCATCTGAATGTACGGATACTGATAGCGATCCTTATGATAGCGACGACAGTATTGTGGATCCAAATTTTGAAGCCATATCCAACAGTTCTAGCTCGGAAAAAAATGTGGAAGACAGTGATGAGGATGTGGCAAATAATATGTCATATGATGATGATGATGATTAGTGGACAAAGGCGGAAGTAGTTATTCCCGATTTTATATTTGATGATACATTATAATAAAATATTAATATTCAAATTTGAACAGTTTATTTGCCCCCAATATATTATTTTATAGGTAAACTGTTGAATCCAAATGAAGGGACAAGTCTATTTTTGCAGACATTTTGATTTGTAGGGACATGACTGCATATGCAGAAATGCCATTTTGGCAAAAATAGGATAATTATTTAAAAAATGTGGTCACTATTTATATATGTAATGCAAATTGAGTCAAATAACGTTATAAAAAAATAGTGTGTTTCTGAGTGGCATTTCAAAAAAAGCAGTGTCCGCGAAAGTGTTAAAACGTATTTACTTAGAAGAACAAGCAGCATCTATGAATTTAATTCCGAAGCAAGTAACCACTAACTCGTGTCGCGTTTTCTTTTCATTAGCCGTACATAACAGCTGTCATGATTGGGTAAAGATAAGTAATCTATTTTAGCATAAATATTAATATTAATTTAAATAAATAAGTTTGATAATGTTAAATTACTTCAATAATAAAATAATTTTGTAAAATTGCTTTTTATTTATATTAAAAAAAACACACAAAAATCAGTAATAATTCCTCCGTGACTTCTAAAATATTCTCTCATGGAGTGACTAATGTTGTATATGTATTAGTTATTTCAAATAACCATAGTAACAAGTATATTATGAGTCGGTGTTGGATAAAAAGTATTTATCTTTGACCTATTGAAACACAAAAAAAAAACAATGAACCGTCGCGGGACGCCTGGCAGACGTGAAACATCGAATTTTTTTTTATTGAAATACTTATTTTAATTGAAGTCATCCTGAAATTTTATTTTTTACAGGGCGCAGTGTGATATTTTTATATTTTCACTATCACTCATATTTAAAATTGCAACGTATTAAGAAACGATGTCCAACTCGAAACGACGCTCTTCTATTTCAAATTCGCTTCGATACACCGATACATACAAGTAAAGTGCTCCATTCTGATTTTCAATTGACGTAATGTACTGTTGCTCTATTCTAATTTTCAGTTGACGGGAGGTAATGTTGCTCTATTTCCATTTGTAATTCGTATTGTTGGAAAAAAAATCTACTGTAACCTTTACACTTTTATTTAATTGACGGAAGGTACTGTTGCTCTAGCCTCATTTTCAATTGATGGCAGGTACTGTTACTTTATCTCCATTTGTAATTCGCTGGAGGTATTGTTGGGAAAAATATTACTGTCACCTTTACACTTTGATTTAGTTGGCGGGAGGTTCTATTGCTCTAGCCTCATTTCAATTGACGGGAAGTACCGCTGCTTTATCGCCATTTGTAATTAGTGGGAAGTATTGTTGATAAAAATCTATTGTTACCTTTACACTTTTATTTAGTTGGCGGGGGGTAATGTTGCTCTAGCGTAATTTCCAATTGACAGTAGGTCACCGATACACACAAGTTAAGTGAGAGTTGAGGCGGCGAGGAGGAAAAGAGCCGACAAGTCACGAGGCTGGCCGAATTAAACGTAGCGTGTTGTTATAAAAGCCGTTCTTACTCTCGTATAAGTACGCCATTAAATGTTTCACATCAAAAAGTCGTTGGTTGTCAAGTTGGAACTATGTATTTGACTGTATGTGAACAAATGTTATCACGACCCTTCCTCTTTGTCAATTATCACGGATCTTTTGAAGTAAGTACTATAATTAGTCATGTAGGGCCATAGTTTCAAAGTGCCCAATAGTACCAAAAAAGTAGCTTGTTACGGTTTTTTTTTTCGCGAATAATTTTTGTTAGAACAAACTCATTTTGGAAGACCCAAACAACCGACTGCTGTTTTTTTTTCAGGATCAAATGAATAAGTCCAATTTTCGTCATCTGTCCAGGCAAAAGATATCGCGAGCAAATCATACGAGAGTGACTGCACAAGTTGACACAATATGCATTTTATATATATATATATATATATATATATATATATATATATATATATATATATATATATATATATATATATATATATTATATATATATATATATATATATATATATATATATATATATATATATATATATATATATATGGTTTCTTTATCTCCTTATGCGGAGCATTGGGCTTCCACCAGGTTCGCCATCGGACTCTGTTTCTGGATAACGCTTTGATTTCGCCCCAGGTTTTTCCGTTCTTTTCGGCTTCTTTTAAAATGGTTCGACGCCATGTATTCCTTGGACGTCCTTGTTTCCTCCTCCCCTGAGGGTTCCACTCTAGTTCTTTCCTCGTGGTGTTTGCAGGGTCTTTCCACAGGGTGTGGCCAATCCACTTCCATTTACGGAGATTGATTTCTTCTTCAATTGGCCTTTGTTTTGTCGTGGCATGTAACTCAGCATTGCTTATTACGTCAGGCCAGAATATTTTACAAATTTTCCGTAGGCATTTATTTATAAAAGTCTGTAACTGGTTGATTATATTTGTTGATAATTCGTATTTTGACGTTTTTTTTCTGAGTTGCGATGAGGACCATATGTTATGTAGGAGGGAGAATGCTTGTCGTGCTTTCCGAATTTTAAAAGATACCTACGTCTTCTTCTGTGCCTCCAGTAGTAGACATAAGGCATCCAAGGTAGCAAAAGGTTTGCACCTGTTCGATTTCCGTGTCATCGATATTGAACTTATTTGTGTTGTTGGTACCAATACGCATCTCTTAGGTCTTTTTTACATTTATAGTTAGGCCTACCTTAGACGCTTCTTCTATTACACGCTGGAGGGTGTTCTTCATATTGATGAAGGTGTGTGTAGTGAGACATATGTCGTCCGCATAGTCTAAATCTCCAATTCTGAGTCTGTGTTGGAAGTCCCACATTATACCGTTGGAGTTTGTTTTGGCTTGTGTTAGGACGTGGTCCAGGACTATGTTAAACAGTAGGGGCGATAAAACATATCCTTGTTTCACACCTGCTTTTAAGCATATTTTCTCGCATAGGTGGCCTGTATATAAAATGTTGCATGTAGCATTTGTGTAAAAACATTTAATTAGATTAAGTAATTTCGGCGGCACGCCTTTACTTTCTAGTATAGCCCAAAGTTTGTCATGGTGGATGCTGTCAAAGGCGCGTTTGAAATCTATAAACATTAAGTAAAGTTTTGACTGCCATTCTATAGATTGTTCAATTAATATTCTGATTATATTGGTATGGTCGTTGCATGACCTTCCAGGTCTAAAGCCTGCTTGTTCATTTCGTATAGTGGGTTCCAGTACTGTTGAGAGTCGAGAGGAGTAGGATTTGTGCTAGTATTTTGGATGCACAAATTAATAGGGTTATCCCTCGCCAGTTTTCGCAGTGTTTTAGATCTCCTTTCTTTGGGAGAAGCACTATTAGGCCTGAATCCCAACCGTCTGGTAGTTTTTCTGATTGCCATATCTTTTCTAATAGAGGTTGTATATTTGATACTAAATTTATATCTGCTTTGAAGAGTTCTGGTGCCAAGTTATCATTCCCCGCTGCCTTATTGTTTTTAAGAGCTCGTATAGCATTGCGTATTTCTGCTGGATTGGGTGGGTTAGTGTCAAACCTGGGGTGCAGGTTTTCAGCTTGTGTTGTTATGGGGTTCTGTGGTGTATGAGTAGTTAAGTTCTGTTCCATTTCACTTCTAAAATATTCTTCCCACCTACAAATTTGCTCTGATGTTGTAGTGAGCATCTGGCCATTTTTATTTCTAAGTGGGACGTTTCTTGTGCAGCTTTTATTAGTCATTAATTTAGTAGTTCTGTAAAGTTCTCTGCTGTTGAAGATTTCGGCTGCTATCTGGGCTTGATAAGCTAGGTTTTCAATCCATTTTCTTTTATCTCTTCTAGCACTATTACGTACGCTTTTGTTAACTGTTTGGTATAGATTGTTAAGGGATTGATCATTGACAGAATTTGTCTGGAGAATTTGTAGTTTTATTTCTTTTCTCTCCAGGATAAGTTTCCACGTTTCATCCGAGATCCATGTAGCTCTCTTTTTGTATATAGAGCCTTTTGACTTTTCCGAAGAATTGTATAGCATTGTCTGTATTTCATTCCAGTGTTGGTTTACGTCGCTGTTTTCGTTACTGCATTTAGAAGCCGAATTCTTTATTTCATTTACGTATTTGGTTTTGAAGCTTGGATTTTTTAGCTTAGCAACATCGAATCTTTTTCTGATGGTTCTTTTCGCTTTTGTTTTGTATGTAGCGATTTTTACCCTTAAGATCCCTACGACGAGGTAATGATCACTCGCTACGTCCGCATCTCTTTTCACCGTAACATCAAGTAAAGATCCTCTCCATGTCTTATTAATGGTGATGTGATCTATCTGGTTTGTGGTTTTTCCATCTGGGGAACGCCAGGTAGCTTCGTGAATTCTCTTGTGGGGGTAAAGTGAGCCCCCAATAACTAGACTGTGGCCAGCACAGAACTCTGTAAAGAGCCCACCATTCTCGTTCATTTCGCCCACCCCATGAGTACCCATAATTTGTTCCATGTTGGTGTTATTATTTCCAATTTTGGCATTGAAGTCCCCCATGGTTACTAGTATGTCTCCTTTGTTTATTTCCTTCATCACTAGGTTAAGCTGTTCGTAAAATTGCAGCTTAGTCTCCAGTAGTGTTGTATCTGTCGGGGCGTAGCATTGTACAAATGTGATGTTTAGTTTTTGTTCTTATTCTTGTAGTTATTATTCGATCTGAGATGGGTTTCCAGCTAATTAGTCCTTTCTTTGTTTCTTTGCTTAAAATAATACCAACTCCCGAGGATCTATCTTCGTCTCGGGCTTTTCCGAAGTACAATAGGACATGTCCTTCTATGGTGTTGAATTCACCTTGATCTGGCCATCTCGTTTCGCTTGGACCAAGTATTTGTAGTTTGTAATTCCTAATTTCTTTCACAACTTGAGCCAGTTTACTAGCATCAAACATTGTTCTTATGTTCCATATGCCGAATCTTGTTCGTTTCTTCGCGTTAAAGTTCGTCGTCGAAAAGTCCGTCCGGTTTATCTTTGCTTCGGTTTCTTTGATAAGTGAGTTTCAGGTGTGCAAAGAATCAGTCTACAGCACCCTAGCTTGATGGAGGGGCTGCCTCCTTATAGCCTTCAAGCATGTTAGGTCTGTGGTAAAGCATCTCCTCTTCACCGTTGATGGGTTATTCCGCCCTTATTCGGTCGCCAGAGCATCGTTTGCGTTACCCAGGGGTTACCACGTGGAGGTGAGGATGACATTTGGAGGAGTTGAATCCTCCCAGTACCCCCAATCTACCTTTTGAGCTTATGTTAAAGTAGAGGGAATCCTACGAGCATGAGCATATAGCTTTCGTATACCAAAATGAATGTGTAAAATGGTTTTGTAGCAGTACCTACAATCCCAATGTTATTACAAGCTTGGCTTCAAATTCCTCTGCATTCGATTCATAGCCAAAACAAAATCCATTGTATCGTTTTATGTTTGATTTAGATTAGCGGTACAATGACGGTACGATGACGGTACAATAACGGTACAATGACGATACGCCAATTACACAAGGCATTTACATTAGACGGTACCACGACGGTACGATCATAATAAAATACCATGACAATACAGTTTTGTTTTTATATATTATGACAGTTTGTGATTGTGGTACGCGTGGTGGTGCGTATGTTGTTTCTCTCAAAAGTAGAAAATATCGTGCAATCTTTAAAAATTTCTCAAATAACGACTTGGCTATAACTGTCCTTATACTTGTCAGAGAAGAAGAAAATTATGTACTTTCTGTAATAATCCGTACTGTAAATTTCACGTTTTTGTTATGAACAGAGAACTTTTGTTCAATAAATGTATATGTACAATCATTTTTCATTTCTAGATCATATTTACTACATTTTGGTTTAACTAAAAGACAAATATGAAAAAGTCAAAAACATGTCAAATGTCAATCACCTACTAGCATATGTTTACTTTCACTCGGCTGATTTTGCCATAAACGTCAACTTTAAGAGCACGTACTCTTCAAACGCAACCTTCCACTCCCCCTTGCATGAAAATACTACGCTGTTACTATGATATATGTACTTAATTGTTTGTATAATCATCCTGAAATTGGAACTTTTAAGTTCTGTTGGATTGTTTAAATAAATAAATAAATAAATAAATAAATAAATAAATAAATAAATAAATAAATAAATAAATAAATAAATAAATAAATAAATAAATAAATAAATAAATAAATAAATAAATAAATAAATAAATAAATAAATAAATAAATAAATAAATAAATAAATAAATAAATAAATAAATAAATAAATAAATAAATAAATAAATAAATAAATAAATAAATAAATAAATAAATAAATAAATAAATAAATAAATAAATAAATAAATAAATAAATAAATAAATAAATAAATAAATAAATAAATAAATAAATAAATAAATAAATAAATAAATAAATAAATAAATAAATAAATAAATAAATAAATAAATAAATAAATAAATAAATAAATAAATAAATAAATAAATAAATAAATAAATAAATAAATAAATAAATAAATAAATAAATAAATAAATAAATAAATAAATAAATAAATAAATAAATAAATAAATAAATAAATAAATAAATAAATAAATAAATAAATAAATAAATAAATAAATAAATAAATAAATAAATAAATAAATAAATAAATAAATAAATAAATAAATAAATAAATAAATAAATAAATAAATAAATAAATAAATAAATAAATAAATAAATAAATAAATAAATAAATAAATAAATAAATAAATAAATAAATAAATAAATAAATAAATAAATAAATAAATAAATAAATAAATAAATAAATAAATAAATAAATAAATAAATAAATAAATAAATAAATAAATTAATAAATAAATAAATAAATAAATAAATAAATAAATAAATAAATAAATAAATAAATAAATAAATAAATAAATAAATAAATAAATAAATAAATAAATTAATAAATAAATAAATAAATAAATAAATAAATAAATAAATAAATAAATAAATAAATAAATTAATAAATAAATAAATAAATAAATAAATAAATAAATAAATAAATAAATAAATTAATAAATAAATAAATAAATAAATAAATAAATAAATAAATAAATTAATAAATAAATAAATAAATAAATAAATAAATAAATAAATAAATAAATAAATAAATTAATAAATAAATTAATAAATAAATAAATAAATAAATAAATAAATAAATAAATAAATAAATAAATAAATAAATAAATAAATAAATAAATAAATTAATAAATAAATAAATAAATAAATAAATAAATAAATAAATAAATAAATAAATAAATAAATAAATAAATAAATAAATAAATAAATAAATAAATAAATAAATAAATAAATAAATAAATAAATAAATAAATAAATAAATAAATAAATAAATAAATAAATAAATAAATAAATAAATAAATAAATAAATAAATAAATAAATAAATAAATAAATAAATAAATAAATAAATAAATAAATAAATAAATAAATAAATAAATAAATAAATAAATAAATAAATAAATAAATAAATAAATAAATAAATAAATAAATAAATAAATAAATAAATAAATAAATAAATAAATAAATAAATAAATAAATAAATAAATAAATAAATAAATAAATAAATAAATAAATAAATAAATAAATAAATAAATAAATAAATAAATAAATAAATAAATAAATAAATAAATAAATAAATAAATAAATAAATAAATAAATAAATAAATAAATAAATAAATAAATAAATAAATAAATAAATAAATAAATAAATAAATAAATAAATAAATAAATAAATAAATAAATAAATAAATAAATAAATAAATAAATAAATAAATAAATAAATAAATAAATAAATAAATAAATAAATAAATAAATAAATAAATAAATAAATAAATAAATAAATAAATAAATAAATAAATAAATAAATAAATAAATAAATAAATAAATAAATAAATAAATAAATAAATAAATAAATAAATAAATAAATAAATAAATAAATAAATAAATAAATAAATAAATAAATAAATAAATAAATAAATAAATAAATAAATAAATAAATAAATAAATAAATAAATAAATAAATAAATAAATAAATAAATAAATAAATAAATAAATAAATAAATAAATAAATAAATAAATAAATAAATAAATAAATAAATAAATAAATAAATAAATAAATAAATAAATAAATAAATAAATAAATAAATAAATAAATAAATAAATAAATAAATAAATAAATAAATAAATAAATAAATAAATAAATAAATAAATAAATAAATAAATAAATAAATAAATAAATAAATAAATAAATAAATAAATAAATAAATAAATAAATAAATAAATAAATAAATAAATAAATAAATAAATAAATAAATAAATAAATAAATAAATAAATAAATAAATAAATAAATAAATAAATAAATAAATAAATAAATAAATAAATAAATAAATAAATAAATAAATAAATAAATAAATAAATAAATAAATAAATAAATAAATAAATAAATAAATAAATAAATAAATAAATAAATAAATAAATAAATAAATAAATAAATAAATAAATAAATAAATAAATAAATAAATAAATAAATAAATAAATAAATAAATAAATAAATAAATAAATAAATAAATAAATAAATAAATAAATAAATAAATAAATAAATAAATAAATAAATAAATAAATAAATAAATAAATAAATAAATAAATAAATAAATAAATAAATAAATAAATAAATAAATAAATAAATAAATAAATAAATAAATAAATAAATAAATAAATAAATAAATAAATAAATAAATAAATAAATAAATAAATAAATAAATAAATAAATAAATAAATAAATAAATAAATAAATAAATAAATAAATAAATAAATAAATAAATAAATAAATAAATAAATAAATAAATAAATAAATAAATAAATAAATAAATAAATAAATAAATAAATAAATAAATAAATAAATAAATAAATAAATAAATAAATAAATAAATATTTTTTTCAATAGAAACAAAACTATACTGTACTATGGTCGTATCGCTAATGTAAATCAGTAAATATCACTGGGCCGTCATCGTACTAAAAACGTAGATGTAAATGGGTCCGTTAAAATACACTGGGCCAAGAAGTATCGTACCGTTATTATACGGTCGGCAGGTATTTAATGAACAACACCTTTTTAAGTTCATCAAAACATTCTTGGCTACTATACATGCTTGAAATTTTAGCTACCCAGTAAACATTTTTGACTTCGTAGATGTTCCAGAACTACGTTATTGTCATTTTTGCACGATCGGGTTATTTTTTATATTTACCGATGGTGCTTCCAAAACAGCAAGTCTTATTTACAAATTACTGAACGGTAAGTGATGTGACTCACGTCGGTAAGTGATGGTAAATACAAAAATCAAAGCTTACTTCAAAAATGACAAATAATTTTTTTTAATATGTCAAAATAATTTTATTTTCGATCGGTAAACTGTCCTTTCCGTTCTTATTACTTAATATACTATTGCGTTCTCAAATTGGTGTTAGAAATGTTATATAGACTGTCCTATGTCCGTCTTTTGGAACATTATTGGAAACGATTCTAAAACATTTTGTAACGTTTATGTGATTTCTGAGTAGAGTACAAATATTCGTTTTGTAATATTTATGCAATGTTTCTACAAACGTTTTTCAGGCGCATATTATATAATAGAGAAATAATTAATAGAACATTTGAAATATATATCAAATGAGACAATATGAGAATCTGAGGATTTTGTAAAAATGTTTATTAAATGTAGGGTAAATATAGAAATAACATTATCTGTTATATTTCTGATTTATTTAGATAATATAATATGTTATAATTTAATAAAATAATAAAATAAAAAATGTTCTAACATTTAATTAATTATAATTATAAAAATACAGTACAAGACACGGGGTCCGAAAGAAAATAAATTGTTGCAGAAATGGCCCTCGGCCTACATGTTAGAATCGCTGATCTAGCATAAAGTTAAATAGGACATTCTTGTGATAGGTATATTAGTTTTACAAAAATAATAAATGATTATGTCACTAATTATGTTCAACAATATGAAATTAAGTCTTATATACTCCATAGTGATGGCCTACGATTTAGACAACGAATTTACTTTTAGAGAGCCGAGATTAGACTGTAACTGTATTACAAAATTTTTACAATAATTATTTAATAAAAAAGATTGATGATTAAACAGTTTTATGTTGGCTCTTGCACGTGGATGTGGAATTTGTCAAAACCATGAAGTCAAATATTCGGCATATTCTGCACGCTTCAGTTGAGGGAAATTTTTCGTAATAGCTCCTGTAATTAAAATAAATAG
The DNA here is from genome assembly GCA_963082715.1 of Harpalus rubripes. NCBI lineage: Eukaryota > Metazoa > Arthropoda > Insecta > Coleoptera > Carabidae > Harpalus > Harpalus rubripes. The sequence goes on from OY720451.1 coordinate 51,617,522, forward strand.
AGGTTAACGATAAATCTATATTAGTAATAAAGCAGGGGAAAAAATAATTCTGATAGAGATCATATCATTTTGATGATCGTCATTTACTACCGGTTTTCAGTAAATACTTAGTTAAACAGATAAATAATAAGATACTTCTCGTTTCAGTAAGCTTAGAGTAAAATTCATGTAATTTAAAAAATCTGTTTACCTTCAAAACTAATTTACTTGGATTTACATAACAAAACAAAAAAATCTGATGTGGCCAACAAACCTTCCCCTATTAATTTTCATTAATTTAAATATACATACGTACATATTTAGTTATACTAGAACCTGTATTAAAATCCATTTCATATAACTATGGTTTTATTTACTATTTTTTTTTAAACATTTCTAGATATTATTAATTTAAAATGATTAGTTCTTCGACAGTGACATTTATCTGTCAGTTACAAACCTTTGAGATATGAACTGTCTAATATAGTAGTTATGTTTGTTTAAAGCACAGGCTCAGTGATTTAAATTATATATTATTTTATAAATTTATCCATAAAATATATAGAAAAAGTATTAAAGCAAACCAATAGAAAATTTAATAATCTTTTTTTTACAACATAAATCTCGAATAAATAACATTTAAAGGTCTTATTCGGAGGAAAACTATTTTGAGCTTCAAGTAAAGTGCCATTTCCGATTATCTGATTTACACCAAAATCTAATAGCTTCTTTCCATATTAGAATAAGGTATAAATATAAAATTTTAAAAGTTTCTGAATGATAGTATTTTAGTTAGAGCGTAAGCAGGATCCAAAAAAAAAACACACACACACACGCACGCACGCACACACGCACACACGCACGCACGTACGCACGCACGCACGCACGCACGCACACACACACACACACACACACACACACACACACACACACACACACACACACACACATCATCATCATCATCGTGAAAATGTTAAAATTGTATTTCAAGGACCTTAAAACGTGGTCATTTACAAATATCTCGATATGCGATTTTTAGCACGATCCCTGTAACTCCATTACAAAGGGTAGCGGGAGGTAAAAACAAAACAAGCATACCTTTAAACCATGTAATCACTCGTGGAAAACAGAATACACTATTCTATGACACTTAAATATTTGAACAAAACGAAACACACAGTAGGCACAAAACACAAACGGCAAGTTCATGAAGAAATGGCGGAACCAGAGCAGAACATAAGCATCCACACAAGGTGCGACTGCGCAGTTGTACAAATTGCGTTCCGTAACGTCTCTGTAATATTTGCAAGTACACATTTCTGCTACATTAGCATACGCAAGGCTTTGAAATATTTCAAAATAATTGTTAATTAAATTATGTTCTGTGGACATCACTGAAACATTTTACTGTTCATTCCAGAAATTAAGTCGTTTTGAACATTTTGGGATGTTGATATTAAATTTCATAATTTTTCACAGTACTGAAAGCATAATCGAAATATAACAAATTTATATAAAAATCGTAAAATAGTTAACTGATTAATAAGTAGTAAAGCTAAATAGTTTTAAAATATATTATTCATTATAAAGTTATAACTAATTAAACATTTTATGACGTGCCAAGCGCTTAACCATGATTCCGGCCAATTGTTCTTACTATGCGCAGATCCGTATTGCGCATATCTTCTATCTCTTTAAATTGAAAAGGTCTATTAATTTGCCAGGTATGTATGTCATCTAAAAATATCAAAGCGCAACTCACAAACGCATATATGAAAATTAGCGCATGAGTCATATATCAAAACGATATACAGATAATATCCACCAATTTGTTTATTTATTTAACATCCCCAAATCTTATCATCGCCTGCAATGTAATTAAGCAATTAGCTTCCACATCGTTATAGTGATTATACCTGTATGGTCTCTAAGCGACGGGACGCCTGATGCGCATTTGTCACACATGAGCGCTGACTAAGCCAACTGGGACCAACTGCAAATTATATCTCCCTCGATATCCTGGACATAAAATCACTCTTCACCAGTACATACAAAGGTTTTTAATAAGAACAAAGTTTTAATAAGTCTGCGGTTTGAAGTGTTTTAATTAGCAAATTCCAAATAGAAATTTTAGAAGTTTTGCAGTAAAAATTATCTGAATTGGAAGAAATAATGAGGTCTGGCGAAAAATTATTAATTTGAATAAGTAAATTCTAAAACTCTCGGTAGAAATAAGTTTAAACTTTTAATTTTTTATTTAAATATTTTAGAAACATGTTTTAAAGTTATATCTGTGGCTTCATTTAGGATCAAGCTGGATCAATTTTTGATCAAAAGGAGATTAATATTGTGTAATCGGCTAAAATATATTTCTATGTTCAAGAGTACAAGAACAACCAAAATCTAACTGAAAAGGGCATAGTAGGAATCGGTATCCATTGTGCCAATATCATGATGTCATATAAAAATACTTATTGCAATAATAACCAATGTAGGCAACATGTCAGATAAATCTTGAAGGGCCTTAATGCATTTTTGCACGCTTTTATTGTAGACGTAATAAAAAATTTGTATACAACTTGAGTAATAAGAATAAGTGTCTTATTTTACTCATAGGATTTCACGCACTAGTCTTCCTATTCGTAAAATATGACTACTTTTCGATTATATTCCATAAATAACTATTACTAAATCACTGATTCTCAAAATAAAAAATGTTGACATGCGTTGTATTTTTTACATTTTCCTCTATTTCTAGGGACAACCTGTCAAAGTTAATCGACTTCGTACATAAAAAGATTTAAGCTACGTTTAAGTAAAAAATCGAAATTTTGACAAAAGTCAAGAATAATTCATTTGAAATTCCATTGTGATACAATCGAGAATGCAATATTATAAGGAACGTTTAATATAATATTTATGTTGATACAACATAAGTACAAGCATCCCAGTCTTTTAGAAATGACGGAATATGTAACTTATTATTGTTTTTATTCAATTGACGATTTTTTTTTAACTTTGGCCATCTCTATTGTTATTTATGTATTAAGGGCATAATCAAAAAATACGTTTTTTTTTTGTTCTCGAAATTCGAGGATTCAATACATAGGCGCCGACTACGTGGGGGCTTCGGGGCTCGAGCCTCCACACGGAAAAATCTGTAGGAGTTCTGCCTCCACACACAAATTATTTTTAATCAACAAAAAGTAATAAGCTAATACATCAATTAAGTACTTATTCAAAGTAACAATGCATATTATTTTATTTATTTTATAAATTTTTCAACTTGTCATATTGTATTATCTAAAGTACTGTATAATTAACGCGTCGTGCGGACTAGTAAATAGTACTGCTACCTGCGTTGCCAGTTTTAAAATGCAGTATTATCGGAAATTAATATTAAATTATCAGATTTTAGTGAAAATTATGGTAGATTTTGTAGACTCATGAGAAATAAATTTTGTATATATTTTCAACATACATATAATTGAAATTTATGTTTCTATCTGTCTTATGTTGACTTTCGCTGTAAATTTTAAATCTTATGATAAATTCACATCTTTTGTACAATATTATTTATTTAAGTACCAATTTTAAGAAATAAAGTTTTATTAGGTAAAGTTTATGTTGCCCCTTTTTAGCTCCCACAGGAAAATCTAAAAGTCGACGCCTATGATTCAATGGGTATTCGGTTTCGTTGCGCTGGTGTTGTGAATTTTATTTATAACAAATTTTAATTTAGTGTCAAATGAAATTATTATTATTATTATTATTATTATTATTATTATTATTATTATTATTATTATTATTATTATTATTATTATTATTATTATTATTATTATTATTATTATTATTATTATTATTATTATTATTATTATTATTATTATTATTATTATTATTACTCCATTATACTCTCTTAATCGAGAATCTCCAGAGACATTTGCGTTTCTAGCAAATGTAGGTAGAGCACAGTGAATTTATTACCTTATTCACCCAGATTCCCTACACCCAAAAATTAGTTAATGTATTTGAAAGTGAGTGAATATACTTTCTCTCAAGAAATATAATAATTTCTCTTATGTTACATAGAAATATATTATCTATATAAATTTCAATTTCCGTAAGTAGCGCTTAAATTTCTGCAGTAGCATTTGGAATTGGAACATCTTCGGAATATTGTAGTAAAACCTTGTCACTTTTCATATTAATTTTAACATTCTGTTTAAATTTTTCACCAGTAACAATAGCAGACATTGAATAAAAATTTTTAATGATAGATAATAGATTTGTTTCAGTTGGCTATTGGCTACAATTTATAACAGGCTGTTAAAATTAACATGGTACCGTACAGAAAACCCATTAAACTTAAACTTTTTTCCTATATTTTCTTCGCGAATTATTCTTGAATATTTTAAATTAATATTAATAAAGCAATTTTATACTTCAGAAGTTTATAAAAATAATATCGTTTTTGTACTGAATTTAAATGAACTAATAATTCTTTTATTTTCTCAGCAAACTTTTAAAATTAAAATAAAAAACTTTCAGAATACAAAACACCCTTATAATTATCATCCTTCCCTTTGCAAAAACTAATATAAAGTTTCCGTGTTAATATACAAGAAACATCTGGTGAAAATCTTCCAACATCTTGTCCTGTAAGGATCAGGACACAAGCGTGACCCTTCTGGCGTTATCCTGCTCAGAACTAGTGAACGGTTTGTGTTGTGAACGTGATGAATCAACGTCACAATATCACGCACTTCCGTTTCGTTTCGATGCCAAAAATTCTCAAAGAAAAATGTGATTGAAGTAAAAATACGTTGACATTGTCGACAAAAAATTTCAGATTCTATTTTTTACTTCTACGTTATACTGAATCGTAAACGTCTTATTACAGAGCTCTGTCTCTTCTAGTGGTAAATAAAATTTACGGGCTGTTAAAACCATAGCAACATGTATACAGATTTATTTATTCATTATTTTGCTTCGCCATTTTTTCCAAAAACTATTTCAATCAAATAGTTTAATGAATTGTGTTATAGGTTCCAATATTTTTTTTCAAATTATTTTCGATTCAGTATATCATAAAACATTGTACAATGCTCTACCGTTACCCGAAATTTACGTGTACGCAAAGATAACAAGCTCGCTTCTCTCGCTCGTTAGGTACCGTACACGCCCGTTAAGTTCTAAGTAACGGTCTTGCAATGTAAATTACTATTATTAAAAAGTGCTTACCTGCCAGAAATTTGAAAAGTTTCAAAACGTTAGGAAAAGATAGCTATTGTTAGTAGCCAAATTCGCCAAACATGGGATTTCATGATGTAACCATCTTGTTCGAACAGGAAACAACTAATGATCATTTAATTTTTGATTTAATTAGTTGAAAGTATTATTCAATTTTTATATTTTATCATATAATTTTTGATTTAATTGGTTGAAAGTGTTATTCAATTCTTATATTTTTATTAGTTTTTACGTAATTTGTTACTAGCCGCCAGCAGTCGTGAAGTGGTACGTTTAGTATATTGACTTGACGCTTGTAGTGAATGGCCGCTGAATATTTGCAGTGCTGTGTATCCTTTCTCATGGGGTGAAATAAAAGTTGTTAAAAGTGTTTAAGGAAGTCTGTGTTCACACCTTTACCGTTCTATTTCAGGACAGTGTTGAATTGTGTTGGTTTTGTGCAGTGCTGTGTGTTTAGTGCTGTGTTTTTGATTTTTTTATTACTGCCCTGCGCTATTGTCTGTTTTTGTGTGGCTAATTATGTCAAAGTTGGAATTAATAAATTAAATGAATATAAATATAAATATAAAAAATACTACATTACGAATAGTCTGTCTTGTGTGACTTTGACTGTCATGTGTCAAAGTTTAGATTAATAAATTAAATGGAAATATGTATGAAATATAGTGCATTGCGAATAAACTAACGAACCTGATACCTACAAATCTGATCTACACTACGCTTGTATCGACAGAGCATTAGTATACTTTTTACGAAAATGTACAATACGCCACGGCACTGTACATCTGTACATTACGTTACGGCTTACGCTGTATAAATCCAGCATTACTTGATTTGACATTTAAATTATTAAAATAATAGCTTACTAGATCTCTTTTTACAATACATTTTTGAATTAATATTACTCACCAAAAGCGTTGATTGAATAAATTTATCAACACAAAATCAATAATAGTATTCAGTATTCTCTAAAATTCAACGTATGTGTCCCATAAAATTTTACGAGACAGTTCATCCCGTATTACAAGCGCAGTTTTTTAATAAAAACAATAAAAGCGCTTTTATAAAGCGTGCTGTTACATTCTGTTTTTATGAGGACTGTGTTCCATAAAAGCGCTTTTATTATAAAAGTGCGCTCGTAATACGAACACTGACCCCTGTTTTCCCAATATTAAATGCTTACACCTATCTAGGATTTTCGTATTCACTTTGCACACAATATGTAGTTTTACAATGTTCATGAAGTAAAATAAAGTATGTTTAACAATGTTTGAGAGATGAACACTGATTAATTTTTTTTTTATAAATGTTCTACAAAAGAGTTACAAGACCTCATCAATAACCAATAAGTAGCCCATAACGTAGGTTAAATCCTATTCTCCATAAAATCATTAATAATATTTTGAATCAAAATTTGCAATAATGAGAAAACTAACAATCTAAAATCACTCTTTTGTTCCTTGGCCGCTTTATTATCTCATCCTTCATTATTTCGATTTCTTTCTATTGTTCTACCTCTTCCGAAAGAAAGAACAGCGAATTCTCGAAGATAATGTAATTAGAATACACAGGCGCATTATATTCAATGAAATTAGAATTTAATTGTAATGAATAAAAATGATTCCTCGAATCAAATAAATAATGGATTCACTTAATGCCCTCGATTTGAGGTTAATTATATTTGTTAATTATTACAAACGATTTCTTTAACATATGATTTATTGCTATTATTTTATAATTAAAATATTGACCCGTATTCGCAGCGCACTTTTATAATAAAAGCGTTTTTATGGAGCGCGCTTTTACGTTAAGATGAGTGTGCTCCATAAAAGAGCTTTTATTATAAAAGTACACTCGAAATACGGGCCATTGTCTTTGCATTTTCAACATTGAATACATAAATACATATGCATTTTCACTTCTGGAATGTAAGTAGTTTAAATATGTTGACTTACCTAAATAATATGCGTTGTTAACGAATAAATTTGAAGATATTTTAAAAACTTTAAAACTGTTACATATAAATATATATTTATACATTAAACCGAATTGTTGCGACACTTTGTATTACTATTATAACTACAATAGAAATATAAACATCAAACACACTGAAAACAAAACAAATGACATTAGTTAAATGAAAATTAACTCCCTAGATGAGGTACATTGAAACAGCTTTTGCATTAATTTATTAAAATTTAGTTAAAATTGATATCATTTTAATTAAACATATTTTCATTAGGTACATTTTTAATATATAAATTAGTTTACTTTATAATGAAAACTTTTATTTTTAATTATTTAACAAATAGTGTACTGATTAGGGATTTACCAAGCCAAACTACTTGGCTTGAAACAAAAAAAGGTTGGCTTGGCTTGAAACTTCAAGCTTTTTTAATGTTAGGCTTGGCTTGGGTTTGATGGAAACAAAGTTTGGCTTGGCCTGAAAACTTCAAGCTTTAAATACTTTAGGCCTGGCTTGATTTTCAAGCTTTATTAAGCCTTTTCACGCTATTTCAAGCTTTTCAAGCTCATGCGCACAATAGTAGCTGTTCGGTATTAAGATTTTAATATAAATATTCGATGTGATTTGTATTAAATATATCGATATACCGATAAATCTGATATATCGATCAATATATTGATATGTTATGTCGATGTTTCATTGAATCGTAACGATGTATAAACCACGTTTTGCTTTACTTAAATTTATTGTGGTACAATTAAAAAATATCTTCTTATGCGTAAAGTTAAACAAAACGATAAAATAAAATTTATGAAACTACCAAGAGTGTTTTCTTTGTAATTATTTAAATATAAAAATATTGAAATGTATATTTTATTCATTTATTTTATTTTTGAGAGTAAACATCATACATTTTATATTAATGTAGGTATGGTAAAGGATAAAACAATAAAATTGTATTATCATTTATCATTATGTATTTAAAAACTATTACAACATTTTATAAATATATTTTGTACTTGATTGTGTGCGCGAACTACAATGTGCGATTAGTTGGTTCAGATTGAGAAAATAAGTGGTCTTTGCATAATAAGAATGATGAAGTATATAGTTTCCTATTTACAAATTTTTGAAGGTTACTAAACGTTACCAACATAAAATTACGGTTTTGTCGGCCTCGTCAACATTTCTTATGAAAAGCTTGAAAAAGCTTGTTTTCAACCAAGCTACTAGACACTCGAAGGTTTGGTTTGGCTTGAAAATTCAAGCTTTTTACCTTCCGTCACCTTTAAGTAAGGAAGGTATTGTCTTTGGTCAAAAAATTCGGTGGTGAGTTTTTGATGAATAAGCACGTTTTAGGGTCCCTACAATACGATTTTACTATTTTTACGATGATGTCTGTATGTGTGTGTGTGTGTGCATGTATGTGTGTCTGTGTGTGTGTGTGTGTGTGTGTGTGTGTTTAACAAAATTTTCGTCTACGATAACTTCCATTCTACAATTCTAAAAATTATAATTCTTTCGTATTTCTCTTCGTTACATCCATGTGAAGAGCTGATTAGATTTTGGTTAGAATTGGAAAACCGGAAGTACCCTCATTTGAAGATTTTAACAGTTTTTCTTGAAAAAACTATGTTAAATATCATTTTTTCACGTTTAATGTTATTATAAATATTAAAGAATATTTTATTCTCTATACGATTTGACTGCATTTTATACTTCATATTAACTGGATACAGAGTTAAAAAATCTGATGTGGCCAGCACATTACCTTCCGTCAGTTCTATGTATTTTGTATAAATGTCATACAGAAAGTTCCTTGCAAAAGATTCAATTTCTTGTACATTACCTTAAGGCAGTTTTTATATCATATTTGAGCGTTTCTCGGTCTGAATCGACGATTTTGTATGTAGACTTTGGACACAAATTCTACCTGTAGTTTCGATAGCACTTGGTTATTTAGGGTACAGTAAGTCAAAATACACTGATTTTTAGTGAATACAAACTTTTGGAGGCACTCCGTGGTGCACCCTCCAGCGCAGCTGGAGTGCCGATTTGTACTATGGAAGTTACTGCAAAACACTCTAAAAACACGTAATTCGAGTAGAAAACGCATTTTCATGTGTTTTGGAGGCATGTTTTGAGAAACAGTTTTTACTTCAGATTAGAACGTTTCACGATCTGAAACGACGATTTTGTATGTAGACTTTGGAAACATATTCTACCTGTAGTTTCGATGGCACTTGGTTATTTAGGGTACAATAAGAAAAAATCTGATGTTCTATGTATTTTGTATAAATGTCATACAGAAAGTTCCTTGCAAAAGATTCTATTTCTTGTAGGTACATTACCTTAAGGCAGTTGTATGTATTTTATACAAATTCCATGCAGAAAGCAAAAGATCCTATATTTTCAGTAAAATTATAACACATACATACTGTCAACTGTACTTGACACTGACACCTTTCAATCAGAATTTTCTTAATACATCAGCTGTTTCCAGAGTAATAGCATAGCTAGCTAATATATGATATTTAATTTCTTTATCATTTTTTAACTCTATATCTATTTAATATGAAATATAAAATGCATTCAAATCCCATAGAGAATAAAATATTCTTTAATATTTATAATAACATCAATGTGAAAAAATGATATTTAACATCGTTTTTTCAAGAAAAACTGTTAAAATCTTCAAATGAGGGTACTTCCGGTTGACCAATTCGAACCAAAATCTAATCAGCTCTTCACATGGATGTAACGAATAGGAATACGAAAGAATTATAATTTTTTGAATTGTAGTATGGAAGTTATCGTAGACGAAAATTTTGTTACACACACACACACACAGACACACATACACACACACACACACACACACACACACACTCACACACTCACACACACACACACACACACACACACACGCACACGCACACGCACACGCACACGCACACGCACACGCACACGCACACGCACACGCACACGCACACGCACGCGCACGCGCACGCGCACGCGCACGCGCACGCGCACTCGCACACGCACACGCACACGCACACGCACACGCACACGCACACGCACACGCACACGCACACGCACACGCACACGCACACGCACACGCACACGCACACACACACACACACACACACACACACACACACACACACACACACACACACACACATACAGACATCATCGTAAAAATAGTAAAATCGTGTTCTAGGGACCCTAAAACGTGCTTATTCATCAAAAACTCACCACCGAATTTTTTGACCAAAGACAATACCTTCCTTACCTAAAGGTGACGGAAGGTAAAAATTATAAAGAAATTAAATTTCATAAAGTAGCCATAGCTATGGAAACAGCTACTACCTATATTAAGAAAATTTTGATTGAAAGATGTCAGTGTCAAGTGAAATTGACATAAGGTGTACGTTCTATCAGTGTCAGAAATATTCCTACTAGAATAAGAATATTCTTAAAGCAGTAGAACGCTCAGTGGCAAATAACTGTCAAGTAAAAAATAAATACGATAGAACAGTGGGAGTGTTTATGTGTTATTGTCAGTTAACAACTAAAGCTAACTTTGTATGTTTATTTTGGATCTTCAAAATGTTGTTATTACAGAGATTATAATTATATAAAAATATATTAAATAATAAAAATGTAAAGGAGGTATATCTTTGAGCACAGTCTAATCTGAACATTGACAAATGTAACAGAAAGGTACGCGCGACAGTCGGCTAGTACAATTTTGAATTTATCTCCAATCTATATATCTTCCAACCAGCGCTTCCAGCTCTGAAGTTGGAATGATTCGTAGGAATATTCAGATTTTTTTGACGCAAAAGAACGATCATTGAGGTTCTAGTAGAAGAAGTAGTAAGATTTCTGACACCGATGGAACGTACCTAAAGTGTGTTTGTCTTATAATTTTACTGGAAATATAGGATCTTTTGCTATAAATTTTCTGTATGGAATTTGCATAAAATACATGCAACTGCCGGAACGTAAAGTACAAGAAATATAATCTTTAGCAAGGAACTTTCTGTATGAAATTTGTACAAAATACATAGAACTGACGGAAGGTAATGTGCTGGCCACATCAGATTTTTTAAATGTTAAGCTTGGTTTAGTTTGGGCTTGATGGAATAGAAGCTTGGCTTGTCTTAAAAACTCAAGCTTTTTCGAACGGCAGGTTTAGCTTGATTTTTCAAGCTTTTTCAAATCAAGCCAAGCTAAGCTTTCAAGCTTCAAGTCAAGCCTTTGAATCTCTAGTCTCTAGTACTGATTTAAAAATCAGCAGATTTTAAATAAATAAATAAATAAATAAATAAATAAATATATTATCACGGCTTATTACCCATTTTTGGGGGGTTTGCCAATCTGCTTTGTACACAGATATCGGTAAAGATGATATATTTGCACCGTGCGGGCGCTTACCAGGCGTCACCTCACGGGCACTCATTGCTGGCGTGGAGAGTGCAACACAGGAGTCAATTTTGTGCCATTTAAAATTGGAAATATTTGGCGTCGTTCGGGATCGAACTCGGTTCCCCAGATTCTCGACCCGACACTCAGGCACGCGGCACTGTTGAAATTAGAAATACAAATAAAATGGTGATTTATTGTTTAACTTATTATAGTAGCGTATATCAATTCAATTATTTGTGTGAAATTAGTAGACAAATTAATTAGTTATAAACATTATTTAATGCAGATGATCTAGTTAATTTATAGGTATTATAAAAAAAATGTTGAATAATTAATTGATTATTGAAATTATCATTACATACCTACACGTTTATAATATCTTTATATCATCTAAACTGATTAATTACGTATAAAATAATTATAGATTTATATTTTATATCAGGTACTGCTTTACCTATTTTTTGGGTATAATAGTTATTTGTGTATCAAGAGCGTAAAGTGAATCTGTATTGCTCGTGCTCTTAAATTGAAGCGCGAGAGTAGCGAGCGCTACAATCGAGCTAGAGCAATAAAGATACTTTACGCTAGAGATGCACACATAATTTTTTCTACGACTTTACTAACGAAATAAAAAAATAATAATACCTATTTAGTAAGTTCAATTCAATCTTAACCAATTTCCTGTTTTGTTTTGCTGTAACCATGACGATATGAGTAAATAAATAATTCTGATGCCAACAATCATTGTTTTATGAAAAGTTTTCACACATACATCAAAAATGTGTTCAAAAATCTCCGAAAATAGTGAAGATAGTGATTTTTCTTGCACTCCTCCAGATATATTCGAAACGGCGCAAAATGCTTCCTTGAGTTTATTACCTGCAAAATCAAGAGCATTATACGAAAAGAATTATAACCTCTTCATTGAATGGTGTAAGTTAAAAAAAAATCAAGAATTACAGTGAAAATGTTTTAATGGGTTACTTTTTGGAAAAATCTAATGTAATGAAATCGTCTTCTCTTTGGTCCATTTATTCCATGCTAAAATCAACACTAGCAGTTAAGAACGATATTGATATCAGCAAATTCAAGAAACTAATTGCTTTTTTGAAACAAAAATCAGTTGGTTATTACATCATTTACAGGCCATTGTTTCCGCAGATCCTCTGCTACATTACTAGCTAATTCCGGAGCTGACATTATGACTCTAAAACGTCATGGTAGCTGGCGTTCATCAGCTGTTGCAGAAGGTTATGTTGATGAAAGTTTGAAAAATAAAATTGATACAGCGCATCAAATTTTAACAAACAAGGAGAATCAAACTTCTGCCACTGCCACACTAACAGAATCTAATTTATCCTCGTCAGCTGTTTCAAGCTCTGAAATAAATATACAAAACTGCCAAAACTGCACATTCAATTTTAACATTGTCGGTCAATGATTAAATCCACTAAGTTTGTTAATTATGAAATATATTTATAGTTGTAATTAAATGTACATTCACCAACAGAATAAAGTTGTAACTTAATTAAATAAATAAGTTGGTAGCGTAGCTAACTTCGTATTGTTTGTAACACATTTGTAGTGTAAAACTGAACCTAACGTATATTTTAGATTTCGTAAGTATTGTTTTAATAAATTAAAATTTCAACAATAATATGTATTTATCTAAGCGAGCAAATTAAATACTTTACCCCGCGTTGCTATGGGAGACGCGCCGTAAAGTATTTTTTTGCTCGTTCCTTAGTAATCATTAACTTTACGATGACAAAAGAGAGCATAAGTATCAACTTTTCATGGTGGTCGTAGAAAAAAAATATTGCTCAAAAATCAGAATAGGTGATCTATTTTGATAATCCTTTGTCTCTTTTTATTATATAATATGTACCTGCAATTAAAATGAGGATCTCGGGAACTGTAAGGGTGTCCCTTTTCCGACCCTCGCCATTGGCATCTTGGTTATCTTAAGAGATACGAACTCGCTTAATTAACCCAAAGTTTATCTAGTGACATATGCATTTTTGGGAAAAAGAAATACATCCTAGGTCTATTTGTCTACAAATGTAACAACTTTACACTAATTTCTAGTTTAAACATCTTCGTATCTCTTAAGATAATTGAGATCCTAATGGTGAGGGTTGACAAATGGGCAACCTATTTATAGGCTTCCCAGGATAACTTGTCCAACATGGGGCTCTGGAGAACCATAACAGATACGAAGTCGATTAAATTAGACAAAAGTTGCTCTATTATCATTTTAATGATGTTTAGTTATTAGAGAAAAAAGTGTAAGTTTTGCAATTTTTTACCAGAATATCTTTCAGGTGTGGAAGAAAATTAGATTTTGGTTTTTAGTTCTCGAAATCCCCATGTTGAACATGTTATCTTGGACATTTTGTATAAGAAATCCGTTGGGAAAAAATGTCTCTAAATTATTTTCAATACTCATTCAGAATTATGACAACAATACAAAAATTTAAGGAGGGTACTTATTTAGAATAGTATGAAGAAAGTTAAAAATATCCTGACCTTAGTGAGTCCACGACAAATATAATTTGTTTATTTTTTTTTCAAAATTACTATCGCCTCAGTACCATTCAAGTATTAACTTTTTTCCTTATGCAAAACTATTTTTCAAAATTTCAAATAGTTACCGCATGGCATTTAGTCCTGACAGACCCCACCCGATCAAACTTGTAACAATAATATATACTCGTATATCTTAGAAACCGGCATCTTGAATTTTATTCTGACATCACTTTTAAGTTTGTCTCATCGTCTCATCAAATCATGGAACTTTTATATGAAACATTTTTTAATATCTTTTATAATTATGGAGTTATTTGATAATTTCTAAAATCGCGATTTTCTGTTTTCTTTTAATAACTTTCAAACTATTCGGAAATCTGAATGACCACTCAAAACTATACAATATTGCCCATTTAACCGACCTCGTAGCCCTAATTGCTTCCGAGATCTCAGTGGAAAGCCAATTAATTTGGGATATATATATAGAACTATAACAGCTACAAATACGATTATATGGGCAAAAATTTCTATTTCACAAGAAAAATTATTTTTTTGGACCAGTGGTTCTCAAAGTACGGGACCTAACTTTTTTATTTCAAACGAGAACATATGTTATTTATTTTCTCATTCGTAAGAGAATTTAATTCTGAATTAGGAGCAATATTTTTATTCCCTTACATAACGATTTTTTTTAGAAAAATGCATATAAAGTTTTATATTAATTTGATTAAAATATGGCTATAATAAGAAGGTCATGAATGAAAAAAACGAATACGTGTTATTTTTTACATAGAATTAGAATGCCATGAAAGAAATACGTGAATATTTTGTTTGCGTTGACATTATAATCAATTACAAAAACAAAATATTCACTTCTTTGATCAGTGCACTCTTATGGACCTTTTCAATTTAAAGAGATAGAAGATATGCGCAATGGAGGTCTGCGCATAGAAAGAACAATTGAGATATATGGCGTTTGTTTCTAAAAAAAATAGACGTAAAATGTGAGAATATCTCAGATAACTTTAAAAAATTTTATAGAAATAAGTTACAAAAGCTTTTATTGAAGTTAATATGTCTAACGATTCAAATTTTCACTGAGAATACAAGTATTTTAATTTTATATGCAGCGATAGAAAGAGATAGGTGTTAAATTGAAAAGGTCCATTCTATGTAATAAAAATAACATGTATTCATTTTTTTCCATTCGTGGCACTTTTATTATAGCTATATTTTAATTAAATTAGTACAAAACTTTGCATGCATTTTTCTCAAAAAAAATTTTAAGTAAGAGTATAAAAATATTATATCACTGAATTCAGAATTAAATTCTCTAACGAATGAGATAATAAAAAATATATGTACTCATTTAAAATAAAAAAGTTTGGGCCCGTATTTTGAGAATCACTGTTCGAAAAACATAATTTTTCCTTTCTTTAAATTTGTCTTGTGAAATAGAAATTGTTTGCCCATTTAACCATCTTTGTAGGTCTTATAGTTATCGAGATAGCAATGGTGAAAAATGAACAACCTGTATACAGGCTGGTGGCGGTTAGGGGTGAACATAGGGAATTAACATGGGATTTTAGTTTTTTGCAATTTCCTGCTCTCCTGCTAATTTTACGGCAAAAACTGTAGAGTACAAAATTGTTCAGAATTAAAAATTGCATACAAAAATGTATTTACATTTATTATTATGTTTTTTATTTCTTCACAATTTTAAAAAGAAATTTCAAAATTTCTGTTAATTTGTAGCAATAGTCATGACTTACAACTCAAATGTTTAAACATAATATGTCTTTCAATTTCTGTCAAATTTTCGAAATTTTCTCTAATAAAAAGTTAATTTAATAATGAATGTTTATTCGAATGAGGAACGAGTTTTCATTATAAAAAATTATTATGGTGGAAATAGTTATAGAAGAATACGTGATTTGTTTTCCATAAAGTACGAAAATACACCAATTCCTAGTGTAGCATCAAAACTTGTTAAAAAATTTGTGAACACAGCTAGTGTAGCTGTGAACGAAGGTAATGAAGGAAATAATAATAATAATAGAAGACGTCATAACGAAGTGAATGAAGAAATGGTATTGCTATGATAAATTAAAATACTACGTATAGTATATTGGTTTATTATTAAATGGTATACCTAATAAAATATGCGTATTAAAATTAAAAGTTGTTTGTTTTTATTTAATTTTTAAGTTAGATTAACGCATGGTTGACGTATATAAAAAAAATTTGACAACCAGAAAACAATAAATTCCATGGCTGTTGCTACAAAATAACAGAAATTTTGAAGTTTTTTTTTTAAATTGTGAAGAAACCAACAACATAATAATAAATGTAAATACATTTTTGTATGCAATTTTTTTGAACAATTTTGTACTCTACAGTTTTTGCAGTAAAATGAACAGGAGAGCAGGAAATTGCAAAAAACTAAAATCCCATGTTAAATCCTTATGTTCACCCCTAACCGCCACCACCCTGTATATATGCATAGAATTTAATTTTTTAGTTTTTATATTTTTTATAATAATTTGTATATTTTTAAATAAATATTTTTATAACAAATTTTTATTTTCATTTATTTACGCGTTGTTTTCAAATTTTGGAGAATATTCGGTAAAAGTGTAAGCTTTTTTTTCAATTTTAAGTAACAAGAAAAATGTGTTTGGAATTAATTCTGTATTAGGTAGTATATAGAAAAAAGTTCGTAGAAAACATATTTAAGCGAAATAAGCACTGGAAGGCATGTTGGTGCTTTCAGATGATATTTTATTTTGGTCTACACAGACCATACCCGATCGACAGTGTTTCAGAACGGGCACCCAATACTCAAAACATAGTTTTATTTTATATTTGTTGTTTATACCTACCTTAGTATGGCTCTTTACACGTTCCTAAATTGTGGTGTCAGTTTTTGTTGTATATTTGCAATTATTGCACACAACCGTAAAATTTGCTCGTATTCACTGCATGTACGCTTGCATTTCGAGATTGGGCTTTTGGAGTTACCACTTTTCACTTCACTTGACTCCATCCTGCATTTACCTAACGCGCCATTTTAAAACAGAATCACTCCATGTAATTACCGAATAGTGCTGTTGACAAAATTCGAATTATATAAGCTTTATACTTTTTCGAATTTTGTAATTCGATAGTTAAAGCTGCCATCTATTTATTCGTGTTTTACAATGACATGACTTGTTTAAACTTGCTCTCTGAGTCCAAACATCGAGATTTGTCGCTTATTTGTTGAAAGTAAAATATTCTTAAATAACATATCGCCGCGAAGTACAATTTTGAAATATTTTTTCTGAAATTAATAACAAAGCAAAGTGTAATAAATGCCAATTAACTTACACTTAAAAATATGTAATTCTAACTTCGTAAATACTTGAAATTGGAATTTTGAATGTGAATCAATCAAACGGATAAAGTATACATTTTTTAATTTATTTTAATATCTACTGCATTTCAAATGCACCTGTAACTTTATCTTTAACACTTATCTGCACATGCTTTCTCTAAATTTGTTATCTATCTTTGTCTAGTAACCATGGACGCTGAGCGTCAGTACGCCAGTCGACGCCGTGGGAAACAGACGCTTGTTAGTGAGTCCGATAAGTGACCGTGTGTGAGTGGTGCAAGAACCATAACAGAGAAGATGCAGCAATAAGGTAGGCAACATATTTTCATCATTGTCAGAGTGGTAGCAGTTTTCGCGGGATAATTTAAAAATGATTTAATACTTACGGTTGAACTCACTTAAGAATATTCTTTTCATTTTATGATATGAAATAAGTGTAATGAAGTATTCTACATAATTTGTTTATTAATATTCAATCAGATAGTATATATCTTGATCTTGATATATTTTCAAAGCAGATGTCTTGCTTGTAATAATCTGATACTTCGTAATATATTTATATTATGGTAACCGCTCTGAATAAAGTATAATTCTAATATGATTTTATAACACGTAAGGTAATGTTCCTTTTCAACATAAGTAGTACGAGATGCGAGGGAAGTCTCACTCGTGTTGTTATGGTCACAAGTAGTGACATTCCGTAACAATTGAGACACTAACGCAACGAAATATTAAAAGTAATATACTTATTTAATTTAAAATATGAAAAATCATATTTGAAAGGCATAAAATTGTATAAATTATCAAATAAAGAGACAAACACATTTTGGTATTTCAGATTACTAATGTTATGTCGTTGATAAATATATATTACAATACTATGGTGTAGGTGTGAGAAATCCCTATTTTTAATAGTTATTTGTATATCAAGGCCGCGAAATCACTCTTTAGCGTACCGAGAGAAAAATTGTCGCCAAGGCCGCTTGCGGCCGAGGCAAGACAATCTCAAGGGCGCTAAAGGATTTCGCGGACAAGTTAAACACAATATTTTTTGTGCAACCGTAAAAAATATGTAATTACAAATTTTATTAATTTTAAACAGTTTCAATATAAATAGAAAGTTAGCTTTCAAGGTGGCTATGGGATTAACATTTGATAAACAAAACCATGCAATTCTCAAGTGTCAAAGTGGTTGTTTACCTAATTTCGCGACCGCTATCATGACAGCGGTCGCGAAATTGAATTTCGCGGCCTGTATTGCGCCTGCGAAATGCTTATTTCGCGTCCGGTTGCACAAAAAAATATTTATCGATATATTGGTATAGAATGACTAGCTAATGAAATTTGACGTTTAAATTATTTTTTATCCTACACGTATTGAAAATAACATTTTCCTGCGTGTTAGCACGCACGTAAGTGGACATTTGCATACCTAGGGAAGAAAAAAATTGTACATTTCATTTCAATATATCTAAATAAATAAAATGTATTTAAATGTCTAAATAAAAATGTGTTTAAAGCATATCTGACATTTTATTGTTTGTATTGGTTTTTATTTGTATAAGTAGTTTTTCTTTTTTGATACAAGATTTAATTTAAGGTTAAGTTAAATGTCAAAATTTTCAATCTTCGTTTTATTATGTTTGTTGTGTAGGATAAAAAATATTGTGTGCTACATGGTAGGAAAGTTCTTTTCCAGTCCTCAGGAAGTATCCAGCCTCGACTACGTCTCGGCTGTATACATATCCTTCGGACCGGAAAAGTACAACTTTCCTACCTAGCAGCACAAATAACTATTACACAAGCGCTTTCTATTAAAAAATTTTCTATATCATTTGATTTAAAAGGAAAATGATCTTTATGTATTCCGTTAGAGAAGATTAGAGTACACCTTTCCAATTCAAACAGATAGAAGATAAGCGCAAAGGGGACCTGCACATAGTAAGAACTGGCGGGACTTTGAAAAATTTTGTCGGGTGCACTTACCGAACAAAAATTGAGGTAAAAATACAATTATTTATATAAGAATATATTTTCACTTGCCGGCAGCAGTACGATGCGGTACAAAACACCTTAATCGCGTCATCTTACATATTAAAAAGTTTTTTCATACACAGTAACTTGCACAAAACGATAAACTCAATAACTGTCTGAAACGTTTTAATAATTCAAAATGACAATGAAAAAATGACATACTAATAATACTGGTGTCGCCATCTCTTGTACGGAAGCAAAACTAAAATTGCTATCTCGGTATCCGCCATTTGCGTTTCCCGGGCCGTTTGAAATCAGAGACAGAACATGGATAAGACACTTTTTAACGTATAAACCAAGGAATAATAATTTGATTTAAACGTCAACGCCACTGGGTAAATATTAACATAGAGGGCAGTGTAGTAGATAATTAGGTATCTGTAATTCTACGACATATGTCATTAGTATTTATAGTGTGTTAGAAAGCAATGCCACTATTTACGTACATCTGTCACATCACATAAACTAAATAGACATATGTGAAATAATCTTTCTCTTGCTAATACAAAAGGTTGCTAAGCTACTCTTGTAAAGTGATGTGTATTCTTTCTTCGAACAAATGACCTTGAATAGGCATATTTCGTGAATAATAGTTTATGCATTTTATTTCTGACAGCTGTCCACTAAATTCATTTGTTATGATTGATCTATTACAAATTCAACGTCATTTATGACAACCAGCAAAATGTTGTTTTTAGAACAACTTGATTTTTAGATTTTAATTTATTAAAAAGCTGGTTCGTAATTGGTCGACTTTACAGTCCTATAACTTTTACAACTCGACACATTGTGCAGAATATATTGCAGATTATAACTTCTTTCAGTTCTCTTTTATCTTATAATGAACTATTGCACATTACGAGTACTTACATAACAGCCTGTATAGGATGTTTAGTGGCTAATAAATGTACTTATCATACTCGTATGATGTCATATGTGTACAGGGTGTGAATCGAAAAGTGAAACATAGGAGTTTAACATGGGAAATCAATTTTTCTTTGCGCAAACGTTACCTAATTATTTTATGCAAAAATCCTTCAAATAAAAGTTATAGAGATTTAAATGCAGCACCTAAATCATGTAAAATGATTATTTTATCTCTTCATATAAACGTAAAAATTAATTACAAAGTTACAGTTTTTATGAACTTTTTGTCTAAGCAGCCATGGATTTATGACAAAAAACAACGTATTTGTTTTTTTTTTGTCATATATCCATGGCTGCTTAGACAAAATGCTCATAAAAACTGTAACTTTGTAATTAATTTTTACGTTTATATGGAGAGATAACATAATCGTTTCACATGATTTACATGCTGCATTTAAATCTCTATAACTTTTATTTGAAGTATTTTTGCATAAAATAATTATTAGCTAACGTTTGCGCAAAGAAAAATTGATTTCCCATGTTAAACTCCTATGTTTCACTTTTCGATTTACACCCTGTACATGTATTATTCCATGTTTTTATATTCTTCTTAAACCCACAGTAATTCATAATTTCATCAGACAGTTACATATTTCAAATTCAAGGGAAATTGAATTTGGTATGCAGACAATTCTACCATCTACCCTGCCTTACCTGTTTCATGAATAGGAATGTCTATATTTGAATAAATATTTTAAGGTAAATTATGGTATTCACTTAACCACTGCATGGAATACATAACAGAATAGTGTTAATACACTAAATATGAGGAAGAAAATAATGTTGAGTTAGAATACATTGTGTAGAAAATATTAATTATGTATTTTTTCAGTACACAAAATAATAACAATTATTGTTATTTATTATTCCTATAAAACATATTTCGAAATATTATCGTAATTGTATTAACAGCATTTGTAAAAAATATGAATTAACATATTTTATGATCCAACATCAAATTAATAACAAAACAAATATTATTCATGAATTAACAAAACGTCGATTTAAAAAAATCTTAGTTGTCGCCTGCCCCAAGATTTGGTTTTTGCGCATCCTTTTTAGGAGTTCTAAATAACATAAAAAATACGTTATAATTAATATAAGAGTATAATAAAATATTTATTAATTACTAACTTTTTTGTACTTTTTACAAAGCACCAATTGACGTCTATAGACTGCCCTAAAAGTTCTGATCCATCTAGAGCTATTCTTGCGTTGTTGGCTTCGTCAAAATATTCATATTCAATTAAAGAATAGCCCTAAAATTAAAAATTATTATAATAAAATACACGGTGACTCCGGACTTCTGTAATACTATCCGAAGTGAGATTTGTTTCGTTACAGCTGAGTGTTTATGTATTTTACTGAGAGGCGAAGCCTCAAGGTCAGATATAGCGCGAGGCTGTGATGAAACTTCCACCGAGGTATGTATACTACTATTTTATTCACAATCATCTTCTTTTTAAATCAGTAATTATCAAAATAAATCATCGAGTTATAACCTTTAATTTTATTAATACCTTTTGACATCCGTATTAAAATTTGTTTAATCTACTAATACGGAAATCTATGACAGTGTCACTAAGCAACCGTACATAAATATTTCCCACCCGTGGAGAGAAAGCTTGATCAGTCATTTCCCACCCATGAGTTTTTCATTGTATTTCCCATCCTCTAAAAGGTTGGGAAACGGCAGATTACTATAATGATTGTGAATAAAAATATTAAAAATCTTGAAGATATTTTGTCTCTAATTTAAAAATGATTGTAGACTAAATTCTGAAATTTGGTATATTTGCTACATCATATTAACATTGGTAGGTAAATTTTCAAATTGTTTTTCAAATTTTTTGCAACATTCTGGTTGGTTTTTGAAGAGTGATAGGGATAAAATAAACGAAACTTTTTATTCTAAGGTTTAATTCTTTTTGTTTTTCATATGAAAAGCTCTAATTCATTTTAAAGAACAAAAGATTCATACTCTTATTGACATTCAATAATTGGTGTAAACGCAAAATGATTATACAATAGCGAAAAAACTGTAATCTGCCAAGTAAAATCTAAAGTACTAACTGATTATTTATTTCGTTTTTGATTTGAAAGATGATATGAAGATGTTACAGCTCATATCGTTCGGGCGAAAGGAAAGTAATTGATAGCTAGATCAAACGCAAACGAATACTGAAATACGACGAGGTGGTAAGCCGTAAACGTAAAATGCCTTACCTTTAAAAATCCAGTACGTCTATCCAAATTCACATGAATATTTTTAATATTTCCATATTCTGCAAATTTTTCATGTAGATCTTCTTCGGTTGCTTCCTCATGTACGCCTGTTACGAAAAGAATCCATCCTTCAACAGCTAGAAAAAATTAATCATCATTTAATAAGTACCTACTTAATATCATATAATTAATAATGGGCGGTCACTTATCTAAACGCTCAAAATTGCACGTAAAAATGCCAAAAATGATCGTTGTTTTTCAAAAGTGACCAGTGCGCACGCTATATGCAACATAACCTCAAATCGAAACTACCTGTAATTCTTCATCACAATTTAAAATGGTTAAAACCCACACAATCGTTTGAAATTATTTTATTATTATATAACGATATGCTAGAAAACCAAAATCCTTGTTAAAATGTTCCTATCCCTACTTAACAAAACCCTCATGTCTTGTATTTGAAACCAGGACAAGATGCAGGCAAATAAAATATAATGTTCACTTTTGCAATCTCCTGTGATGGAGAGAATTGTGTTGATCTCAAAAAATTCATATTTTTTTAACGGAAGTGAGAGGAAACATTTACTTTTTATTAAAAATATAGAATAGTGTTTTGATTTATTTTTACACTTGAAATTACCGTAATATCTTCTTGAAATACTCATTAAAAGCAAAAGATTGGCCTCAAGAAACACAAATCTCAAAAGTGACCTAAAATGACCGCAAAAGTGACCGCAAATATGACTGGTCATTTAAGCACTTTTAAAAATGACCGGTCATTTGCCATTAACTTATAATTATCATAGATGAATAATTTTGTTAAAAGCTATGTATACGTATGTATGAACCTATACAGGTGTAAACGAAACTAGGAAACGCGATTTTTCTCGGAAGCTATTAGAGATACAAAAAAATACCACAGAACAAATTTGGAGGTGACCAAGGAGGATATTATTTGTTTATAGAAAAATAGTTATTTGTGTACCAAGGCAAAAAAGTGATTTTTTTTCGGTCGAGTCTTAATTTAGAAAGCAGGCGAGGACGAAATAACACTTTCTGGCAGTGGTACACAAAAATTTTTAATCGACGTTCTTTATAAAATTTACAAAGAAGAATTGTACATATTTGCGACTCCTTCAGAAATGTTTACTTTCTCTAACAATCGAAATAATAGATGGCGCTACCTTAAATCGGCAAATATTGAAAGCGGCCGAAAAACGGTCATTTTTTGGCCGCTTTTGCGTACGAAAAATTATTTTTTTTGTTTAGGTCGACTAAAAAATATTTTTTTAAACCAGTGGTTCACAAGGTAGCGTACAAAGTTATATTTTTTCAAATGGGATTATACATATAATTTTTATGCCTATTCGATAGCGCATTTTCTTCTGAAGTCAATCATATTATTATTTTATGTACCAAGGGCGTTACTATGATGATAATGCCAGGAGGGCGACGAGGATCTAGACCGAGGGTCTCTGGCCCGAGGGATAGATGTCGCCCGATGGGCATTATCATCTAGTAACGCTCGTGGTGCATACAAGATTTTATGTCTCACTAGATTATGTGAAATAAGTTTTCATTTATAATAATTTTGATTACAATAATGCTTAATCTTTGACGTTGCTAAGGATGTTGTTTAATTGTTTTGTTTATTATCAACATTTATTTATTTTTAAAACACCAACGTTTTAAATCGTTGGAGATGGTGGAATGGATGAATTTGATGTTTCGGAAGATATTTTGTCGAAACGGTGTAAAGAATTTATTTTGAATGTTTCTGTATACTTTGAGGAAGACAAACGTATAAATGATCTCCTAATTATTCCATTCTTGTCTGTAGAAGATATAAGTATTATATTTTGAGGTTCGTTATCACATGACAGATCTCAGTTCTTTATTTCTTATGCACTTATTTGTGAATATTATTACATTTTAGAGAGCTTGTGCGGCTTTGGATGTGTTACATGTGACGGTAGATAATATCAAAAATGAATTCAAACGTGGATAAATATGGTCCCCAAAAAAATTAGTGATCCGTCATCTGTCAAAAATGAATGCGAAATATTACAGTCTGCAATTCGACGGACTTATTTCATGTGTGGTGAAAGTAAATGGCATCTTAAGGTTTTTTTGATAATCAATTTTAAGTATTATAATTAAATTAAAATTGATTTCTGTGTTGTGCTGTTTTCTTATATTAATTGTTGTAATCAATTAATGTATTAATTGTTGTAATCAATCCTTATTATTATTGTAATGAAGTATAATTAAAAAGAAAATAAATTCATTATATACCGTTCATATTATTTTTAATTTAAAGTCCATAAACGATGATCGGATTATAATCAGGGCATAATGAAATATTATGCCCTCCCATTATGCCCCGGTTGTTATAGATATGTTTATATACACCCTATCCTAGCAATAAACAGTTCATAATACTTTAGTGAGATATTAACTCATTTTATATCCTTACATAATAAAAATAATGAAAAACATTCAATGGACCTTTTCAATTTAACGACTATCTCTTTCTATCGCTGCAAATAGTAAGAAAATGGCGCGAACAATTGCCAGTTGGGCTATCAAACGAAACGTCAAAAATATTGCAGTCATTAATATACCTGTATTCTCAGTGAAAATTTGCATCGTTAGACATTTTACCTTCAATAAAAGCTTTTGTAACTTATTTCGATAAGATTTTTTAAAGTTATCCGAGATATTCTCATATTTTACGTCTAAATGTTTTAGTTGTTCTTACTATGCGCAGATCCCCATTGCGCATATCTTCTATCTCTTTAAATTGGAAAGGTCCATTAAAATTTAAATAAATTTTATTTTTATAGTTATTTTTTCAGTAGGCTATGTATGAAAAACGGTGAAGCTTAAATTAAAATAAAACAAAAATATTTGTTAATAACTTTATAAAAAGTTTCTATCTATTACTAAATAATTCAAATTGACATATATCAGGTTTTGTTTTTCATATACTGAAATATAACTATAAAAACAATATTTATTTAATTTTCAATTGAATTTTTTTCAATGCTTTTATTATTTAAAGATATACAATGAATAAATAATTGAATTCAGAAAAAAAATACCCTATCGATAAAATATAATTTTGTGTTGTAACTTGAGAACGACTGGTTTAAAAAAATATTTTCTCTGTCTCGTTTAGTCTTCTACAACTTTATTCTATAGTATTTTTTGGATCTCTAATAAATTCCCAGAGAAATCGTGTTTCGATTACATCCTGTACATACCAATCTATAGGATTCTACTTACACTTTTGAGGTCCGGGAGAATTATCATCATCTTTTAAGCCCTCATAACATTTAATTTTTTCATGATGATTCCTTGAGACTTGAAATCCACGCCCTTTGCGACGTTTCACTTTATTTTTTAGACGAGCAAGACCTAGTATTTAAACAAAATTACGTATAAATTTAATATGAATACATTATTTACAATTTATAATTCGTTTCAGATAAGAATGGATCATAATTTTAGATAGGTGACATTATTTTTCTGCCGTCTGGTTGGTCAAAACGCAAACCGAGTTCACAATAATGGAAAACCGATGGCTATGTACTATCATTTGTCAAACAAAATCGACAGTAATAAATAACAATTATCCCCGTTTTACATTTTGTTTTTTTGTAATTTCAAATGTTGAATTTGTTTTCCTTTGTTACATTTTTTAATTCCTAGATCCTAAATTTTTTATTTAATATCGTACTAGCTGATACCCGCAGACTTCGCGACCGCGTGTCAATTTATATTTTAAACGCACACAACACGATTTTCGTGTTATTTTGAAAATATTTCAAACATTCAGGAGTTATGAACCCCCAAAAATGCATGTTTACATGTTTAGTCTTGACCAAAAATGGTTCAACATCACGATTTCGGTTAAAGATAGTTTATTTTTGTAAAAATTAACTTTAGAGAGTTAATGTCGATGTTAATCTGTATATTTTCGGTCAGAGGCGCGCCAACCCTAGGGTGCAGGGAGTGCACCGCACACGGGCGGCAAATATTAGGGGCGCCAAAAAGCCGCCTCGTCAGTCGTTGTTAATAATAATCATTTAAAAAATTATCATGTTAAATAATTGTGGATTGTTTAAATGACAAAAATAAATAATGTAGGTAATGTTAGATAATTATGGAAAATGCAGGTGGTATTTTAGAACGAGTACCTACAATAAATTAATCATTTCTAAAGTCCAATTTTGCGCGTTAATTTTAAAAACAAATGGACGGTATAAAACACGGATCTTTCCCGATTATGGCATGAAATTAGGTTCTTTCCCGGCGATTCTTCCAAAAATAAGCGAAATGCTTCAAGTTAATTACTTGAAAGAGTGCAGATCAGACAATAGTTTTGAAAACATTTTGGCGGCAACCATTGCAAAACAAATAGATTGCGAAACAACATATCCAAAAGTTAGTACTATTAGACCGCGCAAAAAAGGCACTATTTCATTAAAAAAACACTGATGAAACAATTGATAATCCGGAACGTCGCTACAAAATCAGTTTTTATTTTACAATTTTAGAAATAGAAGAACGTTTTGAGCTTTTGAACGCACACAACGAAAGTTTTAATTTTTTAAATGATATTTATTCTTTGATGTCGTTCTCCAAATTAAAACTTATTAAAAATTATTTAAGATCAACCATGTCCCAGGAAAGACTTTCTAATTTAAGCATAATAAGTATTGAAAGTGAGTGTGTTGACGAATTAAATATTTCTGATATTGTCGATCAATTTGCAGTGAAAAGATCAAGATTAAAATACGTAAGTAGATTTTAGTCTGAACAAATGTACAGAGTATTACGTATTTGTGTAGCCATATTTTATATAAATGTACACTATAGTATTGTTTAAAAAAATACATTTATTTAAAATGTGTTTTTTTTTATTTTTTGCAGTCAAATAATAATTTTCAAATGGATTTAAAAATATGAGATTATTTAGATACATTTAAAATTTTATTGTGTTTTATTATCGACGTACATAGGGGCGGCAAATAAAGTCTTGCACCCGGGCGGCAAATTTGGTTGGTGCGCCACTGTTTTCGGTATAAAAGTGGTTTAATTTCCATTTAAAAACTCATGAACCCGGGTTCTATATTGTACATTTACAGCCGGATATTAACAAAAATAGATTAAGATAATCTTTTTTTTGGATTACTCTAATTTTCACAGTTTATTTCTTAAAATATAGTCCAATCTAATCCAAGTAACTACCTTTTTTGTTAATATAATGAAGATTAAATGAGGATTAGCTTAAACTTTTTTGTGAATCGGGCTGTTAGGAACTGCGGAAAATAGGATCGAAATATTGGAAAAATAGGAAAAATTTACCTAAAAAAAATTATTTTATTGTGTTCTCAACGGTTTAAATTATACTTTCAAAATAACACTAAATTCGTTGTCTATGGGGTGTTAAATATAAATTAACTCAATTCCAAATCTTAAATCCATTTGGACAAAGTTTTATTAAAATATTTCTAAAATGACGCCTATTGCGAATTTATCACAATTCTTCCAAAACATCAAAACTTTTATTTGGTTATGAAATCAGTTGAAATTTACAGATAAAACGTAAAATCAACTGAAAATCATTTATTTATACTTATACTAATTTGTTGATAATGTTAAATTTTTAATTAAAATATTCGACTGACAGCAGAAAAGTAGGGTTTTGACATTTTAACTCTGTCGGTAAGACCGCTCTCGAAACGTCGAAACTAATGCCAATGCTATTCTTACGTAAACTTTGAAAATTAATTATAAAAAAATGCAATATTTTGAACTCTAACAACACGTCCTAAAGCTGAAAGAACATCTCTAGAAAATTTGGCATTGATATGTAAAACGGTTAAGATTAAATCAGCGGTTATTTTTTCCCTTTTATACAGCGTGTCCCATAACTTCAGGTACATATTAGAAGGGCATATAGTTCTTAATGTCCTGATTACGGAACAAAAAGAATTTTTTCAAAATTCCTATAATTAAGGGTAGTTCACTTAAGAAGAACATTTTTTGTACCCCTGGATACTATAATATTTGGAATAGTGAAATTAGTTATAACTATTACATAAAATAATTTAACAATGAAATTAATTTATGCAATTACGTAAAGCTTTGTCACACCAATTAAGTTTGGGAGATGTGTATGTAATGAAAACCTATTCAACCAGTGTCCCAAAACTGTTTCCTTCAAAAACCTCAAAAACTAATTTTTGAATTTTAAAAAAATTCTTTTTGTTCCGTAATCAGGACATTAAGAACTATATGCCCTTCTAATATGTACCTGAAGTTATGGGACACCCTGTATATGTATAATATGTAAAATCAGCCATCTGTCAAGCGTCATCTACTATCTACTCCACCTATTCCACTAAAACGATGTATAAATTTGAGCTTCTGCGTTACAGTAAGGATAATCTTATGATGATAAATATTTCTCAATAAAAAATTTAACTTACTATCTCCATCTTCTTCTGTTCCCAAGTCAATAGAATTATTAATGTCTAAAATATCTACCATTTTAGGTTATCCTACATAAATATGTGTAAAACAAAAAATATGTAATGAAATACATGAAATTAATAACTTTTAATAATTGTTTAATATATTAATTATTAGCTCTCTTACCGTGTTTATGTGATTCCAAATAATATTATCTTATAAGAGTTTTTCGTACACTTCACCTTATTTCATTTACATTGACGTATGCACCACATGCGCACTCTGTTACATTTGTTTTTTGTTTAAGATAAGGATAACTTGGTCATATTGGCGGTTAATTTAAATATACATAATAAAATCTTGAAAAACAAACAAAATCTCTCGTGTATTTAGCTTTTCTAGAATAATTTTTAATTTTGGAGAAAATTTTCGACTTTAATTATAAAAATTAATTATGAACTCTGGCGATTTATAAAAAAGTGAGGATATTACACCAATGAACTTTGAAAGGGTATTGACCAGGGGGCATAGGGTAACAGCAGGGTAGTATTCACGTTAAAACAAACACATTTACACAGTTCGGTCGGTCCGGATCAATTCGGTTTTTTCCTCTGATTAGTTTCACAGCCCATGCAATACCACGAGGGAATGGTCTTATTAAAATCTTGCTACAGGGCCGGGCCGAAATGAATTCTCTATAATAAATTCCAGAAAGAAAATACAAGCTGTTAATTTATATACTTTTGGTGGAGTAATATTAAAATAAATAGCTATTGATGATATAATTGTTAAAAGTGACATTTTATTTTGTGAGAAGGAAGTTTGGAACACGACGCGAAGCGGAGTGCTTCAAACCTTCGAACAAAATAAAATCACTTTTAACACGTATATCATACAAACTAATTCGCTTTTAATACTAGTGTTAAAAGTAACAATGGTTTGTTACTTTTTAACACTGTCATAGCAGATTTGTAGAAAAAAAAAATTAGACGTGATAATGGACCTTTTCAATTTAAAGAGATTGAGATATGCGCAATGGGGATCTGCGCATAGTAGGAACAACTGAGATCTATGACGTTTGATTCTAAAAAAATTAGACGTAAAATGTGTGAATATCTCAGATAATTTTCACTGAGAATACAGGTATTTTAATGACTTTAATATTTTTGACGTTTCGGTTAATAGCCCAACTGGCAGTTGTTCGCGCCATTTTCTTACTATTTGCAGCGATAGAAAGAGATAGCCGTTAAATTGAAAAGGTCCATTACTTTCTTGTAGGAAAAATTGACTCTGTCGCTTCCAGAATCATCATAACAAAGAGGTATATCGCTCACTACTAGTATGTATTATAACATTGGATACCAACGGGCTATTATTTGCGCCGCTTTGTTAAAATGAACACATGCATTACTTGAAATCTTAAGGGTTCGCTACCTGCTGTGAGTGCTCTATGTATAGTAAAATAATCTTACTGTTCCTTTAACATGCTATTTTTGTATGCTTATAATTAATATTGCTGGACGCGACAGAGAGTCAATTTTTCCTACTATATGTACATACTATAATGTATCAAGGCTAAGGCTACAAATAATTTAGTGAATAGGTAATTATATCCCTTTGGTGCTAGTTTATTTTTAAGGAAGAAAGATTTATGAGTAAAACAAAAACAATACTTATTTACAATAAAGAAAATTGTATTAATTACAACAATTAAAATGATTAATCATTTATCTTAAAAAGGTAAAATAAGGAAGAATTGGATGATTCAAACGAGAATAATTCAAATGGATTTTTGTCAGTGGCGGCGCCAGGATGTAAATGGAAGGTGGGCACAATCAAAAAATGAGTGGGCACCAGGGGGGGGGTACAATAGGTTATGCAAAGGTTAGCAGAAAAAGGCGCCGCAGGCAATTTTTTTAATTCAAGGTCAAATGCTTTTTAATTGAAAGTTACATTTTTTCAAGGGCTGTGAAGCTGCATGTTTTTTCCCTTTCATGTACAAAAATAAATTGCCAAATCACAGAAATACAATGGTGAAATTTTCATATGGCTGTATTTTCTGCCCTATTAATTTTAGAACAAAATAAATTAATAATTATGTTCAGAATTAAAAATAAAACTTTATTCACAAATTTTATATGTAAAAAAATTATTTGTATGTTGGTAGTGGGTGGGCACTTGGGTGGGCACAAGAGTTTTTAGGTTGGGCACGTGCCCACCCTGGCTTCCCTTTAGCGCCGCCACTGCTTTTTGTGCCGTGAATATTTTTCAGCTAATTTGGCGTATGGGTGTAATCATACTTCGGGGAAAAAATGAAAGGGCATATAGTACTAACCAAAATGAATAAATAAGGCTTGGCTTAATCAACATGGGTCCGATCTTCAATTGTTTCCGAAAAAGAGGCCATTTACTATTAGAAACAAAAAAAATTGACAAAGATAGTGATTGAATAAAATTTTATTTATGTCAGTAAATAGACTATAAAAAAAACAATAAAATTTTATATAAAACATTTTTCTCAATTTCTAATAGTAACGAAGTTATTTGAAAATCAAATATTGGCTAATAGTCCAGTACGTGGGTATAAAAAGGGGTGTTTGAATGCAAAAGGTGGGGTAGTAGCAATTTTTTAGTATGTTGTTAGGCTTGGGGCCCTAATGAAAAATCCAAGTTTTCGACCTCGAGGCGCATGCGCTCGAGCCGCCATCTTGGATTTTAGGTACAAAAATTTGGTTTTTTGATAATAACTCAAAAACGGTGACTTTCACGACAAAAGATGTTCTATACAAAGTTAAAGAGGACAAAATTTCCTACATTCTTTTTGAAAATTTTTTTTTGTAGCACATATATGTTAGGAGTTACAGCTCCGTGAAGTTGGACTATTTGAAAAAAAAGTATTATATTTTGTTATTTGGCTGTTGACAACTAAAATAAATAATTTAAACAAATGCAAATCATATTGAAATAATTTTTAAAGAGACTCTACTTTAATTTTATATTAATACGCTGTATGCGTCAGTGTGCTTTGTCTAGCTTGCGGAAGGTTACGTTGTTATAATGGAAAATCCCTAAGTTGATTTGTGCTTTATTTATGAGAAAACTTTAAATGAAAGTGACGTTGTCGTTGTAAAGGAAAGACAAAGAGGTGTAAAGACACTTTTAAAATCGAGTGAGTTACGAGGTAATCGCGCACATACGCGCATTTTGAGTACACTATTTTCTGTAACTGTGCATGGCGCATGTCAAAAAAATTATATTAATGAGAAACTGATCGCCGCGTTTTGTCGTAAAAACGATAGCGAACCTCAAGTAGCGTCGACATCCCGCAGATCTAGTATACCGACTTTTAATTTTAAAGTAGGTACAGTGTTTTCTCTGTACTGAAGAAATTACACCGGACTTTTTAAATAAACAAAAAAAAGAGGACATAACTCATCTCATCGAGATTTCGTTTGTATGGTGCAACGGCTTTAGGACATACCACCAAGTACAGAAATGGAGAGGCATAGAGAAAAATCCTGAAAACTGGGGTTGGAAGCATGGCGCTTACGGGCTCACTCCCATAACAATGGCGGAAAAACCAGCTCCCGATTCCTTATTAAAATCGGTATCTTGTAACTGCAAAAAGGGGTGTGGTGGCGCATGCAGCTGCCGAAAGGCTGGACTTAAATGTTCGGTTGTATGTGGCTTCTGCAACGGAGAATCTTGCGGAAATCTGCATTAAAAGTGAGGACGAGGATGACGACATTATTTAGGCTACGGACCAAAACTACGACCAGGACACAGACAACTACGACCAGGACACCGACAATAACCAACCCGGACCATCGAAACGTACCAAAGTGTAGTAGAAATTAATTTTTGTAACGCTCTAAAGTCATAATTTGCTATTCTTAAATTTATACAAAAAATGCTATATACTTTTCGCCTTTAAATTTGTTTATGAAAAGTATAATACTGTTAAATGATAATATTCAAGTGCCTTTTAGTTTTTCTTATAATTATGTAAAAATATAATGATATATAATAAAATAAAACAACCAAAATGAAGTTTCCGCATTTTTTTTTTTCAAATAATGCAACTTCACGGAGCTTTAACTCCTAACATATGTGTGCTACAAAAAAAAAATTCTACAAAGAATGTATGTTCATACCAGTTATCAGTTCTGCATACTAGTGCATTGCTTACAGTACAGTTTACTCAGAGTGTCAATATTATCCCTGGTGATTGTGCTCGTATATATATATATATATATATATATATATATATATATATATATATATATATATATATATATATATATATATATATACATAAACACGAGCACAATCACCAGGGATAATATTGATACTCTGAGTAAACTGTACTGTAAGCAATGCACTAGTATGCAGAACTGATAACTGGTATGAACTGCAACCCTCACAACGCAATCACGCATGATCTTCCAGTAACCAATCAGGTTGTTCCGTGTTGCACAAAACGTTTAGCTACTTGCATGCATGAACGTTTAAAAAACGTTAATTTCTTTGTTTGTTGCAACGAATTCAAAACAAAACTGTAAAACTATATACCATTTATTTAGCAAATTGTGTAAAACTGAAATATATATATATATATATATGTCGCGGGGTAGTATCACTGGCAAACTCTATGTCAACCAACACTATTTCAAACCACAGCGATAATATAAACGTGATGATCTCAGCGAGGCGGACCTGCACTCACTCCTGAGCGCCGCTACACACTGATGCCATCCAAGCATTGTAACCAAGAATGCTTGACGTTTCGATTACGACAATACAATTAAAAGATTATAACTGATTCATGTAATACTTGATTCATTAAATGATCGTTACGACATGCTTTGATATTACAATCTCCGACATATATATATATATATATATATATATATATATATATATATATATATATATATATAAAACATCGATTTTTTTCCCCCAAAGTAGAAAAGAAATGGACTCAATTAGCCGAAGTGCTAAATAATGCTAATACAGGACCACAAAAAACCATTAAAGAATGGAAAAATGTAAGTATAAGTATATTTCATACGAAATATAATTTTCAGTGCTCAATTAATTGAGTTTCTGTTTTTCGGTTAGGTTATAAGCGAATGGAAAACTAACACAAAGAAAAACGCAAGAGATATAAAAGACAATATGAAAGGGACAGGTGGTGGACCCAAACTAAATAAACAATTAAACGATTTAGAAGAAAGACTCCTGTGGTTAATGGGTAAAATCATTATAGATGGTGCACCGAATATCGAAGAGTCGGAATTAAAACGAAATACAGAAAACGAAGAATCGTTATTAGAAAGAGAGTAATGTAAACTTTTTGTTGTCGGATATGAACATAATTTTAGAATTATAATTTTTTCCAGTTTTTGTTATTTTGAATTAACCAAGTTATAATTTCAGTCTGATGCAATGGAAAAAAGAAATGAATTTGTCCCGTTTTTCAATATCAAAAATGACAATGAAAATAGCAGTGAACAAAATGATGATGATGAAAGGTAAATGAATAAAAATGTAATCAGTGTTTTAAAGTTTTTACAATTATATGTTTTTATTTTCCAGACTAATCCGCAACCATCTAATATAAACATGCTCTCTATAACTAAAAACAAACGTAAGACCGTTATTGAAACAGAAGTTAAAAAAAGGATGAAGAAACAAACGTATACATCCCCAACCGGTTTACACCAAAAAGAAAAAGACAAGTAAAATAAAATAATATAGTAACTATAGTGCTTTTTATATTATATAATATTTAATTCGTTATATTTAAATATTATATTGCAAAATAGAATGTTTTTTATTAAAATAATATATTAAAATAATAAATAGTAAGTAATGTGTGTCATTTTTGTATTTCGCAACCAATTTTTTTATTATTCAAAAGATATACATATATAAGGGTTCTCAATACGTTGATGGAACGTTAATATACACGTTTCTAAATAAAACATTTTTAACTTTAAATTTACGTTAATACGTATTAATATAAAACGTTATATTATAACGAAATAAATTTCAGATTTTAATACGTTTAATGAACGTGTTCTAGGTATCAAAATAACACGTTTATATATTAGTGTTTTGCAACGTTTAAAACCGCGACATTTTAAAGTTGAATCTACGTATTAGAGACCCGTATTTTTCTAATGGTGTTTCTGCAATAAGAAACGTTTTATACACGTATATGTGTTTATTGGGTATATCTCGGAAACTATTAAAGATCGGACCCATATTGATTAAGCCTTTTTGCTTATTTTGGTCGGTACTATATGCCCCTTTACTTTTTTCCGGAGTATGATTTTGGTAGAGCTAGTTTTAAAAAAACTCATTACCCTATTAATATTCAAAAATAATCGCTAAATAAATGCGCTTGACCCAGAGAGTAAATTCTCTTTAAAACTTTGAAATCATAGTTTAACTTTTAAATCTCCCTATCTGAAGAAACAATTTAAATAAATAAATAAATAAATAAATATATTATCACGGACACTCATTGCTGGCGTGGAGGGTGCACCACAGGGGTCATTTTTGTGCCATTTAAAATTCGAAATACTTGGCGTCGGTTGGGATCGAATCCGGTTCCCCAGATTCGCGACCTGACACTCAGGCACGCGGCCACGAGACCCCATAAACAATTATGAAGAAACAATTTGCGCCTAGAAAAAGGTAAATTCCAATAAGACCTATTGGAATTTAAGACCGTTCGCTTCGGTAACTACTTTCTGTTTACGGTTTGCTACCTCGTCCAAACAAAGTGTATTAGCCTAATAAAATTAGATTTTTCAAGGGAAAAATTCCCGGAGTTTTGAAACAATTATTCCTTGATGTCTACTGTACAACATAGTAAAATTCCCCAAGGGTGTGGGGCGCGTGTCCGGAAAATTCATCGCCGGTAAATTGATCGCGGAAAATTATCGCGGAAAATTGATCGCGTGGAAAATTCATCCCCGGTAAATTGATAGCCTGGAAAATATATTGCCAGTAAATTGATCGCCGGAAAATTGATCGCGAGGTAAATTGATCGCGTGGAAAATTGATCTCGGGGAAAATTGATCGCCGGAATATTGATCGGCGGAAAATTGATCGCGAGGAAAATTGATCGCCGGTAAATTTATCGCGTGGAAATTTATGCACACAAAAAATATTTTTTATAAAAATACAATTGTTACAAAAAAACAACCTGGCACAACTATTCCGGCACAATCACATAAAATCAACCAGAAAAATTAGTACTTATTAATTATTCAAAAACCAAAGTTATTACGGTTGTTTTTTAAAAAAATACATAGGGTTGTGCAAATAGTAATAAAATATTTACTATTGTTACAGGGTCCAACAGAACTAATTTTTGGCCAACATTAAATTCCAGCCCCTCCTTCATCCCAGTTAAAAAACGTTTAATGTAGTTGTTGCTGTCCCTGAAAAGTTAGGCGTATTATATTAAGCATCGATGGGAGCCAACAAGGAGCGAAGTGGAGTGATTGACTTCCGGCGGATCACAAGTTTAAAAATTGATCGCTAGGAAAATTGATCGCCGAAATATTGATCTCGTAATTGGTCACCAAAAAAGGATATTTATGCATACAAAAAATAATGTTAATAACAAAACAATTGAGTTAAAGACTCTATTTTAATTTTTTTTGTTGTTTATCTATTATAAGACAAATAACTTAGTTTTAAAAAACCTACTTATCTATTAAAATATTTCACTTTTTAACTATCTGTTTTAGATTTATTTTATTTATACAGATACAAAAAATTATTAGAAGAAGATGATAATAACAATAACTATCAGGGGGTCTCGTGGCCGCGTGTCTGAGTGTCTGGTCGCGAATTTGGGGAACCGGGTTTGATCCCGACCGACACCAAATATTTCGAATTTTAAATTGCACAAAATTGACTCCAGTGGTGCACTCTCCAAGCCAGCAATGAGTGCCCGTGAGGTGACGCCTGGTAAACGCCCGCACGGTACAAATATGTCATCATCATTACCGATATCTGCGTACAAAGCACTTTGGCACACCCGGCCTCGCACCCGGCAATGGGTAATATGCCATGATGATATATTTATTTTATTTTATAGTAGAAGAAGACGGTTAGTGATTTGGGGTTAGGTATTGTGTAACTACTAACTAGATAACAAGTTTTAATAAAAACTGTTACAACTGATAATCGGCAGTTTGATTATTTATATTTTATTTTATTATTTTCTCCGTCCCAGCCGCATCTTCACAAAATTCTGCAGGTGGAGAAAATAATATAATTTTACTTGGTTTGCGAACAAAGTCTATGTATTCCCATTCATATGTTAGCAAAATTCAGGGAATTATTTATATTTCAACCACAATACGATAGTCACCACCGCCGTCCTTTTAACCCGCCCTCGGTGTTCATTGAATATGATGAATTTATTATGTATACATTAATTTTATAATTTTCTTGACGATGAACTTATACTATATTAGCGACCAATTTTCTGGCGATCAATTTTCCCCGTGATCAATTTTCCTCACGATAAATTTATCGGCGATCAATATTCCGCGATAAATTTTCTTCACAATTAATTTACCTCGCAATTAATTTTCCGGCGATCAATTTACCGGTGATCAATTTTCCCCGCGATGAATTTAACGCGACCAATTTTCCGGGAATCGTGGGGCGAGCTGCGCGGTGTGGGACTCGTTTAAACTGTTCTTTTCACGATATTTGCAAAAATCTCTGATACTATAGGTCCTAGCGAAAAGCACTTTATATACAAAATTTAAATATATAAAATTTCTTACAAAAATGGTCTGATTCATTTTTTTTTTTTTTTGTAGGAGTAATAGTTTCGAAGATTCAAGGCGGACAAAATAACGATTTTTTCAAAAGTTATTTATTGGAGAATTTTCGTCATAATACACAGCAAATGGGTTGGCAAATAATATTTTTTACTAAATAATTGCTATATTTATGTTTATACCTATACCGGGTGTAACACGAAAAGCGGGCCATAGGCGTTCAACGTGGGAAAACAGTTTTTCCTTGCGCAAAAGTGGCTTATCAATTTTAGACAATAATGCTTCAAATAAATATTTTTTCTACTCCCATGCGTGAAGTGGGTACTTCACGTATTAATTTTTATGTGTGAAGTTTGATTTTTTGAACACTGTGCGTGAAGTGTTACTTCACGCATACTGTGCGTGAAGTAAATAATTCAGTTTAAACACACACAATGAATATCAGTATATATACGTAAATCATGTGATGGTAAATGGTCCGAAGAAATAACAACTTCATGAGAAATATGTAATTAATTTATATAAATAAAATAAATTTTGTAATTTTAAATTTACAACTTTGTGTTAAATATAAATCTAAGTCCAATAAGCATTCAAAAGCAATAAATAAAAAATTTCTAAGCAATCTAATACAAATTTTATGATATTACAGGTTATAGCAATTACAAAATATAAAATTATTGTATTTCCCATTATTTTAAATATTACAAAAAGACTTGTGTTTTAATAAAACAAAGCTGTTAAACCCCCATACCGTTGGTAAACATGGTTACACAAGTCGATAATGCAGAGGCTTTACGTTGAAAGAATGACAATGTGAAGAAAAAATTATATTTTATTGCAAGGTCGTAGAAAAAGTATAGTATGTAACACGTGTGTGAAGCCTATTTTACATTCGGGTGGTTTGCAACACTCGCCTTCGGCTCGTGTCGCAATCTCCACCCTCATGTAAAAACTTCAGCTTCACACACTTGCCACATAATATACTATTAGAGAACGCAAGTTTGCCGCGTAACCTTTGGACAGGGCCGCTCCTAGCGGGCGTGCAATACGTGCTCCATATGCACGCGGCCAAAAGGAGGGGCAGCCATCGTTACGTTTAACGTATAGGTATCATAACAAAATATTTATAATAAATAACGTAAATATTTTATCAGATTACAATATGTTCGAAAATGTAGCAATATTATTAAAAAGTTTTACATTTTTTGTGTTTACTAAGTACTACCCAAAATATGCAAGAATTATTTTCTGCCCGAGTGTCATCCTTGGGGAAACATATAAGAGATCAGAATGGTTTTTTCGTGATTGACGCGTTCGGCAGTTTTTTTACTGACGGACATTAAAAAGCAACGTGTTAACATGAAGTTTTGTTTCGTGTTAGTAAAATCAGCATCGATGTTTGGAAGAGCTTATAAAAATTCAAGATCGATTTCTGACTGTTCTTACAAATCCTGACATATACACTCAAATGGTTAGCTATCTGGTCGTTGGACATGCTGTCGTAGAGCGAATTTCATCTTTAAATTTTCTGTCAAAATTCATTCGCACAAACTCCAAGATATTCCAGTGAATTCCTCCAACTCAACGGTTGTTCTACGCACGACGATCAAACATGATCGCATCATAATTTTTTCAATCCTTTCAGACGTTCTGGAAGTCGTAGGACGTCCCGGTCCAGGTTCATCTTCACTTTAATTGACTAGTGATGTGCCGCTAAAAAATTCCCGCCGGGAATTTGTTTTTACCCCGGGAAAATTCCTTCATTCGCGATTTTTGGGAAGAAATATTGTTACTTTTATTCCCGGATTTTTTTTGCAAATATCCCGTGAATATATTTTTTGCAAACTTCCCATAAATTTGAAAAGATTTAGGCCTTGATGTTTGGTGCAAGTTGTTATAAATAATTATTAAATATGTAACATTGTTAATTTTTTTGAGTAATTTAAGGTTCCTTCAATATAAATTGTTATTCTGGTTAATTTTTTTTAAGTAAATATAAGTATTTGTGAAATTTAGTACGATGCTTTGAATTACTCATTTAAGGTTTTATGAATATTGCACTTTTACTTTATATAAGAAGCATGAAAATATATTGAATATTTAAAATATGGGGGAGTATTCTTTATGAGTTCTTTCAGAGTCGCACTACTCGTATGTATGACCGATAGTGCATAAATATATTGACACGATATGTATGTATTTCTTTTACCAATTTCATTGAAAAATATAACTAAATAAATCTACAGTTACAATTTTTATTCATATTTGAAATTCCTTGTGAAATTTCCCGAAGGATATTTTTCTGGAAATTCCTCGGGAAATTTCTCAAAAAAAAATCCCGGAAAATTCCTGGAATTGATCCATCTCCACAACTGACATTCTACCACCCCGTAAGTCTCTCGAGGAAATGCGATAGTTTCCGCTACTCATTATCTCTAACAGGAAAGAAAACTTTACTACCTACCATTGAAAAATCGATTAACAAGTAAGCACTTTCAAAAAAAAAAAAACACTAACCGGTCAGTTGTTTCCCCAAGGATGACATCTGGGCATTCCAAAAGGTTGTCTTTACTGCCTGCCATTGAAAAATCGATCGCTGAACACGTCAAACAGCGCTTTCCAAAAAAAATCACACTGACTGGTCAGATGTTTTCCCAAGGATGACACTTGTGCAATAGATTCAAAAGAGAGCCTAGCCTAGTGTAGGCACATTGGGAGAAGTCGGAATTAGCGCCCTACCAACCGCCAGAAAATAATTCTCGAATATTTTGGATAGCACCTCGTATGTATGAATAAAGTATTATAAATAGTAAAAATTGCGTTTTGTTGTGTAGTTATCACTTAGGGGCGGCGAATTATATATTTGCACGCAGGCAGCAGTACCCCTAGGAACGGTCCTGCCTCTGAATACCAAGCGGCCGATGGTAGGTCGCGAAGGAACAAACGGGAGAGGGTGTAGTGTGAAACTCCAGCGCCTTAAAAGCCAGGGAGTAAACCCTAAGAGAAAATCATGGTCCTCCAAGTCTGGAGGTTTTGCGATTGGTTGGTACTTCATCTATAGAAAATTCCTACACACTCGCAAGCACCCTATCGCATCGTCTCTTTCCCGTATCGTCCGTTGAATCACTGGATGCCTAACTGGCTCCCGAACCTTTATACAAACCTTCTACCCAGCCCTTCTCCACTGGGCTCGGTTAAGGGAGGTGTAAAATAAAAGATGATTACTGACTTTGGATTCAGAATTTTATTCTCTAAAAGATTTATTTCATTCATTATTGTCTAAAATTAATAGGCCACTTTTGCGCAAAGAAAGACTATTTTTCGTGTTACATCCGGTATATAAACATAAATATAGCAACTTTAGTAAAATGTATTGTTCGCCAACCCTTTTTCTGTGTATTGTGACGAAAAATCTCCAATAAATAACCTTTAAAAAAATCGTTATTTTGTCCGCATTGAATCTTCGAAAGTATTAATCCAACAAAAAAAAATCTGAGGTGGCCAGCACATTACCTTCCGTCAGTTCTATGTA
This sequence comes from Harpalus rubripes, assembly GCA_963082715.1. Classification (NCBI taxonomy): domain Eukaryota; kingdom Metazoa; phylum Arthropoda; class Insecta; order Coleoptera; family Carabidae; genus Harpalus; species Harpalus rubripes. The sequence goes on from OY720451.1 coordinate 51,659,080, forward strand.
TTTTGTACAAATTTCATACGAAAAGATCCTTGCTAAATTAAAAACATATTCTATTTCTTGTACATTATCTTCCGGCAGTTGCATGTATTTTATGCAAATTTCATACAGAAAATTATTATTTTGTGACGTTTTCTATATACAGTGTAATGTATCTGCAGAAATAAAAGATTTATTATTATTATTATTTCTTGTACATTACCTTAAAGCAGTTGTATGTATTTTATACAAATTCCATGCAGAAAGCAAAAGATCCTATATTTCCAGTAAAATTATAAGACAGACACACTATGTCAATTTCACTTGACACTGACATCTTTCAATCAGAATTTTCTTAATATAGTAGCTGTTTCCACAGCTATGGCTACATTATGAAATATAATTTCTTTATAATTTTTTAACTCTATATCCATTTAATATTAAGTATAAAATGCAGTCAAATCGTATAGAGAATAAAATATTCTTTAATATTTATAATAACATCAAATGTGAAAAAATTATATTTAACATAGTTTTTTCAAGAAAAACTGTTAAAATCTTCAAATGATGGTACTTTCGGTTGACCAATTGTAACCAAAATCTAATCAGCTCTTCTTATGTATGTAACGAAGAAGTATACGAAAAAATTATAATTTTTGTAACTGTAGTATTAGAGTTATCGCAGACGAAAATTTTGTTACACACACACATCCACACACACACACATCCACACACACACACACACACACATACAGACATCATCGTAAAAATAGTAAATTCGTATTCTAGGGACCCTAAAACGTGCTTATTGAGTAAAAACTCATCATCGAATTTTTTGACCAAAGACAATACCTTCCTTACCTAAAGGTGACGGAAGGTAATAAGTAAGACCAATTTTGTAGAAAATTTTATTTACTTTAAGTTTGTACATAAAATGTGTTTCGCCAGTTTCGGAGATTTCTGTAAAAATCGTAAAAAGAACACCTATAAATTTCTGTACTGTGCAATTTTCTGAGGAATTAAAAGAAATTTTGAATACAGAAAATATAGATTACTGTCCTGGTAGCAATGAAGAAATTTGCCACCGGTGTACGGTATAATAATAATTGTGTATTTTTAATTAGCTCTTTTTATACATCCCAAATTTGTATTCGCAAGGGTACAAAAAATAAAATCTTTATTTGATGCATAAAATTTTAATTATACAATAATTATAAAATCTCTGTTTAAAATATTTTGTTGTATAATAACATTTCTTCTATAAAAATTTATAGCATGCAAGATTATAACTTTTTTAAAATGAATTTCAAACTTAATAAATATTTTAACGATTCGCGTAAAATTTATATTTTATAATCCGTCCCGAATAAATTATTTTTAAGAATCATTTAATAGTGTTCTCCTAAAAGGGTAAAGTTTGCTATCATGATAAAGATATTCTAAATTCTAACTAAGTCAATTATGGCAAGTACCTAGTGACTATTGAGATGAAAACTCTATCTGCAGAGATTGCAGGAATCGGGTTACCTATTAAAAAGCTTCGTTTCTCGCCCGGAAATCTGTCTTTATCTCTGTACACATCTCTGATCAATATTTGAAATTCTTCGCAAAATAAGCATAATACAACAGGAGAGAAAGGATATTTTTCAAAAGTCTTAAAAATGGATATTCGGTATATAAATATAACGAAAATGATTATACATTGACCGGCACGAAAAACGGACCAAATAGTATCGAATTTATATTTGAGTATTTACTATAAAATGTTTATTGCTGTGTATTATCGAGTTCGTGGAACTCACATCTCATTACCTCTTAAAAATATTCATATTGTTTGCCCATCGTAACGGAATAATGAAATTGATAATTTGTTGACATTTCTTACGACCAATGAAATGTGTCATTTTGTGCCACGTTTCTACGTTTTAACCAATCCTGTCATTATTATACTGAGAATAAAGCTCTAGAGATTATTCCCGGGAATAATCTCTGTAGCTTTTGTTTTTGTTGACAAATGTCGGATAGTAATCAACATGCACATAAGTAAAATGAGCGAAAAAGACCAATTTTGTGCCATTTCTGATCATAAAATAAACCAAAAAATTATAGAAACCACTTCTAGAAATACCATAAATAGTAATTATATCTTTTGATTATTTATTTTGCATTGTCAAAGTGTGTTCTAGGTATCAAATCAAAACAACTGAGCCATGTAAACGAATGAAGCCATACTGTATTTCAGATAAGAAACCAATATGTACTCGTAAAGCAGGTATATTATTATTCCATTTTGTGTTTATAATTTATTTAACAACTTTAAGTAACTGTTTATTTACTAAATAATTACAAATTATCAAATTTTGACGTTTTGAGCTGTTAAGTATATCGTAAACAAAACTAATTCATAAGTTTTATGTGTGTAAAACAGGCTGGCGCAGCAGCGCCACGAATTCTTATCTGACATTAGTATATAGTTAACTACGATAATAGATAGCGTTACAATAGCATGACAGGCTTATTCCGTTGTTTGAAACTCTACGCATCGTGTATATATGTTTTGTTTTTGCAATTCCTTATTTTATTATTTATTTGTCATTTTAATCCGTTCGAAATGTTACTAAGCGCAGTAACTGTCCTCTGTTGGTCATGTTACTTGAAGATGGAAGAAGGCAATTAGTCAATATTAGGTAATCAACCCCTGTAGTGCACTCTCCGCCCCAGCAATGAGTGCCCGTGAGGTGACGTCTGGTAAACGCCCGCACGGTACAAATATGTCATCATCATTACCGAATTCTGTGTACAAAGCAGATTGGCACACCCAGCAATGGATAATATGCCGTGATGATATATTTATTTATAGGTAATCAACAATTACACGATGTATAGTTTAATTCCTTGAGCGAGATGATTAATATACGCGAGTTGAAACTTTTGTTTAGACGCAAGTGTAATACAACTATTTATTCAATTTTGGTGAAATAATAATAACTATTCGGGCCTATTCTGTAATGCAATGGTTAATTTTTAACACCTGGTTAAAAAATATATCCTACAGATATTGATTTGAATTTTTTTGTTATATTAATATACTTGGGGCCCTATTCTGTAACTCGGTGGTTAATTTTTAACCATTGGTTAAAATTTTTATCCAATAGATATTGATTTGACAACTAAAAATTCCTCTTTTTGTTATATGTCAACATACTTGATTGGTTAAAAAAATTAACCAATGGTTAAAAATTAACCACTGAGTTACAGAATTGGCCCCTTTATTGGTTAAAAAATTTAACCAGTTGTTAAAAATGAAACACTGAGTTATAGAATACGCCTGATTATGAATTTAATTTTGAAAACTACAAAACTAATAAATTTTGACGTTTTTAACTGTCATAATTTGTCGCAGAGTATATTAATGCTTTAATTAAGTATATCATTTGAAAATATGTTAATTATTGGTATTTACAAAAAAAAAATATAATAAAAAGGACTAAAATTTTTTTTACTGTATTTTAAACCGATTGAAAAAATCTTATGTGGCTATCACATTACCTTCCGCGTCAGTTATATGAGGTATTTACGAAAATTCTACCGGTGAACTGTTAACGGTAAACAGCTTTTATCAGTTTATAGCTACCGAAATCGACATTTTACGAACGCAAGTGGTAAACAGGGTAGATCCATAACCTATGAAAAAGTTTGAAAATTTAAAACAGGTTAGAAATTTGACGTAGTTAACAAACTGAGCAGAGTCCTACTTTGAACACATTTCTACTTTTAACGCGCGCGATTCGCTTTGCATCACTATCTGTTTTTGAGGTTAGGTTCTTCATGTATTTTCTATAAAATCCATACAGAAAGTTCCTTGCAAAATATTTTAAATTTCTTGTATGTACATTACCTTTCGACAGTTGTATGTATTTTATACAAATTCCATTCAGAAAGTTTCGAGCAAAAAGATCCTATATTTCGAGTAAAATTATAACACAAATATACTATGAATGTCAATTACACTTGAGACTGACATCTTTCAATCAGAATTTTCTTAATATAGTAGCTGTTTCTAGCATAGCTGGCTAATTTATGAAATTTAATTTCTTTATAATTTTATAACTCTATATCCAGCATTTAATACGAAGTATAAAATACAGCCAAATCGTATAGAGAATACAATGTTCTTTATTATTTATAATAACATTAAATGTGAAAAAATTATATTTATCAAGAAAAACTGTTAAAAATCTTCAAATGAGGGTATTTCCGGTTGACCAATTATAACCAAAATCTAATCAGCTCTTCATAAGGATGCAACGAAGAGGAATACGAAAGAATTATAATTTTTGGAATTGCAGTATTATTAATTGTAGTAGTAAACAAAAATTTTGTTACACACACACACACACACATACACGCACACACGCACACACGCGCACACACGCACACACACGCACAACACGCACATACTATATCCAATTGGTGCAAGGATAACAAACTGTCTTTAAATGTCAACAAATGCCACTCTATGACCTTCTCCAGAAAACTCAGCCCTATATATTTCGAATATTTAATAAATAACTCTGCTCTAAACAGGCCCGACATTTCACTAGATCTTGGAATCACCTTTGATCCTAAATTAACCTTCACATCTCATGTACAACTCAAAATATCAACTGCATTTAAATGCCTCGGTTTCCTAATTCGTAATTCTGATATGTTTGATAGTGCTAAAGCTTTACATCTCTTATTTGTGTCCTTAGTCCGTCCCCACCTAGAATATGGTTCCTTAATATGGAAACCACTTTATCGTTTTCAGTCCGAATCTTTAGAACGTATTCAAAGAAAATTTCTGAAATTTGCTGTATATATTTTGAAAGGCTATTATCCTCCTAGAGGAGTATCTCAGGCTGTATTACTAGATGAATTTAATTTAAACTCTCTTGAACAAAGGCGTCGTATATCTGCTGAATTTTTTTTCAAGTTCCTAGAATGTCATCCAGACACAAAAATACTTTTTATTTAAAAACTCTAAAATCAAATATGTTAACCAAATCACCTATCCATCAAATGATAAATTCTTTCAATATCATCGAAGATGAAATTGATATATTTCATAACACCATTAACGAGATTAAGGAATATATGTTATTGTATTGAATACGTTTCATCTCTTACCCTTTAATTGGGCGTTTGCCTGTTGGGTGATGTATTAATAATAATAATAATAATAATAATAATAATAATAATAATAATAATAATAATAATAATAATAATAATAATAATAATAATAATAATAATAATAATAATAATAATAATAATAATAATAATAATAATAATAATAATAATAATAATAATAATAATAATAATAATAATAATAATAATAATAATAATAATAATAATAATAATAATAATAATAATAATAATAATAATAATAATAATAATAATAATAATAATAATAATAATAATAATAATAATAATAATAATAATAATAATAATAATAATAATAATAATAATAATAATAATAATAATAATAATAATAATAATAATAATAATAATAATAATAATAATAATAATAATAATAATAATAATAATAATAATAATAATAATAATAATAATTGATACAAATACGTATCTTTCTGAAATAAAGAAAATGACCAAATGAACTTGTAATTCTAAACTGCTTTTTATTTATATGAAAATTACAAAAACTGTCAAGTGTCAATCAACTTATTAAAACAACTACTTAACATCTGAATGAATAAAATATGTTGACTATGAAAATTAATATTTGAATTCTTCAACACTTCCTCCCAAATATTACATTTTCATATTGTTATTTCTTCTTCTATAGCAGCTTGCCAAAATTTTCCATTTACAGAAATTACAGTGTCCTTGTAAGAAATCGAATTTTTATTATCTAATGTACCATTGCATAATCATTAAGATATGTCGGATGTCTAATATTTCTTCGATCACGTAAACAGATGTTATCATTCCTTGATTCAATACGAGTGCTATTTGTTTCTTCTGTTGACTGCCCAATTTCAACATCTTGATTAGGGTTTTTAGGTGGCGGAAGACTCAATTCTGCTACATTCCTAGAATGACAAATTTCTTCGGGTACAAACTGAACATCTCTACTTAATATTACCTTGTTTCTAGATGACACATAAATTCGATAGCCATCCTTGCACCACAATACCCGACCAAAATTCCTTTGACACTTTTCCGGTCCCATTTTTGTCTACTCTGTTTCGGAACATGTACATAGCATTCCAAACCAAAAATCCGCAAATGATTTATTTCGGCTGGTTGCCTGTTATACCAAAGCTCATATGGGCTTTTATCATTCACAATTGATGGTCCTGTACGATTCAATATGTAGGCAGCTGTATTCACTGCTTCGGCCCACAGTTTTACTGGTAAATCTTTCGTATGCAACATTGTCCTAGCACATTCAACCAAAGTTCGATTTTCTCGTTCGGCCGCACCATTTTGTTCCGGCGTGTATGGCATTGAAAATCTCACTTCAATTCCACGTTCCTCCAAGATTTTCCGAACCGACGTATTATTAAATTCTTTGCCTCCATCTGACAAAAATTGTTTCACTTTGTGCCCCACTTGATCAGCCTCTGCCAAGAATTGCTTCAATTTATCTACCACTTCGCTCTTTTGTTCTAAGAAGAATACTCTTCTAAATGTTGTAAAGTCGTCCTTGAAGCAGACAAAGTAGCGTGCACCACCCAATGATTTTTCTGTCATAGGTCCACAAACATCTGCGTTGATTAACTCACCTGGTGCTGTGGCTCGATTTTTCCTTGTGCCAAAACTTCTTCTGTGCTGTTTTCCAAACATACAACCTTCGCAAAATTCTTCATTATCAGCCTTTACTTCGATACCACGTTGTTTCATCACCTTTAAGACATGACGTTTACTTTGGTGTCCCAGTCTTTCGTGATACAACTGTAAACTACCTACAGTGTTAACTA
>OY720451.1:51671038-51718609 GCA_963082715.1 Harpalus rubripes
ATATTTTATTATGTTTTTCCTCGAAAATCTGTTAAGAGCTCTAAATTAAGTACAACTTTCGGTTTATCATATAAGTATAATCAAAATCGAGTTTTAAATACCAAATTTGATAAATTTAAATAAAGTATCTCTTCAATTTTAGCTAAAATCTAATCTGTTGCTCCCCTTCATATAAAAGTCTTAAATACCAAATTTGACAAGTTTTGGAATATATCATAAAATATATTTCACGAAAATCTGTTCGGAGCTTCAAATAAAGTATCACTTCGGGTTTATCAATTTTAGAAAAAAATGTAATAATTCCATCTTATTAACATAAAAGTTTTAGATACCAAATTTGAAAAATTTTGGTATATATGATAACATATTTTCACGAAAATCTGTTCAGAGCTTCAAGTAAAATATCATTTCCGGTTTATCAATGTTAGAAAAAATCTAATATGTCGTTCTCATTAATCTAGAAATCTTAAATACCAAATTTGACAAGTTTTGGAATATATCAATATATTTTTCACGAAAATCTGTTCAGAGCTTTAAGTTTATTAATTTTAGCCAAAATCTAATATGTTATTCTCCTTGATATGCAAGTGTTAAATACTAATTTTTCATTAAAAACTGTTATGGGCTTCAAGTAAAGTATCACTTTCGCTTGTCCAATTTTACCCAAAATCTAATCAACTCTTTATATGAATGTAGAAAGCTTAAATACGGAAAATAGAAATTTTCGGTAGTTTGTTGTAAGAGTTATGGTAGACGAAAAAATCGTCACGCACGCACGCATGCACACACACAAACACAGAAACACACAAACACGCACATAAACACACAAACACGCACACAAACACGCACACGCACACAGACACACACATACACACATACACACACACACATACACACATACACCACACACACACACACACACACACACACACACACACACACACACACACACCACACACACACACACACACACACACACACACACACACACACACACAAACACACACACACACACACACACACACACACACACACACACACACACACACACACACACACACACACACACACACACACACATACACACACCCTAATTCGTGCTTATTTACTGAAAACTCACCATCGAATTTTTTGACCGATAACAATACCTCCCTTACCTACGGTATGACGGGAGCTAATAAGAGATGTATTTTTACCTCCCGTCATACCGTAATAATTCGTATATCTTTCGATTTTTTTTTCTGGCAATATTAACATAGTATATTATAAAACAACTATTATATATTTATTATGTTAAGGGATAACTTTTCTCAAAACTTTTGTTACCTTTCGAAAAGATGTAGATAAAATCACGAGCTGAATTTTATCTATTATTATTTCTTTCAGGTGATACCTATTACTTTATACATACATATTTATCACTCTAAAATTAATTCCTTTTGCGTAGATAAATCACAAACTTTGGAGCTTAAATGTTGTAGGAAGTTTAGTTGAGTTGGTGTTTGTAAATATTTAGTGCGTGCTTAAAGTTGAAATGAACTCACGCAACGACCAATCCCAACTACATTGTTGAATTTATGAATGTCCCTTTTCATCGCTAATTACTCCTGACCGTTACATGAGGTTTCCAAATCGCTATGAATACTAAATACAAATTCCCCACTGGGCACAATTCGTTTAGAATTAGAAACAAATACAATTTTGTTTGGGGAAATTGACGGCTTGTAAATTAGATTTTCAAAATTTGTTACAGATTATTATTAAATAAAATTGCTGTAGGGTCAACTCAACTGGGGTAATAAAAATTCAAATTAATATGGAAATAGATAAACACCACTGAGAAACAGTGAATACGCCTTTATATAATGTTTATATTACATAATGAAAATTGCGGAAGTATTTGAATCAGGTTTAACTCGTACATCTATCTTTATTCACCTAATTTCATGCGTATAAAAAAATTTATTGTAACATAATTTAATGATCCGGAGCAATGTTTAAGTGTAGGTACTTTTTAACAGTAGGAATGCATGTCGGATCTCTTTCAATATTTTGAAATTGTTTTATTTTTTGCCGAAAAATTGTCTGAAATTATAATGAAAATCTTTTGTGATAATAATGTTTCATCTGTTGTGATTTATAATTTAAGTGTTCCTTTACTTTTTGACAAAGCAGTACACTATTGTCATTCAGTCGCCATTATTTTCAGATGGCTGAACCTCCGAAATATTTAACTGACAACTGACTCATTTCTACTATTTATCTATTATTAAATTTTATAATCAAGTTATTCCTCATACTACGCTTCCTGAACATTCAAACCCTACGAAAGTCGCTTTTCTTTCATTATATTTGTTTGTCCATGTTTTTTCTGTATCATCTTATGTACATCAAAGCTTTATATATATATATTTATTTTATCTAATAGGGTTTGTGTAAAGCTCATTATAAATTCATTATAAAGATAATGAAAGTAATTATTTCACGACACTTTCTTAATATGAAAACTGTCCCTACACAAAATATTGTCTTTTACATTAACTTGATGAAAATTAATATTCTAATTAATTTTACTTGTTTTTATTTATCGCAACTAATTGCACTAATATAGATTGTTTTATTAAACAAAATACGGGGCCTATTCTGTAACTCAGTGGTTAATTTTTAATTATTGGTTAATTTTTTTAACCAATCAAATATGTTTATATTTTTAGTTGTCAAATCAATATCTATTGGATAAAAATTTTAACCAATGGTTAAAAATTAACCACCGAATTATAGAAAAGGGCCCTACATCTGAAGACATTTGTAATGCGTTAACATTCACCTATTTATAGATAGTTATATATGTTGTGATATATCGCAAGTAAGTCACGCAAGAAAAGTGTTAGAGTGGGGTAATTTTCTCAAGTGACTTATGTAATTAACACACATGTGCCATGTGCCTTGTGCCATACAAAATTTTATCCAACACCTCTTCAAATGGTATAAAATGTAAGTATTTAATAGTTATTTATGTACCAAGTGAGTAAAGGATTTGCCTTCGGCTCGTTCGGCACATTTTCCATCTCGTGAAAAAAGATATAATTTACTTACGAGTTGCATACAATTTTTTTTATGTATGCAGTGGAAACGTGAAAAAAAGTGCCGTAGCGTTTCATAGACTACGTTTATCTCGATGTTTGAAGCCGCTTGAATTTAGTAAATCCCTTTTCAATTTTCGAAATAAAAGATCGAGATTAATATTTGAAGCCGCTTGAAAATGTCAAGTCAAGCCTATAAAATAACAGGCTTGGACTTACGAAGCGGCTTGACTTCTGTCGAAATAAACAGTGGAGTTTCAAATATTGTAACTACGCATGCGCGCGCACATTCGCAATATGTTGCAGTGTTACTAAATTCATATCACTTGCATTTTACCTCATTTTATAAAAGTCGTCGCGACTTAGTAAAATTGTCGAAAAGCGAAATATTTGGAGTGCTGAAGAAATAAATGTTTTTGAAAGAGAAGACAAATAACAACATGCCAATTTTTAGATAATCGAGTATTTAACTAACTTTTTTTAGTCGATATGAATTTAAACAAGATTGAAAATAACTCAATCCTATTTTCAATCCGCTGAGATAAATCAATAGAATTTTTCAAGTCATAATAATATACTTGAAACAGCTTGAATTATCGAGATAAACGTACTCATTATTTCATTCCGCAGAGTTAAAAAATCTGATGTGGCCAGCACATTACCTTCCGTCAGTTCTATGTATTTTGTATAAATGTCATACAGAAAGTTCCTTGCAAAAGATTCAATTTCTTGTACATTACCTTAAGGCAGTTTTTATATCATATTTGAGCGTTTCTCGGTCTGAATCGACGATTTTGTATGTAGACTTTGGACACAAATTCTACCTGTAGTTTCGATGGCACTTGGTTATTTAGGGTACAGTAAGTCAAAGTACACTGATTTTTAGTGAATACAAACTTTTGGAGGCACTCCGTGGTGCACTCTCCAGCGCAGCTGGAGTGCCGATTTGTACTATGGAAGTTACTGCAAAACACTCTAAAAACACGTAATTCGAGTAGAAAACGCATTTTCATGTGTTTTGGAGGCATGTTTTTAGAAACCAATTTTTACTTCAGATTAGAACGTTTCACGATCTGAAACGACGATTTTGTATGTAGACTTTGGAAACATATTCTACCTGTAGTTTCGATGGCACTTGGTTATTTAGGGTACAATAAGAAAAAATCTGATGTTCTATGTATTTTGTATAAATGTCATACAGAAAGTTCATTGCAAAAGATTCTATTTCTTGTAGGTACATTACCTTAAGGCAGTTGTATGTATTTTATACAAATTCCATGCAGAAAGCAAAAGATCCTATATTTTCAGTAAAATTATAACACATACATACTGTCAACTGTACTTGACACTGACACCTTTCAATCAGAATTTTCTTAATACATCAGCTGTTTCCAGAGTAATAGCATAGCTAGCTAATATATGATATTTAATTTCTTTATCATTTTTTAACTCTATATCTATTTAATATGAAATATAAAATGCATTCAAATCCCATAGAGAATAAAATATTCTTTAATATTTATAATAACATCAAATGTGAAAAAATGATATTTAACATCGTTTTTTCAAGAAAAACTGTTAAAATCTTCAAATGAGGGTACTTCCGGTTGACCAATTCGAACCAAAATCTAATCAACTCTTCACATGGATGTAACGAATAGGAATACGAAAGAATTATAATTTTTTGAATTGTAGTATGGAAGTTATCGTAGACGAAAATTTTGTTACACACACACACACAGACACACATACACACACACACACACACACACATACAGACATCATCGTAAAAATAGTAAAATCGTGTTCTAGGGACCCTAAAACGTGCTTATTCATCAAAAACTCACCACCGAATTTTTTGACCAAAGACAATACCTTCCTTACCTAAAGGTGACGGAAGGTAAAAAGGACACATTTTTCACACATTCATGTATTAAAAAAGGCACACTTTATAAACCCATTTTAATGAAAAAATAGTATATTAAAGAACGTGTTTTATAAGACATGTTTTTTTCGCACGCGTCAAAATTTAGAAAACGAGCGTCAGCGAGTTTTCTAATTGACAAGTGCGAAAAAAAGTCTTATAAAATGAGTTCTTTATACTATTTTTTATATTTTGCACCTTCTACAAACTAAAATATTTTAAAAAAACTGTTAATATTAAACCGAGTTGATTTAGGGAAATTTGTAAGTGAAATGTTGTAGTTGGTAACATTGAATTGACCACATTCAATTATTATTTGAAAGTTCATGTCATTTCAATATTTACGAACAAATTTAAGTGAATTTAGTGTAATCATGGAAGATGAAATCAGTTGCACTCCGCCTGAGCTACGTAATATAGCTCAGACTACAGGAAATAATCTACTTCCTAAAAAATCGCGCGAGATTTATGAGAAAGAATTTGCAATTTTTGACACATGGTGTAAAGAAAATAATGTCAAAGGCGTAACAGAGAATGTTTTGATTGCTTATTTTGAAATGCAAAGTAAGACGAAAATATGTATTATTATTATATTCATTAAATAAAGTGATTAATTAAGTAAAAGAAATTTTGAGGTTATATTGAAATTTCTTATCTTCCAGCTTTGACGTTTGACAATTTAACCCTTTCAGCCTCAGTGTACAGGAAATTTTTATTTTTTCATATATTTGAATTAAAACTTGCTTTAAAATTAATTAAAAATAATTTTCTATCGTTCAAAGGTTCAATCTACAAATTTTTAGTACTACTAGGTCCATCTATGTGGACTAATTCGAACATTATATTAACATTTACTTACTCAATTTGTGATTATATTTGTACATTTTCATGTAAATAATCTTCCCTAAATAAAAAATAATAATAATAACATTATATTATTAAAATGAATTGTCAATTAACTAAAAATAAATTCGGTAAAAATGGGTTAAAGAAACGTCATCTAGTACCAACCGCCTAAAACAAAAAATTGCGTATCGAAATGAAGGTCATTACGATACGCAATTGCGTATCGTAATGACTTCATTATGAACGCAAAATATAAAAAGGTATTTTTTTTAACAGACGTAAAAAAGATTTTCTAATATGACATTTGGTAAAAAAAAGTGCCTAGAAGGCCTGGACTATAATGTTAAAATATGTATGATTATCTCACGTTGCTAATAACAGCGTGAGTTTACGATTTTTAGATCATTAGCGAGTTATGAACAACTTTATTTGTTTCAATGGGGTCTCGTGGCCACGTGCCTGAGTATCTGGTCGCTAATCTGGGGAACCGGGTCTGATCCCGACCGACGCCAAATATTTCGAATTTTAAATGGCACAAAATTGACCCTGTGGTGCACTCTCCACGCCAGCATTGAGTTCCCGTGAGGTAAACGCACGCACGGTATAAATGTCATTATTACTACCGAAATCTGTGTAAAAAGCAAATTGGCACACACAGCAATGGATAATATGCCCTGATGATATATTTATTTTACAGTAGCGGCTTTTGAGAAACTTTAGGCATTTGTTTTTAGTTACAAAAAACGACTATTAATCACAAGTGACTAAAATGCTTTATTATACACTACCGTCAATTTTAAAATTTAATTTGTTTATAAATATTTACATTAATAGTACAATTATTATTGTGAAATTGAACACCTTTCTGAAACTAACATCTGAATTTTTAATGTTTTTATCGACTACCGCCATTGCAGTAGTGAATCGCCCTTATCTTCTACATGCTCCGTACTCATCTTCACCAGTTCGCCACGCCTGCACCCACCAGATGCTACAACCAACAGTAACAACCTGTACAACACAAACCAAATTAAATACCTTACCTTGAATAAATACATAATAATGCATACATACCATTATCAACAAAAAGGTATCATCCAATGCTTCAACCAGAAATCAAATTATTTCGTCTCTTGAGAAAACCGACGATTTTTAGCTTCGTATCCTAAGGTATTTGTTGAGTTCTACATTTTCATAAATATTTAACGTAGCTTTCAGCATAGAATACTGTGTCCACAGAGAGGATGATTTGTATTTCCCTGACTATTTGTAAATATACCATATATTAGATAACTACATAGAAATCGACCTTTTCAATCACGGCCGCTCCGTGGGTACCTATAAGGCGCCTTTGTGCAAAGTTATATTTTAGCGCCCTACTAATGATGTAAAATTTGTAAATTACCACACGCTTTAAAGTTTGAACTATACTTTTTATTTTTCAAAAATGCTAGATTTAATATATTGATGAAATTGTCTTAGATTCATTCTTGTAATCAATAGGTTATAATCAATATCTTTTGTTGTAATTAACAATTTTACAGTGTTTGCAATATAACAATGAGAAAAAATTATCCGTTGGGCAGGATATTTCTTTTACTTTTTAATTTTTAATAATAAGTAAGGGAAATGTAATATTGGTAGAAAATAAAAATAAAATTATTACTCTAAGATTTCAGAATTGTATGTAACTCATAAAGCATTTGATTCTTCATAAAATGCTTATAGGTATTTAAATATTGGATGGGACAGTTATTATTTCAAAATAACAATGATAGAAAAATAACTAACCGATTGGTATCATAATTAGTTTACTTATAACTAGAGTTCTAATGCAGACAAATTAAAAATATATTTTTCACTTCTATCACGTTAATTTGTATAGTTCTATGGTAATTTCGTCTTTACGAATAAGAGCATTTGAGAGTCTTGAAACGGCGCCCTTTAAAGTTGGCGCCTTTGTGCGGGGCACAACTTGCCCACCCGCACGGAGCGGCCCTGTATTCAATATTAGACAATTTTTTTAAAATCTACCTTTTCTGAAAAGTATACTAACAATACATCTACAGAATTTTTCAGAACTCCGTTTCCCGTCTTCCAATTTTATACAGTGAATATTCTTTCTCGTAAATATCCTTTGATTTTTCAGGAAACAAACCCAAAGCTGCTTTTTTAGCTTCTAAACGTATTTTTTCTGGTAAATTTCCATCATTTATGACACGTCGCAAGAAAATAATAAAACTGTTTACCAACAACTCATTTTTAAATAGCAAAACCATAATAACCGAGCATGACCTTCTCTGAGTAGTTTTTCATAAAAAATAATTTTCATAAATTTAAAGCATAGATTTAAACTAATTTCATATAAAAATCCGGTATTGTAAAATAAAATGTCGTATATCACATGTGAGTGAAATGTCATAAAACATTCCCGAGAGTTGTCATACTCATGTTTAATGACTTATTTCACTCACTTATTATGTAATGTACTATTATATTTATTTGTTTCAAATCACCATACTTATAGTACATCGTTATTATTAGAAAGTGTTGAATATTTGTTATTTAGGGTATAATAGATTTTCTAATTTGACATTTCGAAATGACATTTGGTAAAAAAAGTGCTAATAGCAGCGTGACTATGAATTTTAGCACACTAGGGATTTATGAACATCTTTATTTGTTTCAAATCACCATAAGTCTAGCGTTATTATTAGAAGGTGTTGGATAATAGTTATTTAAGACTTACCTACACTTCTCAATTGTATGTTTACAGTCGGTTTGTTTTCCGAAAATTTACGATATTCGAAACAGGAAATAAATTTCCTTTGTATTGAAATATGCCTAAAAGATTGAACTTTCTACTAAAGTAATAAAAATATACGAGAATGACCGTAGGTACATATGAGTAATATAGAAAACAGTGAAAAGTGGTACGATATAGACGACTTTATTTATTATTTCTTAATGTGTAGTTATTTGCTTCCCTAATTATTTTAGAGCAAAATTATGTTTAGGTTTTTGCTACAGACAAAAATACTGCATCCAAATATGCTATTGTTTCTAATTTTTCAATTTCCGGAACCGTAAGAATAGTCGAAAACAATAATATCATTTTTGTAAAAATCGTTGATGCTATGGAACAAAAATATAAACAAAAGCACAAAAATCTGTCTCTACTTAAACAAATCTTAAATTTGGTTCTCGTCAAACTACATTGTTGTAATCAACAATTATTACATTGTTGTCATCAACTAAAATAAAGATGTTTTCATTTTCCTCGTTTTAAACAAAAGTGCAAACATATGTCGTCTGTTAAAGATTCTTTACGTTTAAACTTATTTGAAAACAAGGATAAAGAAAACACCTTTATTGTAGTGTTGCTGACAACAATGTAAAAGTTGATTACAACAATGTAATTTAACGAACGAAATTTAAGATTTCTTTGAATAGTGACAAATGTTTGCGCTTTTGTTTTTGTTCCATGGCATCAATGATTGTTGCAAAAATGTTATTATTGTTTTGACTATTATTACGGTTCCGGAAATTGAAAAATTATAAACGTTAGCATATTTGGATGCAGTATTTTTTTCTGTAGCAAAAACCTAAATACAATCTTGTTCTAAAATCATTAGGGTAGCAAATAACTGCACCACCCTATATACTTACAAAAATATCGTAGTTTCCTAATGATACATATACTTATAAACATGTTAATTGTATGCCGCAATGAAACTATTTTATGATTTTATTTTGTAAATGGTGAAAAATATTTAGAAAATAACATTAGAAATAATATATGGTTAGACGTAAAATTAAATACTTTTTATAGGAAAATAGATGTAAACTAATCTCATTTGTATGTAAATTTATACTTATCTACGCATCTGCCTTTATACATATATACGGGTATTATAAAATATTTTACCCTGAAAATAATTGTTATATACAAGAATATTTTGAATAATAACACAAAATAGATATTCCAATAATATATTTTAAGTATAATTTTTTTAAAATAATATAAAATTTAGTACATATTTGAGATTTACGATCAAATATCATAAAATAGTAAGGGGTACATTCCTCGACTGTGGTTTACATTAGGTTTTAACATTTACTTAAATTCTAAGTTGTACAATACTAATTTTTTTAAAACTCATCCGAGAGACGGAAACTTAAAAATTTTACACGCTTCGTAAACAGGCATCTTTGTGGAAGAAAATTTCGATTACCTTAATATAACCTAACTGAACGTATTATCGACCGATCAAACGAGCCCGCCGACGGCGGGCGAAGTTCGATCGAGATTATATGAAACGTCTCGTTCGAAGATGATAATATGTAGTAATGCTTGTCATTGCTAAAATTCCACACGTTTAGAGTTTGAATTTTTGGACTACTTACCGCCCATTCTCTGTTCGGTACATGGTGCGCCATCTGTTGTCATTCTTTTAGCGACAAAATGATTAAGCTTTTATTTTCCTGAAGATGGTCAGGGATATTTGCGGGTAACATTTGAATATAACTAATTATATTTATTTTTAGGGTGGGAAAGGATCATCTTCGAACGAGACGTTTCATATAATCTCGATCGAACTTCGCCCGCCTTCGGCGGGCTCGTTTGATCGGTCGATTATACTACACGTCTCGTTCTCGATGATAATATGTAGACTTTTAGATTTTTTAAAGCTCAATTCATTTTTTTTTGTTTTTTATACAAAATTATAAATCATTATGATGATACAAAGATGAAAAAGAAATATATATATAAATCATTATCATGGTACAGAGAAAAGGATTATCGCATTTTTACATTTGTAAAGTTGAAATTGCGAAGTTTTTTGACACTACTATAGGCTTGTTGTAGAATTTTGAAAAAGTCTTTGACTTCTATGACCATCCTGCTGTACGTCTAATTGTTTCTATGTCCACTCCATTTTTATATGCAGAAGATACAGCAGCATGCTTGGTGCTATATGCTGAGAATTGTTCTGTATCAATTCCTGCTTTAGTTAATAGTGATTTAATCCAATGGCCTATTGTCTGAGCGCTAACATTTCTGTATGGTTTTACAGCTGTTAACAATAATCTTTTGTTATTATTATTTCTAAATTCTTTGGTAATTTCTAAGTATTCTATTATTACAGAAGCTACACATATCTTTGGTTCTTCCTTGTAGAAAGGAATATTTAGTTCCGGTTGATATTTACCAGGTTTTGATGTCTTTATCAAATCAGGGATTTTTATTATAACTCCAGATTCTGAAATTTCTATATTATTTATATTAATTAAGGAAATAGTTTGTAATCTATGAGCTGTTGTAAGTACTAGTAGAGTGGATATCTTCTCAGCAACATCTTTAGGATTCAATTTTTTAAGTGGATGAAGTTGTTTTAAATATTCCAATACTGGAATAGTATCCCAAGTACTGGCATATTTAGGTTTTGAAGGTCTTTCTCTGAATATACCTTTAAAAAACCTGGATAATAAACCATCCTTGATTATATCTTCTGAGGAAATTAAAGATATTGCTGAACGTATAGAGTTTAGGGTTCCATAACTAGCACCCTGTTTGAATCTTCCCGTTAAGAACGTGATTATATCTTGAGTCTTTGCTTCAAATACATTTATACCGTTTTTTGTAGTAAATTCCCACCATAATTTCAATGCATATTGGTATTGTTTAAGCGTAGCTGGTGCTATTGAATTGACCATGATGTCTGCGGAATCTTTATCTATTCCTTTCCTGATGAAAGATGCCCTGATAAGTTCCCTGCCATTAGTGTAAGTTTCTGTGCAAGTGGGTGGAAAATTTCCCTACAAGGAGATTTTAATAAGTATTTATTTGGATTGAAGATTATGGGAGTTGTTGTCAATAATGATGTAAACAAAGGATACCAAGGTTGGGTTGGCCAATATGGCACGACTACCGTACCAACTGCCTTATCAATAATTATTTTTCGTAATGTTTTTAATATAAGTGCGAAAGGAGGAAACGCATATATTTTTTCATTTTTCCAAGTAATAGTAAATGCATCCACCGCCAAGGTGTCGGGATCTGGAAATCTAGAGCAATATCTCTTACACTTTTTATTTATTCTTGAGGCGAATAAATCAATTGAAAATGGGCCAAATTTTTTGTCTATTTTTTCAAATGCTTTTCTAGATAGTTCCCACTCGGTATCTAGGTTAGACACTCTTGATGCTAAATCTGCTTCAACGTTATGCTTTGAAGCAATGTATGAGGCAACAATCCAGAGTTTCCTGCTTTCGCACCATTGTCAAATATTTTTGGTTATAGTGTTTAAATGAGGGTATTGTATGCCCCCTGATCTATTGATGTACGAGATTGCAGAAGTGTTATCTATTCTCAGAAGTATTTCACAGTTAAATAATTTATCTGCAAAGCTTTTTAGACCAAGGAAAGCAGCTAATAGTTCAAGGTAATTTATACTGTGCTTCTTTTCTCCTTCGTTCCAAAACCCATGTACACTTATACCATTACAATGAGCCCCCCACCCTGTCAAAGATGCATCTGAAAATATCTCTAATTTGAATTCATTTGTTCTAATTGGATTACAACTGTTAACTATATTTCTTTTCCACCAGTTTAAATCTACCATCATTAGTTTATTTATTTTTATTTTTCCTTCATAATTGTTATCATTTACTGTTAAAGCTAGATACTTTTGTCTCTCTAGACCTTTACAATACACTGGACCATACATTACAGCCGGGCAGGCTGCATTTAAAATTCCTAATAATTTAGCAACTTCTCTAATTTTATAGCTCTTTTGTTCCTCGAATGAATTTAGTGCATTTGATATTTGGACTCTCTTTTTATCAGTCAAGTTTAACGTAAACTCAATAGAATTTATCACAAAACCCAAATATTTACAACTTTGACTGGGTGTAAGGGAACTTTTATCATAATTTATCACAAAGCCTAAGTTTTCCAGTAAATTTATAGCAAATCTTAAATTTTCATTACATATTTCAAATGAGTTTCCAATAAGAAATAAATCATCAATATAGATTATTGATAAAATTCCCCTATTTCTTAATACAGACATTACTGGTTTCATAATTTTTGTAAATACATATGGGCTAGTGCACAACCCAAAGGGTAGACATGTGAATTGAAACATTTTCCCCTGAAATCTAAATCTTAAGTATTTCCTAAATTTTTCATTTACTGGAACCATATAATACGCGTCCTTCAAATCAAGAGAACACATAAACGCTCCTTGAGACAGTAAACTTTTTGCTGATTTTATATCTTCCATTTTAAAGTGAGTAGTTTCTATAAATTTATTTAAATATTTTAAATTTATTATAAATCTACTGGATCCATCCGGTTTCGGGACCAAAAAATATTGGGAAACAAACTGACCTTCAGTGTCTGTACAGTTTTCTATTACTGCATTATTTAATAGCTTATCAACCTCCTTTTTTATTTTAATCAACTCAGTCTGTGACCATTGTTGATCTGGTGGGGCTTTTTGTTGATATGGAATCTGATTAAAGGGCATTTTATACCCTTTCAGGCATTGTATTACAAACTTATCTGTTGTAATTGTATTCCACTTATCAACAAAATATTTTAATCTACCAGAACTTCTTCTTACCTGTTCTATTTCCTTGTTTTGTTGTAAAATTGGTTCGTCGACCGATTGGATGATCTTGAGTTGTGACTGTTGCGCTGTTGTTTGGGTTTGAATTTCATTCTGTTTTTTGGATAATTCCCCACCTGCCTGTTCCCTGCAGGTGGGGTTTTCAAGTTTCCCTGGACTCGTTGCTTTAGCATAGGAGGTCTAGTTTGTGCTTTAATACCTGCACAAACTTTTTCAACGTCTTTGGCCTCCTTTATCTGATCTGCAAACTTTTTTCCATACAGCCACTCGTCTGCTTTAGTAGGTTCTACTGTTGTTTTAATTGATTTACTCATAAACGGAGTAATAAAGGCTTTCCTAGCAACTGACTGTTGATAAAATACGTCTGTTACTAGTTTTCCAGTATCACAGAGGTACTTCATAAGGATTTCTTGGTCTATCCCATCTTCAGGGTTGTCTAAAATCATTGAAATCGCGACTGCTAAAGCGGATATCGCTGATCCTACGCAGTTTTGAGTTTCTGCAAAATGCTGATCCCTTTTTAAGGCAATTTCAGTCAAAACTGGAGATATTTCCAGATTAATTTTTGGTGCCTCTGTAAACAAGTCATTGTTGCGAGGGTAATTGTCAAGAATTAATTTTTTCTTTTCATCAGGGAAGCCTTCTTGCATCCATTTTTGCCAACGAACCTTAAGTTCTTCATTAATCTTAAGAGAAATTTCCTTTTTTGCATCCGGATGTTCTCCTAACATCTCCAACATAACTTCATCAACAACTGCTGCATTCTGTACTATATTTTGTTCCTCGCTTGCAATAATACTTTCATCTGAAGGAAAGTTTATATTATTATCAACTTTATCCTTCTCTAGATCTGAAAAGGAAGGTAGAGAACGTGAGTTAAAACTCTTAGTCATGTGAAATTTTTATTCTTATTGAATAATCACATAAATTTCGAAGGACAGTTAGGACTCCATTGTTCGTATGGAACTGGTGAGTCCAAAGAAGTAGCATAGAGCTATATTTTCTCGTATGGAGAAAATATATGATACGGGTTTCGTATGGAAACCTCAGTAACATGAAGACGAGACCTTTACCTACCCACAATGATTTCTTTCCCAGAACCTTCATTGTGCTCAGTAGCTTGGTTGATGGTTGAATTTGCTTTATTAGCATTAATCCAATCAGTGAAAAGCGATGTTAGGTTATGAATTTGTTGTTCCATTTTTTCCACTTTATCTTCTATTTTTTCTCGTTTCTTATGTCGCTCTTTAGAACGAGAATGTTTTCTTTTCTTATCCGAAGGCATTTCTAACACTTATTACTAAAATAAACTTTTATTAATTCTCTCAACACGTGTGAAACGTTATGCACAACAAACAATAATGACAACAGATGGCGCACCATGTACCGAACAGAGAATGGGCGGTAAGTAGTCCAAAAATTCAAACTCTAAACGTGTGGAATTTTAGCAATGACAAGCATTACTACATACATATTATCATCGAGAACGAGACGTGTAGTATAATTTTATAGTTCTACACATTTATAGTAGCTAGGGAGCTTGTGGCAATTTCGGTATACGGTTTGATCGTCGTTAGGAATGACAGGTAATAGAGTTTTGAAACTTGTGAACAGGATAAGCAAAGTGGCAAGGTCGGGTGTCGCTGCTTTTTCGAAAAAATAATTTTCAAATGGCAAAATATATAACCTCTCCTAAATTATTTGATCGCGTCTGCCATTTAGTTATTATGTTAAATTAACTATATAGACATTTATAAGAAATAAAAGCTACCTTAAATTATTTGATCGCCTTTCATTTTTTCTTAAATTTGTTCGTTTTTGTCTCCAGAACAAGAAAAAAAATTATGCCAAACATGTATGTCACTGCTTTTAGAAGATATTCATAAAAATCTCATTCAAAAATGACAAAATACAAAAATTAAATATTATTAAATATATTCAAAAGAAACACAAGAATTGAGGAAAAGCCGAAAAAAAAGAAAATTTCGAATTTTTTTCCCTATAACTATGGTAGCACAGGTCTTTCGCTTATGCAAAATTGGTTTCTTATCACTGGCCTTGGTCATTCCAACATATCCAAAAATTATAGATACCCGACCTTTTGCAAGGAAACCAGGTTCTGTTTTACATATTGACTGGCTTATTATAGTAGCTAGAAAAAATTCTTCTGGCTTTGGAAAATCAGTGATACTAACGTCTGGCATAGCAATATTCATAGTTTTAACATACAATAGAACAATTTAGCCCAGAGCCAGACACGATCAAATAATTTAATGATCCGTTTTTTTCAATTTTGGAAATTCACCTCTTATTATCACAGTAAAAGTAAAATGGCATTATTTTCTTGTTGTTTACCTAATTGACATTTCGTGTAAATTTTATTGACGAGCAAATCATTTAAATTTTATTACATCAAAAAATTAAAATAAAAGTGAATTACTCATTAATGGTTTTGCAGAAGTTATTAGTGTTTCAAAACTTCACTATTTTCAACTTCTGCAACACGAGCAAATGACTTAAAAATTTCTGCCACCATCTCCCTAACTATAGCCGTATTCTGTTAAAAAACTATTTAATTTAGAATTAAAGAAAATTAAATTAAAATCAACATATACGTACAAAATATATAAGTATTTATTTTGCTTTAGTGTTTGTTTAATTCCCAATTAAAATGTTGGTGTTCGGAACAGTTCTGTAAATCTGTAAAAACTGACAAAACACATCCTTTTTTGTGGATTAATATAATATTAAAAATATACGTGGAGTGGCTGCCTACGTTGCGATATTGTTCATTATTTACAGATTTACAGATCTGTAAGACTAATGCCTGGTTGCAGAAACGTTCATCCACGCAACAAATTCGAATAAGTTTCTTTATTCTTATGACATTGCTGTGAAAAAATAGCGTTGCATTTGTTCGTTTGATGAACAGCAAACTATGAACAAAGCGCTGATGAACGTTTCTGCAACCGGGCATTACAGTTTTGAAAATTATACGGCCTTTATTATTTTAATGCACAGATGTTCGGCGCCTAGATAGCTATCGTTCTTTTGACTATCGCTCGGTTGACCATTGCCAATCGCCCTCGCCCAGTTGTGCGTGTCCGCCATAAATCTGTACGACTAATACCCTACGAGCAAATAGTAACTTACTAGTAAGTAAGTTAGTTACTATTTGCTCGTAGCTAATGCCCGTTTGTACCGTTACGAGATAAGTTGCACTTAGTATTGAAAACCTTTGCACCGTGCCTTAAGTAATTGTTAACACCTAACATAAATTACATCATTTCTATGGTATGATATCGATAGCAGTTTGGTAGACTACTTTATATATTAATCCATTATTGGCTAGTTCCACTTGGCTTGGTTTTCCGGATATTCTATGCGGAAAAACGAATACAGACTCTCCATTAACGTAAACTCGGTAGCAGTCAACATCGTTCAGGAAGCAGAAACATACTCGTATTCCTTTCTTCCATTTGTGATCATGATTTAGTATTTCGGTACCCCATTCGTTGTTTAGTCGGGTGTTGCAAGCTAGTTCATTTTTATGAAGCCTATAACAATTAAATAAATAAATAGATAATAGTACATTAACAAACCAGTATCAAAAGGCATTCTGTTAACGTACGAATCAAAGTTTTACAAAGGACGAGTGCGTTAACAGGCCTTAAGAAACATGGTTTTATACTATTTCTATTGAGGTAATTACAAAATGAGATTTTTAAAAAATGTGACTTGTCAAAAATATGATTTGATCTTTTTTGTAACTTAATTAAATTTTTTGAATTAACATGTGCATTTACAGACAGTTAGTTGGGAACACCTGTCTCCATAAACATATCAGAAGCAATAGAGGGTTATGATTTTGACGTCACACGCAAGAAAGAATGCGACGATGTAGGAGTTGAGATGGAAGATCGGATTACAAACAAACCACGCCATTTTAAAAGTTCTGTTTTCTGTCACTTGTTTTTTGACATTTGAGATTTACATGTGATTCAATGTCTTCGGATGGCTGTGAAAACATAAAGAATTTCACATTTGTCTTGTTGTCTTTATAATTATAGCGGGAGTCACTGTTGCAAAGACAATACACTCGCTTGATACTTGGCACCATCTTGAAACTGTCACCATGACAGCGATTTGTTTGTAATTTAGCAACGGAGTGAAATGAGTCACAAGTGTAGTACAAGGAAAATTCCAATAGATGGCAGCCCGAAAATATACCTTTGTATAACCCTCCATTCCATAACAAATCAGCTAATTTCTAATTCATTGGTCGAGATGTTTTATACCCGTTCATAAGAGATGCCCATTGCCCATAATCCAGCCATTTCTCTAACATTGATTCGCTAATCTTCCAACACTATATAGTGAATTTTTCATAGTAATATATAAAATTAATGATTTGTTTTTATTTTCGTAAATAATTAAATAAAAAGATCGGCGCCAAAAATAGTCATAAAACAATCCCCACTCCCTTATATAAAAAAAAATAAACGTGGGCAATAGTTTGTCATATGTTAAGCTTTATGAAATTCGATGTCACATTATGTTTCAAATCACATGACTTTTTCAAAATATTACTCGAATTTCAATAATAATTTTAAATATCTAATGGATATATCGTAATATTTTAAAATTTGAGGCTATGTAAAGTTTAAAGAACAATGTTTTTAAAAAATTTATAAAGTGTGTAAATCATATGTAAATCGTAACTCGAAGTATAGGTTACAGTAGAACGTATATTTGATCATTATTCAGTCAATTTGGCAAAATTGATTTTGAAATGTAATTTCTAATTTATTTCCATATCTAACATATGATTAAAGAAGAAAAGCTTTGATTTCTTTAGATAACATTTTTGACACTAACTCGTGTCAAATTGACATTTATTTAAAAAAAAATTAAATTAAGACACACGTTTCTTTGTTCATAGCCTATCCGAGTTAGGATTTTTTTTAACACACTGTACTTAAATTTCTTTAAGGCCTTCTTTCCAACATGTAAATCCTACGGCCTATTTTTTACTATGTTGTATGAAAAGCAAAATATTCCTAAAATATTTGCCATGTCTTCATTAGTAGTAAGCTTTTTTTTGCAGGTATATTATCACTGTCAATATGTACAATAGAACATTGTATCCTTGCAAAAGGTCGGGTAGCTATAATTTTTGGATATGCTGTAAGGACCAAGACCAGTGATAAAAAACCAAATTTGCAGAAACGAAAGCCCTGTGCTACCAGAGTTATAGGGGAAAAAGTTCGAAATTTTCAGCCTTTTTTCGGTTTTTCATCAATTTCTCTGTTTCTCTACATCGGAGAGTAAAAATTGTTATTATCAATATTGTAGAACATAAAATTTACTGTAACTTTTGTATTTACAATTTTTTATGGGCTATACCTTTTGAACTACAGAATAATGAAATTATCATATCTTTTGGGCAATGACAAAAGACACATATCACAGAAATATTGATGTAGTCCTGATATTAAGGGCGAAAATTTGTCTCCACCCAGCCTTTTGTGATACAAGTAAAGTAAGCCGTTTGGTTTACATGTTACTGGGACCATGCCCTAGCGATTAAAGAGATGAAGCCACCCGAAAATGCCCTGCTGCTACGAGTTATTGCGGGTTGTATATTGCGGGTTGTATAGTTTCAGTAATCATATTTTAACTCTGTTTATCTATTTAAGTTATAAATGTCAAAATTTAGTTTAGAAATTATTATAGTATTATGATAGTCACGACATTTATTTGTTGATCATTAGGTTTAGAAATTATTATGTATACGTGCGTGACTTTGAATGCCCTAGCCTATGCACCCTGTACCCTTAAGGTAATCCTGTCCTAAAGATAGCGCTTTGTTTTTTTGGAGATTCGAGATTAGTTCGTCGCGTCGTGCAGAGGTTTGTTGTTGACGGAACATGTAGTGTTAGGGCGCGTGCTAAACGCCCGTTTGCTGGGTTACGGAATGTAACATGTTAGGCTTAGTTGTATCAGTTAATAATGTAATCATTTAGATAAAAAGTTTAGTTATTTAATCAGTAATCACAAGAAATGTCCATGTCCATAATGTAAGTGTTTCGTAAAGTGTAAGTGTATGTGTGGTCTTCCTTATCACCAGTAAGTGTAAAGTGTATAATCGTTGGAATAAGCAGTATTAGTAACATCATCCTCTTAGGAGACACCCTCGTGTTACATATTCCCACTGGCGCAGTTATCTTAAAGCTGCAGTGGTGCGTAAACCATTGGATCTGTAAAACGGATTTTATTTTTATATTAATTGTAATGATAAGTTGTTTTATAATACAGTGCAAAAAAGAAGTTGGGTTACATATAACGTATCCATTTGCTTCTTGAAAGTAGCACATTGTGATACTTGGAAAAATTTTTGGCTTCCTTAGCCGATTTCGCGAGAACGCTACGTTATACCAGAAAATAATTCTAATAAGAATTGTAGCGCGTTTAAAGAGCTATCGATCGAGAGCTCACCGGCTTATCAGTGGCCCTTCGAAACGGAAGTATCTAAAGGAACGCGTTAGTGCGCGGAGCCGCCCTGCGCGAGAGAGGCCATTCTTACGTCAATTGGAGCAAGCCGTTTAGTTTTTATGTGGGTAGGTCAATAATCTACCCACTAAGAAGTGTAGCCAATCGAAAAGTTCGCGGAGGCTCTGTATTTTGCGGGTTGTATATCAATGGCATGTGTTTCTTAAAGTTGCAGTAGTGCGCAAACCATTGGATCTCCTTTTCGAGTGGCTACACACCTTAATGTGTAGATTAGTGTCCCACCAACATACAAAGTAAACGGCTTGCTCCAATTGAGGCAACAATGGTCTCTCTCGCGCAGGGCGGTTCGGCACACTTACGCGTCCCTTTAGAAACTTTCGTGACGCAGGGCCTCTAATAGCCACAGATACGCCGGTGAGCTCTGTATCGATAGTTCTTTGAACGCGCCACAGTTTTTATTAGGATAAGTTTCTGGTATAAAGAAGCGTTCTCGCGAAATCGGCCAAGGAAGCCATCCGAAAAAAACACAATGTTCAAGGAGAAAATGGATACATACATACAACCCAACTTCTTTTTTGCACTGTATGATTAAAGACCTTATCATTACAATTAATATAAAAATAAAATCAGCTCTGTAAATCCAATGGTTGGCTTTAAGGAAACCGCCCCAGTGAAGTATACAACCCGCAATTACCCGTGCCAAGGGGGCATTTCCAGTTGGCTACATCTCGTAATCGCTAGGGCATGGTCCTAGTAACATGTGAACCAAACGGCTTGCTTGCATCACAAAACGCAGGGTGGTGGAAAATTTTCGCCCTTAACATCCGGACTACATCAATATTTCTATGATAAATGCGTGTTTTCTGATTTCCCAAAAATTCTGATACTTTCATTGCTGTGTAGTTCAAAAGGCATTCTCATAGAAAAAAAATGTATGTACAAGAGTTGTGGCAAATTTTATTTTCTACAATATTGATAATAACAACTTTTACTCTCCGGCGTATAGAAATGGAGAAATTAAGACAAATCCGAAAAAAGGCCGAAAATTTCGAACTTTTTCCCCTAACTCCAGTAGCAGAGGGCTTACGTTTCTGCAAAATTTGTTTCCTATAACTGGTCTAGTCCTTACAATATATCCAAAAATTATAACTACCCGATCTTTTGCAAGCCAGTTTGTATAACTTAACTGGACTAATATTAATTCAAAAAATTCTAATTTAATCACAAACATAAAAATAATGCTTTTTTGCGGCTATCTCTGTGTTCGACGGCAAGCAAACTTTTAAGTACAACACTTTCGTATTTCCAGCATCTTCAATGCTTTCCAAATTCATTTTTCTCATTCATGCAACCATCCAACCATAGCTTTTAAAAAATCAAAAGCTATATGCTTTTTTGAATGTAAAGAAAACTGGTCAAAATTGATTGAAAATTCAAACCGATATGTTTTGCAAAGCCGAGTTTTTGCTAGTGTAAATAAATATTAAATATTTTGTATTCTTTTTTACCTTACTCCAAATCCGTACAAGACGTTCGACTTATCATCATACACAGTGAAGTTCCATTCATGATCTGTTGTTACCACTACACTTATAGACCCTCCAGGTTTCAAACCATGCTTTAGATTGAGAGTAACAGGACCTTTGAATCCTGTAGGCCCAAAGTCATGTACGGTAAACGTTTGGTCGCAGTCTAAAATACCACAAGACATTGTAAGTTGTCGACTTCACAATGGTAGATTTTGATAGATGTTCTAGTTTTTATAGAGAAAGATAAAATAGAAAAGTTTGGTATTTATAGATATTTTGTGGTTGTTTGTTATTTGTGAGGATAAATTGTGGTTGTTTTTGTCACTTACCTGTTGTGATATATTTATTTATTTACATGTACGCAAAAATTTAGAAAACAACATGATTTCCCAATTTGTAGATTTCATTACACTAAAAAATGGATGGTAGATTTATATGTGGAAAACGGGAAATAATTTGTGGTCTCTTAAGGCTGGTTTGTAAACTGTAAACTTAAGAATTTACCTTAGTTATTCGGTACATGTAGTTCTTAGGGCAAACCAATGAGAATAGGCCAATCATGTCATTTTTCTAATTTATCTGTATTGATATTCACTACAAATTAAGTTTACTCGGGTATTTTTTTCTCTGCAAAAAACTATTTAACTGTTGTGCTGCAAAATAATTATTATAATAATTGTCACTGTATGGTTTTACCACAGATTACCTATACTACGTATACGGTATTATAAGTAATCTGTGGTTTTACTTTAATCCGAACATATGTATGTGCATGTTATAATTACTTCCCCCAGTGAGATTTGTTCTGCAATTACTGTAACAGATATGAATCAGGTAACTGACCACAACTATGTTTCCTGTAAAATAAAATTGAGTTTTGAAAATAAACAGGGACCACAAATTAAGCGGTTTCGTAATCTGAATAATGTTAATATTGATAATCTTATTGATAGTTTAAACTGTTTTGATTAGCAACACTTTTTTTGCTGTCGTGATTTCAATGTGAAATTACATATTTTCAACGGTATTATTTTGGGTTTACTTGATGAGTATGTACCGGTAAAAACAATCAAAACTCGTTACACTCCATCACCATGGATGACGAATGTTATACGAATAATAATGAAGCACAGAGATAATGTGTTATCACAATTTAAACGAACTAAGTCGCAAGGGCATTGGAAGTATTACAAAAGCTTAAGAAAATATACTACTGAGACGATTAAGAGGGAAAAGAAAGTATATTTTGGATTTAAATTAAAAAATCTGATGTGGCCAGCACATTACCTTCCGTCAGTTCTATGTATTTTGTACAAATTTCATACGGAAAGTTCCTTGTTAAATTAAATACATATTCTATTTCTTGTACATTACCTTCCGGCAGTTGCATGTATTTTATGCAAATTTCATACAGAAAATTATTATTTTGTGACGTTTTCTATATAGTGTACTGTATCTGCAGAAATAAAAGATTTATTATTATTATTTCTTGTACATTACCTTAAAGCAGTTGTATGTATTTTATATAAATTCCATACAGAAAGCAAAAGATCCTATATTTCCAGTAAAATTATAAGACAGACACACTATGTCAATTTCACTTGACACTGACATCTTTCAATCAGAATTTTCTTAATATAGTAGCTGTTTCCACAGCTATGGCTACTTTATGAAATTGAATTTCTTTATAATTTTTTAACTCTATATCCATTTAATATTAAGTATAAAATGCAGTCAAATCGTATAGAGAATAAAATATTCTTTAATATTTATAATAACATCAAATGTGAAAAAATTATATTTAACATAGTTTTTTCAAGAAAAACAGTTAAAATCTTCAAATGATGGTACTTCCGGTTGACCAATTGTAACCAAAATCTAATCAGCTCTTCCTATGGATGTAACGAAGAAGTATACTAAAAAATTATAAATTTTGTAACTGTAGTATTAGAGTTATCGCAGACGAAAATTTTGTTACACACACACACACACATCCACACACACACACATCCACACACACACACACACACACACACACACACACACACACACACACACACACATACAGACATCATCGTAAAAATAGTAAATTCGTATTCTAGGGACCCTAAAACGTGCTTATTGAGTAAAAACTCATCATCGAATTTTTTGACCAAAGACAATACCTTCCTTACCCAAAGGTGACGGAAGGTAAAAACACTAGCAACAATAATATATGGAACACTTTTGAGGAAATCAGTGCTCATGCAGTAAGTAAAAAATTAATTCCTAGTAATTTATATGATGGCAATGCAATGAACGCACATTTCATGAACTCTGTACCTTCATCTGAACCTGATAAAAAAATAATGCAATTTTATCAATCTCATCGGTTTTCCATTAATAATACTTTTTACCTTCCGTCACCTTTAGGTAAGGAAGGTATTGTCTTTGGTCAAAAAATTCGATGATGAGTTTTTAATCAATAAGCACGTTTTAGGGTCCCTACAATACGAATTTACTATTTTTACGATGATGTCTGTATGTGTGTGTGTGTGTGCGTGTGTGTGGATGTGTGTGTGTGTGTGTGGATGTGTGTGTGTGTGTAACAAAATTTTCGTCTGCGATAACTCTAATACTACAGTTTCAAAAATTATAATTTTTTCGTATACTTTTTCGTTACATCCATATGAAGAGCTGATTAGATTTTGGTTACAATTGGTCAACCGGAAGTACCATCATTTGAAGATTTTAACAGTTTTTCTTGAAAAAACTATGTTAAATATTATTTTTTCACATTTAATGTTATTATAAATATTAAAGAATATTTTATTCTCTATACGATTTGACTCCATTTTATACTTAATATTAAATGGATATAGAGTTAAAAAATTATAAAGAAATTAAATTTCATAAAGTAGCTATAGCTATGAAAACAGCTACTATTTTAAGAAAATTCTGATTGAAAGATGTCAGTGTCAAGTGAAATTGACATAGTGTGTGTCTTATAATTTTACTGGAAATATAGGATCTTTTGCTTTCTGTATGCGGAATTTGTATAAAATACATACAACTGCTTTAAGGTAATGTATAAGAAATAATAATAATAATAAATCTTTTATTTCTGCAGATACATTACACTGTATATAGAAAACGTCACAAAATAATAATTTAAGACATAAATTTTCTGTATGAAATTTACATAAAATACATGCAGCTGCCGGAAGGCAATGTACAAGAAATAGAATATTTAGCAAGAAACTTTCCGTATGAAATTTGTACAAAATACATAGAACTGACGGAAGGTAATGTGCTGGTCACATCAGATTTTTTCTCCTTCTTTCCAGTTTCTGAATCTAAGGTATGTAAAATATTTTACTCATTAAAATCAAATTCTATGGGTCTTGATGACTTAAATTTTAGTATACTTAAAATCGTATTTCCAGATGTCGTACCTCAACTTATGCATTTAATAAATTAATGCCTTATGCAAAATAAAGTACCTGATGTTTGGAAGCAAGCTGTAATCAAACCTATTGCTAAAATAAAAATCTGACGTGGCCAGCACATAACCTCCCGTCAATTCCAGGTTTAAAATAGCAATGAGCTTCCGATTGATCGTTTGTAAACAAAATCTAATTTCTCGTTCCAATAAATAGAAAAGTGTGTAATATGAAATTTTGGACTATATTCTATTATATTTTTCCTCGAAAATCTGTTAAGAACTCCAAATTAAGTACCACTTTCGGGTTATCATATAAGTTTAGTCAAAATCCAGGTTTAAATACCAAATTTGATAAGTATTGGATCATGTTTTAATATAGTTTTCAAGAAAATCAGTTTATAGCTTTCTGTAAAGTACTAGTTCCGGTTTATCAATTTTAGGAAAAAATATGATACGTCGTTCTCATTAATATAAAAGTCTTAAATACCAAATTTGAAAAGTTTTGGATTGTATCAATATATTTTTCACGAAAATATGTTGAGAACTTCAAATAAAGTATCACTTCCGGTTTATCAATTTTAGCCAAAATTTATATGTTGCTGCCCTTCATATAAAAGTCTTAAATACCAAATTGGACTAGTTTTGAAAAATATCATAATATATTTTTCACGAAAATCTGTTCAGAGCTTCAAGTAAAGTATCACTTCCAGTTTATCAACTTTAGAAAAAATCGAATATGTCGTTCTTATTAATCTAAAAGTCTTAAATACCAAATTTGACGAGTTTTGAAATATATAATATATTTATCACGAAAATCTGTTCAGAGCTTTAAGTAAACTATCACTTAATTTTAGCCAAAATCTAATATGTTATTCTCCTTGTCATGAAAGTCTTAAATACTAAAATTGAAAAGTTTTGGATTATATTTTAATATATTTTTTCATTAAAAACTGTTATGGGCTCCAAGTAAAGTATCACTTCCGGTTGTCCAATTTTACCCAAAATCTCATCAACTCTTTATATGAATGTAGAAAGCTTAAATACGGAAAATAGAAATTGTCGGAAGTTTGCTATAAGTGCACACACACACGCACGCACGCACACACACGTACGCACGCACGCACGCACACGTACGCACGCACGCACACACACACACACACACACACACACGCACGCACGCACGCATACACACACACACACACACACACACACACACACACACGTACACACACACACACCCACACACACAAATCATCGTAAAAAAAATAAAAACGTGTTGTGGGGACCCTAATTCGTGCTTATTTACTGAAAACTTACCATCGAATTTTTGGCACGATAACATTACCTCCCTTACCTAGGGTACAACGGGTGGTAAAAAATTATCTTTTACCGCCTTAATGGGTGTATTCTAAACACATCCGTTAAAATATATTATGTAAACGGATTCCGTTAAAATATTTCTTATTAACGGATTCCGCTAAAAATTCTATTCACAATATGACATTTGAACGGATCCGTTAAAATTAATATAATAAACGGATCCGTTTGCTACTGTAGCGCAGTGTTGTCAAATTGTAAATGTCAACATATTTATATTTTGATAATAACAAAATATATTAATATCTAAACAGATATTTGCGATAAATAAATTTAGAGATACTATTTAGTAATAAATTTATATCAATAAATAATCACAATAATGAATATATTCTTCAAAATAATCTTTGGAATGTTGGTAGGTAAATACTTTGTTGTAATAAATGTCAAAATTGTCAGTTTCATAACCTTTTGATATTATTGTAAATTTGGAAAAAATGGCAAAAATCTATAAAATCATAATTCGTTACTTATTAAGCGCAGCTAAATTAATAATGAAGAACGTCCCTAACGCCCAACCCCAATATTTATCTTGAAATTATAGACACCACCAAGCTAATCTACAGTATCGAGAAAATGAACATATGCGGGGCCACAATTAAATATAGGCGCATGCACGTTAAAAACTACACAAATTATGAAACGCACATTATAAGCTTGATTTTTAATTATTCGCAAATATTAATTAATTTTCTTCATTAGATTCATTCATCTAATCAGTATTCTTCGAATATAATCAAAATGTCCATTGCTGTAATCAAAATATTCTTTGTTGCAATAAAAATATTCTTTGTTGTAATCAATAATTAAAAATAAAGGCACCAATAGAACATTTATGTCTTGAGCCCCTGAAGATGAAATGCAGTCTTGAAAATACTCGAATATTTTTAAAACCTTAGGTAAAGTACAAGATTTGCAATGTAGAGTAGTAAAATATCTGCTCGTTTCATTAAAGAAAGCATTTTTAATTTTTTTGAGAACGAGAAATGGATAATTTTCGTTTTGATAAAATCTTTCATCGAACCGATTTTTTATGGGTTATGCACGAGTATAATTTTGTTATAAAAATTATTTATTTGTACTTTCCTTTCAATTACATTTTATGAATCCAAGGTTCGGAGCAAACAGTAAAAGGTGATAACGCTATTCTCTGCGTACAATTAAGAAATTTCTAAATATTTATGTATTAAATGTCGCCCGTTTACAATTAACGGCTATGAATCATCCTCCGTTTAAATTTTATTTATAAACGGATAACATAAACGGATCTCCGTTTATATTATTAACGGATAGTGTCTTTAGAATAGCAAAATCTAGTTAACGGATATCTTAATTTTAACGGTCCGTTTATAAATAACGGAATGTCTTTAGAATACACTCATAAGACCTATTAGTTTACTCCCGACACTTTCGAAAATTCTTGAAAATGTTGCTCACTCCCATATTTTAGAATACTTAAATAATTATAATATTCTACCACAAATTCAGTCTGGTTACAGCACAACATCTGCATTGCAATATATCCTTGATGATATTGGTAATGAGCATTTGGTACTTTTAGCGCCACTAGATTTTAGCAAGGCCTTCGATACTTTGAATCACGAACTTATTCTCGCTAAATTGCATTATCTAGGTTTTAATAACAGTAGCATTGAATACATACGAAGTTATCTAATTAATCGCTCTCAAGTAATTAATATAAATGACACTAACTCCAGTCATTGTTCTATTTCTAAAGGTGTACCTCAAGCGTCTATTTTATGGCCGCTTTTATTTTCAGTATACGTATTCGATTTGAATAAAAGTATAAGCTTTTGTAATATTCATATGTACGCTGATGATACGCAATTGTATATATCATTTGACCCAAAGTAAATCTAAAATTGTCGTTGACAAAATAAATGCAGACTTGGAGGCATTAGCTCAATTTTGCAAAAATCTTTGTCTACACATAAATGAATCTAAATCTACGGTTATGTTGTTTGGTAATGAGATTAAAAGAAAAGAGTTGCTATTGAATAATGCTATTTTCATTAAAATTAATAAGGCCAATATTACCATTTTAAATTCTGCAAAAAATCTAATACTACTTATAGATCATAAGCTCAGGTTATTGATTATGTAACCTTGTTAATAAAAAAGGCTTATCTTGCCTTAAAGAACCTCTATATGAACAGGTTCATCCTGTCAAAACACAACCGTGTATGATTCTAGCCAGTAGTCTCGTATTATCTATATTTAATTATTGTGACACATTTTGTGGACCATACTTTACTCTTTTTGATGCCAACAGAATACAAAAGGTGCAGAACTTCTGGCTGTGTCATGTTCATTCATGGTTTATAAAGACATGAAAATATTTCATCTTAGTTAAAAGAGCTTAATTGGTTGGATATGAGACAGACTAGATTTTTGCATATAGCTTCTTTAGCACATCGTGTAATTCAAAATAAATCTCCCTCTTATCTTTATAACAAATTAACTTTTCGTACAAATCATCATAGCCGTAATTTAAGAAATTATCTGAAATATCACATCCCTAAGTTTATTTCCGCATTGTACAAACGCACAATTTCTTATACTATTCCTACGACTCTCAATAATATTTCACCCACAATTATTTCTCTCAAGCCTGTTACTTTTGCAATAATGTAAAAAAAAATTATTACTACAAAATTTAATGTCACTCCTTTGAAAACCTTGTACTCATTACCAAAATATTATATCTTTTTGATTGCTTATTTAAATTCTTGTTTCTGATTTATACTTATTTATCTGTTCAATTCGATATATATATATATATATATATATATATATATATATATATATATATATATATATATATATATATATATATATATATATACACCTTTTATATCCATGTTATTATAATTATTATGTAAGGTTAATATGGAAGAACAGCTATTGCTGAATATTCGCCACTAAAAGTATTTATTATTATTATTATTATTATTATTATTATTATTATTATTATTATTATTATTATTATTATTATTATTATTATTATTATTATTATTATTATTATTATTATTATTATTATTATTATTATTATTATTATTATTATTATTATTATTATTATTATTATTATTATTATTATTATTATTATTATTATTATTATTATTATTATTATTATTATTATTATTATTATTATTATTATTATTATTATTATTTATTATTATTTATTATTATTTATTATTATTATTATTTATTATTATTATTATTATTTATTATTATTATTATTATTATTATTATTATTATTATTATTATTATTATTATTATTATTATTATTATTATTATTATTATTATTATTATTATTATTATTATTATTATTATTATTATTATTATTATTATTATTATTATTATTATTATTATTATTATTATTATTATTATTATTATTATTATTATTATTATTATTATTATTATTATTATTATTATTATTATTATTATTATTATTATTATTATTATTATTATTATTATTATTATTATTATTATTATTATTATTATTATTATTATTATTATTATTATTATTATTATTATTATTATTATTATTATTATTATTATTATTATTATTATTATTATTATTATTATTATTATTATTATTATTATTATTATTATTATTATTATTATTATTATTATTATTATTATTATTATTATTATTATTATTATTATTATTATTATTATTATTATTATTATTATTATTATTATTATTATTATTATTATTATTATTATTATTATTATTATTATTATTATTATTATTATTATTATTATTATTATTATTATTATTATTATTATTATTATTATTATTATTATTATTATTATTATTATTATTATTATTATTATTATTATTATTATTATTATTATTATTATTATTATTATTATTATTATTATTATTATTATTATTATTATTATTATTATTATTATTATTATTATTATTATTATTATTATTATTATTATTATTATTATTATTATTATTATTATTATTATTATTATTATTATTATTATTATTATTATTATTATTATTATTATTATTATTATTATTATTATTATTATTATTATTATTATTATTATTATTATTATTATTATTATTATTATTATTATTATTATTATTATTATTATTATTATTATTATTATTATTATTATTATTATTATTATTATTATTATTATTATTATTATTATTATTATTATTATTATTATTATTATTATTATTATTATTATTATTATTATTATTATTATTATTATTATTATTATTATTATTATTATTATTATTATTATTATTATTATTATTATTATTATTATTATTATTATTATTATTATTATTATTATTATTATTATTATTATTATTATTATTATTATTATTATTATTATTATTATTATTATTATTATTATTATTATTATTATTATTATTATTATTATTATTATTATTATTATTATTATTATTATTATTATTATTATTATTATTATTATTATTATTATTATTATTATTATTATTATTATTATTATTATTATTATTATTATTATTATTATTATTATTATTATTATTATTATTATTATTATTATTATTATTATTATTATTATTATTATTATTATTATTATTATTATTATTATTATTATTATTATTATTATTATTATTATTATTATTATTATTATTATTATTATTATTATTATTATTATTATTATTATTATTATTATTATTATTATTATTATTATTATTATTATTATTATTATTATTATTATTATTATTATTATTATTATTATTATTATTATTATTATTATTATTATTATTATTATTATTATTATTATTATTATTATTATTATTATTATTATTATTATTATTATTATTATTATTATTATTATTATTATTATTATTATTATTATTATTATTATTATTATTATTATTATTATTATTATTATTATTATTATTATTATTATTATTATTATTATTATTATTATTATTATTACACTCATGGACAAAATTATCGAATATTTTTTTTTATCACAATTTCTTTTTGAAAAAAATAAATTCTAATGAATCAAGTAATTTAAATACTTTAAATTGGGAAGAACAGTTTATTTTACAAATTTTAAGTGAACAATATTAAGTTATTATGAGAGGAAAATCGTGAAAAATAAATAATGATAAATGTTATGAACATGAAGGATATTTACTTTAAACTTAAATGCTATTGGGATGCCAAATACTAGTCTTTTGATTAAAATAAGAGCACAGTTAATAACGAGTATTCCCTCCTCGAGCTCTAATTACTGCTTGCATTCTTCTCGGCATGCTACTAATTAGAGTTTGAATGTATTCTTGAGGAATTGCATTCCATTCCTCTTGTGCCGCAATCCGCAGATCTCCTATTGTATTTGGAACGGGATTTCTTCGTTTTATGCGACGTTTTAGCTGATCCCACATGTGCTCAATTGGATTTAAATCTGGGCTATACGGTGGCCAATCTAATCTTTGAATCTGGATTGCATCGAGGTAATTAGTCACTATGCCAGCTGCATGTGGTCGAGCGTTATCGTGCATTAATACGAATCTTTCGTATCCAATATGGCCGACATATGGCAAAACATGATCTTCAAGGATGTTTTCGATATACAAGTCACCAGTTACTCGTCCAATCACTTCCACGAGTTCGGTGCGTCCGTCCCAATTAATACCTCCCCAAAGCATTATGCCCCCACCTCCAAAACTAACACTCTGTATAAGATTGCAGCTGGCGTACCGTTCTCCAACTCTTCTGTAGACATGGTTTCGTCCATCTGGCTTCCATAATTGAATTCTGGTCTCATCCGTGAACAGAATATTTGTCCAATGCTCGACATTCCAGTGAACATGTGTTCTGGCAAATTCTAATCGACGAGTTTTGTGATTTTGGAGAAGACGTGGAACTATGGCAGGCCGTCTTGGCTCTAAACCTGCTTCTTTTAATCTTCGTCTGACTGTTTTCGAACTAACATTAGTTTGTCTTACATTTAATAGCTCATTTTTGAGATGCGTGGATGTCAATGTGCGATTTCGCGTAGAATTAAGTATCAAAAAACGGTCATCAATTGCTGTTGTAACCCTTTTGCGCCCTTGACCGGCTCTCCGTTCGAAATTTCCAGTCTCTTGATACCTTTTTAAAATATTTGATACTGTAGATTGACTTCTCCTGAGACGTCGTGCGATATTTTTTTGTCTATATCCTTCGTTATATAGAGTTACAATTTGTGCAGCTTCAGCTTCATTGCAGCGTCGAACTGGTGGCATACTGTTGTTTTATATAGAGGAAAATGCAAACGCAAATCACTATCAATTACTAAATTTCACCACAAATAACTTAATTCACTATAATTCTTAAATTATATAAGGAACTTTTTAAGATAAAACGCGCGAGAGACAATAATCACCATTAATATGAATTAAACGTCAAAATATTTTAAAACAAGTGATGGTATCAGTCTACTAGATAAATAACATCAGCACATATATAAGTTTATGGCGATAATTCTAAATTATTTTCAAGTAATAGTGATAAAAAAAAATATTCGATAATTTTGTCCATGAGTGTATTATTATTATTATTATTATTATTATTATTTGGATTAAGCCCTTAGTAAAAATATATCTTTCTGGTATGTCTGAATTGATATTAACTACAAATTTAGTCGAGTATTTTTTTTTGCAAAAATCTATTTGTTTTGGTTAAAAATAATTATGGGTGTCTTCCGAAGTACCACACTGTACCCAGTATAAAATACGGGTAAAAAGCATTATAAAATATAATTAACCATAATTATTCCAACTATCCTTTAATGAGAAATTCCTTATTTTAATATCCTTCTTCCATTAATAAAACTTTTATGAGTGCAATAAAATTCAGTCCTTAATTAGATGAATTAATTCTTCTTTTTCTGCATTCTTATTAAATTCGTTGTGAATTTAATCCGAACTTTTAATATTCTCGTTGTCCTCTTTGGCAGGATGTACAGGATGCATTTCAGGAAGAGGATCACTGGTTTCTACAGGATGACTCTGGAGAATTGAATGGTCAGTCGCTTCCTGTTTTTGTTTGTAAGGATATAAGATTTATTTGAATGGATGAAATAGTGGTTTCATCCTTTCCACAAGGGAATATGGAAGATGGAAAAGTTTGCTGTATTGACTAGGGTTAGATTGTAACATTTTAAAATATATTAATAGAACAATATATTTAAGCGGGAGACCAAATATCAAATACTACCTAAAGAAACTATTAAATACAAAATGAGGACAGAAAATAAAAAAAGATGAAATGCAATAATGAGATCCTCCACCATTAACAATTACAACTTGAGTTATTTATATTAAATTTAGACCTTAAAACTGTATTCTAGGGACTATCAAGGTTTAAAAAATTTTGCTATTGGTTTTTACAATATTCCAAATTCTTACTAGGTACTTTCAAACCTTCTGCTGTCGCTTTTCTAAAATGGGGAATCCTGTTTAACTAAATGAATGCAGAAAATAACGATACAGCAAAAGTATACTAAAAACTTAATACTTGATTAAATGAAAATGAAAGATGTTGAATGATTTAAGCTGCCCGTGGCAATTAAAACAACATCTATAGCTTTTTTAAATATTTTATTAAATTACTTGTTATCCATGCATATTTCTAATAGTTGGCCACAAAAGTTATTTTAAATATTTTTTTATATAATTATTGTTGAAATAGTTCAATGTATGTGGTTCCAAATAACGAACTCCACTGCATGTTAAAGAACAAAATGGGTGTAACCACCATAATCAAAATAGTGAAACTAAAATATATGTTATAAAAAATGAATACAAACTAAATAAGTATCTAAATAACATTTTTATTTTTTTTGTTAAAATATAAAAAAAAAATACAAATAGACAAATCAATAATTAAACAATTCAATAATTTGAATAATTTCCTTAGTATATACAACAATTCTGCGGTTATTCAAGACGGTTTCGCTATAACACAATTAGAGAACGGATATATCCACGATTTTTTAATTTTTACCTTCCGTCACCCTTAGGTAAGGAAGGTCCTTTGATCAAAAAATTCGGTGGTGAGTTTTTAATGAATAAGCACGTTTTAAGGTCCCTAGAATACGATTTTACTATTGTTACGATGATGTGTGTGTGTGTGTGTGTGTGTGTGTGTGTGTGTGTGTGTGTGTGTGTGTGTGTGTGTGTGTGTGTGTGTGTGTGTACCAAAATTTTCGTCTACGATAACTTTAATACTACAATTCCAAAAATTATAATTCTTTCGTATTCCTCTTCTTTGCATCCATATGAAGAGCTGATTAGATTTTGGTCATAACTGGGCAACCGGAAGTACCCTCATTTGAATATTTTAACAGTTTTTCTTGAAAAAATGATGTTAAATATCATTTTTTTACATTTAATGTTAGTATAAATATTAAAGAACATTGTATTCTCTATACGATTTGACTGCATTTTATCCTTCATATTAAATTGATATACACTTTAAGAAATATCGTCCGTGCAAATCGATTGGTGAAATAAGTTGGTGTTAATTTTAACACATAAATAAGTACATTTTTCGTCTATGTTAAAAATACGGTTTAGTTAAATTTTGTCCGTGTTAATTAAAATAAATTTCAAATATGTTAACCTTATATGGAGTAAATGAGATATATTACTCAAAAATATGGTTACTTTTAATTACCAATAATTTTTTGAGTTACTTATGCTCAACTTAGTGTACATTTGCACAATACGGTGCTGGAACTACACTACATTTCATTAAATGTAAAATAACACACAACGCTGTTAATATGACATGTATTTACTACAAGCAGTGAGCAAATCAGCACCCAAGTGTGGATTGTGCAACTGTGATATGTGATATACGAGTACATATTCTTGGTTTGATCTGTGAGATGTACGAAGGTGTTTATTGCTACAAAAGTTTTATTAAATACTTCAAAATGGATATACCATGTGATATAAAAATGAATAGTTCTAAATGAATTTGATGTGTGTTTTTTTTTTAGACCAACCAACTCCCTCGTGCCAGAAATTATTGAGTCTTTGGATACAATATATTTTGTTTAAACTCTATAGCCACTAAAATTGCAAAATTAGATGTGTCTGAAATGACTTTAAAATTTTTAAATATTTGTTTCTACAAAGAACCATATGAAACGATTTCATGTTCCGAGTTCCGATGGAAATTATATTATTAACATATTTTTGTACAACACAGATATTAGCCAAATATAAGATTTATTTACTTATGTATTTTTTGATATAATAAAATTATATTATTTATATTTCAATGATATCCTTATTTACCTTATTTAACACATATTCTGTAAAAAATTATTCAAATATGAGTAAATGAATACACCAAGAGTTGCTACTGAAACGCGTACTTTACACTATTTAGTGTAGAAGGTAATTAACTCGTTCATTTAGTTAAAATACGAATTTCAGTGTAAATTTTAACACGCATTCATATTTTTAACTAGAAATTTTGTGTTAAATATTAAACCAGTTTCCAGTTTACTTTTTAACCAAACAGATACTTTGTTAAAATTACACGTAATCTGGTGTACCAATTTTAGTGTTAAAATTGGTTAAAAATTTCTTAGAGTGTAGAGGTATAAAATTATAAAGAAATTAAATTTCATAAATTAACCAGCTAGAAACAGCTACTATGTTAAGAAAGTTTTGATTGAAAGATGTCAGGGTCAAGTGCAATAATTGACATATTCGCAGTATATTTGTGTTATAATTTTACTCGAAATATGGAATCTTTTTGCTCGAAACTTTCTGTATGGAATTTGTATAAAATACATACAACTGTCGAAAGGTAATGTACCTACATGAAATTTAGAATCTTTTGCAAAAGGAACTTTCTGTATGGATTTTATAGAAAATACATACGCATTTACGAAAATTCTACCGGTAGATACCGCATCTACCGACTGTTTTCGAAAACACGAGTGGTAAAAAGTTACCGTGTTCGAAAATTGTTCAATATCTACCAGATCCATCTACCGGATTCATGAAGAATCTAATCTATGTTAATCTTGATCATTTATATCCGAAAAAAAGCATAATTTTTAATTTCTCTGTATTAGGAAAATTAAATATTTAACAAAAAGTATATTTTATCAATATGTTCGTATTTACCTACTCAAAATAAACTATTAAAAAAATATCAGTATTAAGAATTTAAAACTAGATCAATATTATAAATTGACATAAATTTATATTTGTACATAATTTTGGATATTTATCAAAATTGTAATAGGTACATTATGGAATATATAATTACATTTAGATAAATTTTAAATAACTTTTCTCCATTGCATTTATTTAGAATATTTAAAAACATTGACAATATTAAAATAATATGTAGAAAATTAATTTCTTTTATCGTAGCTTGGCAAGTTGATACTCGTATTTCGTAACGAAGATTCACAGCAGGCTATGGTCAGTTGTTAATTTGTTTCCACGCTAAACGAATGTCGTTGTCCGTGTCGTGACTTTTATGAAAAATTCATTGTAAATATGTGAAAATATATTTCCCAAAATTATGCATCGTGTTTAGAATTTAGTTCTCTTTTTAGTGATATAAATTTTATAAGGAAAAGTGTTAGTGTTTTGTGTTTAGTGAGGTACATACAAAATTCGTGAACAGTTGAACTACACTAAAATGTAAATTTTTATTGTTTAACATATTTTTATTTAATTTTTAGAGTGTTTAAACTGAACTTGGAAATCGACAAAATCTTCGAGTAAACCGGACTATCAGCAGAAAGGTAGGAAAATCACATTTAAATGAACACAATTATATACATTAGATGAGATATGAATAATATATAAAAACTTTTTCATACAACCGTGCGTGGAAAGTACTTTTCACGCACTCTTTACAGTGTGTAAAGAGTCACTTTTCAAGCACTAGTGCG
Organism: Harpalus rubripes; assembly: GCA_963082715.1. Lineage (NCBI taxonomy): Eukaryota > Metazoa > Arthropoda > Insecta > Coleoptera > Carabidae > Harpalus > Harpalus rubripes. The sequence goes on from OY720451.1 coordinate 51,708,340, forward strand.
TGAAAAGTAAATACGCGTTGCTAGGCAACATTAAAATTCGGTTAATTTACCTATCAAGTATATAATTAGGAAGTACATAAAAACGAAAGTAATAAAATTTATAAATATTAATATGCACTGTAAATGAAACAAATGTTATAATATGTATAACAGATTGAGTAGTTATCTAATTTTTAAGAATATTAACATCTTTTTGACTAGTATTCCAACCTAACCTAATTTTAATATTAATGTTAAATGTAAAATTATAGAAGACTAATCCACTTCTGTCTGGGATTTTTCCAAGTGCTGAAGTTACATTTTGTACAGTACTATGGAAAGAGTAGGTACTAACAATATTTGAAGATGCTGGATGCCTGTATGCAGAACGTGTGTAAAATAGTATTTTTTGTCTCGTGCTACAGTTTCCGCTTCGCACTCGACCAAAAAAGTACTACTTTACACACTTGTTGCATAAATAACTAGTTTATAACTAAGCTTGTATTAGAATGCCGTAAAAAGGATAAAATATATATCTTAGGCTCTCTGCATCGATAAATAAAAGTGTAGGCGTAGGTATATTTTGATATGTAAATTAAATAAATAAATATATCACCACGGCATATTACCCATTGCTGGGTAATGATGATGACATATTTGTACCGAGCGGGCGTTTACAAGGCGTCACCTCACGGGCACTCAATGCTGGCGTGGAGAGTGCACCACAGGGGTCAATTTTGTGCCATTTAAAATTCGAAATATTTGGCGTCGGTCGGGATCGAACCCGGTTCCCCAGATTTGCGACCAGACACTCATGCACACAGCCACGAGACCCCATTTTGAAATGTTCCTTTTATATACTCGGTGGTACTTGAAATCCGATGCATAATATAACAATAAACAAAATTCATTTATTATGTTTAGGAACTACAAAAATTAGATATGCATATTTTTACTTCCTTGTACATAGTAAAGGAAGTATTGTAATCGCGAAAAGTTTCGGTTTTCAGATTTCAACGGAAATATCCATTTTGACCATCCCTGAATCCATTTTGACTAATTTTGTCGTGACGCGTGTACGTACGTATGTATGTACGAAAAGTGATCCTTCTGTGTACAAAGCAAATTGGCATATAATATAATATGCCGTGATGATATATTTATTTATACACAACTATCAAATAATATACCCAGAATTCAACTGATTTTTATTAATTAATGACCTTCGTTACTTTTGCTAATGCTAATAAGCTACGTGCATGATTTTTTTAAAAATATATCTAAAATAAAAGACCCCCTATTTTTTCTTTTTTCAAGATTTTGCCAATTACGACTAAAAAATAAATATTTTAATTTGATGACATAACAATCACGGATGACATACGTTCTAGTTCTATAAGGTTTGTTCCTACACGACGTTTTGGATGATACGCATTCATGAACCCCTTTGTGCGCATGTCTTGTTCATGTACTCATTCAGGAATGCGTAAGAAACTTCGTATGGTTGGAACGGACAACGGACTTGTCATCATCATAATCAATAATGTTTCCTCTGCAGAAAAAATATCGGTTAATAAATTATCGAGAAACAAATATTAATTATTTATCATATTATATATCTAAATAATTACTGTTTTTTATACGAGGTTAGCCAAATATCAAATCCATTTCTGAATCAGATAACAATGATTCTGCAGATAAACAATCATAGGTTAAACTTCGATATTTTCCTCGCTGCGCGCACGTGCTGACAAATAGTACATTGCATAGACCAGTGGATGGATGTCAGATCCATCCACTGGTCTATGCGGATGCGTTCATGTATGCGTGCGAAGTCTGTAGGAACAAACATATCAACAATCCGATGGATTGTACAACAGTCGGTTGGAATGATATTTTTAAAATGCGCATGTGTCAGACATACATATGACAGTCCGGGCTGGCTGTAGGAACAAACCACAGATATAAAATAAATAGATTGCTAAACCCGTATACTAGCTTTGTGATTTCATGGGCGGTTATGGCTGCCAAACTACGCTAACTGCGTTTTTTGCAGCACTACAATCAAACAAAGTATTAAGCAGCTTGCACACTAACTAGTACGAACTTTGAACACGAACAAAATATGTTGTTTGCAATCAAACACAGGACAAACCAAACTTCCGAATTGACTGAACACAGCAGCGTGCGATGTGACAAGTTCATATTTTAATTGGTTATCCGTTGGCGCGAGTGATGCGTGCGCAATTAGCGTAGTTTTCTCCATGAAATCACAAAATCTGAGGCCATTTTCATTAACTTTAGCTATCTATTTATTTTATATCTGTGGAACAAACCTATAGTTTGCGACGACAGAGACGGAGATAGTAAACGTTGTCCGATCCTTGATACCTCGATTCGTGGATCACGTGATCTTCCCAGTTGGCAGAGCTGGCGGTTCATTTCACTTTTGTTGCTTGTAAACTATTATTCACGAAAGATGACTATTCAGGGTCACTTGTTCGACGTATGTGAATTTAATTTACGTCGTGTGACAGATATATGTATGTATATATTGTAAATGGTGCAATTACTTTCTAGCACCCTAAAAATAGCAGTGATGTATATCGTAGAGCTACAGACATGTAATTATCTATTACGCAGCCTTCTGTACTAATGTTTACCGAGTCACGTTGACATTAAAATCAAATTATTAAATTCCTCTTGTATGCAAGTAGCCCATTGAATAATATTGATTGTTCGATGGAGTAATAATAAAGCGTTTTTTTTTTATTCAGGTAACCAGGTTACATATGGTTAACCGCACGTAACCGGTGTGAATAAAATATGCCCGGTTACTACAGACAATTCTGTCAAATTAATTATTTGACATTTGTCAAATATTTATCTTGTTCATAGTATAGTATTTCATTTGAAGCGTAATAATGTAATACAAAATATGACGACAAAAAAATGTCACAGATTCCATTTTTACTTTTACTGAAAATTGCCTAACTTCAAAAATGTCAGCGTTTTAACAGCTAGAAAAGGATAGCAATAGCAACCTAACATGTAACCGCTTAGCATACCGCGGTTACATGTTAGACGTAACCACAAGTAACCGGTATGCTGAATAAAATGCGGTTACCATGTAACCCGAGGTATTCGGTGTGAATAAAAAACGCCTTTATTCAATCCTTATGTCAAATTCAAATAGGAACTACCTTTCAAAGACTACAAACTAAATTACTTTTAATAAGTAAATCTTTCGAAATGAAAATCCAAAATTACTCTAGTACTCTAGTTTTGTTATTTTTCATAGTTTTATTATCTTCTTAAGCTTAAACTGTAACTGACTAGTCAGCTTTTAGATTCTCTTGCTGATGAATGCCACTGATATGTTATTATTTGACAATTGTAATGGCTCTTACTCATTCGAATGATTTACATTACTCATCTTCCGGCTCGTAATTCAAACTTCATCCTCATGAATACTAGTATACATTATTCATACTCATTGAATAATATACTATATTATTATTCATTTTTACCTTCCGTCACCTTTAGGTAAGGAAGGTATTGTCTTTGGTCAAAAAATTCGATGATGAGTTTTTAATCAATAAGCACGTTTTAGGGTCCCTAGAATACGAATTTACTATTTTTACGATGATGTCTGTATGTGTGTGTGTGTGGATGTGTGTGTGTGTGGATGTGTGTGTGTGTGTGTGTGTGTGTAACAAAATTTTCGTCTGCGATAACTCTAATACTACTGTTACAAAAATTATAATTTTTTCGTGTACTTCTTCGTTACATCCATATGAAGAGCTGATTAGATTTTGGTTACAATTGGTCAACCGGAAGTACCATCATTTGAAGATTTTAACAGTTTTTCTTGAAAAAACTATGTTAAATATAATTTTTTCACATTTGATGTTATTATAAATATTAAAGAATATTTTATTCTCTATACGATTTGACTGCATTTTATACTTAATATTAAATGGATATAGAGTTAAAAAATTATAAAGAAATTAAATTTCATGAAGTAGCCATAGCTATGGAAACAGCTACTATATTAAGAAAATTCTGATTGAAAGATGTCAGTGTCAAGTGAAATTGACATAGTGTGTTTGTCTTATAATTTTTACTGGAAATATAGGATCTTTTGCTTTCTGTATGGAATTTGTATAAAATACATACAACTGCTTTAAGGTAATGTACATGAAATAATAATAACAACAAATCTTTTATTTCTGCAGATACATTACACTGTATATAGAAAACGTCACAAAATAATAATTTTCTGTATGAAATTTGCATAAAATACATGCAACTGCCGGAAGGTAATGTACAAGAAATAGAATATTTAATTTAGCAAGGAACTTTCCGTATGAAATTTGTACAAAATACATAGAACTGACGGAAGGTAATGTGCTGGCCACATCAGATTTTTATTATTGTAATGAGAAATTTCATTATGGTCACATACACCTTTACCCTAAAGCTGAATATTTAGATAATTTAAGAAAAAATCAAAGTTATAGGTTATAATTTAATGTTGGCATCTATGCTTTAATATTCCTAATGAAACATTTGTGCATTGTGCTACATTGAAACTGAGACGATGAAAACTATTTTGATACTTCTCCCCGGAGTTGTATAACGACTGCACACATCCCAACGTTGGGTAAAGCCAAACGTCGTCAGGAATGTTGGTTAGTGCAGCTGGAGTTCTGACACATATTAGCAACCTCGGCTATGCTGAGTTTAACACTGTCACATATATTACAACTTACTTAACGAGTTACGAGTTCACAGATGTAAACTATGTCGAGCACTTATTACAAATCATGCAGATGCAATCTACGAAAATAAAACTTTTTTACAATATGGCTTTGTAATTTAAAACTCTCTCTATTAAAATACTAACAAAATTATTATTATTATTATTATTATTATTATTCATTAGATTTATTTTATAATAAGATATAATGTTCTTCTTTTTGGAAATGGTCTCTACATTTTTAAATCCAAAAATTTTAGTAATGGGGTTTTCGTGCAAAATTATTTTTTTAATTAATTTAATTCTAGAGTTAAAAATTATATAGGTAGGTATACTTCTGTCAAGATAAATGCACAAAAAATTAATAGGTACTATTACATTGTTCATTTAATACAAGTTGAAAATAATTACAAAAAACACTAGTTTATTACATTTCAATTAGAATATAACGTAATACGATTTTTACTGTACAAGTTTATTCGTGATATTTTCATGCGTATATTCTTCTCGGTTCTAGCGAACTTGTAATAACCAACATGCCGTGCCGCTTTTGTTTTGGTTTCTGGATGAACATACTATTCGTAGTTGAGTTTAAAAAATAATAATCATCATGCCGAAAGTGGAGGGTTCTGGGAGAAAACAGTCACTAGACTTGGCAACTGTTGTTAAAACAAATGATGGTGAAACCGAATGCAAACAAACTTATACAATTCTTTAATTAATTCTTTAACGTGCCTAAATTTTTATAATAACTGGGTGTTTTAACGGGGTTTTTCAAGTGGGTTTTTGCCAAAAAAAACCCACTGGGATTTTTCGTCTGGTTTTTTTCATGACAACCCTGCTATAAACAGCTAAAAATTATTATAACTATTATTTTGCCTCTCTTGTGAACGAAACGCATGTAAATAGTATATTACATCCGAGGTGGGATATGTTTCATTACAGCCGAGGGTTATGTATTTTACCGAGAGGCGAAGCCTCGAGGTCAGATACAACGCGAGGTTACAACGAAACTCCCACTAAAGTATGTATACTATTTTTTCACAACCATCTTCTTTTTCAATGAATAACTTTTAAAATAAATTTTTGAAGTATAACCTTTAGTTTTATTAATAGTTTTCGACAACTCTATTAAAATTTGTCTAGCCTACCTTATTATAGGGATCTATGACAATGTTGCTACATAAGCATTTCCAATCCATGGGGTGGAACAGAGGGTGGAAGCTTGCTCTGTCATTTCCCACCCAAGAGATTGTCATTGCAGTTACGAATGACGTATTTCTCAACCTCTAAAAGGTTAGGAATCGACATATTATTATAATGATTGTAAATAAAATAATTTGCTGTTTTTGCTTCTAAACATTTTTTTTTGTATTTAGAATTTTGTTCAGTTAATAAGGCAGAAAACACATATTTTCTCTAAATTTGATCGAGGACACATACCCCATTTTGGATTTAAAATAAAAACAATATTTTTTATACTGCCTTTAGTAAGTAAAATTGGTTATTTTTTGACAAATAAATATTAGCTGGTGATGGGCTAATATTTGCTCGAAACGTCCATTGAATATTTATTTATAATAAGTACAACCTGGAACTTTAGGGCCTCCTTAATTTCACTAGGTAGGAAGGTAGGTACTTATGAAGAAGCTCGTGAAGAATGAATAAATGTAAATTACAAAATTAGGTAATATATTTTGAATTCCAGTGTAATTAATACAGTTACCTTTTAAATGTGTCAAATTCTTAAACTAAAATATATCTACTGAAAAGTATTTGTTTGATCAAAACAGTCAGCAATATGAGTATGTATTTAAATTAAAGGATAAATTTAAATATTCATATGTTTTTAAAGTTTACTATAATTATTCCTACGTTGTTTGTTATTAACTTCTAAATGAAACTGCATTAAAGCAAAACAAGTTTGAAACCTATTTATCCTTGTATTTTATCTTTACTGACTGTAACAAAATCCGCAATCTCTCGAATTTACATAAAAATTGAATCCCAAATACCATTTTCATCATCTCGGCGACTGGATGTTTTTGTTGCTTATATTTCAGAGATTTCAGGAGTAAATACAAACTGTTGTGGAAAATATTACATTATGTTTCTCACACATAGAAAATTTAATTAATATTTAAATTAGAATAGAAAATGTTCTTGTTTGCATTGGAAATTTGAGAATATTTGCATTGTAGGTTAAGTAAATATGTTTTTTGATAAGAACTTGTTATTTGAAAATAATTAATGGTGAAATTAAAAAGCATGTATATGATTGAAAAAACATAAACTGAAAAACAAAAGATAAAAAATAAATGAAAGAATGTTCTTCTGTCTGGAAATTTATTGAAACAAAAAAATAATTAATCTCAATTTGTGATGCCAGAAAAATATTTTTTCTACAACTGACAAAAATGCCAATTTGCATATCAATTAGATTGTTTTGATGTATTTGATTATTATCGTGAAACATTTTGTACATGTATTTTCTTTACTTTTGTGGGTGCCAAAATGAATATGTATAATTATTATAAATAAAATAATAAATGTAAATAGAGTCATTTATTTTACCATTATTTCTTCAAAATATCGAGAAAAAATAATAAATAAAATATATATTGTAGCAACATGAACAAAAAAATAATATAAAAACTTAATATTTTCAATATTACGAGAGCTGTTCTCTTTCCGCTGAGCCTAGTAAAGTAATATACAATTTACTTGCAAAACACTTTTATTTATAATTTTTCAAGGTATTCCCCTCCACAATCAATACATTTTAGCATTCGTGAAAACCAATCTCCAAAGCATTTTCTCCAATCTTCTCGCGTTTGTTTCATTTTTAAATGCGTCAACAGCTTCTTCGGCCGATATAAAACGTAAACCCCGTAATTTATCCTTTACTTGTGGAAATAAAAAAATCATTAGGTGCCAGGTCTGGACTATACGGCGAATGACCCATTATTTCAATGTTTTGGACATTCGAATAATCAGTCGTTCGAGCAGCAGTGTGCGGCCGAGTGTTGTCTTGATGCAAAATAATTCTTCCCCGTTGACGTTTTTCGCGAACATTTTGGAGAACTTGAGGCAAACAAATGGTAGTGTACCATTCAACATTAACAGTACGACGATCCTCCAGTGGTACATTGCAAACATGTCCAATAATTCCAAAAAATGTGGCGACCATCTTTTTGTTTCGGCTTTTTTCGCGAATAACTTTTGTTAGAGCCGACTCATTCCCAAAGACCCAAACTGCGAACTGTTGCTTTTTCTCGAGATCATAGTATACTTATGTTTCGTCATCTCTAATGAAGTTGTACACCAAATGAAACGATCTATTGTCAAAGCGATCTAGTGTAGATCTGCACCATCTCAAACGGTTGTCTTTTTGACTGGAGTCAAATTGTGGGAAATCCAACAAGAACAAAGCTTACGTATCATCAAATGTTGGTCTAAAATGGTTTCAATTGCTTTCACACTAATCTTTAAATTTGCTCTTTGCTCAATTCAATAATTTCTTGGGGAAAGGATTACTTAAAAATTATATATTTAAACAACATTCAATTATGTTTAACAACCGTCACTATAATTAACCCTGTAAACAACTAGATTAAAATGTCAAACAAAATTTGCTAGATAAGCTCAGTGGAAAGAGAGCAGCCCTCATATTAATATATTAGGGGGTGCCGTGGCACCCATGGCACTCACCGTGCGCGCGCCTATGTCAGTTACAGTTATAAGTAGTTCATTTTTATATTAAGTGGAGTAAATTCGTAATATCCTAAATATAATATATGCTTCTCATTCGCTAACCCTTAGTCTTGTTTACACGAGTACAAATAAAACCCCAGTTTGACATTTAGTTATTTTGACGTTCCACTTAACAAATTATATACTGGTAATTCTTTTTCTGATATTTTTTACAAGTTAAATAATAAAGAATTTTTATAAAATTAATTGTTTGCGATATTATATTATAATTTTAGTTTTTCAATAATGTAAGTCTAACTCTTAAATTTATTCCTTTTAGTTTAAAAACAATACTTTAGTAATAGGTTTACAATGCAAAAAGCCGGGTATTTTTAATTTTTAGATATACACATATTTTATATTTACGGGTCATAATAAAAAATACAAGTTTTCGACTTGGCGCACTCTTGAAGAAATGACGTAAATAATCTTATTTTTCAAAATATCTTCGCCCCAATAGGTACTATTATGGCATAAATACTTAGGAACCTATTGTAGCTACTGTAAATTTTATAGAGCACAATATTTTTCTACCTAAACTATAACCATTAGATAGTGATCTACAGCACTTGAAATAACTAGATATTAACAAAAATTTAATTTTTGTAAATAACTTCCATGTGTGAAATAATACTATTTTTTGTAAATATCTAGTGACTGATATGCTATAGCTTGCTGTGTATTGGTTAAATAATATATTTTAGACAAAATAAGTTATAGGGAATATTGTCTTCTACAAAAATAATATCTAAAATCTAGTATTTGAACTTGCACCGTAAATACTATTAAAAAACTGTAAAAACATAATAGCTGACGTGACATTTTCGGCGTACCTATTGTGCCCGCGGCGTAGAAATAAAATAATTAAATGTTATTCGGATTAAAAGTGTCTTTGTGTACCTCGCATGCAATTGTTCGACTAGCTTCGCTCGTCGTGCAAACTTCCATGCTCGCCACACAAAGTTTCACTTTTACTCCTAATAACACAATGTACTATTGTCATTCAATATGTTGATTAACAAAAGAATAAGTAAAATAAAAATCAAATACCATTCTTTTAAATGTTCTCCAATTTCCATGAAAAAGAAAAATTCTAAACAAAAACAATAAAGGAATAATTAGACTAGACAAAAGATGTTCACATTTTCTTTAGAAACGAAATACAATATATTTGAAAAGGGATGCCTTAAATTCGAGTTTTGTTTACACTGTACTACATATACCTTTTGATCTATTTTGTTTATTAACAGCATGATTGGTACTCCTATTCAATTCCATTATAATTTTTAATAATTAATTTTTTAGCTAACTTAAATTAATTATGAATTTTTTAGAATAGTTTTAAATAGATCTCAACCTCAACATTATTAAATTTGTGAAGGCGGATCTGAAATGGTTTTATATCTTTTCTATTAATATGTAACTCTGTCTTAAAATAATTCAAGACTGGCTGAAACTGTTTTCTGAACTTCCCCTTCAATAAAAGATGCATTATTTTTGAAATTATGCATATTTTGAAATTTTGCGTGTAACGTGTAAATTTGCCATACCAAAAAAGAGTAGGATAAATATTTGGATATACTGGCTGTTAGCATGAGCGTGGTTCTAACACCGGTGTCAACTAGAACCATGTCAAGTTAACGACTTAGCACATACTTCAGGGTTATTAACAAAATCAGCGTTGCCAATATACTGATTCAGCTTGTTTTCATAATTTAGAATCTACAAATTAAAGATGTGAATTGTCGATTCCAGATGAACTTCAGTTGGTCAGGA
>OY720451.1:51718809-51823809 GCA_963082715.1 Harpalus rubripes
ACTAAATAGTTTTATTTTAGTTGTAAATTATATACAACTGGTTTTAAAGAATTACATTTGAATCAAATGATGAACAGACAACAGACTTGGAAATTGAAAGAAAACATAAATTTATTCCAACCAGAACAGATTTGAAATTGTAAGAAGTGAAACTACATATTTTAGAGTTAATAACATACTCTTTTTATTATTTTACGAAAGTAATAACTTTTTGTAAGTATAGAACAGTCGGGTATTTCTCTGTAATATAAGAGGAAAATAGGTACGAAACTATCCCATCCTATGAAATAAGCTGCGATGCGACGGTTGGGACGGGACGTTGACGTTCACTTCTATGTAAGCTGAATTGGACGCAGCAAACACAGTTTTAATATAAGGCTTATATATCAAAGATCCAGCTATTGACGGTAATCCAGGAAACGAGACCTATAAACTGACATTCCAGAAAGGAATGGTTACCGGACACAAATTGGTGTTTATGGTTGTATTTGAAAATTTACGGACGTTGTACATACACAAATTGATTAATTTGACACAGTTTAATAACTATAACAAAACAGTAATTTAAGGAATAATATGTAACATATTGACAATATTTCAGAGAAAAATCACCTGAAGTAGGTAATTCAAATTCGTGCGTACGGAAGAGACATTCTTGCAGTAGGTGTTGATGATGCCAAATAAATGGGTGCCATACATAAGCGTTAAGGACAGCATACTGGGTGGTGCATAGGAAGATGCACTCAAGCAATTCCAGTGTTTGAATTATTTAAATATTATCTCTCAGCCTCTCCTAATTATTTTTCAGCAAAACAATTAAATAGTAAGATAACTGCAAAATTTGATTAACACACACACACAAACACGCACGCACACGCACACACACACACACACACACACACAAACACACACACACGCTATCGAAAATATTACCTTCCTTATCTACGGCATATCGGAAGGTAAAAATACTTTTCATATATATATATATATATATATATATATATATATATATATATATATATATATATATATATACATATATATATATATATATATATATATATATATATATATATATATATACATATATATATATATATATATATATATATATATATATATATATATATACATATATATATATATATATATATATATATATATATATATACATATATATATATATATATATATATATATATATATATATATATATATATATTTATACGGCAGTGAGTAATAATATTTCTGACAAACAGCACGAATTTATGCAATAAAGATCCAAAACCACACATCTCTTCCCCTCAAAGAAGTAATCTTGACCCACTTCATTTTAACTTATTCATCAATGATATAACTAACAATGTTTCATACTCAAACTGTTTACTTTATGCAGCTGTTATAAAAATTAATAAATTAGTCAGTTCTGTTGCATATTGTATTTTATTACAAGAAGATATGAGTAATATTTTAACTTGGTCTTTAACTTACAAATTGCCATTTAACATTGATAAATGTAAAATAATATCTTACACAATAAGAAATCAACTTAGTGTACAATTATGTGATGGATGATAATAATTATTAGTCTAGGATTACGAATTGTAAAGATTTGGGAATATTATTTGATCAGAAATGTAATTTAAATTTAAACACACATTTACATTTTGATAGGCATTGGAAATTATCATGATGGATACAGAATATTCTCCATTATAATATAGTCTTTTGTTTCGTTTATGAGAGAATACGGAATAACTATTGAAAATATTTTTTTTTAAATTGGAAAAGAAAATAACAGGTATTGGCAATTATTATATATCCTCGTTTATTTTTTATTTCTGCCAAACATGGCTGTTGAGCTAGTATGAAGTAAAAGCAAAGCAAAAAATGTGTCTTGCGCTACCCCCCCCCCCCTCCTAAATTGTAGTGCCTTAGGCCAGCCTACTTGATATTTTGGGAAATGCACCCTTGTCTACAGTGCAACAATTCAATTTTACAGATCAGAACTGAACATAAAAATTGTTGGTACATTCAATAATGAATTAATTTATAAAAAATATGATGTGGCCAACACATGACCTCCCGTCAATTCCATATTTGAAATAGTAATGAGCTTTAAGTAAAGTATCACTCCCGGTTGATTATTTGTAAACAAAATCTAATTTATTATTCCAATAAATAGAAAAGTCTGTAATACCAAATTTTAGTTTATATTTTATTATGTTTTTCCTCGAAAATCTGTTAAGAGCTCCAAATTAAGTACCACTTCTGGTTTCTCATATAGCTATAGTCAAAATATAATGTTTAAAATTATACACGAGTATAGGATCATGTTAATATATTTTTCAGAAAAATCTGTTCAGAGCTTCAAGTAAAGTATCACTTCCGGTTTATCAATTTTAGAAAAAATCTAACATGTCATTCGTATTAATATAAAAGTCTTAAATACCAAATTTGAAAAGTTTTGGAATATGTCATATTTTTCACGAAAATCTGAAGAGTTTCAAATAAAGTATCACTACCGGTTTATCAAGTCTGGTTTATTAATTTTAGCCAAAACCTAATATGTTGTTTCCCATGATAGAAAAGTTTTGGATTATATTTTAATATAGTTTTTCATTAAAAACTGTTATGGGCTTCCAATTTTACCCTAAATCTATCTACTCTTTATATGAATGCAGAAAGCTTAAATACGGAAAATAGAAATATTTGAAAGTTTTTTATAAGGAGCTGACACAATTAAAGAAATTTTTTATAAGAGTCATCGTAGAGGAAAAAATCGATACGCACACACATACACACACACGCACACGCACGCACGCACGCATGCACTCACGCATGCACGCACACAGACATCATCGTAAAGATAGTAAAAACGTGTTGTAGGAACCCTAATTCGTGCTTAATCACTGAAAAACTTTTTCGACCGATTACATTACCTCCCTAACCTACGGTATGACGAGAAGTATAAATCAAAAAGCCTACCTAGACGTCTATGTTTTGTTGTACAACGTATAAAACTTAATTTATGAAAACTACTTACGACAAGTTAGGTACGATATTATCATATTATACAGCACTAGCTCCACCTCTATGGGCCGTTTTCTAGTAAGAGGGTTCTATAATAATATTGACATGGATGTCATAGTCTCATCAAAGATCCATGAGAGAGAAAAGCGCACTTAGTGTGGGTAATACAAGCGAAAATTTGTGCCTCCCTTGCAAAAACCCTTCCAAGCAATATCCTACCTTTAATCCTCTTACGTATCCTTCAGAGACTGACCTGCAACATGCATGATCCTGCCGCAAGGATACGTGAGCTTTGCTCTATAGAGGATACGGTTACAGTTATAGAACAAAGATTTTAAATTGTGTCTGAGATTTCTATTAAATATGTCAAATCTGATCTGATTATTTACGAAAGATGACTATTCAATGTCATTTGTTCAAAGAAAGAATACACAACACATTATATAGCAGTAGCTTAGCAACATTTTGTATTAGAAAGAGAAAGATTGATTGACGTATGTCTATTTAATTTATGTGGTTTGACAGATATACGTAAATGGTGGCATTACTTTCTAACACAGTAAAAATAGTAGACATATGTTGTAGAGTTACAGACATGTAATTATCTACTACACTGCCCTCTGTACTATACCTTGTTTCATGTAAAAAATAGTGATGGGAAGATAGGTGCAGTTTGATCTTGTTGTTTCATTGGATAATATCCCGATATCATCCAATAAAAAACAAGATAAAACTGCACCTATCTTCTCATCACTATTTTCTTACGTGAAATAAAGTATAATGTTTATACAGTCGCGTTGACATTTAAATCAAATTAATATTATGTGGTTTACGTCACGTCTATATTTTTATTTTATGCAAAAACATACATAGGTGAAGAAGATAAAATTTTGAGAAAAGCATTATTTAAAAAGAAACAAATTTTTCAAATAAATTACATTTATTTTTTCACTTAAAATGAGTCTATAAATATTTCGCGTTGCACGTCTACGGATAAGAAATGCAGTGAAGTTATCTTCAAGAAATATTATATCAGATGGCTCATAAATGCCCTTGAATAACAAATACTATTTCAAAGAATTCTTGTGAGTGTCTTTCTGCGAAATTCTAAACATATAGCAGAGATCCGTTTATCAGGACACCATAAGACCAGGCCCTGTCCGGTGTATCGAGTGTCGATATAATAAGAACCTTGCGGTAAATAATTTAATTAAAAAGTACAAAATCTGATCAACCCACACAGCATTATAATCTCTCTTTAATTCCATATATAGTTTGTATCAAGATGTTTGCAAACGTACCTGTCTCGCCTTACGCAGCGGGTGGCTTCTTAAAAGGGCTTGATGGGTTGCATGACAGGGTTGTAACAAAATATTTGAAATCTAGCACATGAAATATTTGTGTGGAATTTTATGTTACACTTGAATTTTTGAAATACAGAACAAAGAATATGACATTACACCAAATTATCACAAATAATAAATAAAATCAGGTATATTTATTAGCAGGTAGATTTTTAAATATCTTGAAACACACCATATATAGTTTATATAAAAAGTATTTACAATATTTTCTATGATGTGTTTCAGGATATTTGCAAATCTACCTGTCTTCGTAATGACGCGGTACACCGCAAAACAGCATGGTATTTATGATCCTATGTGTTAGGGCAGGATTAGCAAAATTTGGAAAAACGATGTAGCGGTACTTTCTCAAAATCTTGAAACAACTTGTATAATGGATTATACATACCGGGCGAATACTTGAAACCCGAACATAGGCCGTTAAGACGGAAAAATCGTATTTTTCAAACTGTTGCTCACCGTTTCAACTGACAAGAATGATTGTGGTATCAATAAAAAGATGCATCAAATGATACCAAATACCTGTAAATTTGTAATATTTTAGATCCATAAAGTAATTGTTAAATTTATTCAATTTCTTATTAATATAACAAAAATGCATTTTATCTGTCACAATTCGTTAGCAATAATTATTTATTTTAATTTTTTTAAATATTTTGTCAGATTAGAAATTGCTTTAAATATAATAAATAATAAAAATTGCACAAGTTATGGGTTATATTCAACACAGTATAGGTAAGCAATATTGCCTACTTATACTGTGACGTCACAACTGGGAAACGTCACGGCGGGAAAAGTTAATTTGAATCGCCAATAGGTACACTAAAATAGAGCATTGTTTAAGTCTTCTATATCAGTTCATAAATTGATGTTGTTGCATTTATCCCTGATAAGTATGTAGCATTTCAAGAAATAAACGTTTGGATAAATTTGTACAATAACCACGTAATTTTATTGATCGAAAGTATCTACCCAAAATTTGAATAAACATTTATAAATGTAACAATGACAAATGTGATAGTACATTGTAATAAAACACTTCTTTAATAGTACATTAAGATACAAGTTTCATAAGACATGATTTTAGCGCACGCGTCATTTCTAGAAACGAGCGGCTTGCCGCGAGTTTTCTAAGGGTTACAAGTGCGCTGAAATGTCTTATGAAACGTGTATTTTATACTATATTTTCTATTCTGGTCATTTTTTCAAAAAATGTACGTTATTTCATGTCTAGGATTTTTAATTTCGGTTGTTTAATATGTACTTTATGAAACTCATTTGGATGTCATCCAAATGGGTTTCATAAAGTACGTATTAAAGAACCAAAATAGAAAAATTAGTTTTATATGCTGCCGTATCATAATGAAAACATTGTTATTCTCATCTCAATTTGAATACTCTAAGGGTCTAGGACCATAAATGAAACCATTAGAGTACTCAATACCATAATGAGCCATGGTAACGAGGTACTTGTTTAAAAGCAAATTAAAAACAGCATACCCAATTTTTTTAATTGTTTTTTTTTGTTCAAACCAAATAATTTTTTTTTTTTCATTGATTGAGCAAATAAAATTTTGTTTGCAATATGGATCGTAACAAATAAATATAAATTTTATCATGACGTTACTTGTCTCGTCAAAATAACGTTGTCTATATTTTCATAAGTCTAACACTTAAGTGATTTTTTCTCGTACGGTGTCAGATTCGCTAAAGTTTATAAAAAAAAAACTTTTCGTAAGCTCTCATTATCTTTGTAAAACCTAGGCATTGTGTGTAGTGCAGCCACGTATGCTAATCCGACTTTACTTGTATTTTCTTCATTTTTATATTTGATCAGTGCTTGCGGCAATCATTGTTCTCAATTTGCTTCCTCATTCTTCCAACCTCTTCTAAGTTAATAATAATTAATCCTCGTAAAAGAAAACGAATTAATCTGAAATTTAAAATATCTCTATAATCGGTGATATATCACCAGTCTACGAAAGCAAATTAGTCTTCGTCAGGTTTACTCCAAAGCTAAGCGCAAAAAGATGTATTAGTACCCAACAAATAATTACTCCACCGCAAAAATTCATCAAGGCTTTCCAGTGACCCTTCTCCATGTCATCTCCATCTGTCGGCAGATGAAGTGCTGACAGGACAGGAGAATAAATTGAATCTGGATCTCCAGGTGAAGACTAAAGAGCAAACACGCCATTAGCTTGATAAAGAAACGAAGCGCAGCGCAGGAATTACTGTCTGTGTACATATGGTAAAGAAAATATTCTGGAAAGTAGCTATCCTTAAGGCAAGGGTTGTATTTAATCACAAGCACCAAAGTCATATTGATATGACATCCAAATATTTGCTATTCGCCATCCTAAAAAACTAATATTCGGGCAATAACATTTTAGCTCTAAATTCATAATCGATACTTATCCAAATAAAAAAAAATTGATGTGGCCAGCACATTACCTTCCGTCAGTTCTATGTATTTTGTATAAATTTCAAACAGAAAGTTCCTTGCACGTTACCTTAAGGCAGTTGTATGTATTTTATACAAATTCTATACAGAAAGATTCTAGCAAAAGATCTTATATTTCCAGTAAATTATAACACAAACATACTGTCAACTGCACTTGACACTAACACCTTTCAATCAGAATTTTCTTAATGTAGCAGCTGTTTCCAGAAGCATAGCTGGCTAATATATGATATTTAATTTCTTTATAATTTTTTAACTCTATATCCATTTAATATGAAGTATAAAATGCATTCAAATCGTATAGAAAATAAAATATTCTTTAATATTTATAATAACATTAAATGTGAAAAAATGATATGTAACATCGTTTTTCAAGATGTATGTAGCGAAGAGGAATAGTAATGGATTATAAATTTTGGAATTGTAGTATTAGAGTTATCGCATTAGAAAATTTTGTCACACACACACACACACACACACACACACACACACACACACACACACACATATATATATATATATATATATATATATATATATATATTGTAACGAACGTGGGTTTAGCAAATCTTAACCATTTATTTATTAAAACATACAGAACAAGAAGATACAAAATATAAATTACAAATCATCAAAAATGTCAGACGTCAATCCAAAACTTCTATCAACTGTCTTCTCCCGAAAAATACATGGCTACATACGATGCTCGTTTCACTATTCCCTCCTTTAGGTCGTTTCGTCCCGGAACGATCTGGAATATATCCGTGTACGTCCTTTGTAGGTTTTCTCGAGTTCATCTTCCTCACTTGACGGATTAGTCCCTTCGTAGGGTGCTAATCTATTGGAGTGGACTACTTTAGGTTTTCCTCGAGGGAGTTTGCGAATTCGGTAAATTACATCGTTTATGCGCTTTATTATTTCATACGGTCCCTCCCATGATCGTTGGAGTTTTGGTGATATTCCAGGTTGTCTTCTTGGATTGAAAAACCACACCAAATCTTTTGCTTGGAATCTACCCTCCTGCGCCCGCACATCGTATGCTGTTTTCATTCTGTCACTGGCATTTCTTATCTTTTTTCGAATAAGGTCGTGAATTTGGTCCATTTTCTCCTTCAACCGGGTAACATAGTCATCACCAGCTACCTTCTGTTCGTGTGGTTTACTACCAAACTTCAGGTCACACGGTAAACGTATTTCTCTTCCAAAAAGCACGCATGCCGGAGTTTGCCCTGTTGTCTCATGGACTGAAGACCGATAGGCCATTAGAAATAGTGGAAGATGTTCGTCCCAGTCACGTTGGTTTTCTGCTATGACTTTTGTAAGGAATTTCTTTAAAGTTCTATTCACCCGTTCAACCATTCCATTTGACTGAGGATGTAGTGGTGTCGTTCTGGTTTTCCGTATACCCAATACTTTACAAACTCTCTGAAAAACATCGGATTCAAAATTCCTTCCTTGGTCCGAGTGCATTTCTAAAGGAACGCCAAAACGTGAAATCAGTTCTTGTATTAAAATACTGGCGATTGTAACAGTTTCCTGATTAGGAAGTGCGTAAGCTTCGACCCATTTAGAGAAATAATCAACGATGACTAGAATATATTTATTTCCATCTTTTGTTTGTGGGTATGGACCCGCTACGTCTATACCTATTCTCTCAAATGGACTTCCTACATTGTATTGGTGCATGGGTGCCTTTTTCGTCCCTCTTGGTCCATTTCCTGCGGCACAAATTTTGCATTTCCTGCACCATGTTCTGACATCTTCTCTACAGTTAAACCAGTAGAATCTGTCTCTAACTTTTGATAGTGTTCTCTTTATTCCAAGATGTCCTCCCGAACTTCCGTCATGCAAGTGGCGCAGGATTTCCGGAATGTTTTTATTAGGAACAACGGTCTGTGTTCTAGAAGATTTCCCATCTGCACTTTCAATGATTCGCTTCAAGACTCCATCTTCCAATTGCAAAGAGTCCCACTGTACCCAATATGACTTAATCTTAGTACCTAGTGGAGCAATATCTTCCCAACTGGGTCGACGGTCTGTTTCTTTCCAGTGAATAATTTTACCGAGATCTGGGTCTTCGCACTGATTCTTACGGATTTCACTTGGCTGCCACGCATCGTCAATTACTATTATTCGTCTTGCCTGTCCAGCTTTTGTCTCAAGTCGAGTACAGTGAGTGCAATCTAATGGGCACGGTCTTCTTGAGAGAGCGTCTGCATTTTTATGGCTGGTTCCTGGTCGATGTTCAATATGGAAATCATATTCCTGCAGACGTTCTATCCAGCGAGCTGTCTGTCCTTCTGGATTCTTAAACCGCATAAGCCATTTCAGAGCCCCATGATCTGTTCGAAGTAAAAACCTTCGTCCATACAAATACTTGTAAAAATGTTCAGTGGCTTTAACTGCAGCTAAAAGTTCCCTTCTTGTAACACAATAATTTTGCTCCGGCTTAGACAGTACTTTACTGAAATAGGCTATCACTTTCTCTTGTCCATCCTGAACCTGGGACAGTACTCCGCCTATTCCCACATTGCTAGCATCTGTGTCTAATACGAACATACCATTGGTACAGGGATAACTCAAAATAGGGGTCGTGGTTAGCAATGTTTTTAGCCGTTCAAAGGCAGATTGACTGCAGTCATCCCAGGAAAAATCTCGTCCTCCTTCGGTAAGCCTGGTTAAAGGTTTTGCTACATTAGCGAATCCAGGTACAAAGCGTCTGTAGTAGGTACATAAACCTAAGAAACTACGGAGTTCTTGAACATTCTTGGGGACCGGCCATTCTTTAACTGCATGCGTCTTTTCGGTATCTACAGCCACGCCGTCTTTGCTTACAATGTGGCCCAAGTATTTGACCTTTTCCTGAAAAAGTTGACATTTTTTGGAATTCAGTTTTAAATTTGCACCTTGTAATCTCTTAAAAACTTCTTCTAGGTTGGACAAGTGCTCATCGAAAGACTTTCCAAGTACTATGACATCATCTAAATAAACAAGACATGTTTTCCATGTGAGACCTCGTAGTACTGTCTCCATTAGTCTCTCAAACGTAGCTGGTGCGTTGCACAAACCAAAAGGCATAACTGTGAAATGCCAAAGTCCTGTACCAACGGAAAATGCAGTCTTCTCTTTATCTTTTGGCTCCATTTCCACTTGCCAATAACCATTTTTTAAGTCTAAAGTGGAGAACACTTGAGATCCAGACAATGTATCCAAGGTGTCATCGATTCTTGGCAAAGGATAGCTGTCCTTGACAGTCATGTTGTTCAGCTGTCGATAATCAACACAAAATCTGGTCGATCCGTCCTTTTTCCTAACTAAAACGACTGGCGATGTCCAAGGACTATTTGAGGGTTCGATGACACCTTGCTTGTGCATGTCAGAAATCATTTTCTCAGCTTCTTCTCTTTTAGAAAGCGGCAATCTTCGAGGACGTTGGCGAATTGGTTGTGTGTTGCCAGTATTTATTTTATGTCTTACTACACTTGTCTTTCCATAAGAAGAAGTCTCAGTTGCGAAGATATTTTGATATTTAGCTAATAATGTTTCGACCTTAGTTTTCTGTCTGGGAGTCAGATTAGTCCTTGCAAGCTGTAATGTTTCAGTTAATTTCGAAATATCACTAGAATCCTTCAAAATATTCCTCGAAGTCTCCCCGCAAACTATTGTTGAAACTGAATTAAACCAGGCCACCTGTGTTCCTTTCTTTAAGGTCACTGGGAAATCATTCAAATTCATTATTCTGACTGGTGTGGATCCATTACCAGTTACAGCAGCTCTGCCTACTATTACTCCTCTACTAATTTCTACGTTGGCTGCTGGTTCAACGATCCCCGTTTCTTCTCGATCCATATCAACTAATTGCGCTACCAGAAAATTGTCGCTTCTGGGAGGAAGAATTTCATCGGTATTTAACACTATTCTAATTGCATCATTACTTCGTCCACGAAGAATAATTTCTTCGTTTTCGAATATCAAGCATTTTCGCTTCAGATCTATAGTGAACCCAAATTTAGTCATTACATCCATTCCAAGAATAACATCCTCCATAATATCTGCTATAATTACTCGGTGTTTAATTTTCTTGCTCCCTAAACCAACGTTAACAATCATTTCGCCATAGATGTTTACCGGTTCGCCTGTTGCAGTTTTTAGTAAAAGCCGTGTACGTTGCAAATCTCCTGCCACGGCACCTTTCTTGACAACAGTGGTCGTAGCCCCAGTGTCCAAAAGCATGACAAGAACTTTGTGATTTATGGACCCGTCGACAAAGAGACTGTCCGACTTTCTTTTGGACGAACTAACTCGAACAATATTCATCGGGGCACTAGGGCCACTCCACGATGCTCGCCCCTTAGCACCGGGCCTTTCTAGTTTTCCTGCGTTTTGGAATTCTTTTCGCAATGTCTCCTGATATGCCCAGGCTCACCACAGTCCCAACAATATATCTCTCGTTTTCGAGATAGTTCATTTTTGTTGGGTAGAAATTTTGATACGATTCTTTCTACCATTTCATCTAGAGACTCATCTTCCAACCGTCGAAGTCTGGCGTGTATTTGTGAAGTCTGGGTAGCCGCTTCGAACTCTAGTGCACGAGCTAACGCATCATCAAGAGTCTTTGGATGTGCTAAACGAAGAGCTCTTTGCAATTCTGAGTCGGTTATCCCCACAACAAAGGATTCCACAGATAACCGCTCAATGAAATCTGTTGGGGCTGACGAGTATGCCATGCGAACAAGACGAGAGATGTCTGCCTCGAATTCTTGAAGCGTTTCTCCTCGTTTCTGTCGTCTGCTGAGAAGTTGGCTGTGGTAAACTTGTTGGAGATGCTTATCACCATACCTCATCTCCATTCTAGCCACCAAAGAATCATAATTGTTTTGGTCACAATCCGGAATTGTCTGAAGGATATTTAAAGCGTCTCCTCTAAGAGAAACCACCAAACCAGTGGCTTTATCATTTGTGGTCCATCCATTAGCGATTGCCGCAGCCTCAAACTGTTTTCGATAGGTAGACCACGGAATTTTGCCGTCGAAAGTGGGTGGTTTCACGCGCGCACCCCTTGTGTTAATCTCTACATCTGGACTACTGAATTCTTTCTTCAGCGATTCAAATCTCTCTTCAATCGCTAGTATTTTACCTTCAACCTCTATCTCTACTTTATTTAACTCCTGTTTTACATTGTCAATGTCATTTTTTAGTTCTTCTTTCACTTCATTAATTTTTTTATTTAACTGAGATTTAATTTCTGCGGCGAGGGTTCTACAGTTGGCAGTCAATTTCTCTTCTAAAATTACTGAATTTTCGGCCTGTTTATTCGAGCATTCTTCAATCTTTTCTCCCAATAATTTAAAATTTACTGCGAATTTCTCTTCCAGCGACTCCATTATATCTTTAACACCGCCCGCTATTTCGAACAAGAAATTTTCTGGGTCTTGCCCTTCCGCCTCTAGTGCTGCCCGAAGCCGAGACTGTAATATAGATTTAGTTCCAGTCGTATCTAGCTCGCGATCCTCCAATTCGCGCTTCAAATCGGCCACTTTCAAATCATCTATCTTTCTCAAAGCCATTTTTTTAACTACCCCACACCTGACACCAGTTGTAACGAACGTGGGTTTAGCAAATCTTAACCATTTATTTATTAAAACATACAGAACAAGAAGATACAAAATATAAATTACAAATCATCAAAAATGTCAGACGTCAATCCAAAACTTCTATCAACTGTCTTCTCCCGAAAAATACATGGCTACATACGATGCTCGTTTCAATATATATATATATACATATATATATATATATATATATATATATATATATATATATATATATATATATATATATACATACACACACATACACACATACAGATATCATTGTAGAAATAGTAAAATCGTATTCTAGGGACCCTAAAATGTGCTTATTCATCAAAAACTCACCACCGAATTTTTTGACCAAAGACAATACCTTCCTTACCTAAAGGCGGAAGGTAAAAATAGAACCTCAAAACCTCTATTATTTTGAACACAAAATATGTAATTTTGCTTACCAATTTTGATAAAAAGAATAGTACTTTATTCCATCGACAGTGTATAAATTTATAAATACATGTATAGAATATTTCAGATTAACAAAAATAATATTGTAATGGAAACACAGATAACGTATAAGAAGTATTTCAATATAGACCTCGTTATTTGCCATATTGATAATAATTCATTGACTGAATAAAAAGTATTGTCCAAATAAATTATTTTTAATAATTTTTTAAATGTATTTTTATTTGTCTTTGCTTCTATAGTGTAGGGTAAATTACTAAAAAGTTTTAGACCTTGTACATTTGGAAGTGAGTCTAAAGTTTTGAGTTTATTTACTGGAATGTGAAATATTTGCTTCTGTCTTGTGTTGCACTCATGTATATCAAAATTGGTTTGAAATTGAGTTTTATTATTAATAATTATTTATTACATGAGTGTGGAATGTATCATATTAGTCACGAAAGAAAAAGTTTAGGCACGTAGCCCGCGGGGCGAGTGGCTAATTTTCTTTAGCGACTAATATACATTCCACACGAGTGTAATACAACGTTTTATCCAACACTTTATTAAAAACTTCTTAAATAATTTTTGTTTTCGTTCATCGTTTGACACTGACAAGTCAATTGATGTAGTATTTTAAATTACAAAGTAGTCATTGAATGGTTGTTATATTTTTGTTATATTGGTAATAAAAAAAAATTGTTTGAATTATTTGAAAGAAAAATATATTAAATTGGGTAAAAATGAGGATTTTCCTTTAAAACGTGTTCACTTAGAAACACAAGCAGTATCTTTGAAGTTAAATCCGAAGCAAGTAACCAATAAGTCGTTTCTCGTTTTCGTTTCATCGACCGTATGACAGCTGTCATTGTGTAAGTAACCTATTTTAGCATAAATGTTAATATTATTTTAAATAAATAATGTTTATTAATAATAAAGTTTCATAATGTTAAATTATTTCAATAATAAAATAATTTTGTAAAATTGCTTTTTATTTTATTAAACAAAAAACAGATAAATCAGTAATAATTCCTCCATGACTTCTAAAATATTCTCTCACGGAGTGACTAATGTTGTACATTAGTTATTTTAAATAACCATAGTAACCAGTATATTATCAGTCAGAATTAGATAAAAATATATAAACATAGTTTTTGCAATTGTTCGAATTATACGTTTTTGGATAATGAACACTATGAACAGATGGTGCACTGGTGTAGCACGCCCTTGGTTTTGACCGCCTATATGATTGTAACATATATTTTTACTTTTATATATATAAAAACTTGTTCGATGAAAAGCGCAGACTGCTTTCACGCAAATCGCTTTTCCCGCCGTAATTTTAAAATAACACATATTATTTCGGTTACCTGTTATTTGTTTATTATAATGTATCAAAAATAAAACATATGTTGTTGTTATTAGGCGGCGCATAAGTGTGACTTGCTGGCGCGGTCCTGAATACCGTACCTTAATGTTGATTCAACTAGGGCATACAATATAAGTTGTTTTATTGTGAGAAGACTACTCAGATGCCAAAACTGATAATTAACTGAACCTAGCTTTGATATGCGACATTTAAGTAGTAAAATACATAAACACTGTTTTAGAGAAATTTGAACATTTTTCGCAAACAATCTTCTAAGGCCTGATATTTTCAATCCCGGTTAAACAGTCCGTTAACTTATAAATATTAATTAACATAACCTAACGTATTTATCAAAACATTCTTTTTTAATGCTTAATAAAAATATTTCTGAAAACACGAATATAGTGCCCATTTACTTCCTACATATACCTAATTCCTAAACAGACTGTTTATGTCAGTAACAGTAAATTTATTTACGTTACTGTATAACAGCATATTATGTTTTATTATAACAAATTACCTTTATTTTGCACGTTTACATAGATTCTTATTCAAATACACACAGTTTACTTCTAACAATATTATTTTTGAGACACTAAATCTTTTCCGTCAAAACTCACTTGTTCCTGCCACGTGATCCTTTTGCCTACTTTGATATCTGTCAAATGTTTTTCAATACTATTCGCTCTCTACATATCCCGCACCTTGAAGGCGTTGCCTTCAAAATAGCCTTTTTTAACAGTGCACTGGTAGGGGACATAATTTAGAAACCCCGCGTTTGATCACTCCACTATTGATTTGTATCGTTGCCACTCGTGCCACTCCATCTGGACCTGGAAATGTTTGGAGAACTCGTCCAAGGGGCCTCTGTAGAGGAGGGGTAGTTTCACCTTTCACTAGTACCAGGGCTCCTTCTTGTAATGGGTTTGTAGATTGGTTCCATTTTGTTCTTACTTGTAGTTCACTGATGTATTCGCGTTGCCATCTGGACCAAAACTGCTGCTGGATTTTCTGTGCTAACTGGTAATTATTTAGCCTATTTTCTGCAACCTCCTTATAGATTTGATCTGGTAGTGCGAAAAGTCGTCGCCCAATCAAAAAATGACCAGGGGTGAGAGCACTTAAATCATTTGGATCGGGAGAAAGGGAACATAAAGGTCTGGAGTTCAAAATAGCTTCAATTTGACACAAAACTGTATTTAATTGCTCATAGGTTAAATATATGTTTCCCACGATTTTCCTTAAATGATTTTTAACTTGTTTTATCCCAGCCTGCCACAAACCACCAAAATGAGGTGCATAAGCAGGTATAAATTTCCAAGAAATTCCTTCTTGCTCCAATTCTTTGGCAAATTCTGTTTGTGTCGACTCTAAAAAGGCTGAAAGTTCTTTTAATTCCCTATCAGCAGCTACAAAATTTAGGATTTAATATTGCGGGTTTTACCTTGGAGCATACTATGCATGACTTAATTATTTGCTTCAGTGTATGCTTAGCACCTAATGGCCAGAATTCATCTCTAATCGTCGCTAAAGTCAAATTGCAACCAGCATGTCCTAATTTCTCGTGCTTTTGTTTTAGTAATCTGGACAGATATGATTTACCGATAATAATTGGATATTTCTTATCGTAAGAGTATTCCGATAGCTGAAGTCGACCACCAACTCGTATTATTCCCTTTTCGTCCAAATAAGGATCTAATTTAATTATATGACTTCTTTTCTGTACTTCATTCAACTTAATGAAATCCTTTAACTCTTCCTTAAAAAACTCCTTCTGATGAATTTTTACTATTATTTCTATAGCATGAGACAATTCATCACTTGTGAGGTAACCACGTTTTCGTAATTTTTGTTGGCTTTTACTATTATTTATAAATCTTACACAGTAAGCTACAGCTCATTGACGAAAATCGTTCGAAATCAATCATCGGTATCTCTTCTTTACCAAAAAACAAGTTTACTTTTCTTTTTGTTTCTTCAATAATTGATGGTATTTCTAGTTTAGTTTTTGGCCATTCTCCTGAGTCATGACTCAACCATGGGGGTCCCTTCCACCATAAATTATTTTCTAATAGCATCTTTGGAGCTACCCCTCGTGACACTAGATCTGCAGGGTTATCCTTTGAGCATACATGATTCCAACTTTTTTTGTTTGTAAGATTTTGAATTTGGGTGACCCTATTGGCTACAAAAACTTGTAATATTTTTGGATTTTTATTAATCCAATGTAGACATACCATTGAGTCTGTCCAACAATAATAATTAGTATATTCAATTCTTAGTGATTTTATTACTCTATCAATCAATTTTGCTAATAAATTTGTCGCACACAATTCAAGCCGTGGTATCGTGGTAGTTTTCAACGGTGCTACCTTGGATTTAGCAAGTAACAGATTTACTTGAATTTGCCCTTCTTCATTCACATTTCTCAGGTACACACAAGCTCCATATGCTTCACTTGAAGCGTCCGAGAATCTGTGGATCAGAATATCTTTCGATTTGGCTTGAATTACTCGTCTTGGGATTTTCAATGAATATAGTGATGGTAGTTCGTCAACAAACAATCTCCATTTTTCATAAATATCTGGAGGAACACTTTCATCCCAATCTAAACGATTAGACCATAAACTTTGTATTATGATCTTTACCAATATAATAACTGGACTCAACAATCCCACAGGATCAAATATCTGAGCTACCTGTGGCAAAAGAATTCTCTTCGTTACCTGGTTTCTGTTGTATGATACTTGTATCTTGTAAAATAAATAGTCTTCCTTACTCGACCAATATAACTCCAAAGTTTTTGTACTTTCCTTTTCACCTAAATTAAGTACGGATTTTCCTTTTTCTTCGTTTACAGCGTCTAGGATTTTTTTACTGTTAGATATCCATTTCCTTAAGTAAAAACATCCTGATTTCATTATGTTTGACACTTGATTTGCTATTTCTATCACTTCGTTTTCTGTTTCCGCACCTGTCATCAAATCATCCATATAGAAATCTGATAATATGGCTAATGCTGCCTTTGGACTTTTCTCTTGGTAATCAATTCCCAATTATTGTCTTAGGCATTTTATGGCCAAGTAAGGTGCCGATGCGGTACCATATGTAACCGTATTCAAACAATATGATTGTATTTTCTTTTCAGGATTTTCTCTCCATGTATACATTGCAGTTTTCTTTGTTCTTCTTTCACTAAAATCTGTCGGTACATTTTCTCAATATCGGCGCATACTACAAACTGATGTTGTCGAAATCGTAATGTTAATGTTAACAGTTCATCTTGTAACGACTTTCCTATCATTTGGACATCATTGAAAGAATATCCATTGTCTGTCACTTGGGATGCGTCAAATACTACTCGCAACTTTGTCGTAGAACTGTTTTCATTTATGACTCCATGATGTGGAAGATAGTTTAATTCATCGTTTTCTGGTTTATTTTCTATCTTTGTCATATGATTCATGTTTTCATATTCCTCTTTGAATGCTACGTAGCTTTCCTTTAATTTCGCATTATTTGATAATTTTCTTTCTAACATCTTAAACCTTTTTAATGCTATTTCCTTTGAGTTTCCCAATCCAACTGATTCCTCCTTTATAGGAATTTGAACCACAAATCTGCCTTCTTCGTTTCTTGTGGTAGTACTATGGAATAACTCTTCACATTTTTCTTCTTCCAAGGATAATAGTCTGTTCTTTGGACCTTCTTCAATCGTCCAAAACCTTTCTAATTGCTTATATAACTGTTCATTCTTCGAAAAATTGCATGAAACCTTTTGTGATACTGGATATTGATAACTTATCCCCGAGATCACCCATCCTAATCGCGTCTTTTGCATAATTGGTGCTCTTTCACCTAATTTATGTTGTCCTACTAGTAAGGTATCCCAGAATATTCCTGCACCTATAATCAAATCAATAGGTGATACTTTATTATACCCAGGATCTGCTAGTCTCAATTGTTTGGGCACTGTATAATTACTTGTTTTTACCGCCGTATTCGGTATTTCATTATTTATTTGATCAACTACTAAACATACTGTGTCTACATTGAACGCATAATGCAACGATTGTATCTTTACTTTACATTGTTAATCTATTCTTGATTCAGTTTCATCGATCCCTGCAACTACAACATTTATTTTCTTTGTTTTAAGCTTCAGCTTTTCACATAAGTTCCTTGTGATAAAATTAGACTGCGCCCCACAATCTAACAATGCTCTGCAGGTACGCCATTGTTTGTTTGCATCTGCAATTTGTACCAGAGCAGTAGGCAACAAAACTTGTGATATTTCTTCGAATGTACTTGTACTATTAAATACTTTACTTGTCCTAGCTTCGTCTGGTCTGTCAGTATTAGTTTCTTTTTTATTTTTACCAACTTTTTCCTCATGTAAAAGGGTATTGTGTGCATTACCGCACTTTCTACAGTCATATGACCTACAGTCTCTGGCAAAATGTCTTTTTCTAAGGCATTTCATACATAATTTTCTACTACTTACTGCTTCTTTACGCTGCGAAATATCTAACTTCAAAATCTCTTCACAATTATAAATACTGTGCTCTCCCTTACACATGTAACATCCTGACTTGTTCGCAACATTAAATAACTTTGCTTTTAATACAGGCTTATATTGTGATTTCTCCTTGTGATTAAACTCCAATGTCTCTAACAGTTCGGCTTTATTTCGTAAAAACTCTTTCATATCATCTAACGTTGGGGTACCTTTTCTTTTCGCTTCCCACTCCTTTAAGGTGTATTTATCAAATTTCGTTGTAATTAAATATATCAATAAAGTATCCCAATGACTTACTGGTTGTTCTAATATTTCTAATGATCGCAAACCCTTTGATAGTTGATCCAAAAAGGCTCTAAAGTCTACGGCTGTTTCTTTAGTAATTACTGGCAAATTAAATAATTGTTTAATATGAGTATTTATTAAGTGACTGATTGTTATAACGTTCCCCCAAAAGTTGCCAAGCCACCTGATAATTTACTTCTGTCAATTCTATTGAGCGAACTACTTGTGCCGCATTTCCTTGTAGTGCTGCACGCAAATAATGAAATTTCTGTACATCACCTAGTTGCGTATTATTATGAATTAACGACTGAAAAGTATCTCGAAACTCTAACCATTGCTCAAAATGTCCCGAAAAACTAGGTAAATTTATCTGCGGCAACCGAATGCACGCAGAAACCTCATTTCCTTGTCCATTATTTACTACAGACTTCTCTGACAGATTGTCTGTATTTACTTCAGACTTTGCTTCATTTAGAAACTGGTGTACTATCGAAATATGTTTGAAGAACGACACTTCAAACTGTTCTCTTTCTTCTAACTCTCCATCAAAATTATCCGTTATCGATTCTATCTCGTCTTGAACTCTCTCAAAATTTGAAAAGCTACTTTCTAACTTTTCTAACCTCAAACCTACTTCAATTAATACTGTTTTTTGCTTAACTTCCTCATACGATTTGAAGTTCTTCTCTATCTCATCAAAATACTTGATATTTGATGTCAATTTCGCCTTTAAAGCTTCACGCTTCCTCTTTAATTTTTCAACGTCAACCATTTTTCACAGTCAATGTGTCAAATTGAATATAATTACAGAATGTGGTAATGGTAAAGAATTTAACGATCCAATTGAAATTGAAAAGATCAAATGCTCACACTCACCTGCTCATTCGCTGTTATCGCCTCTTTACTATTAACGGCGCCCCGCAACGTTCAGCTCCCAGGCTTCTCTCTTGATCTTCTCCTTCTCTCTTCTTCACTGTTGGCTCTTGAGGAACTATCACAGGCTTTCTCTTCGCCTTATCACTGATACTTTGCTACCAGAGTTCCAGGTCGATGCACCAAAATGTTTATGTCAGTAACAGTAAATTTATTTACGTTACCGTAGAACAGCATATTATGTTTTATTATAACAAATTACCTTTATTTTGCACGTTTACAAAGATTGTTATTCAAATACACACAGTTTACTTATAACAATATTATTTTTGAGAGACACTAAATCTTTTCCGTCAAAACTCACTTTTTCCTGCCACGCGATCCTTTTGCCTACTTTGATATCTGTCAAATGTTTTTCAATACTATTCGCTCTCTACACAGACTACATGAATGATTCTATTCTAACTTTTTTCGACATTCTTTATTAAAATTAATATCATACATTTGAAATAAAATATGGAAACAATTCTCATAATCATTCAACAATGTTTATCGTTTGAAAATTTTGACACTGCCGACTGAGAATTATTGTATGCTAACAGATGGCGCTGGCAGATTAAATTTTAAAAAATTCAGTTTTATTTATTATGATTGTTATTATTGAAAGATAAATTGCAGTAATTAGCGTTTTTGTAGGCACTCTTTATTATTACAAAGTAACTTTATTTATTAATGGCCTCTTAAAACTTAAAAATATCGGTGTTTATTACCGTATTCAGTGCGGTAAAGTCATGGCATGTGTAAAATCGCAACTACCATGGACGTGAACGATGTGTGATTGTTATGTTTACACTTCAAGAGGTCAAAAAATTATTTTTTTTCAATCGAACGAAACCTGACACGTTTGCGGTGTGTTTTTGAACCGAAAAGTGCATTGTTCTGGCATTTTAGTGTAGTTGATAGGAAACGAAAAATAACAGTCCGAGCATATTTTTTCCGGCGCGTGACAAAGTATTTCCGGACAGTACGTGGTTCATTGTTTCAAATATATTTTGACTTTTATGAAAATAAATAAACAAACCATAGTTTCGCTATCCTCAGATATTTTTATCAAAACAACTCAATAATCTTATGTCTTGTTTGTTGTCTGACATTTATAAATGAACTATAGAATAACTAATTAATGAATATAAATTGATCCAAAAAAAATTTTTATGTGTACCACGTAGGAAAAGTATCTCCCCGGACTCCTGGTCTTGCTGGCCTCGCCTACGGCTCGCCCCGCAATCTTCACCATCGTCCGGGAATATATCACTTTTCCTACTAGATACACAATATACTATTTCCAATCCCTACATGAATGGCGATCAGTTGTTTATTTATTTATTTCTTATTTCCTCGCAATAAAAAGTAAAATAATGCATACCTACAGATTTTTTTTTCAAGATCACGAAAAATATATTATACCTAACCTCGTCTTTACCGGACTCACATGCTCACTCACCCAGTAAGAGTAAAGTATCAATTTTAGGTCTTGTTACGTAAATTACTAGTAATATTTTCGTGTAATTATCTCTCCTATACACTGGTTTTGATATTGATCATGCTACCTACTCGTATTTGTAAGTGAGTTGGACCAATGAGATAATTTCATTCTCTAAAAGCTTTTATTTAACTTCACTTATTTGTTAGGGTCAAATAATCCCACATCCACATACCCGATTGATTTGAAACTTTGCACATATTCGTAGTTTTTCTTTTAGTACAATCCAATAATAATAGGTTGTTTTTAAAATAAAATGAATTATTGATTACTTATTTTTTATAAAAAGTCCTTTGGCAATAATATATATTTAAATATAAATAAAGGTGCACAACAAATTTTATAATGTATATTTTCTATTGTCATTTTAAAAATTGAAAAGTCAGTTAATTCAATTCACGTATGTTTTGTTCTACGAGAAAATGAAAGTGTTAACATTTACACTAAATTTTCCGCTAGGTATAAATATTAATGCTTTTCTGAGCGAAGCAAGTTTGTCTTTTATTTCATTGTATTGCTTTAACTTTGCCGTTTGCCATTTGAGATTCACAAATTAAATTGTGAAGTGTTTACTTTAAACTTTGGTTTAGAGTTTAAATACTTTATGAGCCTTCAACTCAATTTTATCCAGACAGAAGTAAAACTTGGATTGGTGGATTTCGAAATTGTGTTACTATTATAAGAAAACGCGGCCTTCGTCAATAAATTTAATAATATATGTTCTTCCGATCATTTTTGAAAAAGTTATGGAGTTCACTGCTGCACGTTAAGCTTTCTATGTATTTTGCGGCGTCGAGTGTGTTTGCATTGCATTGAATTATTGCACAAGCGAGGCGGTCCAATCCGTGTCCAAGCAGATCCGGGTGGAATGTGTTGTGTTTGTCTCCAGGGTACACAGCCTGCCTCTGGCTTGATGATTGAGTGTAAATATATCAAGATAGGCTTCTAAGCTCGATCGGAGCATATTATTTTTGGAACTACTAAAATTACAAAATTTCTGAACGTTTTGCAAAATTAGCTTCTCAATACACAATACATAGATAAAAATAATTTTATTTGTTTATAAACAGTTCTTAATCAAAAGATAAGTACATACAACAAATAAATATATCATCCGGCCAATTTTGGGTGTGCTACTCTATTCTGAAATTTCGCTAATAACAATATAACTAGGTATACCATTAATAACCCTTACCACTTTACCGACAGGTATATCTTCACTGGTTATAAAAGCTATCATGGAGAGAGTTCCAAAGGGTAAACAATTTAATATAATGTATCAAATATACCATGGTTCATAATTTTATCTATATTTAACCGTTTTAAAGTTGGAGGCCAAAGTATACACCTCTTGGGTCATCTTCAAAAGATTGGTACTTCCGTGGGAGAGGACCTTGCTCTTGAGTTTAATCTCGGCTACGCCACGACTAAAAATTAATCGTTAACGGAAAAATATCATTGTGTCTTACTTGTTGCACAAATTCTTATTTAATATATGTTAAGCCAGAATTATATTTATAAAATCTAAATAATTTTTTTTTTCCGATTTCAGGATATTATTCCATTGTTATGTAAACAATGGAATAATGTACATGTAGTACAAAAGTAGGCTGGTAACTAAGTAATAACTTTATCTGTTATTACCGTACTGACTTGTCAACTACGGTCTACAAAATGATAATAAAATCAAATGAAAGTATAATGTTCTTCATTAATACATACAAATAACGTTGGTGTATCGTTCTAAATACGGTATACTTTATTCTAAAATAATAAACATGAGGAATAAATAAATAATTTGAATATTTGTCATATTGGCATGTCAAAAAAAAAATCTCTTAACCATAGCATTCTAAAAGTAGCATTAACGAAAGAATTTCAAAAAATAATTTTTATTAATACAGCCTTCATTTTCTGAAACCGATAAACTATTGAACAAATCACGGATGTTATGAATCATAACAAGCCTTAGAAGTCTTAAAATCCTCGCTCTACGAGCTCGGATTTCAAAATGACATCTTCGGCAATTATGATATATATAACATTCCTAGGTATGTTAATAGCTATAATTTGTTTTTCTTAATTTATTACTCCTTTAAATATATAATGGTTTATCATCTTCATCCGTATTTCATAATAATAACCGATAACATTATTCACCTGTACGAATAAAATATTATTTTATATTATTAAAAAACCCCGATCCTACCACCTCTAGTTATGGTGACAGTTGGTTAGCTTCAAAATGTCATTCTCTAGTAGATGATCTCTCAAATCGCACAGCGAGTTCCATAAGCTGCGATACGATGGCTTCTGGTACGAGCGTGGTTTTGTAACCAGGTAGTAGATGTACCGCTAATGTTCTGCATCGCCATACTTCAGTCGCAGCGTTTTCCCAACAGTTAGACGTTGGTCGCCCAAATTTCGCCTTAAAGACTGAAGCTATACCGCGGGACATCTTTAAATCTTCTGATACGTAGTGGCCGAGGGAATAATCTGAAGACACGGTGAACAGATCTCAGTGTTCTTCTTTCGTCATGCCGTACTGCGCCTTGCGGCCAAAGGAATAGTTCTCTAAGAAGTCTTCAAAAGTTGATTCTTGAGCTATGATCCGACGAACCGTAGCTCCGTTATGATCTTCGTGGTTGTTTCTGGCGAAATAGCCTAGCCTATTAAAGTGTACTACTCTCGGCAGCTTCCCGGTAGGTCGTTTATTAATTTTATATACCACATCGTTTATCCTTTTGCCTACCTCATAGGGGCCTTCCCAATTCTTTTGCATCTTTGGTGATAAACCGTGGCGTCTTTGTGGGTTGTAGAGCAACACTAAATCCCTAAGTTGATATTCACCTTTCTCGGCCTTGATGTCATACCGGTTCTTCATTTGATCGCTGGCAGCTTGAATATTCGTACGGGCTTGTTCACGAATGTTACCCATTCTTCTCCATAAGTCCGTAACGTAATCCTCCCCAGGTTTACTGCCGAACACCAAGTCGCATGGTAAACGTAACTTACGTCCGAATAAGATGTTTGTAGGAGTTTGCCCTATTGTTTCATGCACGGATGAACGCCATTAGGAACAGATGATGATGTCGGTTCCAGTCTCTTTGGTGGTTGGAGACTATCTTCGACAAATATCGGTTGATCGTTCTGTTCATTCGTTCAACCATGCCATCAGACTGCGGATGTAATGCAGTTGCTCTAGATTTATTAATTCCTAATATCTTGCAGACATTTTGGGAAACGGCAGATTCAAAATTTCTTCCTTGGTCGGAGTGAAGTTTACGTGGTACCCTGAATCGGTATATACATTCTTTAACTAAAGTTTCAGCGGCAATGGTGGCTTCCTGGTTGGGTAATGGATACGCTTCAACCCATTTAGTGAAGTAGTATTTATTTCCTTCATCACTTTCTGGGAATGGTTCGGACACATCAATCGCAATACGCTCAAATGGAGTGCCAACGTTGTATTGACGCGTTGGAGCTTTTCGTCGTTTATGCGAACCGTTGCTTCCAGCCCAAACCACACATTTCTTGCACAAGTCTTTAACATCTCCCGTGAAGTTAACCCAGTAAAATCGCTGGCGCAATCTTTCTAGAGTTTTGATGACTCCAAAAAGACTATCGGGCATGGATCTCTTTCAACACGTCTGGTACTCTACTCTTAGAAATAACGAACTGAGTTCTCTTCTCAGTTTCACCAGCATTTTCTACCACACGTTTCAACAGGCCATCCTCAATTACCATGGAGTTCAATTGCGCCCAGTACGATTTAAATTCGGTGAGTGCGGTGCAACCTCTTCTCATACTGGTTTGCTCTCCTATGATTTGCATTCCAGTATAGTTTTCAAAGTCGGGTCCTTTTCTTGGTCTTCGCGTAGTCCATCGGGCTGCCAAATATCATCGACTACTGTTGTCTTGGCGACGATGGAAAATTTCTATTCTAGTCTACTACAATGTTTACATTCATCTTGGGATGACCTTCTGGACAATGCGTCGGCATTACGATGGCTGGTATCTGTCCTATTATCGATTTTGAAATCGTATTCCTGTAGTCTTTCAATACATCTACTCACCCCCACCTAACCTTCAAGGTTCTTGAATTGTAGCAGCAATTTTAATGCAGCATGGTCAGTTCTAATCAAAAATATCCTTTCGTACAAATATTTGTAGAAGTGTTCCACGGATTTTACGACTGCCAAAGATTCTTTTCTGGTAACACAATAATTCCTCTCTGGTTTTGACAAGGTCTTAATAAAATAGGCATTAACCTTTTCATGTTCGTCTTGTATCTGGGAAAGAACGCCACCAATTCCCACGTTGCTGGCAACTGTGCCTAGTATGAAGTTTCCTTCAGGTAAAGGATAACTCAGAACAGGTGTGCATGTTATAGTTCTTTGAACGCAACTTTACAGTCCATAACCCAGATAAATCTTCGACCTTCTTCAGTAAGCCTTGTCAGTGGCTTGGCTATCCAGGTACATATTGTCGATAATAGGTACCAACCAAGAAAACTTCGTGTTTGTCTCTAAGTGCTAGCCAATCTCTCACAGCCTTTATCTGTTCCGGGTCAACTGCAATACCATTACTCGAAACCACGTGTCCTAGGTAATGAACTTCCCTTTGAAACAGGTGACACTTCTTGGGGCTGAGCTTCAGGTTAGCCTTCCGTAATCTCTGGAAACCCTCTTCCAAATTCTTCATGTGGTCCTCGAATGTTTTACCTACCACAATAATATCGTCGAGATAGACTAAACAGGTTTTTCATGATAGCCCAGCCAATACTGTTTCCATGAGTCCTTCAATCGTTGCAGGGGCATTGTAGAGCCCAAATGGCATTACAGTAAATCGCCAGAGTCCGATACCAATGGTGAAGGCTGTCTTTTCCTTATCTTTTGGTTCCAAATCTACTTGCCAGTATCCGTTCTTTAGATCCAAAGCAGAGAAAATCTTCGAGCCAGCCAAAGTGTCTAGTGTATCCTCTATTCGAAGTAGCGGGTTGCTATCCTTCTTGGTCACGTTGTTAAGTTCTTTTTCACTAACACTACCGTTGAATTCCATGGATTGCTTGAAAGTTCGATCACACCTTTCATTTTCACGTCCTAAATAATTCTTCCCGCTTCCTCACCCTTCACCAATGGTAGTCTTCTTGCTGGTTGGCGGATGTGTCTATTTTATGATGAACTACATTAGTTCTTCCGTTGGCTGTCTTGTCAAATTCGAACACATCTTGAAATCTTTCAATTAATTTTTTCGCCTTCGTTGTCAGGTCGGCGGTCAGTTCTTGGTACGATGTTGATAATTGATAATTAACTTGTCCGAAACTTCTTGAGATATGTTTCCTTTGGCCTTCACAGTTCGAATAATCGAGGATACTGCCAAGCATTCTCCTACAATTGTTCCTCTCTTAAGAACAACGGGATAACAATTTACGTTCATTATTCGAACATGTATATCCTGGCTGGCTTGGATCAGTAATTTTCCTACAACAACTTCAGTACCAGTCTTCACATTATTATTCTTGGGCTCAAGCATAACAATATTCCCTTCACAGAAACTACCAACTAATTGTACTTGCACAATAGATTCACTTCGTTTTTGAAGGGTAACATCTTCTGCCATTAATATGCGCACAGCATTGTCTTTTCGTGAGTTTAAACAATTTCTTCTTCATTAACCATCATTACTCCATTCTTCAGTTCAAGTTTAAAACCGTGCTTTTTCATTACATCCATACCGAGTATTAATTCATCTTCAACGTCAGCTACCAGCGCACTATGTTTAAAGAAGGTGTTTCCAGTAATGATGGTCGTATCTATTTCTTCTAATGTGGTAACTTGTTCTCTCTTCGCTGTACGTAATCTCTACTTGGTTGGTTTAAGATGCGTTTTGCCTGTGTTCTCTACTAAGTCCGGTCTAATTATAGTCCTCGTCGCACCCGTATCCAGTAACATTTTTAGTAGCCTTCTATCAACAGAGCATTCACGTAGATGCTGCTGGCTTGATGATGAAGGGATGCGACGTAACTGATGGATTGTGGGGCTAGCAGATTACGGGTCGATGATTGCTCCTTCGCATCAACCCGACTTAGTTTTCCGACTTCTTTTCCGCTTCTATCTTCTTTTGTAGTTTTCCGCAAAGTCTCTGCAGACACTTTATTTACAATTCGTCGCATTTTCATTTCTAGATCACCCGTGTCCTCTTTTCTCTTGGCATTAATATTTCGCACTCGCGATTGGTTACGTGAAGCTTGTTTGGCAGCTTCATGTTCTAGTGTATATGAGGGTGCGTTAATTACAGTTTTTGGGCGAGCCAATAGAAGTGCTTGCTGAATTTCGCATCCGCTTCAAATTGTTTTAAATAGTTCGGCCACGAAGATTTTCCATCAAATTTCGGTGTTTTGATGTGCATTGTTGTACTAGTCTCGAGTTTTACTACTTTCTTTCCGTCTATAATATCTGCCTTAGCTTTTGACTCTGGCAACGATGTAATTCTAGTGAATTTTTCTTGTAATTCGTCAATCTTCTTGTCGTCCTTATCCTTTAAATTCTTCAGCTCTTCTTCAGTTTTTCTAGAATTCTCCTCCAATTTCTGTTCTTGTGTGTTTCAGAATTTTAGAATTCTCTTTCAATTTTTGTTCTAATATTTTAGATTGTTCCAATAATTCTTCTTGTAATGTTTTAGAATTTTCTTCTAGTTTTTGTTCTAACGTTCTACAATTTTCTTCAAATTTTTGCTGTAATGTTCTTGAATTTTCTGCCATATCCTATTTTAATTCTTCTTTAAGTGTTTTGGAACTTTCTTCTGATTATCTAGAACTTTCCTCAAATTTCTGTTAAAATTTTTCTTTTATAAATTTATGAATATCGGATGGGTCGAATAAGTAATCTTTAGGATTTTCACCAGAATCGATTAATGCTTGACGCAGTCTTTCTTGAAACACTGACTTCTTTCCTGCTGTTTCCAAATCCCGTTCTTCCAGTTATCTCTTTAGATCGCTTACTTTTAATTCACTTAATTTTAATTGTTTGGTCGTCATATTATTATTTTTTATGTACACTTTACAGTTTATTCACCTCACACCTGACACCAATTGTACCTATTGTTTTTATTTATCTGCGTGAAGTGTAAAATCAAAGAATTATTATTAATTAAAATAAAGTTTATTAAATGATAAAGAAATATTAAAAAGATAATTTAAATGACTATTATTATGGTTAAATACATATTAAATGCTAATTTAAAGACTAAGAATATTATAAAACACTTAAACACGAAGATTATTTAATTAAGCAGGGTGTCCCATAACTTCAGGTACATATTAGAAGGGCATATAGTTCTTAATGTCCTGATTACGGAACAAAAATATTTTTTTCAAAATTCCTATAATTAAGGGTAGTTCACTTAAGAAGAACATTTTTTGTACCCCCGGATACTATAATATTTGGAATAGTAAAATTAGTTATAACTATTACATAAAACAATTTAACAATGAAATTAATTTATGCAATTACGTAAAGCTTTGTCACGCCAATTAAGTTTGGGAGATGTGTATGTAATGAAAAAAAATCAAATTATT
This sequence comes from Harpalus rubripes, assembly GCA_963082715.1. Taxonomy (NCBI): domain Eukaryota; kingdom Metazoa; phylum Arthropoda; class Insecta; order Coleoptera; family Carabidae; genus Harpalus; species Harpalus rubripes. Next base: position 51,747,874 of record OY720451.1, read on the forward strand.
TACTTTATTTTTACAAAAACTGTTCAAAATTATTCCCATTAACAGCTAAACATAATGCAGCACAGTGAATTAAAGAAATTGAACAAGTCCGATGAATTGCATTCTCTTGTCTAATTCTTTCAGCACAATTTTCAACTCGTTGCCATAATTCTTCAAGGGTTTCAGGTGCCTCTTGATTATAATAGACGAGGGATTTAAAATTACCCCACAAATAAAAATCTAACGGATTGAAATCCGGGGATCTAGGGGGCCAAGACGCGGGACCTCCTCGACCAATCCACCTGTCCTCAAATACTCTGTCAAGATGATATCTGACATTTCTAGCAAAATGTGGCGGCGCACCGTCATGCATTAACCATGCATTTTGACGTACATTAAGAGGAATATCTTCTAATAATTCAGGCAAATTATTCTGCAAAAATCGTAAATAATCATTCCCAGACATTCTGTTAGGAAGTATGTATTGTCCCAGTAACGATCCGTTTACCATCCCAGCCCAAACATTTAGTGAAAATCTGTGCTGAAAATGACTCCTGACAGCAGCATGTGGATTTTCTTCGGCCCAGTAGTGACAGTTATGAATATTATGTATACCATCACGAGTAAATATCGCTTCGTTGGAAAATATTACTTTTAACGTAAAATTGCCATCCTCAGCATGTTGGTTTGAAAGCCATTCACAAAACCTTACTCGAGAGTAATGATCGGGTTCAATTAACGCATGGACCCGTTGAAAATGATAAGGATGTAAATTATTATTCCTTAAAATTCTTCAAATTGTCATTCGTGGTACACCTGGTAGTTGACGAGATATTCTCCTTATGCTGATTGTTGGGTCATTGCGTACCAAATCTAAGACAGCATTTTCAACATTTACTGGTCTCCGATGAGCCCCGCCGTCTCTTCCCCGATTAGGTTGCAAAGAACCAGTGGCGCGAAGGCGTTGAGTAAGGCTTACAAATATGCGAGAATTCGGATGCCGTCGTCCTGGGAAACGTTCAGCGTAATAACGCTGAGCTAATCTACAGTTTTGCCCTGCTTCGCCATACATTAGCAACATATCCACTAACTCACTGTTACTGTAACCATTCATATTTGTAACAATAATCAGAAGAGCAATATCAAAACTGTTATAAGAAACACAATTTATGTGGCCGTCTACTAGAAACCTAATGAAATAATTGTATTATGCAAACATTTCTTATTAATTAGATATAATACAACGTAATATTTAATATTAAAACTACCTATTCAACCAGTGTCCCAAAACTGTTTCCTCCAAAACCTTAAAAACTAATTTTTGAATTTTGAAAAAATTCTTTTTGTTCCGTAATCAGGACATTAAGAACTATATGCTCTTCTAATATGTACCTGAAGTTATGGGACATCCTGTAAATCTCATTTATTTATTTATATAACTACATTTATTTCACTACTCGTCGACTGCTTGTTTATTTCATCCATTATTCACTTCACGACTGCCTAATGCCTTCGCTAACAGGGCTTATATACCTTGGTATTTGTATTAAGAGAGAAAAATATATTACTAGAACATTATTCTAGATAAAAAACATCAAATGCAATAGATCACGCCACCCAAGTAATTAAACAAGTCTGGACAGGTCTGCTCACATCGCCGACCGTCTGCGGCTGTTGCGTCATTGCTAAAAATAGACACTCGCTTATCGCTGCGGCGACGGCGGCGCGGCTGTGGCGGTGCTAGCGGTGGTGACAGCGGCGGCGACGACAGACGTTCTACGTTACAATACCTAAAATAAGTATGTACATACAAGATTTTGAACTCCTTTACATTACGTCCCTGGAGAGGCTTTATAGCACACACTACTCTTTTTTTACCACGTTACTTATGTTGGCAGCCAATAGGGCGCAAATTGAAGTTTTTAGCCGGTGCCCGATAGTTAGAGGAGTTGCCAAGTTAATTATATCTCAACTTGGATAAGTAAACGGAGTGGATACCGATTAAGATCAGTCTAGAAAAAATCCCAACCTAATCCACATTCGAACCCACAACGTCTATGTCCAGAGACTAGTATTCTACCATTGTGCCATCCCGCCGCTTTGTATCTAAAATATCAAAATAATTTAATGAGTTTCATGACTACTATATTGCATTACTTTTAAATTAACTAATCGCCCTTTATACATATTAATTTATAAATATTCCAAATTTTAGTTTGTATTATTATATTTTCCTAATTCATTTCTAATTATTATTGTAGTGTTTGTGTATGATTCAGAATATGACCGTAAAATGAAAAGAAACGACATGATTACTTTATCTTCGGGAAAAAGTGCGGGTGAAATGTAGCGGTAAAAATGGGTCATTGTTGATTTATTTGAGGGAAGTGAAGTCATGCGAGAGTGGCCGACATAAGTCATGAAACGCTGAAAACCACTGGACACTCAGACCAACAAATATTTTTCAACAAGACTATTTTAAAATATTTGAGAGGAGTCATAAATTTTGTACCGCTCATGAAAATATATACACTAAAAACGCTTTATAAGAACTAATAACAAAAAAATACTACTTTGTTTCTCTGTTGGGATTCGATTGTGTTTCAGGAAGCTTTATTGTCTCTTTTTCTTATAAATTAGGAGTAAATTTAAAATTCCGATTTTTTTGAACTCACTTTTGTGATAAAGTCACACGTTTTGGCACATATAAAACTCCTGTATTAATTTTGATATTGACTTATTATTTACCTTTGTTACTACTTTAATATTAAGAGTACATTGGTGAATTAGTTTTCAAGTGCCAAATCAAAATCGAATATGTTTTTGTGAATTATTCTTCCGGCAATAAATTTCTTTTCATCGTTGCAACACTTTAAATTTTTTCAAATATTATTTTTTTGAAAGATTAATTTTTTTCAAATATATTGTCGATGGTATCTTTAGGCAGGAAGACTTATTGATTTACCTTTAAAAAAGCTTGTAATATGACATGTCAAATTTATGCAATAATTTCTTCAAATAACAGACTTTTGAAAGATTAATTTTTTTCAAATATATTGTCGATGGTATCTTTAGGCAGGAAGACTTATTGATTTACCTTTAAAAAAGCTTGTAATATGACATGTCAAATTTATGCAATAATTTCTTCAAATAACAGACTTATACTTATTTTAGGAAAGGGCAAAAAAAATTTGGTTTCAAAGGGAAGAAGTGTAAATTTAATCAAATTTTTGTATAATATTTCTTCTAATATACCCTTGAAAAAAGTTTTACTGCTTTCATTACTTCACCTTTTTAAATTTCTTCACTTAAAGACATTTTTTAAGTTTAGGAGTAAACAGAAGTCGGACGAAGCCAGGGCTGGACTATAGGGGAGTGTAGTTTAATATTTGAGAGCCAATGTTGTAAAAAGCAGCCAGTGCAAAATAATTACTGCTGTGTACGAGTGCGTTCTCACGCAAAAGCACATCTTTGGTCCACTATACCATTTTTTTACCTCTCGCGATACCAGAGGTAATGTTTTCGGTTCAATAATTCGATAGTCAGTTTTCAGTGAATAAGCACGAATTAGGGCCCTACACCACGTTTTTACCATTTTTATGGGCGGGCGTGCGTGCGTGTGTGTGCGCGTGTGCGTGTGTGCTTGTGCGTGTGTGCTTGTGCGTGTGTGTGTGTGTTTGTGAGTGACTGAGTGAGTGTGTGTGTGTGCGTGCTTGCGTGCGTGCGCATGTGCGTGCGTGCGTGCGTGCGTGTGACGACGACTTTTTCCTCCACGATAATTCTTATAACAAACTTCCACAAATTTATATTTTAACGTTTTTTATTTATCTGGTAGAAGTGTAAATATTAGACAATTATTATTAAGTAAAATTAAGTATTTATTAAACTATAATGAAAGTTACTATTACTAATATTAAACAATTATTAAAAACTTCTTAAGACTAAAACTATAATTAACTAGATAACACTAACACTATTTATTTAACCAATTAACACTACCATTTATTTTTACCATATTACTAACTATTTATTTCACTACGCGTTCCAATCTTAGACTGCCGGTCTGTTGCAGACTCTTGTAGACTGTTTACGCGATATTTATAACACTATATTTATATCACTATATACTTATAACGTTCAACTGTCCGCCTACCGACCACCACAGCGTCTATATACTCAACTGATTCAACAGCGTATGTATATTCAACTGCTCGGACAGAAGTCACCTCTTTCACAACACTATCGGTCTATTTATGTAACTCTCTGTCTAACCTCCACAGCCTCAGTATCACCAACAGTCCGTATGCCATAATTCTTCAACACCAATGCCGAGTATTCTCTTCCACTTGCCGTTACTGTCCCCGTATACCTAGCTTCACAATACTCTTTAACACTACCGAGGATTCTCTTTCACAGCTATCCCGGTATACCAGTAACTTTCCGACTCGCCGTCACTGTCCTTGTACATTATAGCTTCCCAATATTCGTAAACACTACCGAGTATTCACATCCACAGCTATCCCAATATACCAGTAAATTCCCGAGTACCCACTCCACACCAACTGCATACGCTCACTACGATATTGGTGTGCTTCTCACTAACACTTTACTATCTAACACTCCATGTAACTAACTCTATTGCTCTGTATATAACTAACTTACTCTCGAGCATAGCTACGTCCCTTTTATACAGCTGCAATTATCTTCTAGAAAAACCCTAGAATGTTCGACCGCATAATAATAATGAACACAAAAGGTTCAGGCGACCGCAAGTAATTAAACACGTCGCGTCCAGTTTGTTTACATCGCCCGGCTGCTAGCGCGATTGCGTCATCGCTATAAATAGACACTCGCACATTGCTGTAACGACGCCGCCGCGGCTACGGCGGCGACGGCGACAGCGGGCGTTCCACGTTACACTACTTTCCGTATTTAAGCTTTCTGCATTTATATAAAGAGTTGATGAGATTTTGGGTAAAAATGGATAACCGCCCATAGCAGTTTTTAGTGAAAAACTATATTAAAATATAATCCAAAACTTTAAAATTTTATTATTTAAGACTTCTATATCAAGAAGAGTAACATATTAGATTTTTCTTAAAATTGATAAACCGGAATTGATACTTTACTTGAAGCTCTAAGCAGATTTGGTATTCAAGACTTCTATTTGAAGGGAAGTAGCATGTTAGATTTTTGCTAAAATTAATAATCCGGAAGTGATATTTTACTTGAAGCTCTGAACAGATTTTCGTGAAAAATATATTGTGTATATTCCAAACTTTTAGTATTGAAGACTTTTATATGAAAGAGAAGAACATATTTGATTTTAAGTAAAATTGATAACCCGGAAGTGATACTTTACTTGAAGCTCTGAACAGGTTTTGGTGAAAAATAAATTATGATATAATACAAACATTTTTAAATTTAGTATTGAAGACTTTTATATGAAGGAGAACAACATATTAGATTTTGGCTAAAATTTATAAACCGGAAGTGATACTTTACTTGATGCTCTAAACAAATTTTCGTGAAAAATATTATATAATAAGTATATATTTTAAACATGGAATTGACGAGGCGTCATGTGCTGGCCACATCAGATTTTTTTCTTTGTGGCTTTAAAATATTTAAACAGATCAAAGTAATATTGTTTAGTTTTTTTTATCTTTGTAGTAATACCGTCTGCACAAAAAAAAAACCCTTAAACATCTGAGACTGGTGTATCAGTAATCCAGGTCGAAACTGCAAATTTTCTGTATCGCTGCACTGCCACTTCTGAAGTAACGTGAACATTCTCGGCACCCATTTTGCACTCTCTTTTGACAGCCCTAGATGTTGATGAAGAGTATTGTTGTATGTTAATGTTATGTACCAAGCATATCTGCAAGCTGTTTTTTTCTTCAGCTGGGCAACGTCTACTATAAGATTTTATATTTTTTTGATAATTTCGTGGCCTCATCAATTGATTCTCTTCCATATTAAAAAGATTATTTCAGTCATAAACCATAGTTTTCCTGAGACAAGGCTTCCGGTAAACTGCTGACAATTCATTAAAAATTATTTGAAGCCATTTTCCTTGTCTTGAGAACTCAAGTCTATCTGTACTTACAGTTTCGGATTAACCTTATTTTGATAAGTATTATACAATAGCCATTCTCTTACAAGATGCAAATTATTTCTCGGATCGTTATGTATGAAATTAAAATTGTCTACTAAGCCTTTCTTAGGTACATAGCTTTAAAGTTTTTAAAATATCACGGTAACCTTTGCTATTCATAATTGTTGCAATAAAAGCTAATTTTCGTACTCTCTTTGACTACAAAACATCATGCTCCATTAAAAAAAACATATTTTTTTTGACAAATGGCGGTTAGATGGTTAATTAGTTAGCTCCCCCCTCCTCAAATAGTATTAGCCCAGAGCCACCAAACAGTATTAGCCCAGGGTCCCTAAAGTTCACGGTCCGCCCCTGCATTTTATGACCCATCTTAATACTGACTGCCGTTCGTTCTACCGACTTTTAATAGGAAAATATAGGATTATTATTTTATTTTTCTATTTCGGTATGTTTGTGAGTCTACAAAGGCACTCACGTCATTAAAAGGTATATATACGCACTGTTTTTGGTCTTTTTCATTCGCTAGACGTTGTTATGACTGGCCAGCACATTGCCTTCCGTCACTTCTATGTACATTAGGCGCTTTCTTTTTACGGGGAAAATGAACTGATCTTACCTCGTACTGAACTGAACTGAACTAAGCTAGGAATCAGCTGATTTGTGTGCGCTTGTCATTTTGACAAGAACAATGTCACTTTGACAAAACCAATGTTTTGACTTATTTTAATTTTGAGCTGTTGAGAAGTTATTATTTTTAATTTCATGTGTTTTACTGCCTGAAAATTGTACATTAATAACATTTTAACAGTTCAAAATCAAAATAACTTAAAACATTGGTCTTGTCAAAGTGACACTGTTCTTGTCAAAACGACATGCGCACACAAATCAGCTTATTCCTAGCACATCAAGGACGCCCGAGTCACGTGTCTGCTCTGCTATATGTGATTTGACATATTAGGCGATTTCGGGCGACATACCCGTTCACTTCTTCGGATTACTTACGGTTAGTTACGGTATGATATGGTTAACGGTGGCGCCAAAAGTCGTTGGTTCACTTGTTGACACCGTGCTTGGTGGTTATGTATATTCTGCGACATTTAAAACTGTCAAAAATAGTGTCTGACAATTAAAATGCATTAACGGAGAAAGATAGTTTTTCCATATTTGTCCAAAAAAGAGTCAACGAAAATAATATCACCCTGTTTGACATAAGACCACGACTCCGACTGTTTTGACTTTTGATATTTCAAAAAAAGACATGATGAAAAGACATAGAAATAGTGAACAGAGAGCTGACCCGACTAGCAAAGCCGTTCAGCTGTGAGCACAAATCCAAGCATACCGGGTATGTTGTTCCTAGCGCCCGAATGTGTGAACGTACCTGAACGCAACATACCGCAAGTGAACGGTTGTCGCCCGAAATCGCCTATTAAATTCTTTTACCTTTGAGTATTTAAATATGGATGTATTTCTTATGGTAATGAAATATGGTATAACGTTCCAAACTTATTAATTTCTTCTATTCATGTCATTTTAATATCAAATACTTACAAAAAAGACAAAATACATAGCAGTCAGTCATATTGACGTGACAATGATATTCGGGATCAGTTCAGGATCTACATCATCTACATGATCCTGTTTCAAGGGTGGTGTTTCGCGGGGGCGGGGACGAAGAAAATGGTTAGTACAAGATCATTTATCCCCTTTTAAAAAGAATGATTTAGGGTAGATGCGTGCTACTCGAAGTTGATCTTCTTGATAAAAAGAAAGCGGCTTTTGTACAAATTCCACACAGAAAGTTTCTTGCAATAGATTCAATATTTCCAGTACAGTTCTATGTATTTTGTACAAATTCCATACAGAAAGTGTCTTTATTTCCAGTTAAATTATAACACATAACATAACACAAACATACTATTGCACAATTGCACGAATTGCACTTGACACTGACATCTGTCAATCAGAATAGTAGATGTTTCCATATTTATAGCAAAGCTGGCTGTTTTATAAAATTTAATTTCTTTATAATTTTTTAACTCTATATCTATTGAATATAAAGTATAAAATGTAATCAAATCGTATAGAGAATAAAATAGTCTTTAATATTTATAATAACATTTAAATATGAAAAAAAATTGATGTAGCCAGCACATGACCTCCCGTCAATTCCATGTTTGAAATAGCAATGAGCTTTAAGTATAGTATCATTTTCGGTAGAACGTTTGTAAACAAAATCTAATTTGTTGTTCCAATAAATAGAAAAGGCTGTAATACCAAATTTTAGATTATATTTTATTATGTTTTTCCTCGAAAATCTGTGAAGACCGCCAAATTAAGTTCCACATCCGGTTTATCATACAGGTATAGTCAAAATATAATGTTTCAAATTATACACGAGTTCCAATTACCAAATTTGAGAAATTTTGAGTCATGTTTTAATATATTTTTTCAAGAAAATCTGTTTATAGCTTCCTGTAAAGTAGTAATTCCGGTTTATCAATTTTAGAAAACATTTTATATGTCGTTCCAAATTTGAAAAGTTTTGGATTGTATTAATTAATTTTTCACGAAAATCTGTTTAGAGCTTCAAATAAAGTATCACTTCCGGTTTATCAATTTTATCCAAAATCTAATATTTTTCACGAGAATCTGTTCAGTGCTTCAAGTAAAGTATCACTTCTGGTTGATTAATTTTAGTCAAAATTTAATATGTTGTTTCCCATGATATAAAAGTCTTAAATACTAAAATTGAAAAGTTTTGGATTATATTTTAATATAGTTTTTCATTAAACACTGTTACGGGCTTCAAGTAAAGTATCACTTCCATTATCCAATTTTACCCAATATCTAATCAACTCGTTATATGAATACATGAAGCTTAAATACGGAAGTTTGTTATAAGAGTTATCGTGGACACACACACACACACGCACACGCACACACACGCACAGGCACATACACTCTCACACACACACACACTCACATACACTCACACACACACTCACACACACTCACACACACACGCACACGCGCGCACTCACACACACACATACAAACACACACACACACATCCATACATACATACAGACATCATCTTAAAAATAGTAAAATATTGTTCTAGGGACCCTAAAACGTGCTTATTCATTAAAAACTCATCATCAAATTTTTTGACTAAAGACAATATCTTCCTTACCTAAAGGTGACGGAAGTTTGTTATAGGAGTTATCGTGGACACACACATGCGCACACGCACACACACACGCGCATACGCACACACAGACACACACACACACACACACACACACACACACTCACACTCACTCACTCACTCACTCACACACACTCACACATACACACACACACACACACACACACACACACACACACGCAATCGCACATGCACACGCACACGCACACGCACACGTATACGTACACGCACACGCACGCACACACACACACACACACACACACACACACACACACACACGCAATCGCACATGCACACGCACACGCACACGCACACGTATACGTACACGCACACGCACGCACGCACACACACACACACACACACACACACACACACACACACACACACATCCATACATACTTACATACAGACATCATCGTAAAAATAGTAAAATATTGTTCTAGGGACCCTAAAACGTGCTTATTCATTAAAAACTCATCATCAATTTTTTTGACTAGAGACAATACCTTCCTTACCTAAAGGTGACGGAAGGTAAAAATAAACTGGAGAGCATGGAATTGCATAAAGCTAATATCCAATCTGCTTTTATTCGTTGATTATGGTAATGAATAATAAATTTTCGTCTGTAGAGTTAGCTGGAAGTGCTACCAACATAACTGATAATAAAGACCAAGTAATATTTTCGACAAGTAGCATTTAAAAAAAATGTAAATGACCAACTGGATAAAATAGTATAAAAACATGTTTCATAAGGCCTGTTATCGCATTGGTCCTTTGTAAAACTTGGACTCGTGCGTTAACGAATGCCTTATGAAACTGTTTTAATAAACTAATAATTGAGTCAAACAAAAATATTTTCTTATTTATAGGAAAATAACGGAGAAGTTAGTCCTTGAAAATTAATTATGTATTTATCGATGACGTATAACCAGTGAATAAATAATTCATTTTCAGAGACTGGCTTTTCCGTTATATTCCTACCTAACCACTCTAGCAAGATTTTCATCATAAAAAATTATGTTGTATTATATGTGCAATGGCACACAACAATTTAGTGTATCTAACGACGCGGTGCAATTTATGTAAGTTTTAAAAATTGCACCGCGGCGTTAGATATATTAGAATTGTTGTATACGTCGGTGAAAACGCCCTTCAAATGTTCATTATTTACCGTTGTGATTTATTCTGTTATGTTTTAAATTCTCAAGTATTTATTTTCGGTAAAGAAAAGCACGGGATTTCAACAATATAAATAAAAGTCTATCAATCTGAGCGACCAACTAATATCGCCATAGTGTGATCAAATTATGGGTATTACTATTTTCGTAGAAATAATAGTCAGAATCTATTGTCACAACCTGTAAACAGAATTGCAGATATGCACATATTTTAATCGTTGAAAATATGTGAGGCACAATTCTTTGAAAAACTCTCGTTGAATAGTGATGGTAATGATATGTATTTATGCTAATGCCTTTTGCCGCTTGGCAAACCATATATCAAGCCAAGCGTGTGCTAAGCTTACTCCGCTACAATTACTGTCGAGCCGAACTAAACGCGGATAACCGGCAAAATGCATAAAATGCTCGTTACAGCTCTGTTCTGTTTCCTATCCCACTCTCGGAATCTTACTTTCATATCCTAGGAGATCCTCAAGAGCACTTGTTGAATATGGAACGTGAATCATTACTGGAAGCTAAAACAAGAATAGTATTAACACGTCTTCTGTATTCGCTATCACGCGACATAGTAGATTCAAATTTTGCATCCAAAAAATATTAAGTGAAAATAATGCCAAATTCGAAAATAATTGGGCCCTCCACCATAGTAAGAAATTAGAAAATGAGTGATTTATTATTAAAACTAGATCTTCACGCTCACGATTTTATTTTGGCACTCACGCCCGGCGGATCACGTTTGTGTCACGTAATTGTTTCTATGTACATTTAAGCCTGTTTAACACAGTCATAAGTTGTTATCAAATTTGTTAACAAATTGGTAATAAGTTAAGTAACAGATTGGTTTCATTGGAAACGAATGTTTATGGACAAATAGGTTGTTCTATTCCGTCACAAATAGCATTATAAATTTGGTAACAAATTTATTAACAAAATTATGATCGTGTCAAACGGGCTTAAAGATTTGTATATCTTTAGTGAAATCGGAGCAACTGTGTATACAATTTTGGGTACAACAATAACACTATTTTTATGAAAAAAAAAATACTGTTGTAAAGTAAAAGATGAAAATTGACAATTTTTTAAATAAAAAATAGAAGAAAACTCACGCCCGATTAAATTTCAATCACGCCTGATCACGCACGATAATTTTTTAGTGCCTCACGCTCACGTCCAATCATGAAGCAAAATTTAAATTATATTTACGATCACGCGGGTCACGTCGTGACCCGGCAAAATCACGGCCCGCGACCACCTCCCCGTAGTAACTAATTAGAACATACGAGGTCTGACAATTAAGTAATGAGACTGAGTGTATAAAAACCGTATATTTAAAAATTATTCAACAACCGCATGATCCCCTTCGAAGTTCCCTTGGGCACCAACCCAGCGATTCCAGCGATTTTTCCATGCATCGTAGCAGTTCTGGAAAGCTTTGATCGGAATGTCCGACAGTACCCTCGTCACAACCTCTTGGATCTCTTCAATCGACTCAAAATGCGTTCCTTTTACCACCTGCTTGACTTTGGGGAACAAGAAAAAGTCACAGGGTGGAGAATCCAAGTTCGTGCGATATCGGGACGCACTCTGGTTAACGGTCTGTCCAGGTGGAACGAACTTCCTATAGACCACCCCGCGGTTGTCGAAGAAGCAGGTGATCATGGTTTTCATCTTGGACTTGCTCATGCGAGCATTTTTCGATCTCGGGGCATTTGGAGACAGGCACTGTTGGCTTTGGCGCTTCGGTTCAGGGTCATATTGGAAGAACCAGCCCTCATCACCCGTAATAATCCGGTCAAGCAGCATAGGATCCTTTTCCACCTGTTGCAAACAATCTTCAGCGGCTGACATTAGATGGAGTTTTTGCTCTTTCGAAAGGTTCTTTGGAACCATCTTTGCGCAGAGCTTTTTCATCCCAAAATCTTCAGTTAAAATCTGTCTAACGGTTTCGCGGTTGATATATTTAGTACATCAGCCAACATTCTAACTGTTAAACGACGATCTTGGCGAATTAGGGTGCGCTCGCGCTGCCATTCGCGTCAGTCCGCACTTCAACCGGTCTCCCGCTTCACGCCTCGTCTTCCACACTCCCACGGCAATTTTTTGAATTCTTTGTGCCAACGAAACACACCATTGCACTGTGAAAGAATCACCACCATATACTTTAAGTATTTTACCTTACGTTTCCATAGCAGAATCGCACACTTTTGCGCAAAATTTGATCGCTACACGTTGCTCTAAATTACGTTTTTCCATTTTCGCGACGAGTACTACTAACCCACTTCTTCAAAACACGACACACAAAATAATAAGTAAAAAATTTCAAAGCTGCAGCGTTACCACAACCCCGAAAAAAATCAGTCTCATTACTTAATTGTCAGACCTCGTAAGTCATGTACATATAGTAAAACTAGACTTTAAAAATATATGCTAAGAGGAAAGGTTACCCTGTAGTAAATTATGAAGCGAAAATTCATATAAATTTTTCCTGTACTAGAACTATTAACATTTTTAAAGATTCAACACACGACACACCGACTTCGAAATTAACTCACACTTAATTTTTTTATTGAAATCTGTTAATATTTGACTTTGATTTTAATGGCAAAACGAGAAATGCTACTAAATTTTGGATTTGCTATTGAAATCAAAGTCCAGTATTAATACATTTCAATATTTTCTTTTTAATCAGGAAATTTTTTTATTTTCGCTTCATATTTTAGTACAGCGGTAACCTTTCAAAGTTTATAAAAGTTATTAGTTTTTAAAATAATCGAATTTTTAATACCATTTCCTCATGTCTATCTCTACGCCACACATTTATTCTATTCCAAATTCTCACTACTTTTAAACCTTATGGTATCACAATGGTTTTTACTACATGTTACACATATTATATATATTAACTATTGTAACTTATTGTAAGTGTAAAGGCCGGTATTTTCATGACTGGTTAAAGTGTCTGTTAAATTAACGGGCGGTTATAAGAAAAATGTGGCATCCAAAAATTGTCACATTTGCGCTGTAATATTCTTTTACCTGACTGTTAAGTTAACAGACAGTTTAACCGGAGATGAAAATAGTGGGCCTATTTAATTAATGATTATGTATATGTAAAATGTTCAAAAATAGTAGCATTCCCTGAAGCCTGAAGAAGGCCGCATCCAAATATAATTATTTTATTAATAAATTCACTGAAACTAGTGAATTTGTTTTGTTATAAACCAGACGATCCTTTCTACGTACAATACATTACTGGAAGTAGTTTTTTTTTTATTAATTATGTTATTAAATTGCTTATTATCCACCCATATTTCCAAGTATTGACCACAAGAATAATTTTAGCATATTTATATATTTTTATAAGTGCTGAAAATGATAAATTTATGTGGCTTTACCTAAGGTGTGAAATCCACTGTTCGAGAACAAAATCATCTCTATCTTTATGTCACAAAATATAAAATAAATTATGACAGCTTAACGAATAACAATAAAGACTTTATAAAAATACAAATCGTTTTCACTTTAGATGAAATTTCATAAAAAAAGTAGACGACCCCATTGTATGTTAGGGATTATTAATTACCTTCCGTCATCTTTATGTAAGGAAGGTATTGTCTTTGGTCAAAAATTTCGGTGGTGAGTTTTTGATGAATAAGCACGTTTTAGGGTCCCTAGAATACGATTTTACTATTTTTACGGTGATGTCTGTATGTGTGTGTGTGTGTGTGTGTGTGTGTGTGTGTGTGTGTGTGTGTGTGTGTGTGTGTGTGTGCTGCCAGTGGCAATTAAACCTTGTGACTATAATATGCTTAGATTTAATCATTATTTTTTCTATTTCGATGTCTTTATAAGTCTATAATCGCACTGAAAAAACGTCCTTAAAAAGATTTATAGTGATGCACGCGAGGCGAGACGAGACGAGAAATATAAAATATCGATCTCGTCTTGTATTCGGACTTGTAATCTCGATCTCGTTCTCGCAATTTTTTTTGGGTTTCGTCTCGTTCTCGCACGAGAGTCTCGCGAAATCCTCGCTATAAAAATAAACGCTTGCGTACTACGTATTTACGTAACAGTTTAACTACAAGAGGCACCAATCGCACCGTCTTCCGTGTATTTGCTGTTTTATTATTAAAGAGACGTGACACTAAATTCTGGTCACGAAATTATTTTAATACGAACGTAATGTTTATTAATTTACAGTCACCAGAAAATGTGATTAGTAAATAATTTAATTTGTCTCTAAAATATTCAATTTTCACCAAATTGTGATCTGTAAACTATTTCAATACGAACATTTGTTAATACATTCTATCAGTATAATGAATTAAACATTAAAAAAATATTTTTTGTAACAAAGTACCTACACATTATCATTAAATATATACCACTATTTAAGTAAGATTTAGTCATAAAAAACCGCTACACTGGTAACCCGCCGGAAACCAATCACTTGCTTCTCTCCGCTCCCACAGACACTCAATATAACATTGTTTACTTTTCAGAAGCGGCAAGAATTTTATTAGCCGTAATTTTAACTAAGGTGAAATATTGTGGAAAACTAGATACAAAACCGATTTTGTCATTATTTTGCATTTTCTCACTCTAGGACCGATATCAATCGACTCTAGATAGAATTAAAAAATATAGTAAATTCATATAATTTTCACATTCACGTGTTCTCTGCACGAATTATCGTTGACTCCACTTCTTGTACGGTGCATTTTTCAGTTCCGTGTTTCAGTGGATTTATGAATCAAAGCTATAAAGTTAAAATTCTTTTTACTGCGAGATTCTCGCGAGCATCTCGCGAGTTTTATCGCTTCTCGCAGTTGTTGTATCGATCTCGCCTCGAATTTTAAACTACAATCTCGCTCTCGTTCTCGTCACGCATAATACGAGACGAGATGAGATGGGAGAATACTCTTGCCTCGTCGTGCATCACTAAAGATTTATAAACGCGCTGTTTTTGGCACTTTTTGTTCACTAGAAGTGATATGACTGCTTACAAAACCCACAGATGAATGAAATATAAGCTCAAATTGCTATCAGTCAATAATGAATTTTCATCTGCGAAGTTAGCGGGAAGCGCTACCAATATAACTCACGTACAGTAATTTTTTTAAAGATGTCCGATCAAGATCATCCTCGTATTGTATGAATTAAGGCTCATTCACAGCTACGAAAATAAAAATAAAATTATACATAAAAATAAGAATAACGATATAAACAATAGGTTCTTATGAAAATGTTCACAGCTATCGAAAATAAAAACAAACATAAGCACAAGCATAACAACTGTCATTTGAGCTGTCAATTTACATTCTGAAAAAATAATTTAAAATTAATTATAAATAAAAAAACCGTATTAAGAAAAAGGGTCACATATATGATTACGTACAGTGCGTTAAAAGGTATAAAGTTAATATTATTGCTTGTGAATTATGTATTTATTAAATGACAGCTGACATTAATCTACGTTTTATTTTCAGAGCTGTGAACAGCAACCATAATGTCTTATTCATAATTTTATTTATATTCCTTAATTTCGTAGCTGTGAATGAGCCTTTAAGGTTTTTATTTTTCCGCCCATTCTGTCAAATTCAGTAGTGTCGTTTACTTAGTTTTTATGAGGGTACATAAGATACTACTGTTATTTTATTATTATAAAAATATGTTGCAGTAACAGCATTCAAAATTCAAAACTAAGTCAACTGGCAAGTTTATTAGCAAAGATAAAACCAAATATGTGAAAAATAAGATACTGACACAGTGTCAGTGACACTGACAAAAATAACGCTATTCGTACGTCAAGGTAATATATCTGAATTAATAAATAAACTTACGTTACAGTGAAAGTATTATCAATAACGAGCATCTATCTTCTTAAAAATGACAAATCTGCAATTTCAATTCAAATTGATAGGTGACAGTTATATGTGTCGGAACATTTCTAAGGCTGACGCAAGTCTTGTTTTGAAAACACTGCTTTATATGCCAAATTTCAAAATTATTTTTTTAATTCACGCTTATATTTAAAGAATGATTTTTTTTCAAAATATTTTAGCAGAACATAGTTTGTATTCAAATAAATTGCTTTCAAAAGATGGTTCCTTAAACATTAGTGTGAAAATAAATTTGGAAATTTCAAACGTTTTCAAAACAAGGCTTGTGGTTGTCAGTTGCCACACCTGTTATATTTATTCTTGTCGTCTTTTGTCTCTTATTTATACACCGTGGTTATCAGTCATGAGACCACTTCAGCCTGTTTAAAAATTTATAATATAAAAGAAAAGTAATACAAACAATTTATAGATACATAACATTACAAACAACGACACAAACCGACAAAATGACCAAATATTGACCATTTGTCTAGTGAATACGTCCAATGTTTTTGTTATTTTATTAAATTGTCAAAATATCTGTCACTTAATTATTTGGCAAGATGGACCTGAAAGTTGCCGCCATGAAAATAGCTAAAAAGAGAAGATCAACAAAGCAAGTGGCATATGTGACCAAAGGCAAATTAATCGCGCTGATCGCTGATGAAGACACCGTCGTTGGCTTCTTACTCGGCGGAATCGGCGAAATAAACGATGATCGCAAGCCAAATTTCATGATAGTGGATAACCATACTACAGCTGAAGAAATAGGAGCAATGTTCCAAGAATTCTACAAACGTGGTGACATAGACATAATCCTGATTGCTCAAATATGTGCGGATTTGATTCGGCCTCTGCTAGAGACTCATATAGATGTTGTGCCGACGGTACTCGAAATCCCGAGCAAGTACTGTGAGTATGATCCCAACAAAGATTCGATGTTGAAACGTGCCAAAGGAATGTGCGCTCCAGACGACAGCCGATAAATTCATGGTTACATATAAAATGTTTTATCTTAGTGTTTCTTAAATTTTTATTAAATATATTTTGGATAAATTTGGTTTACTTATAATATGTCTAAGGCCCGCTCCTTCCTCCTCTAGTTAAAGTTATAGTTAGTCAACAGTTATGTTGCAAAATTGTTCTTACCAGCTTTGGTTAAAGTTAACTGGAAGCTAAAACTGACGTAATTTTAACTTCCACTTGAAGTTCTGGTTAGTGTTTTAATTGGTAGTTACCTACTGTCTCATTTAATTTTTTATGTGTTATTTCGGCATCTACCCGCATGTTTTTATATTTTGTATTTTCTAATATAGTTAGCAATGATCAACAAGAGTGATATTAATAAAATATTAATCGATTATTTTCTGATGATGGTGTGTGTGTGTGTGTGTGTGTGTGTGTGTGTGTGTGTGTGTGTGTGTGTGTGTGTGTGTGTGTGTGTGTGTGTGTGTGTGTGTGTGTGTGTGTGTGTGTGTGTGTGTGTGTGTGTGTGTGTGTGTGTGTGTGTGTGTGTGTGTGTGTGTGTGTGTGTGTGTGTGTGTGTGTGTGTGTGTGTGTGTGTGTGTGTGTGTGTGTGTGTGTGTGTGTGTGTGTGTGTGTGTGTGTGTGTGTGTGTGTGTGTGTGTGTGTGTGTGTGTGTGTGTGTGTGTGTGTGTGTGTGTGTGTGTGTGTGTGTGTGTGTGTGTGTGTGTGTGTGTGTGTGTGTGTGTGTGTGTGTGTGTGTGTGTGTGTGTGTGTGTGTGTGTGTGTGTGTGTGTGTGTGTGTGTGTGTGTGTGTGTGTGTGTGTGTGTGTGTGTGTGTGTGTGTGTGTGTGTGTGTGTGTGTGTGTGTGTGTGTGTGTGTGTGTGTGTGTGTGTGTGTGTGTGTGTGTGTGTGTGTGTGTGTGTGTGTGTGTGTGTGTGTGTGTGTGTGTGTGTGTGTGTGTGTGTGTGTGTGTGTGTGTGTGTGTGTGTGTGTGTGTGTGTGTGTGTGTGTGTGTGTGTGTGTGTGTGTGTGTGTGTGTGTGTGTGTGTGTGTGTGTGTGTGTGTGTGTGTGTGTGTGTGTGTGTGTGTGTGTGTGTGTGTGTGTGTGTGTGTGTGTGTGTGTGTGTGTGTGTGTGTGTGTGTGTGTGTGTGTGTGTGTGTGTGTGTGTGTGTGTGTGTGTGTGTGTGTGTGTGTGTGTGTGTGTGTGTGTGTGTGTGTGTGTGTGTGTGTGTGTGTGTGTGTGTGTGTGTGTGTGTGTGTGTGTGTGTGTGTGTGTGTGTGTGTGTGTGTGTGTGTGTGTGTGTGTGTGTGTGTGTGTGTGTGTGTGTGTGTGTGTGTGTGTGTGTGTGTGTGTGTGTGTGTGTGTGTGTGTGTGTGTGTGTGTGTGTGTGTGTGTGTGTGTGTGTGTGTGTGTGTGTGTGTGTGTGTGTGTGTGTGTGTGTGTGTGTGTGTGTGTGTGTGTGTGTGTGTGTGTGTGTGTGTGTGTGTGTGTGTGTGTGTGTGTGTGTGTGTGTGTGTGTGTGTGTGTGTGTGTGTGTGTGTGTGTGTGTGTGTGTGTGTGTGTGTGTGTGTGTGTGTGTGTGTGTGTGTGTGTGTGTGTGTGTGTGTGTGTGTGTGTGTGTGTGTGTGTGTGTGTGTGTGTGTGTGTGTGTGTGTGTGTGTGTGTGTGTGTGTGTGTGTGTGTGTGTGTGTGTGTGTGTGTGTGTGTGTGTGTGTGTGTGTGTGTGTGTGTGTGTGTGTGTGTGTGTGTGTGTGTGTGTGTGTGTGTGTGTGTGTGTGTGTGTGTGTGTGTGTGTGTGTGTGTGTGTGTGTGTGTGTGTGTGTGTGTGTGTGTGTGTGTGTGTGTGTGTGCGTGCGTGCGTGCGTGCGTGCGTGCGTGCGTGCGTGCGTGCGTGCGTGCGTGCGTGCGTGCGTGCAAATTTTGAAACTTTTGTTTTTCTACCTTATTCTAATATGGAAAGAAGCCTTTAGATTAGAAATGGCACTTTACTTGAAGCTCAAAATAGTTTTTCTCCGAAATATACCTTTAAATGTTATTTTTTCGGGATTTATGTTATTATAAATATTAAAGATTCTTAAATTTTCTATTGGTTTGCATTAGTACTTTTTCTATTTATTTTATGTATAAATTTATAAAAGTATCTATATAACTAAATCATAGAGCCTGAGCTTTAAACATACACAACTACTTGATTAGACAGTTCATACCTCAAATGTATGTAACTGACAGATAAATGTCACTGTCAAAGATTTTTTTTAAACGTTTTATTCGCAATCGTAGATAAAATTTTCCCTCTAGTGGCGCAAATCGGTACTACGGAAAGCAATCGTACAAGCGCCATATTGAATAAGTGACAGCTGAGTGAGTAGTGTACTAATTAATAATTAAATATTTAAACTTATCGCTTTCTTATAAATAAATTTTTAAACTTGGTTTGTATACACAGTCAACGAAACTCAGTGAATAATGTAAACTGTCATATGTCAAACCCATCGTATGGCGGCCATCCTGTTTCAAAAATCAGCGCCTCTATCGTTAATTTCGATTGCGAATAGTAACGTTTAAAAAAAATCTGGTGTGGCCAACACAATACCTCCCGCCATTTACAGCTCGAGTCACAAAAAAGATTAAGTTTTTTGGATTAGTAAATTTTACTCTAATTTTGACAGTTTATTTCTTAAAATATAGTCTAATCTAATCCAAGTAACTACCTTTTTTTAAATTCCTCAACAGGATTACAGAGTGGGTTTACATTCACACACATATATGCCTTAGTGGGATTCGAACCCTGAGCCCCGAGGGCACTCATGACCTGAAGCGTTGATTGCCATTGAGCCATCAGAACTATAATAAGATGAAGATTAAATTTTAAATACCGGGATAGATTAGAATTCACTAATCCAAAAATGAGAATTAGCTTAAATATTTTTGTGAATCATTAATTTTTATTAATCTAAATACATACCTACATATTTACTTATGCTGGAAATTGTATTGAATTCCTTTTCTATTGTTCTATTTACTTTTTCCTTTTTAAAACGTTACTAATATAATTTTGTAATGATTAGTTCTTTGATAGTGACATTTATCTGTCAGTTACATACATTTGAGTAACTGCGTTTTGTTGGTTTAAAGCCTAGGCTCTGGGATTTAATTATAGATAATTTTATAAATTTATCCATAAAATATATAGAAAAAGTATTAATGAAAATATATAGAAAATTTAATAATCTTTAATTTTTATAATAACATTAATCTCGAAAAATAGTATATTATGTTATTAGGAGTAGAAAGCGGTCTTTTTGTGTTGAACCCAACTATTGCGGCCGAGGCGCTAGCCGAGGCTAGGCAAGCTGGGTGAAACACAAAAAGGGCGTTCTACTCCGAATGACATATACTATTTTTTCTTCAAGCGTTTCAAAGAATAATTTGACATATTTTTTGGAATTTTTTAATTGTAGTGTTTGCAATTTCAGCCAAAGCTGGCTGTGTACACTACAAAACAAAAACGACACAACTGTCAAATAACAATTTTCAATATAATATGTGTTGCTGTGACAACTGCTGCCGCCAGCGGTAAACTAAAACACTAACATTTTTTTACTAGTACAACAATATCAACATTTTTGTACTAGTAAGACAATGAACTTCTTCTATAGTGTGTGTACAGGAGCATAATATGAATATTACAATACGCTTGAAGAAAAATAACATTTAAAGGTATTTTTCGAAGAATAACTATTTTGAGCTTCAAGTAAAGTGCCATTTCTGGTTATCCGATTTTCACCAAAATCTAATGGGCTCTTTCCAATACAGAAAAAGTTCGAAATACAATATTTCAAAATTTTCTGAATGATAGTATTTGAGTTAGAGTGGATGATCCACACACACATACACAGACATAGTGATGCACACGAGGCGAGACGAGGCGAGAAATATAAAATATCGATCTCGTCTCGTTTTCGGATCTGTAATATCGATCTCGCTCTCGTTCTCGCAAATTTTTTTGGGTCTCATCTTGTTCTCGCACGAGAGTCTCGCGAGAGTCTCGCTATAAAAATAAGCGCTTGCGCACTACTTATTTACGTAACTATTTAATTACAAGAGATAAGTTCGCACCAATAGCACCGTCTTCCATGTATTTGCAGTCGTGTAACTATAATAAAGAGACGAAACACTAAATTCTGGTCACCAAATTATTTTAATATGAACATAATGTTTATTCATTTACGGTCACCAGAAAATGTGATGTTAGTAAATAATTTAATTTGCCTCAAAAATATCCAATTTATCATCAAATTGTAATCTCTAAACTATTTCAAGAACACATCCTGTCATCAGTAAAACGAATTAAACATTTAAAAAAAAAAAATTTGTAACTAAAAGTACCTACACTTTTTCATTAAATATATGCCACTATATAAGTAAGATTAAGTCATAAAAAACCGCTACACTGGTAACCCGCTGGCAACCAATCACTCCGCTTCTCTCCCTGTTGGCTCCCATCGACGCTTAATATAACATCCTTTACTCTTCAGGGGCGACAAGAGTTTTATTAACCGTGGTTTTAACTGGGGTGAATTATGGGCTGAAATATTAGAGAACACTAGTTCTATTGTATACAATACCGATTTTGTCTTTATTTTTGCATTTTCTCGCTCAGAGACCGATACTAATCGACTCTAAATAGACTCAAAAAAATATTGCGAATTCATATAATTTTCACATTTACGTGTTCTATGCATGAATTAGCGTTGACTCTACTCCTTGTACGGTGCATTTTTCAATGAATTTATGAAACAAAGCTATAAAGTTACAATTACTTTTTATTGTGAGATTCTCGCGTCTCGCAGTTGTTATATCGATCTCGCCTCGAATTTTAAACTGCAATCTCGCTCTCGTTCTCGTCTCGCATAATGCAACGAGACGAGACGAGATGCGAGAGTACTCTCGCCTCGTCGTGCATCACTACACAGACATCATCGAGAAAATGTTAAAATTAGATTCTAGGGACCGTAAAACGTGCTCATTTACCAAAATCTCGATATGCGATTTTTAGCACGATCCCTATACCATACCTCCCTTACCAAGGGTAGCGAGAGGTAAAAACGGTAAATAGAACCATAGTTATATGGCATGGATTTTAATACAGTTTCTAGTATAACTAAATATGTATGTATGTATATTTAAATTAATGAAAATTAAATAGCGGGAGGTGTTTTGTTGGCCACATCAGATTTCTATATTTTGTTCTATTAATTTATGTTTACCTGTTTATATCGTTTATTGTGACTTTTGTAACATATTTTGACATTAATAATATATTTTAACACATACATCTCAAATTATTGAAGATTTAACAGAGATTGAAGATATAGAAATTCTTTTCTCTTATACGGGGTGCCTGTTTTTGGAGGAGCACCATTAGGATCTCGGAAACTATAAGAGCTACGAAGTCGGTTAAATTAGAGCAAAGTTTCCCTATTAGTAGACTATTTTAAAGATGTATTTATTTTTCCTGGAAAATTCATAGGTCACTAGATAAATGCAAAATTAAATTTGACTGACTTTTATTTTAACAAATAACTTCTAGATTTGAAATAATATGGAATTTTGGTTGGCACTTTTTAGGACACTTTTGTATTTACTTTCGAACGACGATGCTCAATTCTTTTTCCTAAATTCAATATATGTAATTCACTAACGGTTCGGCCCATACGCCGAGTTGAAATATTTATGAAACAAGAAAGTAATTACAAACTTTAATAATGGACCTTTTCAATTTAAAGAGATAGAAGATATGCGCAATGGGGATCTGCGCATAGTAAGAAAAAATGAGATCTATCGCGTTTGTTTCTAAAAAAATTAGACGTAAAATGTGAGAATATCTCAAATAACTTTAAAAAATCTTATCGAAATAAGTTACAAATGCTTCTTTTGAAGTTAAAATGTCGAACGATGCAAATTTTTACTGAGAATACAGGTATTTTAATGACTGCAATATTTTTGACGTTTCGTTTGACAGCCCAATTAGCAGTTGTTCGCGCCATTTTGTTACTATTTGCAGTGATAAAAAGACATTGCCGTTAAATTGAAAAGGTCCATTGTATCATTTAAACCAGATAGCTACACCAAATTAGAGTAAAAATACTTATAAGGCAGGAATCTTAAATAAATACTAACCTTTTCTTTTTCTTTCCAAGTCACTTCATCCTTACTTTTCATTTTCAATATTTTTATATTTTTAACAAGTCCAATCAACAAATCGGTTTCGTAACGAAAGAAATTTATTCCTCATTTTCGTTTCTGTTCGACATTCATTCTCAATAACTTTTATATGTTATAGATACCATGTTTTTATTTAGTAATTATTGCCTGAACATGAAATTTGTCTCTACAGTAGTAGTTTATTAACTGGAGGTTAAATTCCATTTGTAGGTAAGCATCGGTACTAACCTAGAGTTTAATTTTTAACTAATTGTTAACAAAGTGTCACTTTAACTAGTGGTGGTAGGATCGGATCTAAATTAATTTTATGCGGTCACTAAACCCTCAAATTTGAAAAATCTTTATATAAAATACTGCATAAAGTTTTACGATACAGATAATATTTGAAAAGATACTGTTTTTCTATGTTAAACGCATATGTGAAAGAATCTCATGTTCACTCTGAATAACATATTTCAATTCCATACCCGGTATGTGTAGGTAGGGTGGAAATAAATAGATAAACATCAACTGTCATAATTCATTTTTCAAAGGTAAATAAAGTAAATTTGTTCGTATTTTCAATTGTCCCCATAACTTCCACGTTCAAAAAGAAAATTTATAGAAGGACAATAAAAAATATAAACGCGAACATAACATAAATAACGCGCTGGAAAACAACGGCGTTACGATTTGTTTGTTGGTGATTTTGTTGTCTAAGTGGACGGTTCACCAATTCGTTTATTGGTTTACAAACAAATACTTGGCATTGGAACAACGGTAGCAGAGAGTGCAGTTAACCTAAATGTTCACTTGGAAACTATTTGTAAATAAGTACGCGTTACTATCTTTCAGTAATAATATACATCTGAACTATTCTATAAAAAAATATTGAGAAATAAGAAATGGATTATTATTATTATTATTATTTGTTAGGCTAAATAAAATTACAAGTAATAGAGTTATAATAAGAAATTCATTCGTCAGTTGAACTATCTTCCAAAAGTTGTTGCCACTAACATATTTCGTACAGTATTAAAATTATGGCCAGTATCTATAAGGGTTTATTTCTGTGTACAGAGGGGTTCCAAACGATTTACAAAATGTTACACAAAATTTAAAACCGTCTGTTTTGAGAAACGATATCGTATTTTAAAGTTTTAAATATTAAATGGATCCTTGTGATCTGGAACTATGCGAATTCTACTAATTGATTCATCTTCATTGTCAGACAGGGATCTTATTAAGAATAAATCTGTCATATATACTAAAAATGTTTAGATAATATTAATTTATTAAAGTATATTGTAATAATAATCACATTCACCGACATGTAATGATGAAAAATATCTTAAAATCACAAGCAAAGTCGAAATATGAACGCTTTGTCAAAAGATAATCGAACGCTGACGTGCAATTAATATGACGTTATGTCATATGAACTGTGACCTGACAACGCGTCATAGATTTATGCTACATCATTCTGACATAACGTAAGCTAACATCGCGTCGTGCCTGTTACATAAAAATAACTAGTCGACAAATTACAAGTGTACAACTGGCAAGTTCTAGTAATTTATGTTTCAAGAATAAATTTTGACTACTTGTCAGTTTTCCAATATTACCTTTGCCTTAAATATATATTTTAATCACATTAAAAGTATGCGTTTTAAAATAATTTAATTTTATATACATTTTGTCATTCAACCCTTGCAATCAATCAAAGTAAAGCAGGTGAAATTATAATGATTTGTAATTATATTTAATATGGCAAAAATGTTGTTAAATTGGCGTTTCTTCGGGAAATTAAAGAACATAAAGACATTCTATTTGGCGCTTTTTCCGCAAATTTAATTAGATTAATCAATTTTTTCAACATTGGTATAATTGCTCACTTTTAAATATTGCTATAGTCCGTTTTCCCGAAACGAAAGTAATTGGAACTAATCAGGGATCAAGTCATTCTTATTGGTCGATGATGACAAATTTGAAGTTGAATCTTTAGATTTGTCATCATCGACTAATAAGAATGACTTGGTTCGGATCCCGGGTTAGTTCCAATTTGTCTCGTTTCGGCGAAAGGACTATATCGAGAAGTATTAAATTATAAAATGTCTGAATTTTTATGAAGACAATCTAAATCGTTCATACTTTTGTTCAATATATTCATAGCACAATTTTCTTATAAAAATGCTAGCCCGTCGAAAATGAACATGAACATCTTCCTCTTTTGAATCACTGGACCACATGTTTTTTACATTACATAAAAAATTCCTTTAATTAATTGTCATAAAGAATTCAATTGTCAACTTGTAATTTTCAAATGACCAATCTTTCATTCATGGTTACTGTTCACTTGTAAAATACTAATAGTAAAAACCAGTATTTTTTGAAACGCTACACTTGTAAATTGCAAAAATACACTTGTAGAAACGGACTAGTTTGCTTGTCACTTGTAATTTACACTTGTAGGTTTTTGAAATAGAAACTTGTCAAATTATTCGTTTGACAAGTTCTACAGTGGTAATTTACAAGTGTAGAAGTTTTATGAAACATGGCCCTCTGATGGCTTTCTGCAACGAATACCTACTTTAACATGATGTCAGATTTCTGACAACGCTTTCTGCAACTGGGCATTGCGTTTTATTCCAGGGGTACCATGTTCAAACCTACCACCCTTCTTTAATTTTATTTATTTTTATTCATTTAGATGCATATCAGTTTTAATGTTATCAATTTTATTTGATTATATGTAGATACATTATTTTTTATTTTACTTTTTAATTTTTTTATTAATTTATTATCTTCTTCTTATTAGTACTTTTAAATTCAAAATTATACAGAGTGATCAAAACTATCTGATAGTCACGTGACCCGCATATTTCCTCAATGACATCAAAACTAGACTTCTAAGAAGAAAAGTTTGGTATCTAAGTTCATGGACGTGCAAATTTTTATTATAAAAAATACCCTTCGACATTAAAACCGATAAAACCATTTCTTAAACTTAACCTAAAAAAGAACTCATTAATTAAAATTATTTTTGTAACTTACTACCAAGCAAATAACGAAATACACTAATAAGAGTCTTAAAAAAGACGCATGTAATAAAGACGGTAAAAATAAACAGAAACCTTAACGGATATTTGACAGATTGACACAACAATACACGCATATGAATTGCACGCAATTGTTAATACACTATTTCCGCGGAATAAAATATTGAGAATTACTTAGGTCACGTGACTGTCAGATGGTTTTGATCACTCGTATAAAAAATAAAGTTCTTACCAATCGTTTGTCTTCGTTTATTTAGCGAGATTTGAGATTTGAAATTTTTTGACATTTCAATCATATTCCAGAGCTTGCCATAGGCGAGCTTTGAAAGCTTTCAGGTCATGTTGGGTACAGAATTTTTTTCGCGGCCCTGGAAAATTGGCTCTTTCTTATCACTTTTTAGACCGGAATATCCTTCTTTACCGAGCTAACTCGGAAAATTGTCTATAAGGGATCCGAAAGTACTTTACCGATCCCTACATGAATATATCCATGGTAATCAGTTGTTTATTTATTTCTTATTTCCTCGCAATAAGAAATAATTTACAGTGGAATTATAAAACTCTCTTCTAAAAATGTTATATTAAGATAATTAGGTATATAAAATAAGAAATGAAAAAGATATAGGAAACTCATGTCCTTATTCTTGTCTTCAAGTAGATATGGGTTTATCAAACTTCGAGGAACTCGTGAGAACAGCAAAAAATATATACTATTGTAAATCTTTGATCGGCGATGTTTGCTTCGAACATATGGCACCTAAACGAATGAATATAAAATAAAATTGAATTAGCGGGAGGTATTGTGCTGATCACAACAGATATACTTAGCAATGGATACTATACTACAGAGATATTTTTATATTTATTAATAGTTATACCATTTTAGATTTTAAATACTATTTTTAATTATTAACAAACATATATTGCAGTTATGAAAATGAAATGAAATTCTAAAATCACTCTAAATTAACGTATACCTACAAATATATTCCATTATTGTGTAAATATTTCAATAGAGAATGAGAGATTTTTATGAAAAAATTATTATCCATGTGAATATGCCTGTACAGTTAAAAAATACATGATACGAATACAGTAGTATGTACCACGCTGAAATTAAAATATTTTTCCATATTGCAGTGCAAAGCAATCACAAACTTATAAATATATGTATTGGAAGCAATATTGATAGACTATATCTGTGATAGACCGTAGCACATTACAAAGATATAATTATAATTAAAGTTTGTATACGGTAATTCTGTTTACTGACAAATATATGCAGATGTAGATGACATATTTTAGTTATTGAACAATCTCTAGTTCATAGATCAATATAACTACTGAGACCCGCAGAAAAGCACGCGACACTAAAGCGGAATTTTAAGGAATATAAATGTTGAAAACGATCGTTCCGTTTAAGTGAAAACGAAATTCATAAAAGAATGATTTATTATATAATTTTGTAAAATTCATATATGCACTTTTAATACAATGATTGACAGTATTGATATATAAAATTGATAGTTTAACTTTGTTACAAATTAAGGTTTAATCTAGTTGTCACTGGACATAAGTTGTTTTATATTACAGGGAATTTATTTTAACGTGCAACATATAGTTAATCACTTCCGTGGTTACACACTACTATCAAAAAATGACAGCATTGTAATATTTGTCCATTTTAAAATGCAACATATAAAAATTTGTAGTTATATATTTTCAATACTAATTTCCAATAAATTAGCCTACATAATATTAACAAAAAATCAAAACTTTAATGTAGCACATCTTAACAAACTTTGGCTTACAAAAATTCATAATTTTAATGTAATAAATGTTCAAAAAGACCTCCATTTGCACTGAGGCAATATCCTAGTCGCTCGTAGACAGAATTGACACCATTTTTGAGGTGTTCTGTGCTGCAATACTATTTATAATGTTGCATTTAAAAATGGACAAATATTACATTGCTGTAAGCTGTAATTTTTTACAGTATTGTGTAACCATGGAAGTGATAAACCATATGTTGCATTGTAAAATAAATTCTCTATATACCTTGTTAATCTCGGTTAATATTACTAGAATAAGTTTCGAAAGATGTTATACGAAATAAATTGTGAAAAATTGTCAGCCATCGGGATTCGAACCCGAGATCTCGCCCAAGACAAATAATTTTTTTTACATGTTTTTACATAAATTGTGCACTCATGGGCGTATTCACCAAGTCAGTGTTTGATCACACAGTACGCAGGGCAATCTCAATTCCGGGATAGTGCTAAGCTATTGGCTGCTCTCTTCTCAATGGCTGAACAATCTTTCACTTTTAAAGTCGTAAAACTGTTGAGGATATTATTAATCGTCACATATATACAAACTGTTAACTCATTGTTAATATTAGATGTTATACGAATTTGAAATACACAAACCGATTTGGACAGATAGCCGAAACGCATACTTTATAAACCTATTTTACTGAAAAAGGGCACTTTTTTAACAGACGTAAAAAAATAGTATACAAACCTCGATAAAAGGTTTCAATACGTCTCGGGCTATGTCTAACCTCGGCGTTAGCTCCTTCGTCCTCGACGGTAATGAAACAGTTTCTACGTCGGTTAGTAATATACTATTGCACTATGGTATATACTTCTCTTTTATGACATTTAAACTAGATTATGAAATATAAATGCATAGAAACAATGACTGCAACAATTATAACCAGTGATACTTAAAAACTGTCACATTGATATTATATTTTATTTTCATGGTCGTCTGCATTCTTGACGAAATTGTATAATTTTACTTATGAAATATCTCGCACTGCAAATTTACTGTTACATATAATTTAAATTTTTTTTATGTAAAATTTAATTTTAAGTTTCCTTTTATTCTTTTCTGTTTTATCTTAAAAGTTACAGGATAGAGAAAATGGACTCACAACTATCTACTTATATATAGAGACCGAGTCCTGGTCAGTGTATATTAATTTTCGATATGTTCATTATTGCATCATTGTCTTTGCAGAAATCAAACTTCATAAAGGGTGGATAAACAAGCCCATCAATATCCTGTTACATTGCTGCCAACTTGTTCGTCCTGTATTAGTTTCTTGACCAGAAGTTGCGGAGAGAGGAAGTTGAGTCTGGCAATCAGGGCTACCAACTTAATTACAACAAACAGTGTGAGATTATTGCAGCTGTATAGTTACACGTGTAACATTTACATATTGTTACAGGCATGGCAGGAGGGTAAATGACAAAGCAAGGTTAAGGGTTGATTGGCGTAAATAGGACGAACAGGGTGGGTAGAAGGATAGTAATAACTAAGAGAGGAATTTAAATAGGAATTGTTGTTAGTCATTAAGGGAGAACTTATAATTAAGAGATCAAAATTTGAATTTGAGTGGAATACATTAATAATAGTAATTGATACATTAATTTTCACAAAAGTGACTCTTGGGTATTCTCCCCACGACAGCTTTGAGACTCCGTCAAGTGTATAGCCTGGCAAGTACCTTCAACGGTACTAATATATCGTCATTACCGAAATATGCAAATAATATTTCCTTTGGGCAACACATTTTCTGCCATTTCGATTATTATACTCAATTTCAAATTTAATAATGCAGGCAAATATACTTGAACTATTGTTTCGAGAATCAAATGTTATTTATTGTTTATTTTGCTATAGTTACTTAGCTTTAATTTTATAAGATAGTTGTTAATACCAAACTTATTCAGAATTAAAAACTACATAATACATGGTAGGGCATATAAGAACTTCCTTTTTCTGAAGGCGAATAAAATTAATGATAGACAAAATTTAATTTTGTATAATAAAAGAGCATAATTTCAAGTTTTAAATAATGCAGTTTTAAACAAAACATCTTGAAGATGGTGGCCACCGTTCTCTATGTACTGATGCAACCGATTTCTGAAGCTCATCCCTATTCATTCCAACATTTGGGCTATTTCCTGTCGAATAAGATTCTTCCCATAAAAAAATCATGTGGCGTTAGATCTGGCGAGCAAGCCGCACACGAGATATCACCTCGAATCGGGATGAGCCGTCAGGAGAACATAGCCCTCATAACTCTAAAGCCATGTGATTTTTTATAGGGTTATCTCAAGGCAGAGTTTATAAACAATGACTTACAACCTTGCTTTAGCTGAAGAATTGTATTCAGCAGGAAATAGCACGAATGTTGGAACGTGTAGAGAGGCGCTTCAGAAATATGTTGCATCAGTGCATAGGCCACCACCTTCAAGATATTTAAAACTGCATGATTTAAAACTTGAAATTATGTTCTTTCATTATCCAAAAATAAATTTTGTCTATCAGCAATACTTTTTTACCTCTCGCTAAGAGAGGTATTGTATTCATGCTAAAAATCGCATATCCAGATTTTAATGAATAAGCACGTTTTAAGGTCCCTAGAATCCGATTATAACATTTTTGCGATGATGTCCGTATGTGTGTGTGGATGTGTGTGTGGATGTGTGTGTGTGGATGTTGGATTCACTATATCTCAAATACTATAAGACTTAATACATTTTTAACTACGGATTCCTCAATCTAACAATAATGGGAAGAGTCCAGTCAGTTTTGGTAACAATTGGACAAACGGAAGTAGTAGTTACAAGAAAAAAATCGTCTAAATATTATTTATCTAAAATTTATGTAAATACTTATATTAAAGAACCTTAAATTCTTTGTTCGATAAATATAAATTCATTATTATATCTTCTATAGATTTAGAGATAAAGAAAGGCGTATAAAATAATTTGATGTAAAAAATCTCAGATCAAACTACTTCAAGGCAAGAAATTCAAATGTTTGTAATTGACACATAAATGTCACTGGCAAAAATATTTGTATGCCTCTGTCAAAAATATTTGCATATTATTATGAAGATTATGAAAATAAAAAAAAGTCAACAATGCAAAAGAATATACGTAAAAAAGAATATAAAAGGAATTTGCGAAAAAATGACGAATATAAAGAAAAAGAAAAGGAAAGTAGAAAAAGAAAATTTCAGGATATTGAATATAAAGAAAATGTAAGTATTGTACATAATTTATTTTAAAATATCCCATAGATTTTGCAAATATATGTGAGAATTATTTTGTAGTGAGACATGAATATATGTATTTGTATTTAAAAATATTTTTCGTTTTATGCGTACAACCAGGTAATATATCTGGCGAGAGGTTATGTGTTGGTCACATCAGATTTTATTATATTCGCCTTCAAAAAAGGAAGGTTCTTGGCGTCACCCTGTAATGTATAATCAATGTCCTTTGTTACCCTTTGTGTGCCAATAATTTATTTCAATCTTATTCATCTGTGTAATACTTTTGCATTCAGCCATATTTGTTGTTAATGTATTTGTTTCTGTTTGTGTTCTTTGTGGGTCTCGTGGCTGTGTGCCTAAGTGTGTGGTCGCGAATCTGGGGGATTTTAAATGGCACAAAATTGACCCCTGTGGATCACTCTCTACGCCAGCAATAAGTACCCGTGAGGTGACGACTGGTAAACGCCCGCACGGTACAAATATGTCATCATTATTACCGATGCGTACAAAGCAGATTGGCACACCCAGCAATGGGTAATATGCCGTTTCCACAACTTGATGCGCAAGTCATAAATAGTAAACATAACATGCAGTAGCGACACTTCGCTGATTTTCGTTCCAACCTGCTCGGGTTGAAAGGGGAATAATGAGGAGCGGGATTTTGAATCAGATTTAAATAACATATATTACGTACAGATTCATTGTATTTGTAATAATTATCATGCATTTGTTAGAATTTTAAATATATATATATATATATATATATATATATATATATATATATATATATATATATATATATATATATATTTTAATATTATGTACAGGTCTCAAAAGTAAGTTCATTCTATCATAAATTTAAAATACATTGACCGGTACAATATGTAACAAATAGCTTTATTTATTATAAATATGAACAATAACAAAAATCTTGTGTACAACACGTACTTTTATAATTTGTTATTATATGTTCATTAATATTCTTAAGGATGTAATTTGTGAGTTGGTAAATATATGGTGTACAAAACAATTAAATGTACTGGTCTTTTAATCTAGAGTGGACAGGTTATGAGAGGTAGGTGTATAAATTGGGTTCAAATAAATTATTACATATCCAATAGTAATGAATTAAATTTAGCGCACTTAAAATAATTCTTAATGTAAATAAATGCATAGTTCTAATGAAATAGAAGATATAATTGATCTCAATATATATTTATTTGAGACAAATAAATGCTTCAAATAAATTATTACATTTCTTCAATGGTAGATACATTTGGATCTATTCAAGCTTAGGATTTATTTGTAACAAATAAATATACAGTTCTCGTAATTATATCTTTTTCTCAGTGTAGCTATTTTTATAATATATATTTTTATTTTGGTGATAAAAATATTTTTTTTAAATAAAAGAGTTCACTTCTTACTTGTTTACACGTGCACCTAAAGTGAGAAAAATTACAGAAGGACGAAAACTTATAACAATTGATGATTTGAAAGCAACTATATACTTGGTTATTGTTTATATTTATTACTTTAATACGAGTATTTTTGTAAATATGTAATATTTATAATAATAATTTATTTCAGAGATTTTCGTTTTATAAAGCAAGTATAAAAATACTAGCTAAGTAAATCTAGAGAATAAATTACTCCACCGAATTTCAAGGAAGTAAATTTTATTCTGTAGAATAAATTTGACACATCAACATTAATTAAATTAAATTCATTATAAATTTCATCTCTTATATTATTTTTCCATTTATTTATTTATATCCAATATATTTGCTTTGTCTATTTCTGTGTAATTTTTCCCCGTTCCCTCTTTTTTCCATGTTAGTTGACACGGCATTTTATGACACACTTTATATTCTATTTTGACTTCTGGATTTATTTTGTGTCAAGAATATACAGAATACAAAATAATATTAAAACATTCTGCGGCACATTGCTTGGAATAGATCCTCTTCAATTGGGGATTAACATTATCGTCAATAGTAGTTTTAAAGGTTACCGTCTAGTAATGTTTTATCCTGGTTTTATCAATCTCTCTTATGCTCCAGTAGTGGAAAGATTAGCCGGTATAAGAAACCGTAGCCTGAGTGTACTACGGTATTCCCGGTATTCACACACTTTTCATGGAGGCTCTTTTCCTTGTCCCAAGTTAAAATTGTAGTTGCAAATTCATAAAAAAAATTATTACCACTCTGGCCTATAGGTTCTTAATATAGTGAAAAACAATTTTAAATGTATATAATTATAGAAAATATTAAAATATTCATATGCAAAAATCACAAAATAATGACAGATGTCATGTCTCTGTCGGTAAATCACTAGGATAAAATATTTACTCTGAAAGTAGTTATTTTATGCCGCTTTCTTTTTATCAAGAAGATCAACTCCGAGTAGCACGCATCTACCCTAAATCGTTCTTTTTTCAAAAAGATAAATGATCGTGTACTACCCATTTTCTTCGTCCCCGCCCCCGCGAAGCACCACCTTTGAAACAGGATCAAATAGATCCTGAACTGATCGCGAATGTCAATGTCACGTCAGTATGACTGACTGCTATTTATTTTGTCTTTTTTGTAAGTATTTGATATTAAAATACATAAATAGAAGAAATTAATTAGTTTGAAACGTTATGTCATGTTTCTTTACCATAATAAATACATCCATATTGAAATACTCAAAGGTAAAAGAATTTACTATGTCAAAATTAAATCACATATACAACAGACTATAACCACAAGCAAATTCAGCATATTATATTATAAATATAATGATATATATTCTTATCTTCTACTTCTTATCTTTTAAAAAAATATGCTGTTCTTTTTAGGAGTAGTTCAGTTCAGTACGAGGTAAGATTAGTTCATTTTCCCCCTAAAAAGAAAGCGCCTACTCTGTAACTTATTTTAGAAAACAGACATTTTTATTTACTCGTTGATTAAATTTATTTTCAAAGTAAAAACTCAGCAGTTTATTCGATGTTTATTAAACCAGGCATAATACGATTTTTTTTTAATAAATATGTATTTATATTTAACTTGTGTTTAGTACTAAGAATGGATATTTAATTACTTTAATACTAGTATTTTTATAAATATATAATTATTTATAATATTAGGATTTGATATATAATATTTATTACTACTATTTAATTATTTATTATTATTGGCTTTAAATATAATTTTTTTACATATTTATGTTTCACTATTAGCTATTTTTACCATATCACACTTTATCATTTGATATTAAATAACAAATATTAAATATACATTTTTATGTTTTCTTCAAATTTCGCGCTCCTTATTATTACCCCCTTCACGCCGAGCAGCCTGGAACGAAACATCAAAGGTTCCGACAAGAGTATTGCTACTGCTTGTATTCTCTATACTCTGACATAACTTTGTCATGTTTGACATTTTCAATATTTTATTTGCAATAATTTTGTTGTTCGCTAATACTTATTACATATATGTGTGAATATTATTATTCATCAAAATACGGTGACACTTACATATTTCGCAATAGAATAATTATTATGTAATGTCATAACTGGTAAAAACTGACAGTATGTCCTTCCTATACTATATGTCAATTTCGTTATTCATCAAAATTCGAAGTATATATATAGTTATTTATAAATAATAAATCAATTGAATAAACACGATATAAGTATAATTGATGAAATATACCCCTTTTTATTATCCAAAAGCAATATGTTTCAATGATTGTCGGACATCTTAGAAACACCGTCTTTGCTGTAGCGAAACGCACAATATGTATAATCACAAGAATTAACAAAATTACCAACACACAACGAAACAATAGCACAAATTATTATTGACGCCAAAATCACCTTAATCACATGGATGACAGAATGACATGAATATTCAAATAATTCAAATATTTGAAAATAACACGGTTACAATATAGTTTCTATTTTATTTTTTGCTATTGGTTAGACGCAGATAGCTTATACCTCTCCTAAACACGGACGGCAAGCAGCGAATACAAGTCTCATACCGGGTGGTGAATTGATTTATGCAATATAGGAAATTCAATGCTATTTTTTTCATATGGCGATATTTATTTTAGAGCAAAGTGCTTTAAATATAACCGGATAATTGAATATTGCATCCAAATCACTCATCATATTTTATTTTACACTTTTTCTAACGCGTAAAATTGGAATTAATATTTTTATAAAATTGCTCATTTATAGCGATAGCCGTGGAATTTAAACAAAGGTAGGTGCACACAAAAATATGGCATTTGAAATAGCAAAGAAGTTAGTAAGCAGTATAATACAAATGGACCCGTTTAGTGTGACGTCACGAAGGTTTCAAACAAGAAAATGGCGTCTTCTTTGTTAAGGCGGTTGCTATGCTAAACTAAACCAGAATTTGACGTTTGGCGCTCATAACCTATAAGTTTGTTTGCTATTGAAATGGCTCAGAAACACGTTACAAAGTTTTGTTCTGTTGTAAATAAATACTAACATGATTAAGTTTATCCATGTATGCTTCAGATTTGAGTCTTTTGGAAATTTAAAAAACTTGCAAGTTCAACGTTCGCTATAATGATTGAAGTTAGCTGCGAAACAGATCACCATGGCCAAACAAATTTAAAATAAAACCTTAAAATATATACTGTACAACTTACAAAACGTAACAAGTACTAATAACAATTATATTTTTCATCTGTACCCTTTAAGGGGCCTAAAATTTGAAGAAACTGAAATCTCTCACTACTAGTTCCGCGGTCAATTTTAAATAACATAGCAACCGTTACCAAGGCGGCAGCCATTTTCTTATTAGGAAACCTGGTCTATGTCACCACTAAACGGGTTCATAAGTCTCTATTTCAGCTTGGGAATTTTATTCATAAAACCATTTTATACAATGAATTTTCTCTTGAATGTTGCACATCTATATTAAACAAAATTAGCATAAACCAAGTAATAAAGTTAATAATAATTACTTGCGCAAACTAGAAATGATTTTGCATTTGTTTGTACCTTTGTGTAAATTTCATGGATATCGCTATAAATGAGCAATTGTATAAAAATATTAATCCGAATTTTACGCGTTGGCATTTTGGTAATATTATGTCCATAACACTTAGGCTGCATTTCTTCAATTATGGCTATTGCTGAATCTATTTATAATTTTTTTATTTTCTTTTGTTAGAGTCCGTGCGTTTAGAGAAAAAACCGGCGCACAGGCCAAAATTCACCCGGGTAAATCCAACTTGTGAAAGTAGGGATGGTACGATATTGTGACAGGTAGCAGCTGTTTGTTGCGTATAGGTTATAGATATAAATATGAACAAAGATATTCAATCAAATGTCTTTTGTGCGAGTAATAATTATATGTATACTTGTTTATGAATTTTGTGTATCGTAAATGATAATAATATTAAAATTAATAACATTTAAATTTTATTCAGTTAAATGTTTTTTGAGCGAGTATTAATAGTCAACATTTGCAGGTTGGGTAATACAACTTCTACTGCGCCGTTTTGTCTTTTCTCTAAACGCACGGACTCTACTAGGTAGACTTTTCGTAAATATTTCATCTCCGAGGCTTAGATTTTACTACTTTGTCTTTTGGATAAAACCCAGGTCTCACTGCCATATACTAGATTAATTGGTTGGTATAACTTTTTATATATTATCATTTTTATATCTTTGTTGACAATTTTATTGTTGATAATAGTATTACTCACGGCATATGTTTTGGATGCAGCTTGGATTTTGTTATTTATTTATTTCTAAAATTTATTGCTGTTTTCTATTATGCATCCAAGGTATTTGAAACTTGATACTTGTTTCATTAGGCGGATTTCTTTTATTTTACGAAAGAAACGCTAATTAATAGCGTTTTTAAAGTAAAATAAATAAAAATAGCGATTAATTTAAATCTCATTTTGAAGTTTTTAAAACAAATTTAATACGTAAGTAACTAAAGCAAAATAATAATAATAAAACTAACAATGTACGTATTGCGCATTGATTTATTAAGTACTCAAGAGGAACCAAAAAAATCCTAATTATGGAGTACTACATTGAAATTATACTCATAACTAAAGCACTAATTTTAATGACGGTAATAAAAAAAATTAGTTCTATAACTTTTTATGATTAAATAAGTAAATAAATAAATAAATATAGCATCACGGCTTATTACCCATTGCTAGGTGTGCCAATCTGCTTTGTACAAAGATATCGGTAATGATGACATATTTGCACCGACTGGGCGCTTACCAGGCGTCACGGGCACTCATTGCTGGCGTGAAGAGTGCACCACAGGGGTCAATTTGTGCCATTTAAAATTCGAAATATTTGGCGTCGGTCGGGATCGAACACGGTCCCCCAGATTCGCGACCTGAATGATTAGCGATATGAAACATCAAAGAGTTCTCTAAATAACACATGGAATTAGAATTTAATTTTTCAAAAAGATGTAATGTTACAGATATATATATATATATATATATATATATATATATATATATATATATATATATATATATATATATATATATATATATATATATATATATATATATATATATATACTGAATGTTTCAAGAAGCTTGCTCACTACTGGTATAAAACGATTATATCGTTTAATTCAGAATTACAATTTCTAACGAATAAGCAAATAAAAAATATATGTTCCTATATAAAATAAAAAGTTAGGTCCTATATTTTTTCCCTGTGGGATTTATATGTGGCATTCTATAGTAAAAATCACATACTTAATATAGACATTATTTATTAGTCATGGATAAATTTATTTATTTGTTATATTAATTTACTACATCAATATATTCGCTTCCAATAATAGTAGCATGGTGCATTATCAGTTGAATTGTAGTGTCTGGGTTGCATAAACATGCATCTATCTTGAAGACAAATAGGAGAGAGTAAACAAGCAAAGCGTCTAGGACGCTTCGTGACGCTGTTGACTCGTATTGACGCAAAATGCAAATGTAGCTCGAACCGTAAATCCCACTAATAGATATGTCACCCTGCCTGCAAGCCACATATCGACTAGCTACCATACTAGAATTATGGCCCGAGTTCTAAAATACACTACTTCATCTTGTATTACTTTTAAACCAACATATACGACTTCCTCAGTAACGAATTTTAAACACCAAATGGATTATAAATCACGGTAATTGAACCATTTAGGTTTTAAGTGATTTACGTGCCAAAAATATATTATTTAACATTTTTACATGAAATAATCAATGAAAACTCGGTCATTTGAGGTAGAAAAATTATTGTAACCCATTTTTACCTCCCGCTACCCTTGGTATTGGTAAGGGAGGTATAGGGATCGTGGTAAAAATCGCATATCGAGATTTTTGTAAATGAGCACGTTTTAAGGTCCCTAGAATCCAATTTTAACATTTTCACGATGATGCCTGTGTGTGTGTCTGTGTGTGTGTGTGTGCGTGTGTGTGTGCGTGCGTGCGTGTGTATGTGTGCGTGCGTGCGTGTGTGCGTGCGTGTGTGAGTGTGTGAGTGTGTGCGTGGGTGTGGGTGTGGGTGTGGGTGTGGGTGTGGGTGTGGGTGTGGGTGTGGGTGTGGGTGTGTGTAAATATTCCACTCAAACTCAAATACTATCATTCAGAAAAATTTTAAACCTTGTATTTCGACCTTGTTATCGAAAGAGCCCATTAGATTTTCGTGTAAATCA
Organism: Harpalus rubripes; assembly: GCA_963082715.1. NCBI lineage: Eukaryota > Metazoa > Arthropoda > Insecta > Coleoptera > Carabidae > Harpalus > Harpalus rubripes. Next base: position 51,787,278 of record OY720451.1, read on the forward strand.
GATAACCGAAAATGGCACTTTTACTTGAAGCTCAAAATAGTTTTTCTTCGAAAAATACCTTTAAATGTTATTTTTTCGAGATTACTGTTATTATAAAAATTAAAGATTATTAAATTTTCTACAGATGTGCTTAATACCTTTTCTACATATCTTATGGATAAATTTATAAAATTGTCTTTAATTTAAATCCCGGAGCCTACGCTTTAAACAAACAAAACTCCTTGGTTACGCAGTTATTCAAATCAAATGTATGTAAATGATACTATGTTCCGTAATCCAACCAAAAAAAAAAACAGTACCTTGATTCTGGGTTCACCAAGGTTCTGAATATTTTCAACTATTTCGGAATAGATTGACATTGAATTATATGACATTTAAAATTGACACAACCTAACAAAAATAAAAATTTACCAAATGAATGATAACGTTAAATATGAAAACGAAATTGACATTTTATTACATTTAATGCTAATAATCATAACACAACCAACATTGCAACAAATATAAATAATGTTTTCATACTTACATCTATAATAATTATTTCTAATACCACTAATGCGGTGTGAATGCGGTTTAAAACTTTGACATTGACGTATATCCTTTGGTTTTGTTATTATGATGATGTCTGAAATTTTAATGTAGCGAAAGTGGGGATAAAAATACTAGAGAAACCAGGATTATATCGTGGTTGCTGTGGTCCGACTTTTTACAAACCTTTTTCAGGAACCGCGTTCCGAATAGAAACCGGTAAATAATTTCAGGACTTATGGAACATTAAACCGTAAACCTGATCGAACCGGTTACATTACGGAACATACTATGACAGATAAATATCACTGTCAAAGAACTAATCATTTGGTGATATTCTTAACTACACTACTAATAGGAAAAAATATAATTCATAATTACCTACACTATATCTTAGCCAATCGCAAACATATAACCATAGTTATGTTGTTAGGCACTGTAACTATGATCGTATATCTATGTCGTGCCATGTTTTATGAATTTATCCAAACTGAAAAGTAATACGTTATTGAATCGTTTGTAAAGAATAGTATTCTATTCGCGCCTAATTGCTCTAACTCATCTGGACGAATTACAACATTCGTCTGCGACTCGTGATGAAAACTTCGCCCTCCTGAGTTATAGCTATCATTACACACTTGTTGATTAATATTATATTATCGTCAACAATATGATGGTGTACAATTAATTTTTGCAATTTAGGCTGACTGTTAACTGTTGAAACGAAAAATTTCTCAGACCCACTCCTACCATTTCTAGTTAGAATGACAGTTAGTGATAACCAACAGTTATGTAGGGGTAGTATGAAGCTCCTCGCAAACCGGTATGGCTAGAACCGATATTCACAACTGTAACCGAATTCTGATTTCAGTTAGTTACGATAACTCGACAATTATCAATTAATATATAAGTAAATAGCCCTTCACATTGAAATTATACAAATTATACGGTAGTAATATTTGAACATCTTAACTGTTTCCATAGTATAGCATACGTTGCAAGATTTATGAAAATTAATTTCTTTATAATATTACTTACCTGTGCTATAAAATCACAGCTATATTTTTCGTTATAACTGACAGTTAAATTAACAGACAGTTTAACCAGAGATGAAAATACCAGGCTTAAATCCATTGAAGATGATGAAGATGAAGATAAATTGCAATAAAATAGAGAATAGACATTTTTATTTGAAATCGTCACTATACTGCACAAAAATCGCCATTAAAATTTCAGAAATTGACAATAAAGTAATTCATTATACGAAGATTTCATGCAAATGAAGTGTTCCCAAACTTGTGATAATTATTGTACATATAAGATAATTTGGGTTGCTGTATGATATACAATAGTAAATTTCTACGTTCAGATATGTACTAAACATAACCTATTAAAATAAATATTCCTTTCATTTTCACAAATTTTCGATTTCGAATAAAATTTAATACGCACCTCGGCACTGGAAGTACCTTTTTATCAGTCATATGGTTTACTTTCCTCGGCCCTAAAGGCTATGGCGAATAAATTTTACATACGTGATAAAAATAGAACTTCAGTGCCTTGATACATAAATAACTATTTTAATATTTACTTGTATTTATAACTTAAAATATCAAAGTAAAGTACCACTTTCCATTTTCAATTATTTATCAGTTGCAACCAAAATCTAATCAGATTTTCATATACATAGATGTACTTGTATGCATGATTTAGCTAAAGACAATACCTCCCTTTCCCACAGGTGATGGGAGGTAAAACTTATATTACATTTTTACATAAAAAACCCAACGAAAAGCATTTGTCGTACTAGAGAAATTTTGATTTCACTTAATACTAATAGGTTAATGAAACATGAATAATTCCGATCTCTTATTTTTCATAGAAGTAGGTAACTAATAGGTATGTATAAAATATGATCTATCCAACAACGGAAGTGTCCGTTTTTTCCTTACTCAATTCATTTTCACTGTTTCTCCTTCTTTTCCTTGACTGTCCAGAGTCCTTCTATTTATCCACTTTGGAACCGAAGGGAGGAATAAAATATCACATGTTACCCGGCAATTTCTATTTCCCATCAATTCTACGGGTGATAATACGATCTTTGAACGGAATGGCCAAATTGATTCGAAGGTCTTTCGCCCCTTCGATATTGCTGTGGTTAGTAACCAATAGAAGGAATGTGAGATATTTGGACGGAAACAGATACTTTCTCGGTTTATTAAACGTGTTATTGATATTGTTAGATAAAGGTAAATAGTAATATATTTTTTATAAATATCTTTTTAAAGGACTATTCGCAGTGTCGGACTGGGACATATTTCTGAGTGTGGCGATTTGGTTTACCGGGCCCATTATGGGCCATTCAAAATATTATTAATGAAACAAAGATGGTTATGAATGAAGGTTTTTTAAAAAAATTATGAATGTAAACATTAAGTAAGTACACAAGCTGAACCCAAGAATCCGTGACATTGACGATTAACATGGGAAAACAAATTTATTGAAATACTCCTTGCATGAGGATCTCAAGCAATATAAGAGTTCTGATGTCGGGTAAATTAGACAAAAGTTACCCCATCAGAAGACCATTTTAATGGTGTATCGTTATTTGAGAAAAAATACATACATAGACGAAAACGGTAAATTTTGAAATGGTTTATTTTTGAGAATAATTACAAAAAAAATTTAAAGTATTTTATTTATTACCAAAGATAACTGTACTAGTTGTATAGAATTAGCAGTAATCTAATATGAAAATCGCGTCTCAAACACGTATATTTTGGCCGAGATTTGGCACATAGATTAAATAACGCATATGCGAAGTATGCATTACGTTACATTAAGTTAATGAATTTAAATATTAAAATTATAAATATATTGCTATAATAATTTTTGGAACATTTTCTTTGTTGTAATCAAATCATATTAATAGTGAATGGTGAATACTATTAAATATAATCTTTTTTTTGTAGGTGCAATGTTTATAATTAATTTTCATTTTAGTGCTATCTTCCACAATTGATAATATTACGTCGATATAAAATGTTAAATGAATTACTATGCATTGTTGTTTCGTTTTACATTTTTTGTCTATGGGACGCTTAAAATTTAAGCCTTGTTGGTGCAATTGGGAATACTTAAGTTTAAGTACAATTCCAAGAGTTAAGGCAACAAAAATTGTTATTAAAATGACAGTTGCAGAATTTAACTCCTACCTTAGGTATTCTGTTTCGTGCATAGATCTCATATTAAAATTTTTAATCCGGAATAAAAATGGAGTTAGTTAACTCTGAATTTAATAATTTTTATGAATCTGGTAATGAAAGTCTACTATGTGAAAAGTGAAAAGTTACATCAAACCACACAGAACTTAAAACTAAATTTTATATCTACTACATAGATTTTGCACACGCCCGTTGAGCACGTATTTCTAGAATACACTGGCCGGGGTGATGATGGAGTTTGGGGTGAAGATAGGGATAGAAGTAAGCCCATATTGGCGTGTAGTTTTCTTTGATACGCTACGCTTGTTTTCTGGTTAAGGTCAGACTCTTGAATTATGTTTATACTTGATCTACATCGCCACAATGGCCAGGCCAGTCCGACGCTGACTATTCATTTTGTTAATAATTATTTGTGATCAAATGTATATGTTTAAATCGTAGGAATAGGCTTTAATGATCAAGAAAATTTTAATTAACAAAGAAAGATTTTGCGAAAAATTCATGGACCTCACTGGAATTTTAACCCAGGACCTTCCTATATCTAGTAGAACGCTCTTACAAATTGAGCCGCACGATCCCATTGAAATCATTGAATTCACAAGTTGTAAGCGAGTAGACTCTCGTAATCGGAGCAGATGAATACGCATTGATCATTAAAGCCTGTTTTTACGATTTAGGACCGGTATTACAGTTCCGGCTTAAATTTTGGTATAGGTAAACTTGAGTGTAAGTTTAAACCACTGCTCTGTATTACAGTACAAAGATTAACTAAACTTGACGGTATTGGGATTTTCAGTTAAGTTGGTTATTCTGTTTGTGAAATATTATTCATTTGTGTTATTGTTTTGTGTTGAAAACGCTGAAGGGATCTATTAAGCACTATCTTTGACGTATAACAAATTCTGTCAAATCAAATAATAATTATGTCATTGTGTCCGCGTGTCCACAATATGAATTTCTTTTAAAATTAAAATTATAAAATTTTGGTATTCATTAATTTGTAAAGTATCATTCACAACAAAAAAATTAACGTAGCGGTAGATTTAGTGGCAGTGGTAGTGGCCTGGGTAAAAGATTGAATGCGTTATAGCAAATGTATTCGTTCACATCCAAAAATTAAGAAAATTAGAAGTAGCGCAGTGGCAATGGCAGCGGTAGGAGATTGCATACTCCAAACTTCTACGTTGCCACTACGCTACCGCTTAATTTTTTTGACAGTTTTGACGATTATTGACATCTGATTTCTGATTTCATCAGATAAAATGAGCAATAGAAAAAGGATCATTTTGTGGTGTGCCTCAGACGTTGCGCTATATAAACAAACAGACTTAATAATAATAATAATTAATAAACGTTGCACAATTAAAAGTGAATATGTAACTTACCATTTTCGCTTATTGCAAAGGCAATTTGTGCCCACGCATTTTCTTTTTTTGAAATAATTTTAAACTCCCTTAATCTCTTCGCTTATCTCACACAATGGAGTGCTTGTGGATAAGTGTAATTAATATGTCATCATCTATGTCAGTTGCTTTTTGTGCAAAAATAAAATGACAGCTATAACTGTCAACCTTACATCCTAGTAATTTATAATAAAAAATTCCTAGAAACCATAATTTTGATAATTTTTCATTGTGAACGGAAATAATTTTTACTATAAATTTCTTACGCTACCGATGCCACTAATTCTTACACTACCGCTAATTTTTTTTATTCTGAATGGGCCTTAAGTATTTGTAATATGGAGTAATAAAAGTTATTTTTAGAATAACAATTTTTAACATATTTGCTTAATTTTAGAACGTGGAAGAGAATAAAAGAACACGAAATTTTACACAATCCACATCCATCGTCCAGCAGTCGGTTTAGGTACCTACTATTTCCCAGGACCAAAAAGTTACTAATAGATAAATATTTTAATTCGTAGGTGTTAATGCATGATTCCTATGGATTAATAAATAATAAATTTAAAATAAATCTTCATCAAACTGTTAATTTTTTTAAATAACTATTATTTATTTACCAGTTTGTTTTTGGTTTTTATGTTGTCGTAAATTAATTACACAGATTTTTTCGATAATCCGAATCTTTGAATAAATTCCAAATTGTTCCAGATACGTATTCGACCCGGTTGTCTAGCTTTTAATAACTCTGCTTCATCATTCTCCTCGTCAGATACTTCATAACAATCAATATTTACTATAATTTTATTATATCCATAATTCTATTATTTTACAAAGAACTAGTGACTTTGGGCCCTATTCTGTAACTCGGTGATTAATTTTTAACGACTGGTTATAGCTATTAACATACCTAGGAATGTTATGTATATCATAACTGCCGAAGATGTCGGTTTGAAATCCGAGCTCGTAGAGCGAGGATTTTAAGACATCTTAGGCTTGTTATGATTAATAACATCCGTGGTTTGTTCAATAAATTATCGGTTTCAGAAAATTAAGACATTATTGATAAATACCATTTTTTGAAATTCTCTCATTAATGCTACTTTCAGATTGCTATGGTTAACAGAACAATTATTTTGACATATGTCAATATGACAAATATTCAAATTATGTGCTTTATTCCACATGTTTATTATTTTAGAATAAGGTAGACCGTATTTAGAACGATAGGCTAACGTTATTGGTATGAATTAATGAAGAGCATTATATATTTTCATTTTATTTTAATTTTGTAGACCGTTGTTGACAAGTCGGTATGGTAATAATATTACCACACAGATACAGTTATTACTTAGTTAACAGCCTACTTTTGTAAATGTAAACAATGGAAAAAATCCTGAAACCGGTAAATTTTTTTACCGGTTTCAGGATATTATTCCATTGTTTACATGTACAAAAGTAGGCTGGTAACTAAGCAATAACTGTATCTGTATGGTAATATTTTTACCATTCTGACTTGTCAACAACGGTCTGCAAAATGAAAATAAAATAAAATGAAAATATAACGCTCTTCTTTAATACATACAGATAACGTTAGCCTATCGTTCTAAATACGGTCTACTTTATTTTAAAGTAATAAACATGTGGAACAAAGCACATAATTTAAATATTTGTCATATTGACATATGTGAAAATAATTGTTGTGTTAACCATAGCAATCTGAAAGTAGCATTAATAAAAGAATTTCAAAAAATGATATTTATCCATAATGTCTTAATTTTCTGAAACCGATAAACTATTGAACAAACCACGGATGTTATTAATCATAACAAGCCTTAGATGTCTTAAAATCCTCGCTCTATGAGCTCGGATTTCAAATCGACATCTTCGGCAGTTATGATATACATAACATTCCTAGGTATGTTAATAGCTATTATCCAATAGTTATTGATTTGACAACTAAAATTCCCTTTTTTTGTTAAATGTCAACATACTTGACTGATTAAAAATATTAACCACTGAGATACAGAATAGGCCCATTTAACAACTAATAATTATGAAAATAATATACAAAAAATGTTATAATGTTTCATTCAAAATTTCATGATTTTCTGATTTCGTGTAGTTTATTTGTTACCAAGGATATGGAAATTAATTGCCGAGGAAAATGAAACACATGGAGTTAGAAAATCATGAAATTTTGAATGAAAAGTTATAAAATTTGTAAATTATGTTTATAATTAGTAGTTGTCATTCTGACACGGGTTCCATGTCTGCTTCCCAAGGTCAACAAAGTCACGTGACTGCTCGCGTCCTATATTTACATAATTTTCATGCGAAAAGTGTTGAGATATTCGGGTACAAAGTAGATGTACTTTGATGTACAAATTGTATCAAATAATTTTTTGATTGCAAAATTAATTATTTGAAGCTCAAATTTGTATACAGACTAACAGATTAAAGTTTCGTGATTAACAACTTTGAATAATTTGGGGCTGTAAATTTGGTATCGAATATTAATTTGGGTGCCGAATAACAAATATTTGGAGAACACATCAATATCATTTTGCAACCATAAATAAATAAGTAATAAATAAATAAATATATCATCACAGCTTATTACCCATTGGGTGTGCCAATCTGCTTTGTACACAGATATCGGTAATGATGAAATATTTGCACCAGGCGTCACCTCACGGGCACTCATTGCTGCCGTGGAGTTCCAGTTCCCCAGATTAGCGACCTAACACTTAGGCACGCGGCCACGAGTCCCCATAACCATTATTTATTTACTTATCCAAATTAGTTACGGAAATGTATAAATTTATGATTAATCTTCTCTTTTAGTAAATATATGTATTTGAAATTAACAAATAACTTATATTTCGTTTAAAATTTAAATTTAGGTTCGTTTAAATTACTTTACTATCTGAATGAATAAATATTCTGAATAAATCTTCGTTGAATTCTTTTTTGATTTTGTAAGACATAAAAGGGATGAAAGTTACTGTAAACCGCATGTTTGCATTATGTATAAGGTTTCTTGTTAAACATTGTTCTTTATTTTTAAAATCAAAGTAAATACGTAGACCTTTGATGTGGAGTATGATACTAAGAATAAAACAACCAAGAACCAAGTGATTTTACAGTTAAAGACAAAACCTTATTTTATATAAGATTGTGCAACACCTTTCCCATAAAATAAAAGTAAAACTAATATACTTTGATTTAGTGCAAAAAAAAATATTCGAACTACACACAAAATTATAGTATGCCTACTAATTCTTAATCTTACTAAATAAAATTTGAAAAGATCGCTCAATATTATTTTTTATTTATTGTAATGATTCTAAATAATAAATGAGGAAGTAATGTTAAATATTTAATTTCTATAATTGAAGCATTTAAATGTAAAAAAATCTGTAATTTTTATTTTTTTAAACTTATATAGAACAAAAAGTATTTTAAACAGAACAATAACGATATCGACAGTAACAATTTAGTTTTTACTAACAATCCTCGCTCATGATATACGAGTAATATGGGGTCGCGAGTCTGTTTAAGTTAGATAACCGATTGTGATTTGGACGGCGGGTTTGATTCCGTCCAACTTCAAATTTGAAATATGTTTCTGGTATTCAAATAGCAGAAAAGTGACCCATCTGCTAATTTCTTCACGACAGCTTTGAGAGCCCATGAGGAGATTCTTGGTCAACAGTCCAGAAATATCGTTATTACAGAAATTTGCGAATAGAAACACATTGGCACAATGGGTAATAAAGATGATATATTAATTAATTTATACGCTGCCGTGTCGTAATGACAACGTTATAGTCCTCAACTTGAGTACTCTAATGTCTTTCAGTACAGGCCAAGGACCATAATGATCCCATTATAGTACTTATGCCCGTATGCACGAACACTCAATAACGCTTAAGGATTCAATAATTTAATTTAATGAACAAAATGCAATTCACCAACATTACTTACCCTTATTGACTCAATAAATATGTAAATAAGTTACGGATTCAAATTTCATTCAATAACGATGTTATTGAATCAATAGAGAACTGCACCTGTCAAACGAAATATTGAAAATATTTTATGTTCCTTATTTATTACATTTCTAAAAGGTACTTTTACAAAAATGTAATATAAAATTTAAAAGCAGAGATTAGGTGTATAAATATTTTTTTCTACAAACACTATTAAAAATTGAATTTTTAACACGGCATACTTCAATTGAAAATGTGATATTTTAATTCTAGTGTTAAAAGTAAATTACCTTGGTAATGACAAATGGAACAACAAGTCGACATGTTTCACATAATGTCAAAATTTTTCTACAAATACAAATTTAAATGAAATAAATGTGTTTGTAGAAAAAATTGTGTTGATATACGCGTTAAAAATGATTTTATTCCTTCTCACAAAATAAAATGTCACTTTTAACACTTATATCATAAATAACTATTTTATTTTGTAGTTTGAATTTTTTGATACCAAACTTCTGGATTTACCAGAATCTTTAAATGATGATCTGGAACAAAATCTAGTTCCTAGAATACGTAGTTTTCGGCCACGAACAAACCCCTTTGAAGATTTTGACGAAATTGATTTTAAAAAACATTTCGTTTATCAAAAACTTTAGTGTCGAGATTATTATTAAAAATTATCAACAGTTTACAACCAGCATCTCAAAATAACAAGCCGGGTTTCACCGATTAATCAGTTATTGAGATACTGTGCTATAATCACAAAAATTTATAGTCAATTCCAGCTATAAAACTATAAATATCGTAATCATGACAAAGCAGCATATCGCTCACTGCTTACATTATAATATTGAATGCCAACGGGCTATTATTTTCACCGCTCTGTTGAAATGAAGACAAACATTGCATGGAATCTTAAGGCTACATTACTTGTTCTGAGCGCTTTATTTAGTAAAATAATCTTACTGTTCCTTTAACATAAATGCTATTTTTGTATAGGTACCGCTTTGTCATAATTACGATAATTATAGCTTTATTGGTGGAAGCGATAGGGTAAATTTTTATGACTATAAAGGTAACATAGAATTAAGAAATGGGCACTATTTTCATGTATCCCAAATCCCAATCAACAGTATCGCGTTTGTTTAATTTGTGAGCTGAGCTGTAATTATATAAAAATACCGACAGACCATCGATCACAACAAAATATTGTAGAAAATTTTTATAAAATTGTTGGATTTCACCTGATTTCAGGGGGTGATTGGTGCTTTAGATGCACAGATATTCGGGTGAAATCTCCAGGTGGTGAACAAGCAGAAATAGAAAAGGGTACATTAGTATTAATTCAAAAAATGATGTTCGACTGTGTTGGAGATGGAATTAATAAAATTTCGGACTAGCAGTCAATATTACAAAGTTTTTCACGCCGACGTTTCGACTATACAATAGTCTTCTTCAGGGCTCTACAATATATATACAGAGTGAAATAGTACATGAGAGACACAAATCAATTACAAAATTCTAGAATACAAAAAACTATAACATGAAACTTACAGAATGGACCAGTTGAAGGAAAAAGTACACGTGTGGATAAGCGTAGATACATATAAGACGGACATTTAAAAAAATATAAATAAATAAATAGTTAAAAATCACAGATCACAGAGTGAAAATCGTCAATTAATAAAACTTGTCCTGGATGACTACAATAAACTTTGCTGAATATACAAGTTTTATTCCATTAATATTAATGTCCAATTTGTAAATGATGCTGATTTAGTTATAAGAAATAAATTTAAATAAACTTTATTAATTATAAAATATTTATTTATATTGTTGTTTGACACTGACAGGAGTGAGAGGTAACAATTTTATTACCAACGTACTAAAAAAATCTTCAAAAATGATTATTCAATGAATAAATTTTTGATTACAAAATGAACTAATAAAATCAATGGTGAATGTTACAAAATTTTATTGAATCAAAAATTGTATTTATTCATTAGTCACTTAATGATTTATAGAACGTTGGTATACCTTGTTCGAAGATATTTCGTTATGGCTTTAACTTACTAAGCCTGTGGTGAACCGCACACAACAAGAGATTGTACCTGTTGGCGCTCAGGGTAGGATTGCAAAATATTTAAATTTGGAAATCTCTAATCTCTGTGCGCATTACGTATTTCAGATTTACTTGAAATAATAATGAATTCGCAAAATTAAATTGTCTTTGACTATTATTAGAAATATAAGATGAGAAGAATCGTCCTTGGCCGGTATTAATACATATTAGGGAAAATAAGATACCAAAGTCATATCGTGCTGAAAATCGCCCGATAATATATTTGAACGAAACTTGGTTTGACAGCCACGACACAGAACCAAACAGTTGGACAGACGGTACAAATGATTGTGCAATCGATTTTCCACCAGCACGAGGCAAGAGAATTAAAATACTTCATGCCGGATGTGACCAAGGGTGGATAAAAGGTGCGCGATTTTTAGCTGGCCATAACGTTAAAAATTTGTGTTTATATTATCATGGCAATATGTCCGCTGATATTTTTGAGACGTGATTTCGTGATAATTTACTGCCGAATTTGCCAAAAACAGCGTTATTGTTATGGATAATGGCAGTTACCATTCGCGGCAAAGCGCGAAAATACCATCTAATTCCATGAAGAAGGCCGAGATTCAGGAATATTTAATTAACAACGATCTATACTTCGAAGAATCATACAATAAAAAACAATTGTTAGTTGTTGAAATTAAACCTCCTGTGAAACAGTATGTGTGTGACAATTTAGCAAAACAATTTGGACACGATGTACTTCGATTGCCTCCTTATTAATTATTTTTAATCCAATTGAATTAATTTGGGGGCAATTAAAATGCAATATAAAACGGAACAATACATCACCGACCGTAAGTGACGATGTTATCGAACTAATAATAAGTGAAATGAACAATATAACACCAGAAATTTGGGCTAACAGTGTGCGTCATGTGATTGATATAGAAAATCAATATATTGATATTAATAATATTAGCAAAGACTTTATTAAAAATAGTTAGGAATGATTCGACTGTAGAAATTATTAATATAGGGAAAAATAACGGAGCTATAAATATTCAAGACTAAAGTGATGATAGTGACATGGATTGCGATAGTGACAATGATATTGTCGAATAATTACATATGTATACCAGTGTAATATTATGTATTTATTGTTATTGTTTAGCACTATTGTTTAAGTGCATTATTTAATTAAATGACAAATTGTTATACAATGATACTTTTATGTAACTTTTTTTTTTTTTTTTTGCTGCATTATCATTAATAATATTTGTACAAAATTCTCTGTTTCATTATTAAAAATAAAATTAAATTGGGAAATATTGAATACATACCTGTCCTTTCACCCCTATAAATCAAGCTTAAATCCCTTACAATAGACCCGCTGAGAGGGCCATAACGAAATATCTTCGAACAAGCCATACATACGGGCATCAGTATTATAATGAGCTATGGTAACTAGGTAACTTTGTGTTATTTACAAACAAATCGAAAACAGCATACCTGATTTTTCAGTTATTTTTTTGTTCAATACCAAATACTTCATTTTAATTTTTCATTGATTTACGCCAGCAAATAAAATTTTGTTTATAAAACAGATCGTAACTAATATATGAGTAAAAATAGTTTAATATTTGTAATTTTTTTCCTACATAATCCTTTGTTAATAAAATAAATTTCATTTTTAACTTTACATTGTAACTCAAATACTATCATATACTAAATACTCATTATAAAGATTGTAATGTCAATTATTATGGTACTAGTCGCGAAAATTATCAAGCGAGGTGAAGCCGAAGTTGATAATACGACGTGTACCATATGATTAGTTACGATCCGTATTACATACAATACAAAATTTTATTGTTGGTGTAAATCAATGAAAAATTAAAATAAAGTACATATTCGGTATAGAACAAAAAAAAATTTAATGAAAAATCAGGTATGCTGCTTTTGTTTTGGTTGTAAACGTAAGTACCTCGTTACCATAGCTTATTATGGTATTGAGTTCACTATAATGAATTCAGTATAGTCCAAGGCTTATAATGAATGACATTAGAGTACTCAAATTGAGGACTATAATATTGTTATTATGACTCAGTAGCACCTCAAAAAAATTATGAAATTTTGCATTTATAGTCTATATAAATTTTCAAAGAAACCATTAGATTTTGGTTTAAGTCGGGTAAGCGGAAATGGCAGGTTACTTGAAGGTCTAAATATTTTTTCTTAGGAAAATATCTTTAACTCCTTGGTTACACAGTTTAGGTATTTAAATGTATTTAATTGATAGATAACTGTCAAAAAATCATTTTAAATTATTAAAGGTACGATTTGAAAAAAAAAATATTAGAAACATGAATAAATGAAATACGTAATCAATAAATTATTGTTTTTCTACTCCTATGCTTTAATATGCTTATTATGTACATGCCATCTGTACTTGAATGACGGTCATTATGATATAGATTTTCATTTCGATACAAATTATCATTAAGATACAGATTTTCACCAGTGTTGCCAACCTGGTGGTAATCTTATAGTTTTCAAACCTTTCTAGAATGGAAATGTATTTTAAAAATATTAAATATATAAAATATAGTAAATAGACAACAGACAGTGAGATTATTTAGTGCCAATTTGTGTGAATAAATTTTTTACATATTATATTGTTGGTTGGAATTGATTTAGATAGTTGACAACACTGCATACCTGTGTGAGTTTTTGTTTTGTTGGTTGATTGTTTGACAGTTGTGAAATCTAACCTCGAATACTAGTTTAAGATAAAATTTGGTTTATAAATTAGAAGTAATAATGTTTAATAACAGTGATAGTGATATGGAAATAGAAATATCGGGAACACCACCTGATATTGTGGAAAAAGCAACAACAGTGACTAATAACTTATTACCACAAAAATCCAGAAAGACATACGATAAATTTTACAACCAATTTATGGAATGGAGATGTAAAAATAATATAACTTCATATTCAGAAAATGTGTTGCTTGTTTATTTTGAAGAATTATCAACTAAAATGAAATCGCCAAGCTTATGGACACATTACTCGATTCTAAAATCTACATTAAATATTAAAAATCAAATTAACATAGCAAATTATCCAAAATTATATGCCCTATTAAAAAGAAAAGCAGAAGGATACAAAGGGAAAAAATCCAAAACATTTTCACCCGATGAAATAAAAACATTTGTTAATGAGGCACCAGATATTTCATATCTTTTGACAAAAGTAAGTACTTAGGTAAATTAAATATTTTACAATTAAAATCACAAATTTTATTATTTATGTAGGTAGCATTAATTTTTGGAATTATGGGAGCATGTCGAAGACATGAGTTACATGATTTGAAAGTCAATGATATTAACGATTTACAGTCAATTCTTGTGGTTACAATACAAAACACAAAAACGAAAACTTCAAGACAGTTTACAGTAACAGGCAGCTATTACAAAATATGTAAAAAATACATGGATCTTCGTCCAACAACCTGTACTAGTTCATCATTCTTCCTTAATTATTTTAATGGAAAGTGCACAGTTCAAAACATCGGCATAAATAAGTTCGGAAATATGGGTAAACAAATAGCTACCTATCTTAATCTTCCTGATCCCCATCTCTACACTGGCCACTGTTTTCGCCGGAGTTCTGCAACAATATTAGTTGATGCTGGAGGTGATATTACATCACTGAAAAGACACGGTGGCTGGAAATCCACAACTGTCGCTGAAAGCTACATAGATGATTCTATTCAAAATAAAATGACCGTGTCAAATAAAATATTAAATTCCATAGAACATAATCAACAAACTAATGAAATCAATATAAATGCACCTGCAGGATCAACTAATATTCACGCATCAACTCTCCCACAATTAAATTTTAGTAATTGTACTATATATAATATAAACATTAATAAAAAATAATATTTTAAATATTAATCTAACATACTTTGTACGTATATTGTTAAATAAATTTCATTCTTATAAATAGTTTTTGTTTTTTAATTATTATGAATAGTCGTAGAAAAAATAGTGTATGTAACTCATGTATAATGACTATTAATACACTCGCATGAATTACGACACTCGCCATGGCTCGTATCGTAAACTTCATGCTCGTGTATTAATAGCTATCATTATAAACTCGTTGCATAATATACTATTATATATTTATATTTAACAAGAAATTGACGTAACTGTCATAAAATAAATTTCAATGAATATAGTTAAAAAAACTAACCACCGATATATTTAGTTAAATAACAATTACAAGGTGGGAGATAATGTGTTAGTCTGTTAGTCATATCCACTGAACTCAATATTAAATATATTACTGGAATGCGCCATGATGCAAGATTTCTATGTTAACAAAACAGGCTGAGAGCGATAGCAACACGGGGGTTTTCTCTCCTTTACGCACTGGCACATCAGCCCTACATTCTGTATAAAAATTATATAAAAAAATCTGGTGTGGCCATCACAATACCTCGCGCCATTTACAGGCCGAGTCACAAAAAGGATTAAATTAATTCTTATTTTTGGATTAGCGAATTTTACTCTAATTTTGACAGGTTATTTCGTAAAATATAGTCTAATCTAATTTTAAACCCCTCAACAGAATTAAATCTCAATTACGGAGTGTGGGTTCACATTCACACACATCCATGCCTTAGTGGGATTCGAACCCAGAGCCCCGAGGGTACTCATGACATGAGGCGTTGCTCTAACCATCGAGCCACCGGAGCTATTATAAAATGAAGATTAAATTTTAAATACCGGGATAGAGTAGAATTCAGTAATCCAAAAATTTTAAACATTTTTGTGAATCGTACCTACATATTTACTTATGCTGAAAACTGTATTGAATTCCTTTTCTATTGTTCTATTTACTTTTTTCTTTTTAAAACGTTACTTATATTATTTTGAAATGATTAGTTCTTTGATAGTGACATTTATCTGTCAGTTACACTGGCTTGCAAAAAAATCGCGTACACCTATTTTTTGTTGTATTGAGTCGATCTTGATTTTTAATTTGTCAATGTCACTAATGTCAATTAAGATGTCAAAATGAATAGAAAATGATATACATACTTGGTTGTTCTTTCGTTTTTCTGGAATATATTTGTAATTTAACAGTAAGTAAATTAAACACAATGAAGAACTAGTTTCATAATAGATCAATAATGATGACAGTGACAACATTGTTAGTTTGTATATTATTTATAGAGCTAAAAAATTACAAAAACTTGGTTACCTGATTTTTAAGGTATACGCGATTTTCTTGCAAGCCAGTGTTGACATTTCAATAACTGCGTTTAAGTTCGAAATACAAGGTTTCAAAATTTTCTGAATGATAGAATTTGAGTTAGAGTGGAGGATCCACACATACACACAGACATCATCGTGAAAATGTTAAAATTGGATTTTAGGGACCTTAAATCGTGGTCATTTACCAAAATCTCGATATGCAATTTTTTTACCAAGGGTAGCGGGAGGTAGAAATAAAACAAAATTATAACCCCACATGTCAATGTCATAAAATTAATATAAAATTTAAGGTGAAACCTGACAGTCGTATGATGCAGTGCTGGTTGCAGCGATTAGGGAAACTTTAAAATCGAAATATTATTTTAATCTTATAATATTTTTAGTAAACTAAACTCAAATAAATTGTAAAATTATCAATATTATTAAAATTTGTCAAAATTTATTATAAAAATTTGTAGTTAATGTAATAAAATTGCAATTTTATTACAAAATCGTATATTACACAAATTTCACCCTAGATATTTTTTTTAAAAAAACGTATATAATAGCAATTTATTCATGGATTATACACAACAAATTTTAAAAAGTTTGATCTTCTAAAAGGTATTGAAAATAAATAAAATTTAGTTTTTTATTTATTTTCAATACCTTTTAGAAGATCAAAATTTTTAAAATTTGTTGTGTATAATCCATGAATAAATTGCTATTATATACGTTTTTTTTAAAAAAATATCTAGGGTGAAATTTGTGTAATTTACGATTTTGTAATAAAATTGCAATTTTATTACATTAACTACAAATTTTATAATAAATTTTGACAAATTTTAATAATATTGATAATTTTACAATTTATTTGAGTTTAGTTTACTAAAAATATTATAAGATTAAAATAATATTTCGATTTTAAAGTTTCCCTAATCGCTGCAACCAGCATTGCATCATACGACTGTCAGGTTTCACCTTAAGTCAAAATATGGTAAAGAGTTATTGCATAAATAGTTGTAAATCCGAATGAAGTCCATTCTTGAATATTTATTTCTTCAGGTAATTAAATTTTTACTTCAAATATAGAAATTCATGTTATAAATGACGATTAAATGTTAGCGCTAAAAATTAGAATATTAAAACACATTTATCACCCAAACCGGTATATACAGTATTAATACAAAAATAATAACAAATCTAGATGACCGTCGCCTGGCCGAACCCGGTCACGCGGAATCCTCCTTCACACCGTGATTATTTCTGTAAAAGAATTAACACATGAGAAATACTCAGTGATGAGGCAATCATTTACAAAAAGTTCAGGCATTCACACACCGTACACACATGTTGGCAACTACGGGCAGTACCGCTAGTTACTACGGACCCTCTGCCGCTTCGGTGGTGATCCGGAGACAATCCTCTTAACCAACTGGATCAGATCACTACAGCCCTAACTGCTGCTACGCTGGCGACCACAGATGTGGGTCACTACAGCCTCCCCTGCTGCTACGCTGGCGACCCTCGGGTTCACACGAGCGGCCACTACGGAACCACTGCCGCTTCGGTGGTGATCCGGAGACATTCCTCTTAACCAACTGGATCAGATCACTACAGCCCTAACTGCTGCTGCCGTTGGAGACACCAGATGTGGGTCAGTACAGCCTTCCCTGCTGTTACGCTGGCGACCCTCGGGTTCACACGAGCGGCCACTACGGAACCACTGCCGCTTCGGTGGTGATCCGGAGACATTCCTCTTAACCAACTGGATCAGATCACTACAGCCCTAACTGCTGCTACCGTTGGCGACCACAGATGCGGGTCACTACAGCCTTCCCTGCTGCTAAACGCACACTCATACACATGCTAGATTAACTCTCTCACCTGAATCACTATAATATCGATGTTCTCACACTGAAATCTGGAAATAAACTGAAATAAAATACGTGAATACCAGTATCATTAAATGTAGCTCTTATCCAACAGCATCGGTTACGTACCTAAATAGCTAATTAGAGACAAAACATAATAAATTTAATAAAAATAATCTTACGCAAAATAATATCTGTGACAGTTCGGCCATCCTGAAAAGTTCCTCGTCCTCGAGGAATCAATCCCAAATTCCTGCACCAGACATATCAGTTGTTCGCGTTGATCCTCACTTATCCGTTCCCACGTGTAGTTCATCCTACGTAAAGTAAATTCCTTAATTTTTTGCGCTTCTGTATTATCAGCTTGACACTTCCATCTTCTTGTTATAATTTTATCTTTCTGAATTGTTAATTCCGCATCAGTTCAAGACTGGTAGAACACATTCCATATCTTTGTCTGCTACTACATTGTTCGTGGGGATACATGCTCGTTTCCTTCATGGTTATGCAAGTGGACCCCATATCGACGTACGCTTAGACAATTACCGCTTACCTCCGCAGAAGTTGTTAAGATATTCCTTTATGGCAGTTGTGGTTGTGGCTCTTCTTGACGTTGAACATGCTGATGTTGACGTTGTTGTGGTCGCTGGTTCCTACTTGCCCTGAATTCGCCTCCATTTTGTTCTGCACAATTCGATACTCGTTGCCATTTTTTTGTTATAATGTGACCGTGTATGTCCCAATTTTCCACAAATAAAACAACAAATGTTCTCCATTCCATTGTCGTGCTGCGTGTTGCTAATTTATCTTCGATCGTTTTCAAAAATAATAAAAGAGACTGCGGCTTTTTGCATTCTCTGATAAGGGTAAGTATTGAGTAGCGCCAGCTTCTCATAATAGTATTGCAACATAAGTTCATCCGGTTTCTTGTTGCGAGAAATCATTTCTTGAAGCAACTGAAAATAATTTTCCTGTGACGGAAATGCCTTCAACAACATAGCCTTCTATGACTCCCAAGAATGCTTTATTCCTTGCAGCGCTTTATACCGTATTTCTGCATACCCCCTCCAGCGAGATCTCACATACATCATGGTAGTTATTTCGTCCCATTTATGCATAGCGCGTAAAATGAACGTACATACTGAAATTGAGGACTGTTGTTAGGTAAAGTCATGTTGTAATATTGTTCCAGGTTCGTAATCCAGCTAAACACAAACGTAATCAATATCCGCACTGTTCCAAAAGCTTTGTTGGTGTGATCCCAAAAGCTGAAAGTTAAAAATGTTCTGATCCCACTTTTGAAATGCTATAAATGACAATTAAATGTTAGCGCTGAAAATTAGAATATTAAAACACATTTATCACCCAAACCGGTATATACAGTATTAATACAAAAATAATAACAAATCTAGATGACCGTCGCCTGGCCGAACCCGGTCACGCGGAATCCTCCTTCACACCGTGATTATTTCTGTAAAAGAATTAACACATGAGAAATACTCAGTGATGAGGCAATCATTTACAAAAGGTTCAGGCATTCACACACCGTACACACATGTTGGCAACTACGGGCAGTACCGCTAGTTACTACGGACCCTCTGCCGCTTCGGTGGTGATCCGGAGACAATCCTCTTAACCAACTGGATCAGATCACTACAGCCCTAACTGCTGCTACGCTGGCGACCACAGATGTGGGTCACTACAGCCTTCCCTGCTGCTACGCTGGCGACCCTCGGGTTCACACGAGCGGCCACTACGGAACCACTGCCGCTTCGGTTGTGATCCGGAGACACTCCTCGTAACCAACTGGATCAGATCACTACAGCCCTAACTGCTGCTGCCGTTGGCGACACCAGATGTGGGTCACTACAGCCTTCCCTGCTGCTAAACACACACTCATACACATGCTAGATTAACTCTCTCACCTGAATCACTATAATATCGATGTTCTCACACTGAAATCTGGAAATAAACTGAAATAAAATACGTGAATACCAGTATGATTAAATGTAGCTCTTATCCAACAGCATCGGTTACGTACCTAAATAGCTAATTAGAGACAAAACATAATAAATTTAATAAAAATAATCTTACGCAAAATAATATCTGTGACATTCATATCAAAATCTATACTCTATTTTTTGTAAGAATATAATGGTGGGAAAATAGGCGCAGTTTGATCTTGTTTTTTGATTGGATAATAGCCCGATATTAGCCAATCAAACAACAAGATCGAACTGTTCATATATTCTAACAAAAAATAGAGTAGGGTAAGGGCGGGTAAGGGTACGCTCATTCTAAGAATACGCAGTATCAATATCTTGGAATAGAAAATATCATTTAGTTGGTGTAATAGTCAAAACAAGGCGTATTTATGTGTTCATCTTGAGTACAAAAAATCTTCTTTCTGAGGTAAGACAATTATAAAATAGACAAGAAACAAAAATTTCATGTTCTATATTGTTATTTTGGGTTACTTATACAGTAATGTTAATTAAATTCAGCTTGACATATTCATTATTTTACTTATTGAGAGGTTAGTTTTATCATTTTAGTTCAAGAGTACGCAGTAGCGATTGCAGAGCCATTAAACGTATTATAGTAAAATTAATATTTAATAAAATATATGTAAAATCCAAGAGGCAAAAAATTAAAACTAAGAGATTCTCTAGGCAGGTATAAGCCTGTTTTCAATCAAGATATGGAAAAGAAGTTTGCAGAATATGTTAAAATGCTTGACAATTTATTTTACGTTAAAAAATTACACTATTTGGCTTACGAATACGTACAAAGATCCCCCACAAATGGACTGGATACAGTGAAAATTATGCAAACTTTGGTGGCATGAAATTTGCACCACATATTCTGGCCAAAAAATATTTAAATGCGACAAATGTGTACCAAAATAATATGCGTACTTTTTGTCTTAATAGTTGCGTACTCTTAAATTCATGTACGTCTAAGAGTACGCATTTCCCATTTTGTTTATTTTCATTAATATTGAAAATATGAATAAATGAATCCGCTTAGAATAATTTTAATTTTGTTGCCAAATGTACAAATAATATATATTTTCATAAATGATAAGTATTTTTTTTCAAAATAATTTTTTTACAGGCCAAAAAAGAAAATGTGCGTACTCTTACCCGCCTTTACCCTATAGGCATTTATTTATAAGATTTTGAAATAAATAATGATTCCAATTGGAACCAAATGGAAGTAAGATTTTTTAATGTCGTCAATTGAAAGTGCACTAAGGACATTAACTATTGGCATTTGTGAATGAAAATAATTTTTTAACTCAGGATGTCTAAAACATAGACGGAAAAACCCCACGTCATGCTTTCTCTCTTCTCACAACATGAAGCTGACGACACATTCCAGTAATATATATTGGGTTCAGTGGTCATATCAGACTCTCAGATCCCTTTGAATTGAAATGCTTCACTCATACAGTAGGTTATTATTATTATTTTGATAATAAACAAATCATTTTCTGGTCCTTTTCTTAATCCTTCGCATCTCACGTAGATGTGCGCGCGTATGAGTGTGTGTGTTCGCATGAGAGAACATAAAAAGAGTTTCTGAAACGGCGGCGATGCGTGCTACAAACAATGGAAATATCTTTTTTATCAATGTTGCCAGGACGTGACGTAGACCCTAGCGTAGCATCTCAAGCAGGACTCAAATCCTGCACAACGAAAACGTAACGTAGAATGTTGAAACTGGAACACCGAGCAGGGATCTCGAAGGTGGCAAAAAGATGAATAAATAAATATTAAATAGCATGGAAAACAGAGTTTACGACATTAATAAATGCTATTGGAAAGTAAATATTTTATTAGCAATTTTTTAATAACAAAGATACTGTTTAGGGATTTAATTCATTAAAAATTTTCTCTTGATCCAGCTCAGTAAAATTTTAAAAAATAATTTACGTTGCTTGATTCAAGGCTTAATAAAGCACAGATTTCAGATATTTTCTGTGTTCACTTAGTACCGACTTTATATTTACGTACAGAACTCTGTCGCTCATGCACGACAAAGAAAAAACGCTCGCTGTCCAAATTTCTAATTATACAATGTTGAGAAATGTCACTTGTTTACATTCTTAATGGAAACGTTTAGTCAGGAACTAAAGGTACTGTAGTTACACATTTACCACCTTCACAAGTCAATCTGACATATAACTGCTCTGTCGATATGTTATATAACGAAACAAAATGCTGCACTGCTGTGAAAACAAAATAGGGCATTTATTTACAAAAACGAAAGTATAAAATGCTTAGATTAGATTGAAGCAATAGCTCAAGAAAAATGAAAAATGACGATAAATTAAAATGAAATATAAAATAAAATGTGTGAACAGTTGTGCTGCCACCTGCAACAGTTACTTTAGGTTAGGTTAGGTTAGGTTAAATTTTTGTTATGGTGGAGAATCCCATTGTGGCGACTGTAGAAAAAATCTTGTGTGTGTTTCGAGCGCAAATGGACATTGTCGATTTCGAGAAAATGCCGGGTTCCTGCGTCGCGCGTTGACAATCTCTCAATCGACAATGTCCCATTTGGCGCTCTTAATACACAAATAGTTATAGTGCTGAGATATACATTATATATATCATTCAAGTTTGATAGGTGAGTACGTAAAGTTAAATTTTGACATGGGTCTGTAAAGTTTTACTTTATCTACTATTTTGGCTAACTTCGCGAAGTGATATTGTTTACTTTAGCATCGATTGTGTTAAGCTAAAATGATTTTTTGCTACTCATCTGTAGTTGTTGGACTCAAACGTCTACAGATTCGCTATAAAAGTATTACTTTTGCTCTTTTTTTTTGTTGTTATGTATTAAATATAATACCTAGATTTTATTTATATTTTATACACATATATTACTAACTTAAGACTGTAAGGAGAATGTCGCATCGCAATGAAGTTACAATATTTCATATTAATCTCAACTACAGAAAATTAAATATACTATCCATTATAATAGTATAATAGCAATGAGTGCCCGTGAGGTGACGCCTGGTAAACGCCCGCACGGTACAAATATGTCATCATCATTACCGAATTCTGTGTATAAAGCAGATTGGCACACCCAGCAATGGGTAATATGCCGTGATGATATATTTATTTATTTATTTATAATAGTATTTGTGAGTCCGAATAAAATAATAAAATAACATATCACTTCTTTGTTGATGTTTACCACCCTGTAAATTGCTTCTAAATAAATTTGACGTTCTGATATCAAAGTAGACCAGTTCTTACGTATAACATATGACAGAGACTGATCACTGACGGTTGCCCGTGTCATGGCCACAGACAAATTTAAAATAAAACCTCCGCATCAGTTATTCGTCCCCGGAAATTGTTTATCAACATCACCTTCCGAAGACAGATCGGTGAAGGAGTTAAAAAGAAGTTGAACATGTTTTGCGAAGGCACTATCGACAACTTTTTATTACAAAAAAAAATATTATTAGTTTATGTAATTTTTGTATGGCTAACACAGCCGGCCAATAAATCCGAACCGAAGTATTTTTTGGCAGCTATGAGGTCTACCGCAATTAAAAAAAATATGAAACTTCATGGATATGAAAGCATTAGCAGTTGCACATCTTTTATATTTTCAAACTAACGTATTTGATTTTTCATTGCCGGCAGTGCAGGTTCCTTACGCCCCGATGCAAATTTAAATTAAGCGCCCATATATTTTTTAATTAATGTAGAATTGTGTACATCAGAGAGGTATTAAAAAACATACTCGTAACAACAAAGCAAAATATATAAAAGTTCACATAGACTAGACATACAAGCATTATAGATATACAATATTATGTCCACTATTGGACATGGAGAATAGTTGAATTACGTAAGAAGATGGTTTCATTAATAATTTTATTTATTATTTTATTTGGTTGCTAACGAATTTCAAATTAGACGCCGACGCAAATATTTCATTTTTCGAAAAATTAGTAAAGTTGAAGTTTGGCGTTTGTAAACTAAACTTTTAACTTTAACCACTACATGTCAGCAATGCAATAATTTACATCCATTCTTAAGTTAGTATATAATAGTAAATAAAAGTAAAGAAAAAAGTACTAAAAATAATAACTTACACAATAAGGGGATATTTAATTTTTTTTAAATTAATTATCCTACCAAAAAGATATTTTTCTACTATTGTTATATTAACCTACGAAGATGTTGATTACAACAATGAATATTTTCATTACAGCTCGAGAATATTGATTTCAACAATGAATCCGAATATTTAAATACTAGCATTTTGCGCCTGGAGCCGGCACTGTGATTTTTATTTGGCGTAGCAGCATAAATTCAAACAATTATTATTTGATTTAATTCATTTGTTATTTTCTGCATTCATTGGGCCATTTTCATTGAAAATGAGACATCTATTAACGTTTTTGTGAATTAAAAATTATATTCCTAAGATTTGAAGTTTAATGTTAGAAATGTCAACTGTTTACAAATAGTGGCGCTAAAGATTGGGAAAAAACGGTGCGTATTATTTTATATTCTTCTCTTTGCTTTTCACAAATGATTACTATTGTAATTATTTTTAGTGAACTACTGACGGAAATCAATAATAATTAAGATAATAACAAGGATTGGACAAACTAATGTGAAGTAGAAATAATAATACTCATCGCACTTTACAGAAAACATCGGATCTGTCATCTCTCACTTTTAACTAAGTACGCATTACGCATTACGGATTTCAAAAAGACGAGGGAAAAAGGCTTGAAAATAGTAAGAATTTGCAATAGAGTAGATGTGTGACGTAGATGTTAGCAGAGCCGTAACTAGGATTTTGAGCGCCTGTGGTAAAAATAATTTTGCGTCCCTATACATATCAAGAAAATAAAAACAAAATAAAGTTCTGATGAGCGGTTCGCGAGTTACTAACAACTTAAACTTACATGAAATATCTCTAAAATTTCAGACATCTGCAAATCGGTTTAGATCTCATTTCATCTAAAATTTTGACACGATTAAAGAATTACGTATTTAATATATGTCGAAATTTCAGATGAAATGAGATCTAAACCGATTTGCAGATGCATAAAATTTTAGAGAAATTTCATATAAGTTTAAATTGTTAGTAACTCGCGAATTGCTCATTGGTAAAAATCGTCTATACTCTGTTCCATTTAAGCCATACAGCAGATGGCGCTCGCATCAGTGTCAGTTTTAAGTAGCCGACATTACACTGGGTAAACTTGTTTCTTGTCTCCAATTTCAACCAATCAGAAATTTCAAAACTATTCCCTATTCTCTACAATACTGAATGGCAAAATTGAACATTATAAAAAAATGATTCAAAAAGAATCAATAATAAACTGTTATAAATAGTAAAATTTATTATACTCTGTTTCATTTAAGCCATTCAGTAGATTGCGCCAGTTTTAAGTAGACGAAATTACATTGGGTAAACGTATCACATGTCTTCAATTTCAACCAATCAAAGAGTTTAAAACTATGTCCAATGCTAAATTGCTTAAATGGAACAAGATATATACTAAGTATTAAATACCTAATATTGTTTATTTTTTGGGTAATTCAAATTTCTATTGTTATTCTGGTTAACTATATTTTAACATAACCCAAAAAATGTAAGAATCTTTTTATGTGCAGGAAATTACGAGCTTTAATTTTGTATTCTCGAAAAATTTTGATACGGGTCACTGTTTTCAAGAAAATGGCCAAAAACTAATTTTTTGTACATTTGAGCGAAGATGGCGCCAAAATCCGAGGTCACTAGAGGGTGCAAAAGTAGTGTCCTTTTGATGGTCCCAGTAAAGAGTAAAATTCACGCCAGCTTGTCACCAATTATTTCCACCATAAACACCTTGCTGACTGGCCTATCTGTAGATAATTATTTGCTAAATTCAGAAAATAGATTTTAGAAATATTTGATCTAAAACCATATAAATGATTAAAATTTTGCGCCCCTGAGAATTTTACGCCCGTGGCGTGTGCCACCTTTGCCACGCCCTAGTTACGGCACTGGATATTAGGTCATTAAAAACGATTATTTTGAAAACAAATCTTCAATAGTCCCTATTATATATTTCTAAGGTTTAGTTTTAATATAAATGACCCATGTTCTAAATTCTTGCTTTGCTATGGTGGACTCCATTATAATATGCAAAGTCTTAGCGCTTTAGAATGTAGACATTTATCGTAGCGGCTACTTACTATTTAGATCTACTTTTAAATTTAAGCGTTTTTCCAATTCTGGAACTTCTATATCCGTATCCATTGTGTTAAATTTTTATTCTTTTCGTGTAAAGAATATATAAGAAGCTTTAAACATAAAAGTAACAGTTTTTGTAACGTGAGACATATTTTAAGTTTTTAAATTTTTAAGAAAGTCATGTTCTTTTATTGCCTTCATTGTACTCGTACCTACAGCTACAATGTATGCAACGTTTACAGAATCAAAAATTGAAACAGGATAGTATACTACCGACTTAGAATTTTACACATGTATTCATCGTTATATACGAGCCCTGTTCCATTTCAAATGACTCCTTTTTTAAAAATTCGTTTATCATGACTTATATAATAAAACTAGTATAGATATTTCAATATTATAACGTAATTTTAAATTGAATATGATTCTTGAAATTGATTAAATAACACTTGTGTAGATTCAGATTGGCAACTTTATTTGTATTTGTGTTCCACAATTTTAGCTCTATTATTTTAATATTTAGCCTTATGATTATAGTTCTTTGCTTAAATGACCGAACTTTTAACAGAAATGTTACAATAGTTATGGAATGTTAAATAATTTTACGTAGGGTCAGGTTAAAAATTCAATAAAAATAAAATATTAATGCTCATATTCATACACACTTGTATAATTTTTATCCAGTATTCATTTATTTTTCAAATCCAAATCATATTCGTATATACATGCATGTAGTTATTAAAAATACATAATATACAGAATACATAATATATACCGGGTGTAGAAATGAAAAGTAGCGCGTAGCGATTTCGATGTTATATTTTTAATACTACTATATCTCTTTACCTATACATTTTAGCGCAAAATGGTAGGAATATAAGTTGTGTAGAAATTAAAAACGCATCCTATAAAGGCAACTTCCATAATTATTCATATTTCACGAGCCTTGAAAAATAAAACAAGTAGCCTAAACCTAAATAAAATATTCACTTTGACATTTTGTTGCATAAATTCCGAACATGTATTGTGGTAATGGCAAATTTGACAAATCAAGAAAAATTTCAATACGCTGAATAGTAATTTTGCGGGAAATTCTTATGTACTAGTAAGAGATTTATTAATTATACACAAATTTAGAACCCCTGGTAGTGTTTTATCACTGTGTAAAAAGTGTAACAGGGGAAGTCAAAAACTGGTGAACAACAATGATTATAATAATGAAAATAAGCTTAATATATTGTTAAAAGTAAACGAAAAACCAAATTTTTGTGTCGTTAAATTTCTAAGTAATGTTCGTCAATTATTATGATAGATTAGGACACTGCTTAGCATTAAATGGAGATTTGTTTAATATTTATTATGAAATACCTAATAAATAAGTTTTTTGTTTAAGTAGTCCTAGTAATGTATTTTTCTCATAATATACTTTTTTCCAAGAACATAATGTTCATTATTCATTCATAAATTTTATTAATTGATAAATCGTTAAACATTATAAAGCTGCGTACACACTTGGGCACGAATACGAATGAGGCAGATCGAGGCTGAACAGAATGCCTCGTGTGGGATAAACGTTTCTCACATAGGAGCGCATGGGCATGCCGCGGCAGTGCTACCCGTGGCTTGTGTCAGTGTTATACTACTTTTAAAGTTAATAAAAATCAAAAAACGTAAAAAACAGAGGCGAAGATGGTCTTCACAACTTTATTTTCAAGAGATGCTGCTATTTCTGCCCACGCATCTTCTTTTCTTAATTTATTATAAAAATTGGAATCCCGAGGGTTCCATAATATTTCCTTCTTTCCATATTTATTTATAATCGATACATAACTCTTAAGTCCACTCCATTTTTACAATGTATTCAAAATCATGTGTTCAAATGTTTTGAACACGTCCACATTGAGCACGAATCCCTTTGATAGACCGACAGCAGTTGGCTCGTTCCGAACTGTTCGGCGTACAGTTCGTCGTGCCTCGGGACAACGTCCACACTGCATACCTCGTGCTGCCTCATTCGTATCCGTGCTCAAGTGTGTACGCAGCTTAACAGAAATTATACAACAAATAAAAATGTTGAAGTGAATATTTTATTTAGGTTACTTGTTTTATTTTTCAAGGCACACTAACCATTTTTCAAAAATTAATATATTGTGAAATATGAATAAGTCAATTGCCTTTATAGTATGGCTTTTTAATTTCTGAACAACCTATATTCTTACCCTTTTTGCGCTAAAATGAATAGGTAAAGTGAATATTGCTGTATTAAGAAAAGAAACATTAAAATCGCTATGCGTTACTTTTCATTTCTACACCCGGTATAACAACTTATGTAGATTATCAATTAGTAACTAAAAGGTAGGTACCTAAATTTAAAAAAGTTTATTAAAGAATTAAAAGCTTATTTTAAATACAAAATATTGCATATTTATTAGGTACACAGTATTCACAGTAAATAAATCAAAAACTACTTGATTTCAAAATAATTAAACATCTTATTAATAAGTTATGACAAATGTATAAACCAATAAAAATTTCCATATTTCTCACATTTTAAAATAAAGGGAAAAGTATCCCACATCAAAACGAAATTTATTTTTGAACCTTTTTTTTAAGTCACACTAAAATTTTTTTTTGACAATATGTAAGAAATACCAAGAATATTCATAGAAGAAAGTCCTTGCAATCACATAAATATTTATTTTCCATTTACTTCAAAACCAGAATAAAATAGCAACAGTGTTTCACATTTACCTCAATATTTTTGTGTTACACACCACGGTTGATCCTATTTGGAAGAAAAATATTTCTTTTATTTTAGTGTCAGGATTTAATAACTTTAATATGTAGTTTGTATAGAATAGTACATATTTCTTAAGGTTTCTATTATTCTAGACTTGCAAAATTAAAGCTACCGTAGCGTATTATCTTTATAACATGTAGATAAAAGATAAATATGTATTATATTTCAAATCGAAAATCCAGCGATATTATTCAGTCCTTTCCAAACAAAGCCTAGCTAGGAATTCCCGTATTGTCCTCCTAACTCGGACATTCTCGTTGTTTTATTTTTGTGATTATTTATCCATGACAATTCACCACACTGGTTAGCTCTGTTTGGTCTGGATAACGGACAATGCTTCATAAATAATGGAGGAAGAAAAAATATCATCGTTTGTTTAGAAATGAATCACAAAGCTGTCTCGATACGTCTTTATAAAATAGTATTTTTGGGTAACAGTGTGAAAATGCGTAGAGCTCGACAAATATTGGAAGATTAACGCCTTTGAAAAAAGAACATTTTAAATAAATTTCATGCATACACTTCCTTGCAAAACAATATACATATATATATATATATATATATATATATATATATATATATATATATATATATATATATATATATATATATATATATCCAGTAAAATTATTTCATGAACATACTATGTAAGACTTTGTTAACACCGACATCTGTCAATTAATAATATTTGAAAATCTTAACTATTTCATGATATAGCATAGGTTGCAAGGTTTGAGAGACTTTTTCATCATAATTTTTTATCTATAAATCAATTGAATATAAAGACAAATTTGATACTAATACATATATAGAATAAAATAATATTTAATATGTTTTATAACAAAGGATTATTTGTTTAGTGCTTCAATAAAAATGTCATTTTCGGTATAACTAAAATCTAATCAACTTCTCAAATCAAACAAAACATAAGTACACAAGAAGTTGACCATAAGCGTTTACATAGGAAAACAGGATTTCTTTACACAAAACTTTCCAATAAATTTTAAACAAAAATATTGTAATCAAATTCTACATTTAAATCACTCAACAGATTTAATTTTATATGTTTCGGAACCTGCTGTAAAAACGAAGTTCAAATTTAATAAATAATATTGCTCATTTCTAGTGATAGCCATTGCCATGGAATTGAAACAAAATTACAAAGAAGTACATATTGTTTGATCTGTCAGAAATTCAATATTCAAATCAAAATTTTTGTAGATAATTAAATTCCCCGCACAGATTCTTTAAACATTAAATTCTCACAATCTAAATTATATGTATTTGTTTGTACGTTTGTTTCAATTCCATGGCTAGAGCTAGAACAATATATTTATAAATTTATTAGAATTACTTGACTGTTAGTATGATTGTAGGGATGATGAGAAATAATTGGAGATGTAGTCGTGGTAAACATTGTTTATTAAATAGTAATTTAATTAACTTTCCTACATGTCGATTCCAAACGAATCATCGTCAGGCATAACTTGGAAAATATGATCATTACATTACAAAATCAAAAATCTGATGTAGCCACCACATTATCTTCCGTCAGTTCTATGTATTTTGTCATATAGAAAGTTCCTTGCAAAAGATTGTATTTCTTGTACAATACCTTAAGGCAGTTATATGTATTTTATACAAATTCCATACAGAAAGTTTCTAGCAAAAGATCCTATATTTCCAGTAAAATTATAACACAAACATGCTGTCAATTGCACTTGGCAATGGCACCTTTCAATCAGAATTTTCTTAATATAGCCGCTGTTTCCAGAGTGATTGCATAGCTTCTATATCAAGGGGAACAATTAGTATGTTGTAATCAGACTAATCGTAATCGGTGATTTCGGTGAGTAGTTGGTTACTGAAAGTGGTGAGTATTTTCGGAACAGCTTGATATTCAAGTTTCGTCAGATAAGCATTCATGATTCCCAACATATTCAAATCATTTATAATTCCATCGTAGTGTGCACAGTTGTATTCACCTTGGTATTTATTCTTGTAAAGAGAAAAAGAAAAGAATATTAGCAATTTTTATTTCAATAATTTAAACATAGTTACCATTATCACGAATTTTTGATAGCTCAACCTCACAAAGCAAACAATAAACTTCCAATCACCTTCAAATAGCGCCAATGCCATCTGTCAAATTGATGCAAATTGCAAATAACCGAAGTCATCGTGCTTTGAGCGCGATGAGTTTGGTGACTAACCAGACTCACCAATTTCAGGTCACCGCGTTCCATAAATCAAATCTTTTCAGGAATTGAATATTTACGGAACGGAAAAACACAATTTGGTGACTTTCGGGTATTTACGGAACATACTAAATATATTAGATCTTCGAGAAACTGAAAATTCCATCGGCAGTGCTCGGTAGACCCAACAGTCTAGGTTATATGGAAGGGCATTTAATTACAAGAAAACGAGAAAAAGTTACAGAGCTTTTTATACGAACGGAGCACTCAATGCACCCGCGCGATCACTTAAGGGATAATATAACTTGTTAGTTCGTTCATGATACAGAAGACTGGTGAAGTGCCGTTTGAAAGTTTCATATTGAAAGTTTCAATTGACAAATTTCAAACCCTAAGTTTCATTAGCTACACTGCGCATGCGCCGCCCAACTCTCTGCAATAGACTTGCGCAAATGACATGCATGCCCCTGCACTTATCTACGTGCAAGTGCAAGTTATGTTTGGTTAATCTACAATTCTGCATACTGGAACTCGTATATTTTTCGAATATAAAATTCAGGATTCAGTACTGTTTAAGTTTGGTGAAAATTAAAGGTAGAATTTGGCGATATTTCAATGAAATAAATTCAAGACAGGATACTTTCTATTTTAAATAGTGTAATCCTTATTTTTTTTAAAAAATTGTATTACATTTTGAATAATAATTTTTTTTGAAGCTCTTGTTTTTCTAATTTATTTTCAAATTAAGGTGAATTTATGCAGTCTACTTTTTATTTTACTTTTTCTTTTTCTTTTCGCTTTTACTTTTACTTTAAGTTTGGTACTTTATGCAGCTACATTAAAGCATTCAATACACATGCGTAGATGTGTGGCATATAGTCGCAAATGTAAATATTTAAACAATAAATATATCCTGTTAAAATAGACAAGAACAAGAATGTAATAATTTGTGCATACAAAAATATTATTACATAGTAAGTAAATATACTAACCAGTTTCATTTAAAACAGACGCTATACTTTTCATAACATTCATTTTGGCCACTTTATCCTTGAATAAAATATCTGTTTTATCAAATAAGTGGGGATATTTATGAATTAAATCTTATAATATACAATCTTGTTCTTTACTGATTTTTCGTTTGCATAACCTGAAACCTACACACATAAACAAATACACAACACGCTGACGTTTGTGAAGTGGAGCTCATGCGCAGTTGTGATATTCTTTTACTTTATCGGTCTTAAGTTGAAAGTTGGTCAACTTAAGGTCTTAAAGTAAAATTATAAGTGTGCACATAAAGCAATACATATATTAACACACATTTAACTCTTATAAAGTAAAAGAAAAAGTAAAATAAAAAGTAGGCTGCATAAATCCACCTTTTGTTAATTTGAGATCCAAATATTACAAATTCAAATGTTAAGTTTCTTGAAATTTAAATGGAACTTTCATTAAATGTTTCACTGAAACTTTTATTTGAAACTTTCATTGAAATTCATAGTGAAACATTTTGTGAAACTTTCAATAAAATTTTCAGTGAAACTTTCAAAAATGTAAGTTTCCGAAATTTGCACATCACTACAGATGATCTATCAGACATACTTAAAAAAATAAACTGTATAGGGAATTTATGCATATAAAATATCTACGTATTATGGAATTGATGGGAGTTTAAGTTATCCGATATTTTAGCACTTATTCTCTTATTTGAAGTTAATTACTTTAATGAATATGAATAATATACGAATTCTTTCATGATTTTTAAACAACATGAAAGAACCAAATTTCTTTGTAAACCGTTTGTTTACGTTGAACAGGTATAAGTAATGTTCAAATCTAAAAAAGAAAAAGTAAAATAAAAAGTAGGCTGCATAGGTCTCGTGGCCGCGTGGCTGAGTGTCAGATCGCGAATCTGGGGAACCGGGTTCGATCCCGACCGACGCCACATATTTCCAATTTTAAATGGCACAAAATTGACCTCTGTGGTGCACTCTCCACGCCAACAATGAGTGCCCGTGATGTGACGCCTCGTAAACGCCCACACGGTACAAATATGTCATCATCATTACTGATATCTGCGAACAAAGCAGACTGGCACACCCAGCAATGGGTAATATGCCGTGATGATATATTTATTTATTTATGTATTTATTTCAAATCTAAATAAACGTGTAGGACTTGGATGAGGAGTTTTATTTTAAGACACAAACTTAAAACAGAATAGAAATCATCGTAAAAATAATAAAATCTTAATCTAGAAACCTAACAGAATAAAAATTCACCATCGAATTTTTAACCAAAGACTATATGGCCTGTACTACGAACGCACTGTTATAATAAAATCGCTTTTATGGGATACACTCATATGAATATAAGAAGGTTGCTCCATAAAAGCGCTTTTATTATAAAAGTGCGCTTCTAATACAAGCCAATACCTCTGTTATACCGTAGGTAACGGGCAATAATAAGACAATTTCTGCTTTAATAACGTACGAGTAATTGATGGTCGTTTTTCTAGAACTGTTTTACGAGAAGCTGAAAGCTTCATAAATTAGTTATTCATCTTGTTGGTCTATAATTGCTATAAGTAAATAGCTTGGTGCTTAGTATTTGGCAAGTTCACTTCATTTTCAGTAATGAACAGAATGATTAATTATTAGACGTCGTTCTAGGCTTGATGAAGTGATTATGATGTTACATGATCTTTACAGGGTAACTTTACCATAATCAACAAAGGTAGTAAGCTAAAACATGCTGTTTCATACAGGTAAACTAAATTGGGGTCATTAATTTTGACATCCAAAAACTTTTAGATAAAAACTATTATTATTTTTTAGTTACGTTTAGTGGTGGTTTCATAATGTATTATGTTTGTGTTGGTAAATATAGAACAGACGAGTAAATTAAATTAAAAATTTTAATAAAAAAATCTGATGTGGCAAGCATATTACCTTCCGTCAGTTCTATGTATTTTGTACAAATTTCATGCAGCAAGTTTCTTGCAAAAGATTCTATTTCTTCTATATTACCTTCAAGCAAATGTATGTATTTTATACAAATTCCGTACAGAAAATTTCTAACAAAAGATCCTATATTTCCAGAAAAATTGTAAGACAAACATACTATGTCAATTGCACTTGACACTATAACATCTTTTAATCAGAATTTTCTTAATATAGTAACTTTTTCCATAGCTAGTGTTATTGCATAGCTGGCTGTTATGAAATTTAATATCTTTATAATTTTTTAATTCTATATCCATTTAATATTAAGTATAAAATGCAGTCAAATCGCATAGAGAATAAAATATTCTTTAATATGTAGGTATAATAACATTAAATGTGAAAAGATGTTATATAACATAGTTTTTTCAAGAAAAACTTTTTAAATCTTCAGATGAGGGCAGTTCGTGTTGACCACATCTAACCAAAATCTAATCAGCCCTTCATATGGATGTAACGAAGAAGAATGCGAAGGAATTATAATTTTTGAAAGTGTAGTATTAATTTTTTTATACACACAAACGCGCACACACACACACACAAACAAACAAACAAACACAAACACAAACACAAACACAAACACAAACACAAACACAAACACAAACACAAACACAAACACAAACACAAACACAAACACAAACACAAACACAAACACAAACACAAACACAAACACAAACACAAACACAAACACAAACACAAACACAAACACAAACACAAACACAAACACAAACACAAACACAAACACAAACACAAACACAAACACAAACACAAACACAAACACAAACACAAACACAAACACAAACACAAACACAAACACAAACACAAACACAAACACAAACACAAACACAAACACAAACACAAACACAAACACAAACACAAACACAAACACAAACACAAACACAAACACAAACACAAACACAAACACAAACACAAACACAAACACAAACACAAACACAAACACAAACGCACGCACGTACGCACACACACACACACACACACACACACACACACACACACACACACACACTCATGTATGCAGACATTATCGTAAAAATAGTAAAATCGTATTCTAAGGACCCTAAAACGTGCTTATTGATTAAGAACTCATCATCGAATTTTTTGACCAAAGGTGACGGAAGGTAAAAATAAAATAAGAAGCACAAAATACTAGAGTGCTTTATCAGTCATTTGTCATTTCTCATCCAGGAGATTGTCATTACATATTTACCATCCTCTAAAATGTTAGGAATCGACATATTACTATAATGAGATTTTCTTCTCTTGTTAATAAATTAATGTATAACGAGAAAAGATTAAAAATTCACGGAATGAAAAGTGTAAATTTATGTTAATAATTTTCCTTTTCAATATATTCACCCTTAATTATAATACACTTTTCTGTTCTTTCAAAAAGGTAATGTTTTGTTTTTTGATTAAAAATAGTCCAACATTATGCATCTATCACTTCTTTATCGTCTATAAATTTCTTTGTTCTTTCCACAAGTCCAAAAACTGTCCAGGACATTTAACACGAATTTTATATTTGGAAAAAACGTAAGTATTCTCGGCACTCCTTCACTCATTTTTGACATGTTGATGGAGGATTTTCAAAATGGTTCTACCAATCATTTCTGCATTTTAACACGAAACGTGTATTTAATGAAAGAATAATTAAGTAGAAAAATAACAAATTTTATTTCTAGGTAACTGAATTACAAATCGCACAATTCGGCATCATTTATCCACATTCGCATATGTTGTTTCGAGCAACAGATTCAACAGAAAAAATCTGATGTGGCCAGCACATTACCTTCCGTCAGTTCTATGTATTTTGTACAAATTTCATACGGAAAGTTCCTTGCTAAATTAAATATACTCTTTTTTGTACATTACCTTCCCGCAGTTGCATGTACTTTATGCAAATTTCATACAGAA
>OY720451.1:51828809-51831309 GCA_963082715.1 Harpalus rubripes
AGCTTTGCTATAACTTTGTAAACAGCTACTATATTAAGAAAATTCTGATTGAAAGATGTCAGTGTAAAGTGCAATTGACATATTCGTGGTATATTTATGTTATAATTTTATTCGAAATATAGGATCTTTTACTCGAAACTTTCTGTATGAAATTTGTATAAAATACACACAACTGTCGAAAGGTAATGTACAAGAAATTTAGAATCTTTTGCAAGGAACATTCTGTGTGGAATTTGTAGAAAATACATATAACTGACGGAAGGTAATGTGCTGGCCACATCAGATTTTTTATGTATACTGTATTAATATCTTTGAATTTGTTACAGGGCTTCAGAATGTAAAACATTTATGTGCTGTGTTATTAGGTAAGTCTAATAAATTATTTAGCTAATCCTACAAGAAAAATTTAAAGTGAGCATTTGTTTCCCTCGAGGTTTTCCTTAACAATGAGAATAGACCTTTTCAATTTAAAGAGATAGAAGATATGCGCAATGGGGATCTGCGTATAGTAAGAACAACTGAGATCTACGGCGTTTGTTTCTAAAAAATTTAGACGTAAAATGTGAGAATATCTTAGATAACTTCAAAAAATCTTATCGAAATAAGTAACAAAAGCCTTTATTGAAGTTAAAATGTCTAACGATGCAAATTTTCACTGAGAATACAGGTATTTTAATGATTGCAATATTTTTGACGTTTCGTTTGAGAGCCCAACTGGCAGTTGGTCGCACCATTTTCTTACTATTTGCAGCGATAGAAAGATATAGGCGTTAAATTGAAAAGATCCATTTCTAATGCAACGATTAAAAAAATGTATATTGCAGATAATTAGATTTTAGTATGAAATTTTTCAAAAAAAAATATATATGTATTAGATTATTTCCAATTCACATATAGATTATTAACAGAAGCACTTGCGCTACTGGATTGACAACTTTTTGATTCCCGTGTGTCCTATTTGCATACGAATGTTTCTACCTGTTCATTATTCTTTTATTTGTATATTTTTTTATATATCTTTTTTTTGTTATTTTGAATAGATTCACTACTTTCTACAATTAAATAAAAAAATCTGATGTGGACACCACACGAATTCTTTGTACGCAAGACCAATATGAAGATGAAGTATAGACCCAATTATAAAATTGCAAGTGTTTGACGCAATTTAACATTAACATCTATTTTTTTTATTTTTTTGTTCTTTTTTGTCCTAATCCATAGTAAGCTTCATTACAAAAACCAAAAAGTATATAATTTTTAAATTTACATATCTCGCTTATACAAAGGGCTAATTTAATAATACTTGATGTGCTAGACGCAGAATTTAATTCTCTAAGACTCTTATTTGAAGCATTTATTTCTAAAATCAAAATGAAACCATTTTATTCAAGAAAAACTGTTAACAACTTCAGGTAATATATCACTTCCGGTTAGCCTGTTTTAACCAAATTCTGCTATGTTATTCCAATTGATATAAAAGTCTTATATACCAAATTTGAAACGTTTTGGATTATATTTTAATATAGTTTTTCATTAAAATCTATTATAGGCTTCAAATAAAGTACCATTTCTGGAAATTATGTAATAACCAAAAAGGGAGGTGCACAACTAGATGTTATAGAAGTCCTAAATACAAAATTTCAACTTTCTACGGCTTACCGTTTTTGTACGTACGAAATTAGTCAGAATGGATTCAGGGATGGTCAAAATGAATATTTCCGATGAAATCTCAAAACCGAAATTTTCCGCGATTACAATACTTCCTTTATTTCGTACAAGGAAGTAAAAATAATTTGTATTAATAATTTTAAATGAAAAAGTTAATATTGTGAAAATTCAACAACATTAAATAGATAAATAAATATAAATATATCGTCACGGCTTTTTACCTATACAGATAGGGTGTTAATTAAAATGCGAGACATAGGCGTTTAACATGGGAAGTCAGTTTTCCTTGCGCAAAAATTTCCCAATTAATCTTAGACAAAAATGTTTCAAATTTCATATAAATGTTGTAGATACTGAATTAAATTCTTTGTCAAAATCACTGAACAGAATTTATTTTCCACGTTTGGTAGCCTGTAAAATCGAATTTGAAATTATATAAATAATGCTCATTTGTAGTGATACATAGCTATGGAATTGAAACAAAATTACAAAGAAATACATATCGTTTGAACTGTCAGAAATTTGATTTTATAAGTTACAAAATTTAAAGATAATTATTTAAATA
This sequence comes from Harpalus rubripes, assembly GCA_963082715.1. Taxonomy (NCBI): domain Eukaryota; kingdom Metazoa; phylum Arthropoda; class Insecta; order Coleoptera; family Carabidae; genus Harpalus; species Harpalus rubripes. The sequence goes on from OY720451.1 coordinate 51,831,043, forward strand.
TACAATATAAAAATAAAATCTGTTTAGTGATTTAGATGCAGCATTTAATTACCTGTAACTATTATTTGAAAACCGAATTTCTGATAACGTTCAGTTATGCATGTCTTCGTAATTTTTTTTTTCAATGCCATGGATATCACTACAAATGAGCAATATTTATAAAATTTCAAATTCGATGTTGCAGTTTACCAAACATGCAAAATAAAATCTGTTTAGTGAATTGTACGTAGAATTTAATTGTCTACAATATCTATTTGAAACATTTTT
>OY720451.1:51836309-51846309 GCA_963082715.1 Harpalus rubripes
TCCACACCATAGTAACTACCGATGGGACATGTCACCTTTTAGAATTGCTGAAAATTTTAATTGAACCATATTAATCCTTCAAATTGTGTTATTTAATATAAATTTGCCAGAAATTGAGTTTGCCGCTTCTTTTTGTTAAAAATAAACAGTAAATAAATGTTTCCAGGAACACTTCCCGACCCTGGTTCTGTAATGTGCCATTACCCAGACTCAAGTTAGAAACGTAATAGTGCACAGTGAGCAGTATGAAGTAAAACTTATTATACAGGCTGTTAAAAAACAAGTGTAACACATATATTTATAGGACAGAGAAGAAGTCAAAATAAGTCGAAAAGTTTTTTACAATATGTGTCCAAAAATAATCTATGGGAGAAAGAGGTAATTTTGCGTTAGAAACTAAGAAAAATTGACAAAGATTGTGATTTTGGGTGTGCAAATAGATTATAAAAATACAATGAAATTTAATATAAAACATTTTCTTTCTAAAGTTATTTGAAAATTTAATATTGGTTAAGGTCACTACATCACTTTACTTATGCCCAGTTGCACTGCTGACACTTACATTGTAAGCCAAGCTTAAACAAAAAAAAAAATGCAAATTGAAATTTTCACAGCAATATTCAATTACTCATTCGACGTTTCGTTTCAATTCGATTTTGTCTATTTAAGGAACACTTAAAATTTAAGTGTTAGCAGTGCAACCGGGCATTAGTACAATTATTTGATTTTTTTAAAACACAAACCCATCTAAGATGATCTCTCAAGGGTAAACAAAAAGTCTTATTGAAGTCGTAACTCTTTTAATTTCGAGATAGCAGAGGTAAATTCCGTAAGAACTCAATTTTCGGTGCCTTATACCTCATTTTACCATTGGCTTTAGTTAACAGCGTAAAAGTTATTTAATAAAAATTGTTTTTAAAAACAAACTTTACACATGAAAATTTTGTATTATCATTGGTATTAATGTGTGCAAAGTTTTCAGCCAGTTGGATATAATTATTTAAAATGAAGTAGGTATTAATTAATTTAATTAACAATTTTTTACGAAAATATTATAATTGAAATTATCTATTTTCGCAAAGTTTCAAGTCGATTGATTATGAAATTAATTAATAAAATTTATTAATTTAATTAATATTAAAATACAGGTAAAAAAATGTGTTTCACTTTTTCGTTTTTACTCCAAAATTCGGTTAAATCTGAAATAAAATTTATTTTAATTTCATAGTAATTACATTTTTAATTACTTTTTAATATTTACAAATCGAAGGATAATGCTGAACACTTTATGTTGATCAGGCCCGGATTACCCATAAGGCCAACCTAGGCCGTGGCCTAGGGCACAGGCACGGAGGGGGCGCACATCGAATAGTTGGATAAATGTGAAAATGAAAAGAGGGAAGTGCCTGCAGTTACTAGACGACATAAACAGTCACATTTGCTTTAATTATACAAAATCAGTATAGTAGAGTGATTGGTAAATTCTGTTGAGCTATGACAGTTGTCGAAGATTTTAAATAATTCTAATATTTATATACCGGGTGTCTACTTATGAATCTTAGCAAATACAATGGTAAAATTTTCATGACAGTAATTTCTGCCCTATGAATTTTAGAATAAAAGTATAAATACGAAAACTGTTCAGAATTAAAAACTGCATCTAATAAGTCCAAAATTATTGTTTATATGCGTTTCATTCGAGAGATAGAGAAGCAAAATAAAAATTGTAGTCTTTAGCTACTTATAAAAAGATGGTAAATGTATCTTTGATGACTGAGAATAGTAGGTATATTGAAAAACTAATTTCACAAGGCAATCTGTTAACCCACGAGTCCAACTTTGGAAAACGAGCTGCTTCGCGGTGAGTTTTACAAAGGACGAGTGCGATCACAGTTCTTATGAAACATGTTTTATATTATTTTTTCTATTGGGGTAATTTTATAATTCTATTAGATTTTTAATAAATGCGACCTGTAAAATCAGTTACATTGATAGCACTTCCCGCTAACAAATTGAACTTCAGGGATGAAAATTCTTTGCTGACTGACAGCAATTTGATGTTGATATGTCATTCATGTATCAGTTTTAAAAGCAATAAGTCATACCACCTCTAGAAAACGAAAAGCTCCAAAAAGAGTACGCTTATAGATCTTAAAATGTTTTCAGTGCGTTTATAGGCTCATAAAGGGACCGATATAGAACAAGAATTTCATGAAATCAAGTATTATTAAAACTCGGTATATATTGAGTGGGAGAAGGGGGGGGGGTGCAGTCATGAATTTTGGCCTAGGGCGTAAAGAAATGGTAATCCGGGCCTGATTTTAATACTTGTAGTTAAAACATTTTATATACGATTACAAATATTTATTTTTACTGCATTTTTACCTTAGTTATGAAATTTAGAAAAATCAGAGTCGACATAGGTATATAATGCCTATGCTACCTTAAAGACCAGTCGAGAAATTTAAATGTACCCGTTAAATAAAAGTAATTCCCTATGCCAACGCATAGCTTGTTGTGATCGGAATATATGCCGGAGAGGGGATTTGCGGGGCGTTTTTTTTTTTTTCGTTATATGTCACTACTTGTCATTTTACATGCATTTTACTGTAACCTAACCCTTTATTTCATAATTCAATATATTGTGTGGTGCCAAATTGCAACGAAAAATACATTAAAAATACGAAAATTTCGTTTCATGTGTAAGTAAGTGGGATTTTTTTACATATAATATAATTAACAAAGTGTAACTTTTAGGTTTCCTACTAATAATGACGTGAAAGGAAAGCAACTGAAATTTATTGGAAATAAAGATGATTTACATATTTCAAAAGCAACAATACGTCATACTTTGTGAAAATATAAAAATAATACGCAGCCCGCAATACACCACGGCTTCCGTACTCGCAAATCTCCCCTACGGCATATCTTCCGATCACAACAAACAGCGTCATGCGGCCTGTAGATAATGTCTTTGCTAAAATGAATGGTAGTTTATTAGATACATTCTTTTTGGGCCGAAAAAGAAGTCACACAAATTTCATTATAAAACGAGAAAGGATATATAATATAGATGTTTAACGCTTTTTAAAAATAATACCTTCTATGTGGTGGTCTTCATTAACGATACACTCTTTGAGACGATTTCTGAATGCTCACAAAACTTGTGATGTATTTCCGCGCCGTATAAGCTGTTACTCTATGCTGCTGAAAGCAGAAATCCGACTGACAAGTACAGGAAATTGTGTAATAAATGACTTCTGGCAATGACTAATTATTGGTTTTATTAAATAAACTGTATTACATACACTTTCTTGTGTTACATACAATGACATTTTTTGTATCTATTTCTGTTTTTGATGAATTGCTTCTGAAGGTGTAAAGTTTAGTTCATAGAATTTTTTTTGGGTTGCCTTCAACGTGGTTTTTAATTTTTTATTGTTGTGGATACAATTTTTAACGACGTTTCGGCTTTGGTTAAAGCCATTATCAAGTCAGAAGATGTTAATTACATTTAGTCAAAATTTTGAATGTGTTACAATATATAAAAAAAAAATATTTAATATCTTTTAAACCATGTTTATAAGGGCCAATTTTACAATCATTAGATAAACCTCGTATAACGCTATACCAGGTATAAACTTGGAAATTGTATTTTACAAACCTCGGATAAACCTCAGATAGAATAAACACCAGTATTTCTTATCCCATGGAAATTGGTCGTATTCGCAATCATATATAAATTTTTCCCTCTGGTGGCGAAAATCTGTACTACGAAAAGCCATCGTACAAGCACCATATTGAATAAGTGATAGCTGAGTAAGTAGTATAGTAATTAATAATTAAATATTTTAACTTATCGCCTTCATATAAATAAGTTTTTAAACCTGGTTTGTATACACAGTCAAAGAAGCACAGTGAACATTGTGAACTGTCATATGTCAAACCCATCGTATGGCGGCCATATTGTTTTGAAAATCAGCGCCTCTATCGCTAATTTCGATTGCGAATAAACCTTTGATAACTTTATCCCTGGTTCTTATGGAAACCACGTAAACACAAACAATGTGTTTTGTTATTTATACGTTTAACAGGATGTCAATCAAGTATTCATTATTACTGTCAGAATCAAAAATAACATTTTTATCATCTAACATCGGGAAAAATGCAAATTAGAAGGCAGGAATAATAACAATATTGAAGAAAAATAGTCAAACAAGAAGATAATTTTATGGTGCCAATACCAACCTAAATTGATTTAACATAATTTCTGGTATAGGGCGCGAGCAGACACGTGACTCGAGCAACCTTGAAGTGCTTGGAATCAGCTGATATGTGTGCGCATGTCACTTTGACAAGAACAATGTCACTTTGACAAGACTAATGTTTTGACTTATTTTAATTTTGAACTATTAAAAAGTTATTACTTTTAATTTCATGTGTTTTACTATCTGAAAATTGTAAAATGAACCCTTTTTAGCAGTTCAAAATGAAAATAATTCAAAACATTGATTTTGTCAAAGCGACATTATATTTGTCAAAGTGACACGCGCACACAAATCAGCTGATTAAAAGCACTTCAAGGTCTCTCGAGTCACGTGTCTGCTCGCGCCCTATAGGCGGTGTGCACAAAAGTAGTCAGCGCCGACAGCGGACAAAAATGACACAATGGTTACTCAATGAAACATAGCAAGGTTATGATTTATGTCAGAATAATTTTGCAATTTTTATTTTATAAAATCTTTGCAATGAATGCGAATGATACGACGTTAAATATTATGTGATGCAGTGGGGGATGTAATAATTCTTACAAAATTACCGATTGAAGTATCAAATTTTATCAATTTCCTAGAAGATTATATGAGGAACAGTATAAGAAAATAACTTGTCATCAGATATCTTCTACTAATATGAAAAATTCTTTTAGGTATACATATTTTCTCATTGTAAAAGATACTTATCGTATGAATAAAATTCCAACAATGGTCGTCTGATTGCAATAATGAATTATATAAAAATGTGTTTCTTAAGGTAATATTTGAACAAGATATAATACAAGAAGCAGAAAATTGTCTTAAAATTGTATAATACTTGCAGTTGTATGAAAGAGAAGTCTATTTTTGACATAATTCGTCTGTTTATTATAGATTTTGAACATCTAATGTTAAAGATAGAAATTCACATGGTTCGTATTTTTCGTGTATTTTCTTTTCCGAGCTTGTGCAATAGATTTCACTTAAAGCCTGGTATATATATACCGTGTGTCTGTCTTAGGGCCAGTTGTACAATCAAGGGTTAAGGCAAGGGTTAGTAATTAACAGCTGGTTAGTCAAAAAATGTGTTGTACGATAACAGGTTAAGCGTAACCATGGCTCTTAACCAGAATATTTTTAACTTTTGATGAAATAAGGGGTTACTGATTTAACAAAGTGTTAACGCTTGACATTTGACGTTTGTATAACTATTTGTAATGGCTTTTCGGCGACGTTTGGGAGTTGAATCTGATTCTGAAGATGAATTATTAGAAAATATGTTTTTAAGAAGTAGGAAAGCCAAGAGAATTACACAAGGGCCTGACCATTTTAACGAACTTGACGACACTGATTTTTTTTTACACGAAACCAACAGTGCAGCTGTTATTAGGTCAAATTTATCACAATTTATCTCATAAAACAGATAGGTACGCAATTAAAATTCTTTTATAATTTACCATTAAATTATACATTTACATATAATATATAGAAATTATTGTATTACGCCCATGAACCAACTGCTATTGACATTGAGATTTTTGGCATGTGGCGACATGTTAATATGCGCTGGGGACTTCGCTGGTATAGAAAGACTAATATTTTTTAATAATTTATTACACTAATTAAAAAATTATTTTAAAATATTCAGCAGGAAGCGAAACACCGGCTTTTGATTAAATAAAATTTTATACATTCACTGCATTTCTGCTTACTTCTTTTATCCAATAACCAAGAATACTTCATGCACTTTATATAATAATTTATTTATCTTATCTTGTGTTGTAATCGCATCAGTTTTTTTATTCTCTATTATATCTTTATACTGGGCGACAAAATCCACTAATTTTAAACAAACATCTTGCATAAAATTAGGTGTTCTATTACGGTAGTTTTTCACATTTTGTAATTTTAATTTTTATGAAAACTGACGTATATGTCAAAATAGCAATAAAATAAAATTTATGTTTTGTTTTATGTAGTATAATTTGGAAAAACTGATCCAGTGTTAATTGACAGACTGCTAGGTAACCTTTAGAAAAATAGAAATGGTACAACTAATTGTGTTTTTTAACCAGTGGTTATGTTAACTGTATGTTACGTAACCGTAGATACTAACTGTGTATTGTACAACTAGCCCTTAAAGGTGTACATAGGAGATTAACATGGGAAATAGGTTTTTTGCAATTTCCTGCTCGCCTAATTATTTTAAGCAAAAACGCGTCAAATTAAAGTTTTAGGGCATAAAATTCTGCATCTAAATCAATAAACAGAATTACCTTTACATGCTTTGTTACGAGAGAAATTAATTATGAAAATGTCGAAAATTATGTTGAAAATATCGACAGCCATGGAATTGAACAAAAAATAAAGGAATGCTTGACGTTTTATCTAATTGCTAGAAACGTCAAATAAGTTAACTTAGGTGGCTGTCGATATTTTCAACGTAATTTTCGACATTTTTCATTATTAATTTCTGTCGTTACAAAATATGTGAAGGTAATTCTGTTTCTTGAGTTAGATGCAGAATTTTATGCCCTAAAACTTTTATTTGACGCGATTTTGCTTAAAATAATTGCAAAAACTGATTTCCCATATCAATCTCCTATGTACACCTTTAAGATAGACACATATATATATATATATATATATATATATATATATATATATATATATATATATATATATATATATATATATATACACATATACATATACATATACATATACATATACATATACATATACATATACATATACATATACATATACATATACATATACATATACATATACATATACATATACATATACATATACATATACATATACATATACATATACATATACATATACATATACATATACATATACATATACATATACATATACATATACATATACATATACATATACATATACATATACATATACATATACATATACATATACATATACATATACATATACATATACATATACATATACATATACATATACATATACATATACATATACATATACATATACATATACATATACATATACATATACATATACATATACATATACATATACATATACATATACATATACATATACATATACATATACATATACATATACATATACATATACATATACATATACATATACATATACATATACATATACATATACATATACATATACATATACATATACATATACATATACATATACATATACATATACATATACATATACATATACATATACATATACATATACATATACATATACATATACATATACATATACATATACATATACATATACATATACATATACATATACATATACATATACATATACATATACATATACATATACATATACATATACATATACATATACATATACATATACATATACATATACATATACATATACATATACATATACATATACATATACATATACATATACATATACATATACATATACATATACATATACATATACATATACATATACATATACATATACATATACATATACATATACATATACATATACATATACATATACATATACATATACATATACATATACATATACATATACATATACATATACATATACATATACATATACATATACATATACATATACATATACATATATAGGTAATATAAAAGAAAGATGCCAACATCATACACTGATATCGTGGTATATATGTAGAAATTTTCTTGTTTCCAAACATTCAAGTTTTCCAACTTTTTAATCTCAATTTCCATGTATTGTGCATCTTGTAACATTTAACTGATATTATAAATTATAATATGATAAAATGGTTTACAGATATCATACATATTTTAAAAAATATTATATTTTCTGCCATAGTACCTTCGCTAGTATTTTAACTTTTTTGATTGTCACATCACATATATAGCATTTTAAATATTTTCTTTACTCATTTCAATATACTATGATGTATAGTATTCATACACAATAACAACAACTCAAAATAAAATTGTAAATTGTATCACTTTCTCGAAATGTCAAAGTTGATTCGGTAACCAAAAATGCCAATGTAGCCGTTAGAGGCGCTGACGCTCAAAATATGCACATCGCCTATAACTATGTGACAGATAAAAATGCATTGTAAAAGACAGTCTTGTTTATCGAAGGTATATTTGCTAGGATAAGGACCCAAGCAACACAACATCGACGTGTCGATGGATGACGTTAGGCGACGTGTTTTTAACGTAAAATTTTCGACGTTTCTGGTCGATGCGACGTCGTTACTTGACGTCATTATTTTGACCTTGAAGAAACGTTCGACACACGTTTAATATTGACTTGTCAATGTTCACGTTATATAAACGTTCAACGACCGTCTCAGTTATTTGTAAATTATATGTATAGCTGTTTTAATCAAAAAAATATAAAGAAAATAAATAAATATATCATCACGGAAAATTACCCAATGCTAGGTGTGGCAAAAAAATATTATTTTAGTATATTTGATAATTACCTTCATGTTTCTTGAACCTGTAAGCAATGATAAAAGTTTTAAAAAAATCGTAAAATGTACTAAATCTTCCTTGAATATTGTGTCACGTATGTAATCTTCGTCTATGTAAAGTCTATAAACGACGTCAAATTATCGTCGTTAAACCACGTCGATTCGACCCACGCATAATCATTTTGTGAGGTCAACAAATTGCGTCATATATCCGTCGATATCGCGTCATTTGGTTACTTGGGTAGTTTATCCATCAATTGTAAAAGTGGGCCTAAATGAATTTTCCACCTGTGCAGGTTGAAGAGTCAAGGATAACTGTTTTTTTCTTCAAGCGTATTATAATAATCATATTATGCAACTGTACACACACTATAGAAGACATTCATTGTCTTACTAGTACAAAAATGTTTTTATTGTTGTACTAGTAAAAAAATGTTAGTGTCTTTGTTCACCGCTAGCGGCGGCATTCGTCACAGCAATATCAGCAACACAGATTATATTGAAAATTGTAATTTGACAGTTGTATCGTTTTTGTCTTGTAGTGTTCACAGCCAGCTTTGGCTGAAACTGCAAACACTACTATTTAAAAATTCTTTAAAAAATGTCAAAAAAATCTTTGAAACACTTGAAGAAAAAATAGTATATGTCATTCGGAGTAAAACGCCCTCTTTGTGTTTTACCCAGCTTGCATATCCTCGGCTAGCGCCTCGGCCGCAATAGCTGGGTTCAACACAAAAAGACCGCTTTCAACTCCTAATAACATAATATACTATTGTATAATAAACATTTGAAACCGAGGATTCATTTTTGATTTGATCTGTATAAAGTAAAATTGAAATGGCTGGTATAGTATTATATTGGCCAGAATTGTTTTTACCTTCCGTCACCTTTAGGTAAGGAAGGTATTGTCTTTGGTCAAAAAATTCGGTGGTGAGTTTTTGATGAATAAGCACGTTTTAGGGTCCCTAGAATACGATTTTACTATTTTTACGATGATGTCTGTATGTATGTATGTATGTATGTATGTATGTATGTATGTATGTATGTATGTATGTATGTATGTATGTATGTATGTATGTATGTATGTATGTATGTATGTATGTATGTATGTATGTATGTATGTATGTATGTATGTATGTATGTATGTATGTATGTATGTATGTATGTATGTATGTATGTATGTATGTATGTATGTATGTATGTATGTATGTATGTATGTATGTATGTATGTATGTATGTA
>OY720451.1:51851309-51876309 GCA_963082715.1 Harpalus rubripes
CAAGAAATATAATCTTTAGCAAGGAACTTTCTGTATGAAATTTGTACAAAATACATAGAACTGACGGAAGGTAATGTGCTGGCCACATCAGATTTTTTTTTTTAATAAATACTTATATTTCTCTTTTACTAGCAGGTAATACTACTTCATAAATTTCATTCTTGCTTAATACTAAAATTTTTCAGTAATACATGGAACTAGTACAGTACCTAATATAATATACCATATCACCTTCTGGTTTTAATTATTATCTTATTTCTGTTTTATTTTAAAATAAAACCCATATTATTACTTAATTTTTCAAATTAGAAAATACATATCTTCTCCCTCTTTTAAGTGATGAATAAATTAATTCCTGAGCTTCTCATAATTCATCTCCCTCTGCATCACTTTATTTACCATATAAATCAAAATTTTAATCTTTTAATAAACAATTTAGCCCGAGCACACATACAAGTGTAACGTTAACTGAGACAGTGCTTGTAGAGAGAAATATCTCCAGAAATATATGAGTAAAAGTTTCTTGGGAAGGTCCGACGCATATACGTTTCAGTCAGAATAAAATATTTATTTGCGACCCAAGGCTTAGGTACTCATTCATGAAGCATGAAGCGAAAGGCGAAAGAATAACGATAAGGCCCTTCACAAAATCCTACAATCAATAAGAATAGAATATTGTATGTGATGTGCGCATTTCTCACCTATACAATATAAATTGTGGCAGTTACATGTTTATACAAATCGCAGTACCTACATATACAATATATACTATAAGAGGCTTATTCTGATTAGCAAACAACCGATTCCGAATTTTCCAATATTTTATTTAACGCAGATGTTATTATACTTATTATGGTCACGTGACCGCGTGCCTGAGTGTCAGGTCGCGAATCTTGGGAACCGGGTTCGATTCCGACCGACGCCAAATATTTCCAATTTTACTGGCACAAAATTGACCCCTGTGCACTCTCCACGTCAACAATGAGTGCCCGTGAGGTGACGCCTGGTAAGCGCCTGCACGGTGCAAATATTTCATCTCTGCCGATATCTGTGTACAAGCAGATTGGCACACCCAGCAATGGATAATAAGCCGTGATGAAATATTTATTTATTATGGTCAAAACTGTAAGTGTCAAATTTGTTAACAGTGAATCGTAACGAAAGCTGGCACTCTTATGTATGATTTCAAATTAATCAACAAAAATAGATGTGATTTTGTCAGTAGTTTACACATTTAGACTTACAGTTTTGATCATAATACGGCCATTAGGCCCGGTATTTTCAACTCTCGTTAAACCGTCTAAAGAGTCTAAACCCTAGAACCACAACGTGGCGTCGCCCGACCGGCGTAAATTTATTTTCCTGTTTGTAGGTACTACCAAGGTCAAAGTTTCTCAATATCTTCTCTACAATCAGTGATGAGTGTTTAGACGAGGTCAGATCGCTGCGTAATTATTTTACCCTAAAAACATTTCAATAAACATGTGTGTGCCTCAGCATTTGCATAAGATGTAAATAAAGAATTCTTTTCTACAACAAATACAGTTTAAATTTTAAATTAATCATTGCTAACATACAGGCTGGTGACTCGAACACCGAACATAGGAATTTAACATGTAAAATTATATTTTCGTAATTTCCTGGTCCCCTAATTATTTTAGGTAAAAAAGCTTCAAATAAAAGTTGTAGAGCATCTGAGAAAATTAATTTTGCGTGCCTTGTAACCTCAGAAATTAAATATGAAAATGACGTAAATCACCCGAAAAATAGCCATAGCCATGGAATTGAAACAAAAATAAAAAAATGTTAACAGTTTATCTGTCAAGTTACGCTTGTTAGTTTATTTTTATTATTACTTGTAATTACTGTTAAAGTGAACAATAGTACATATATTAATTTTAAATTTAAAAGAACAAAAAGATAAAATTGCTACATTTTTTACCGATAATAATGTAATTAAATATTTTGAGGAAAATGATCGCTATATCGTATATTTTGCCATTTCATTTTTAATAATTATTATTATTTTAGTAGCTATTACTTTTTATTAAGAACAGAAAAAAAAAACATATTCTTAAATCAATTTTTATTATAATTTATATTTTAATTATTGTAATCAACACATTGTTGTAATCAGTTATTATTACAAGGAAATCCGAATGATATGGATTGTTGATGTCAACGGAATTGGTATAGGAGGTTATAAATTCGCAAATAGATCTCGCACTTTTCTTCTATTACCATTGTAAAATAACTTATTGATTTTTTTCACTTATTGTATAATTGTCAGCCATACTTTCAGTTCAATAGTAATTACAAGTATAAGCGTACAGTTAAGGACTGCAAAACGACTCGCAACTAAACCAATTTTTAGCACACTAGATCAGTCGCAAACATAAGCGTACAGTACTGCGGCCTTCGATGTCGCACAAAATCTCACATAACCTCAGAAACAAAACAAATATAACCCGCACGTCCTCGCATTACTATCGCTAGAGGCCCATATGACCACCATTGCCTTCGCAGCAGGTCCGCGTGTCCTCGTATCGTTACCGCGAGAGATCCGCATGATCTCCAAGACCCTCGAGGCCTCACACTAACGTGTAGTGTATCGCAACGCAAGGTCCGCATGACCTTGTGGGGATCCGCTTGATCCCCAAAACCCTCGAGGCCTCACACTAATGTATAGTGTATCGCAACGCAAGGTCCGCATGACCTTGTGGAGATCCGCATGATCCCAGAGACCCTCGAGGCCTCACACTAATGTATAGTGTATCGCAACGCAACGTCCGCATGACCTTGAGAGATCCGCATGATCTCATTTCGTAATCGCATTAGGTCGGCATGACCTCGAGAGATCCGCATGATCTCATTTCGTGATCGCATTAGGTCCGCATGACCTCGAGAGATCCGCATGATCTCATTTCGTGATCGCATTAGGTCCGCATGACCTCGAGAGATTCGCATGATCTCATTTCGTAATCGCATTAGGTCCGCATGACCTCGAGTCATATCGTAATCCTTCGTACATTTATTTTACAACATAAAGGTGACACATTTCAATACTGTTCTCACATACGTATAAAAATAGTTATTACTCACCCTAGACGCCGAGTTAGATATACTCGTGTCACAGATATTATTTTGCGTAAGATTATTTTTATTAAATTTATTATGTTTTGTCTCTAATTAGCTATTTAGGTACGTAACCGATGCTGTTGGATAAGAGCTACATTTAATGATACTGGTATTCACGTATTTTATTTCAGTTTATTTCTAGATTTCAGTGTGAGAACATCGATATTATAGTGATTCAGGTGAGAGAGTAATCTAGCATGTGTATGATTGTGGGTGTGCGTGTGAGCAGTACTGGGTACTGTAGTGGCCGCATCGTGTGAACCCGAGGGTCGCCAACGGTAGCAGCAGGGAAGGCTGTAGTGGCCCGCATCTGGTGTCGCCAACGGTAGCAGCAGTTAGGGCTGTAGTGATCTGATCCAGTTGGTTAAGAGGATTGTCTCCGGATCACCACCGAAGCGGCAGTGGTTCCGTAGTGGCCGCTCGTGTGAACCCGAGGGTCGCCAGCGTAGCAGCAGGGAAGGCTGTAGTGACCCACATCTGGTGTCGCCAACGGTAGCAGCAGTTAGGGCTGTAGTGATCTGATCCAGTTGGTTAAGAGGATTGTCTCCGGATCACCACCGAAGCGGCAGTGGTTCCGTAGTGGCCGCTCGTGTGAACCCGAGGGTCGCCAGCGTAGCAGCAGGGAAGGCTGTAGTGACCCACATCTGTGGTCGCCAGCGTAGCAGCAGTTAGGGCTGTAGTGATCTGATCCAGTTGGTTAAGAGGATTGTCTCCGGATCACCACCGAAGCGGCAGAGGTTCCGTAGTAACTAGCGGTACTGCCCGTAGTTGCCAACATGTGTGTACGGTGTGTGAATGCCTGAACCTTTCGTAAATGATTGCCTCCTCACTGAGTATTTCTCATGTGTTAATTCTTTTACAGAAATAATCACGGCGTGAAGGAGGATTCCGCGTGACCGGGTTCGGCCAGGCGACGGTCATCTAGATTTGTTATTATTTTTGTATTAATACTGTTTGGGTGATAAATATGTTTTAATATTCTAATTTTCAGCGCTAACATTTAATCGTCATTTATAACATTTCAGAAGTGGGATCAGAACATTTTTAACTTTCAGCTTTTGGGATCACACCAGCACAGCTTTTGGAACAGTGCGGATATTGATTACGTTTATGTTTAGCTGGATTACGAACCTGGAAAAACATTACAACATGACTTTACTTAACAACAGTCCTCAATTTCAGTATGTACGTTCACTTTACGCGCTATGCATAAATGGGACGAAATAACTACCATCATGTATGTGAGATGTCGCTGGAGAGGGTATGCAGAAATATGGTATAAAGCGCTCCAAGGAATAAATCATTCTTGGGAGTCATAGAAGGCTATGTTGTTGAAGGCATTTCCGTCACAGGAAAATTATTTCCAGTTGCTTCAAGAAATGATTTCTCGCGACAAGAAACCGGATGAATTTATGTTGCAATACTATTATGAGAAGCTGGCGCTACTCAACACTTGCCCTTATCAGAGAATGCAAGAAGCCGCAGTTTCTTTTATTATTTTTGAAGACGATCAAAGATAAATTAGCGACACAAAACCTTTCTACTCCCGTTAAACGCGATTTACATCGTACTTTTCAGAAGAACAAGTGGCCCTACTATACTACGCAGCAGCACGACGATGGAATGGAGAACATTTGTTGTTTTATTTGTGGAAAATTGGGACATACACGCTCACATTATAACAAAAAACGGCAACGAGTATCGAATTGTGCAGAACGAAATGGAGGCGAATTCAGTGGAAGTAAGAACCAACGACCACAACAACGTCAACATCAGCATGTTCAACGTCAACATGAACCACAACCACAACTGCCAGAAAGGAACATCTTAACAACTTCTGCGGAGGTAAGCGGTAATTGTCTAAGCGTACGTCGATATGGGGTCCACTTGCATAACCATGAAGGAAACGAGCACGTATTCCTGCGAACAATGTAGTAGCAGACAAATATATGGAATGTGTTTTACCAGTCTTTAATTGAACTGATGCGGAATTAATAATTCAGAAAGATAAAATTATAACAACAGGATGGAAGTGTCAAGCTGATAATACAGAAGCGCAGAAAATGAAGGAATTTACTTTACGTAGGATTGAACTAGACGTGAACTGTCGGAAGACAACAGCGCTTCGGATGTTGATGCTGATGCTGCAGGAATTTGGGATTGGTTCCTCGAGGACGAGGAACTTTTCAGGATGGCCGAACTGTCACAGATATTATTTTGCGTAAGATTATTTTTATTAAATTTATTATGTTTTGTCTCTAATTGGCTATTTAGGTACGTAACCGATGCTGTTGGATAAGAGCTACATTTAATGATACTGGTATTCACGTATTTTATTTCAGTTTATTTCTAGATTTCAGTGTGAGAACATCGATATTATAGTGATTCAGGTGAGAGAGTAATCTAGCATGTGTATGATTGTGGGTGTGCGTGTGAGCAGTACTGGGTACTGTAGTGGCCGCATCGTGTGAACCCGAGGGTCGCCAACGGTAGCAGCAGGGAAGGCTGTAGTGGCCCGCATCTGGTGTCGCCAACGGTAGCAGCAGTTAGGGCTGTAGTGATCTGATCCAGTTGGTTAAGAGGATTGTCTCCGGATCACCACCGAAGCGGCAGTGGTTCCGTAGTGGCCGCTCGTGTGAACCCGAGGGTCGCCAGCGTAGCAGCAGGGAAGGCTGTAGTGACCCACATCTGGTGTCGCCAACGGTAGCAGCAGTTAGGGCTGTAGTGATCTGATCCAGTTGGTTAAGAGGATTGTCTCCGGATCACCACCGAAGCGGCAGTGGTTCCGTAGTGGCCGCTCGTGTGAACCCGAGGGTCGCCAGCGTAGCAGCAGGGAAGGCTGTAGTGACCCACATCTGTGGTCGCCAGCGTAGCAGCAGTTAGGGCTGTAGTGATCTGATCCAGTTGGTTAAGAGGATTGTCTCCGGATCACCACCGAAGCGGCAGAGGTTCCGTAGTAACTAGCGGTACTGCCCGTAGTTGCCGACATGTGTGTACGGTGTGTGAATGCCTGAACCTTTCGTAAATGATTGCCTCCTCACTGAGTATTTCTCATGTGTTAATTCTTTTACAGAAATAATCACGGCGTGAAGGAGGATTCCGCGTGACCGGGTTCGGCCAGGCGACGGTCATCTAGATTTGTTATTATTTTTGTATTAATACTGTTTGGGTGATAAATATGTTTTAATATTCTAATTTTCAGCGCTAACATTTAATCGTCATTTATAACACTCGAATATTAATGTTCGCACTACTCGCAGCGAATACACTACTGAACTGCACGTGTCAATGGTTTGCCAAAGACTGCCTGCTAACAACTCATCGTCATAGAAGTTTCTATCATAATCGACGCATATTAATCGTAAGGTATTGTATAATAACTAACGCAAATTAGTTGTATTTTATAAATTTATTTAATTCCCCAAAAAAAAAAAATAATTAACAAATCATATAATATCAGATGCATCATGTAATCGCTGACATTCGGCCATCCTGCATTTGTCTTTGAGGACACTTTCGGTTTTATTCGTTTGTTTCGTGAGTCGAGGCTTCCTCCGAATCAGACATGGCACCTAGCGCTATCCATGGTTTCATGTGATCCACCGCTATGACATTTTTGTATTGTGCCCGTTTACTTCTTCCTGACCCTTTCAGGTCTTCGACGATATATCGATCGTTGGGCAAAGTTTTCGTGACCTCGAACGGGCCTGCATATGGCGCGGCAAGCTTTTTACTACCTTCGCCAGTAAATTGTTTTTCGATTAAAACGAGATCACCAATACTATACACTCGCGCTTTTCGCCGTCGCAAATTATATTGCTGTTTTTGTTTGTTCTGTTCGTTTTTGATTTTCTTTGATGCTACTTTGCGTGCTAGCTCGATATTTTCGATACGCGGTTGTTCTTCTTGTATTTCCACAGTGAATAACGATCCACTGGGAGCTCGGGGTTTGTAACCAAAATGTAGTTCGCTGGGAGTCTTGGAGGTGGTTTTGCAAATTGTATTGTTAATTGCGAATTGTACCGATGGGCACTTTTCATCCCAGCGGCACTCATTTTCACAAGACGTCGTTAGTGAAGCAAGTACGGTTTGATTAAAGCGTTCAACTTGCCCATTGGCGCGTGGAGTTGCCACCGAATTCGATATATGTTTAATACCGTGGTCTTCGCAGAACGATTCGAATTGTTTGGACGTGAAACTCGTTCCTCGGTCTGATATAATACGTACGGGTGTCCCATACGTAGTGAAAATGTTTTCGAACATTTCGATGACGTGTTTCGTTTTCGTGTCTCTTACTGGTTTTATAATTGTATATTTAGTAAAGGTGTCGATGGCTACTATCAAGTACACGTTCCGCCTTGTAGTACAAGGAAATGGTCCTACATGATCCACATGGATTGTATGAAAAGATGTAGGTGGTTTGTCAATTGGGTAAAGCATGCCTTCTTTTTTACCTCTCGGTCTCTCATTATACAGACATCGTGGGCAACATTCAATGTATTTGTTGATATATTGACGCATTTGTGGAAACCAGTAAGTTTCATTTACTTTTTCGTACGTCTTGTCCTTTGCAAAATGGCCTAGGTCATCATTGTGACACCATCGTAAAATTAAAGATCGTTGCCCTTTTGGGACATATATTCTTAGACCATTTGGGGTTTTTCTATATACGCGCTCAGTTTTCAAAACGAATTCTCGATAAACACGCTTATCATCCTCATCTTCCGCCGGTTTTGTCAATATTCTATAAATGCGCTGAATATTATTAATTGCCCCGCTAGTATCCAATCACTCGTTTCGATCCGTAATATTTCTTTTCCGTCAAGCCCATCACTATTCGTTGGCGGATTTCGGCTTAGCGCATCAGCGTGCTTCATTTGTGTTCCTGGGCAATACTCAACCTTGAAAGTGAATTCGGATAAAGTCAACTACCATCTTGCAATTCGTGGTACGATATCGCGTTTTGTCTGTGCGATTTTAAGGGCGTTGCAATCTGTAACAATTTTGAACTCCTTTAGACCCAGGAGGTACACACGAAATTTGCGAACTGTTTCGACCACTGCTAATGCTTGCAGTTCGTACGAGTGATATTTTTGTTCGCAGTTGGTCGTTTGTGTACTGAAATAAAGAACTGGATGTAAGAGCCCGTTTTCTTGATTTTGTAACAGAATTCCTGCTATTCCCCGCTTGCACGCGTCTGTATGAACCTCCGTGTTAGCTTGTGGATTATATAACGCAAGCACTGGTCGAGTAATCAGTATGTTTTTGATCTGTTGAAACGCATTTTCATGTTCCGTATTCTATCTCCAGGTCTGATCCTTCTTGGTTAATACATATAGAGGTCGCGATATCATTGCAAATTTAGGCACGAATTGTCTGAAGTATGACGCAAGTCCCAAAAATTGTCGTAGCGTATGAATGTCTATGGGTTTGGGATATTCTTTTACTGCTTGAATTTTATGTTCGCTTGGCCTTACACCGCTTTCGTTAATATCGAATCCGAGGTAAGTAATTTATGTCGCCAGAAAAACGCATTTCTTAAGGTTTAGCGTGAGGCCTTCATGGCGTAGAATTTGTAGGACTTCTTCGAGAAGTTTAATACCTTCCTCTATAGTTCTGCTAGGTATTAAAATGTCGTCCAAATATACGGATACAGCATCACAACGTACAGCGCTAAGTACTCTACTCATTGTTCGTTGAAATATACTAGGAGCATTGGCGAGTCCAAATGGCATTCGGTTATATTCGTATTGACCGTCAGGCGTTACGAATGAGGTCAAGTGTTTCGATTCTGATGCTATGGGGATCTGATGATACCCTGACATTAGATCTAATGTTGTAAAATATTTCCGGCCGTGTAGTTTGTCAAGTTGGTCATCTATTCTGGGTAACGGGAAATGGTCCTTTACAGTGACGCTATTTAATTTTCGGTAATCAACACACATTCTATGTTCTCCGGTTTTCTTTTTAACCAATAGAACGGGTGACGAGTATGGAGACTGGGATTCTTGAATGATTCCACTATTCAGTAATTCACTCACTATTTCCTTCACTACCGTCTTTTCATTTGGTGGCATACGATAGGGACGGTATGTGATCGGTGCGTCGGACGTTACTTTAATCGACATTTCTGTAGATCTTGCTTCTCCTAATTCTTGAAAATTCTGCGCAAAACAGTCTCGATACTTGCTCAATACCCCGACCAGTATTCGTGTTTTAATTTCGATTGGTCCAGTGACGATTTCGTCTTCCGGCAATGGTGGCAAATCAGTTTTATTCATTCTGAGCACTTCGCTTCCGACTTCGTAATTTGATTCTGGTTGATACGGCCACCCGTTTGCGATCTTGGTGTGTTTGTGAATTACGAGCTCCTTTTCTGAGGTATTGAGAACAGGGATGGCACTCGTATTCCGTTTATCGAGACGAATTACGGATTCTTGTATGAGATTCCTTTGATCCTCTTTGCCGTGTACGGAGGGCTCCACGTAGAGATCGCCGTGAGTGTCACCTTTTACAAAAACTTGCACGTATCCTACGTGATTTGCCGGGATAACTGTCGCTGACTTTGCCCACAGACAGACGCGATCCGTAGACGACAGTTTCAGATTTTCGTTGGTTCGATCTAAAATGCGGAGTGTATCGCTTGATTTCATCACTAAGATGTTACTGGCTTCCGTGAAAGGTTGGCCAATAATAAGAGCGACGATCTGCCCACTATCAGGTACTATGTCAGCCTTTACTTCGGTTTCAGCTTCGTCCACCTTCAATTGGAAAGTCGTTACGCCTATTGACTTCACGGTCCCTCCGAACCCGCTAATATAGGTTGTCTCATTAATATCAATTGATAAGTTTAAATTACTTGCATCAGTTTGCCTCATTGTGATACATCCACTTCCAAAATCTACGTAAGCCTTCGCTGGTAATCCATTTACCAAAGCGTCGACATAGAATTTCTCGTTTGGTGATGTTGCTGCTGATGTCAGTGCAATGTTAGTTTTGGAAGTAGATGGCCTCTTTGTACAGGTGGCTTCACTATGTCCAGTCATATCGCAATGCCTGCACTTCTTCGGGCATTTCGTCGAAATATGCCCTAATTCTTTGCATCGGTAACATCTGATGTCATGGTGGGAGTTCGAGGCTACCGATGATTTTCGCTCTTCGGACTTAGTATCAGTGAATTTCCTCATGGTATTGCGACTGAAATTAGTGTAATCTTTTCTTGGCTTCCAAACTTTAGCGACAGTATCATCAGTGCAGCTGCGTAAAAACTCAAACAATGTTTCTGGCGTACGATACCGTCCAGCACGAGCTGAGGCTCGTAACTCATTTGGTAAACCTCCTATGATACATGACACTGCCTTTGCCCCTTCTATTTCGCATGCATTTAACATCGATTGTTTTTCGTAGAAGTATTTAGAGTAAGATTCCTCTGGTCGTTTTTTCCTTTGTAGCATCTCCTCTAGTATGCGGCAGTAATCTTGTTGTGTAGGAAATGCAACAACTAACTGTTCCTTCCATTCGTGCCAGTTGAATTGTACCGTGCGGAGTCCACTATACCATGTTGCGGCCAGTCCGCGTAGTTTCCCTAGTGCATAATAGATGGTTGTTTCTTCGGACCAGTTGAACATCTGTCGCAGTTCATCGATTTTTCCAAGCCATCTAGAGATATCGCTGTTGGAGTCCTCAGGGTTGAACGGTGGAACGCATCTCCGTTAAATGTACCTACGGAGATTGGACGGGTGTTTCCTGCTGGTGACGGTTGCCGATTTATTGTTTCAGCAAGTTCTCTAACAACGGTTGCGAGCTGGCTTATCTGATCATCTGTCCGGTTGGATGGTACATAATGCTCCCTCGATGGTGCTGGTGAGATATTAAACTGTTGTAACGAATATGTCTCCAAGAGTTCGCTCCGGTCACGCCTTGAGCTGTGATACCGTTCCGAAGTTATGCGCTCTCGGGGAGACAAGTAACGTGGTCGCTTACGCCGATGTTCATCGTCAGTTTCGAAATCACGCGGCGATGCTCTCGAGTAACCAGGCGCACTAAGTTTACACTGGGTGATCCGTATCGTGATCGTCTTTGCGAATTTAACCTCTCAAGAGAACGGCTACGCGAATTTCCTCGTTCCGAATAGCTCATGGTGTGTCAGGATTGAGCGGCTCTTTATCCCACTTCTGAAATATAAGCGTACAGTTAAGGACTGCAAAACGACTCGCAACTAAACCAATTTTTAGCACACTAGATCAGTCGCAAACATAAGCGTACAGTACTGCGGCCTTCGATGTCGCACAAAATCGCACATAACCTCAGAAACAAAACAAATATAACCCGCACGTCCTCGCATTACTATCGCTAGAGGCCCATATGACCACCATTGCCTTCGCAGCAGGTCCGCGTGTCCTCGTATCGTTACCGCGAGAGATCCGCATGATCTCCAAGACCCTCGAGGCCTCACACTAACGTGTACTGTATCGCAACGCAAGGTCCGCATGACCTTGTGGGGATCCGCTTGATCCCCAAAACCCTCGAGGCCTCACACTAATGTATAGTGTATCGCAACGCAAGGTCCGCATGACCTTGTGGAGATCCGCATGATCCCAGAGACCCTCGAGGCCTCACACTAATGTATAGTGTATCGCAACGCAACGTCCGCATGACCTTGAGAGATCCGCATGATCTCATTTCGTAATCGCATTAGGTCCGCATGACCTCGAGAGATCCGCATGATCTCATTTCGTGATCGCATTAGGTCCGCATGACCTCGAGAGATCCGCATGATCTCATTTCGTGATCGCATTCGGTCCGCATGACCTCGAGAGATCCGCATGATCTCATTTCGTAATCGCATTAGGTCCGCATGACCTCGAGTCATATCGTAATCTTTCGTACATTTATTTTACAACATAAAGGTGACACATTTCAATACTGTTCTCACATACGTATAAAAATAGTTATTACTCACCCTAGACGCCGAGTTAGATATACTCGAATATTAATGTTCGCACTACTCGCAGCGAATACACTACTGAACTGCACGTGGCAATGGTTTGCTAAAGACTGCCTGCTAACAACTCATCGTCTTAGAAGTTTCTATCATAATCGACGCATATTAATCGTAAGGTATTGTATAATAACTAACGCAAATTAGTTGTATTTTATAAATTTATTTAATTCCCCAAAAAAAATAATTAACAAATCATATAATATCAGATGCATCATGTAATCGCTGACACAAGTAATAATAAAAATAAACTAACGCAGCGTAACTTAACAGATAAACAGTTAATATTTGTTTAAATCCATGGCTATCGCTATTTTGGAGTCATTTTCATACCTAATTTCTAAGGTTACAAGACACGCAAAATTATTTTTGTTTACTGATTCAGATGCAGAATTTTGTGCTCTACCACTTTTATTTAAAGTTTTTTTTACCTAAAATAATTAGGGCAGCAGGAAATTACGAAAATATGATTTTACATGTTAAATCCCTTGTTCGGGTGTTCAAGTCACCACCCTGTATTTTATTAAAAAATATTTTTTATTTGGTTAATTTTCGAAATAAATATTTTTTGTATTCATCTCGTATTTCCGCCAATAAAGGTAGTGTTGTTTTAATTTTTGTTTTACGTGTTAATTGATGTTTGTATTAAGTTTTTTGTAATAATTATTACTTATGAATAAAATTATCATAAATGAATAACATAGTTTTTATTTTCCTAGAGATAAGTCTGATAACGAGTTTTAAAGTGGTGTCGCCTATGACGCCACGTTGTAGTTGTTTGTAACATAAATTTCACGTTGTGGTTCTAAGGTTAATTACATCAAATATGTAACCGCGATATATAGGATGGTTATATGCCAGGTTAGTATAGCTATCCTTTTCTAGTGTTTTGACAGTTTTAGCATTTAAACAATATTCAGTAAAGGTAAAAAATGGAATTTGTTACATTTTTTATCAACGTATTTTGCATTACAACAACACGCTTTAAATCAAATGTATCACATTACACACTACAAATAAGACGAGGAATAAGATAAATATTTAACAAATGTCAAATAATTAATTTGACAGAACGTCTGTAGTAATCGGGCATATTTTATTCACGTGAGGTTACCGGGCTTACTGCGCGGTTAACCATTATGTAACCCTGAATAAAAAACGCTTTATATCGATGCTACATTTTTTATTTTAACTGACAGTTAAGATAACAAGCTGTTTAACCTGAAATAAAAATAATGGACCTTAATCTTTAACTATTCGAGATTAAATTTGGTCAAAATCATTTTTCAATAATTCAAAAATGATATGTTAATAGAATAACGAGGCCTAAAATTTCCAAATTGTATTTATTTGGGCATTTTTTAACAAACGTACGTAGTTAATACAATACAAAATATTGTTTAATTTCTTTAGTTTTATATTGTAACTAAATTTGAATTCAAAGATTTATTAGCAATCGCAGCAAAAACTAACCAATAAATTGTCTACTCATGGCAACAAGAAAATCTAATCAATTTACACAATTTAAAAGTGATTGATCGCTTCATCAGTAAAGTCAAGTCAATTCACTGTAAATTGAGATAAGTCATATCTTTTTTAACTCGTTAACTGCGATACATATCGCCCGCGATATGTAACCAGATGGTGACATCACGCAAAAGCTAATTTTGCCATTTCATTCCTCAGGCGCGGAGAATAATTTTTATTTGTGGACCGATTTTAACGATTCTTGTAGCATTTTAAATGTCCTTTTCTACAGGATTATTAGATTATAATAATATAGTAAATATCTCGGGCGATATGTAACGCACACAATTAATTATTTATTATTTCTGTGCGATACAATCGCCGGGGATTTGTATAAACATGTATGTACTTGTTATAATAACGTGCGTTTTATGTCTTTTCATTATCTGTCTAAATCTCGTGCAATGTACATTATTATAGTTAATTTTTACAAGATTGTCAGACAGAACAAAAAAAGATATTCTTGAATTAGCAAAAAACACTTCCCTGAATTGAAGTGGAAAAATAATGTAAATTTACTTTGTTTTTAGTTATTGTTATTACCAGAATATGCCATATGTTATTTTTGTTAAATAAAACAATTAAAATTCTTATATACATAACTTTATCTTCCATGTATTCAATTGAAATTAAATATGTGCGGTTTAAGTCCCTGTAGGTATGTACGGTTTGAGTCTAAATAAGTTCAGATATAAACCTACAAGATAGATACTTGAAAACAGCTACAATGTTACTTATCCGTACACAGGATGGGACTAAAGTCAACCTTTAGTACATATCCCCGGAGATATGTATCGCACCACAGTAAAAACAAATTACATATCGCCGGCGATATGTATCGTCAGTAACGCAATACTACTTTATTTTTGTTCCGCAGTTAACGTGTTAATATACTTTATAAAATAATAAATATAGGTACGAGATTTAAAGTACATAAAATATGTACAGCCTATTGAGATTTGGTATTGTGGCTTAGTTATTGTATCATTAGTCTAGATGTCTCGAAAATGCACTTTTGCTAGAGACAAGACCTTTAAATACTATAGTCCGTTCGCCGAAACGAGAAAAATTGGAACTAACCCGGGATCCGAACCAAGTCATTCTTATTGATCGATGATGACAAATTTGAATTTTCACTTAAATTAATAATGCACAAATACTATTAATTTTAACCAACATACTCCTATTGAAAAAAAAATGTTGCATTTCATATTACAAATAATATTAAATTTAATATTACATTTAATTGTTCATGTACCTAAGTATTTATTTCATTTATAAACTATCTCAAAACTGATTAATTACAAGAGTTACACAATTAATGTCAATCACCATACATATTATGACATTTAATCTAACCTAACTTTTTGTTTCACGTAAATACTTCGTTTGTTGATATACTTGATATATTTAAATAAACAATAATTAATCACAATATATTTACAATAATTCACTTACATTTGAAAACTGAGGTTGTTGGACCATATTTTCTTCCCACAAAAGACGGATTTTATAACCATTGTCACTTTCAAAACAACACATTTGAAACGCGCCTGCGCGAGCCACAACTGATGCCGAGAGCCCGGACTTTTTCTAATATGGCGGCGCTCAATTAGTCACATGACGGCCTACCCCATATGCAATCCAGTTATGTATAGAGATCAATATTATAAACAGACAAGATTTGTTATATCTTCTAATATATATAAAGGAAGGCTTCCCAAGTAGTTGCAACATTAAACAAATATATAAAGAACTCAGTACGGCAGATGGTGCATGAAGTCTTTACGTTTCATGCGAAGTATACAGTGCAGATGTGTACGAAATTTTTGTATTTCGCGCGAAAAAAATCTAGTAACCTTTTCTGGTAACTTCCTATAGTGTAAATCCATATACTTATTAGTCTAATGCCCATTTGCACCGTTGACACTTAAATTTGATGCTTGACTTAAACAAAAAAATGCAAATCGAAATTTTTACAGCAATATTTAATTTCTCATTTGACATTTCATTTCGATGCGATATTGTCAATTTAAGGGACACTTAAAATTTAAGTGTTAGCGGTGCAATCGGGCATAATAGATATATGTATAAATCTGACTTTCGTTGGAGCTGGGGTAGGTGCTGTGGGTCAGGGCGAGGCGCTAGGTTTCGTTCCGTAAATCTGTGTTCAGTGCCGTGTTTACCACATTGTTTTTTTTCTTGCCGATTTTAGAATTAATTTTAATTTAGAGATTATTTTTAATACCTATTTTGAAAGTTATAGCCATCAAATTATGTTGCTATGCGTTTGTTGAACGATTGCTGTCAAAAATATCGCATTTTCAGGTTAATGGACAAAAAAATTGTAAGTAATCTACTCCATTGGTAATATTCATTCACATATTTCATCTATAATTTTAATTGAAAAGGTTTTATATACGTAGGAGTTGAATAAAATTTTATGTGCCACTCCAGAATAAAACATTGTATTAATTTGCTTAAGTTAGCACACGAGATGTTAGCCAAGCATTCCACGTGTCTTTACTCACTTATACCATAAATAATTAAACACTTCGGCCCGTATTCCGAGCGCACTTTTATAATAAAAGCGCTTTTATGGAGCGCGCTTTTACATTATATTCTTATGAGTGTGCTGCATGAAAGCGCTTTTATTATAAAAGTGCGCTCGGAATACGGACTTTTTTCTTGGTTACATGCTTTATCAATAAATTAGTGAAATACACTTTGTTCGAACAATGTTTTTATTTTTCTTTATTGAAAGGACGTAAACTAAAAGCAGCTTCATTTATTTTTCATTATTTATTATTCAAAGTTATTACAACTAAATACCATTTCACTAGCTGTGTATAATTCATTACAAATTCCGGAAAAAAAGAATATTTAATTAATTGAGTTCCAACTCCTCGTTTGTTAAAGTGTTCATCCTATTTTTTCCTTTTGCAAATCAATATCTTGTTGCGAAGCAGATAAATTTTGTGGGGCAAAAAATTAAAATTGCACTCATCAGGACGATTGAAGGTAACCGTTATATCTCTCGCGTTGCCTTGAATTCGAAGATATCAAATATAACTAAACTAATTACTCTTATTTTCGTAAAATTTATTTCATAAATATTTTTGTTGTATCTATGGTATGATCCGCACGATATTTGTTGAGCCAGAATTCCCAGAAAGCAAAAACCCGATGTAGTTGCATTTTCCGCCATCCGCCAATGTCTTTCCAACTCGGGTGTCATATGCGGTTACTTCCGAGAAAGTGATGTAGAGGTCTTTTAGGAATTTTGGCTCAACAAATATCGTACGGACTGAAACAAATAGTTTCATAGAATAAAAAAGGAATATCAATTATCATGGATAGTTATGATTGATGTAAAATTGATGAAATACTAAATTGACAAAAACAGTGAAAAGATGTGTATTAAATTAAATTAAATGTCATATTTTGTGCATTGTTTATGTATACATATATGATCAATGTAGTCTATATGAAAGGCTAATTACAGTATAGATTTCAGATTTCAAGTTTTAATGCACTAATTGGTAGATTATAGGCTCCAACATCTGCTTGAAAACCTAACAGTTGTGAGTGCTAATTGCTTGTAAGGGAATATCTGTATTGAATATAAGCCGTAATGATACACAATACTGCTATTCCATTGATCATTTATTAATAGTTTATGCTAATGTATAGGAAATCATTCATTAATGACCCCTATTAATGCATGATTTTATTAATAAACGATTTATTGGGTGCGTTCATTACATGGAACATAGCTTGTATTGCTAACGCTAAGTTGTAGCAAACTGCTAGACAGAATAACAAAACATAATTTTGACACTTGCTACCTTGGTATATTCATATAACATACCTTTAAAATGAATTTGAAACAATAATATTCTTCAAATAATATTTAAATAAAAACCACTTGTGCTATCTGGCGTTACGTAAACTAAACGCACTCACTGAAAACAATGTCAAAGCTTATTGATTTTCTGACGTAAAATTTTACTAACCTAATATCAAAATCATTTGAAATTTGTCACCTATTATTATGGACATCTATAATATTACATTGACCTCGCCAAAAGTGGCAGACAGTGCAAATATTGCCTCTCTAAATTTGCTTCCAGAAAAAGTAGAAGTCTTTGCGAATAAAATTAGTCTGTTGGCATATTTCCCCGAAATTACAAGAAAAGTCCTAATTGCAAGTTTACGGTGAAAATATTGTATGCTTAGAACCTGAAATCTAAAAGAAAACATCGACATTATTATGTTTATTAAAAGACAAAAAGAAGGTTAAGTAGGTACCGAAACATCCACCCACAAACCAAAATGTTCTGGACAATAATAATTTGAATACGGATTATCACAACCACAATACTGAGAATATAAATACACCAGCTTTAAATAACTAAATTGTAGTATCAATTGTATTGTAAGTGTATGCTTAGACACACGAAGCTGCAGTTGCAAATAGGGAATTCCGATCGTGACGTCACAACGTGCGCCACTTGCGGTAAAATCTTGAACTATGTGGACAAACAGACATTTTCTGTTGACATATGCCCGGTTAGTGATGAAAATGATTTTTTTAAGTGCATAGTTAGTGCCAGGGGCGAAATTTAAAAAGAAAAATATTGAAAATCATTCGGCGAATGAACAAAAAAGATGATTAAAGTGTTGTGGTCTGAAAAAATGCAGAAAAAGAGCGATCTTATTTTAAGGTTAGTTCAGGTTGGTTACTGGGTATTTATACTAACTCAAAATGTTATAACGTTCTCAGAGTTAAAAGTTGTATGAATGCAGAACGCAGTAATAATATATTACCCAGCATTGATGGTGGTAAATGGGTATCTGCGCCAGTTTCATGTAATACGTGTGTTGTAGTTGATGTAACTATAAAGTTGTGCTATTTTCTATCCCAAAATGTATCAAACCTATTTAACTACGGACCCAAATACCACTACTTCCACGAAACCATATAGTTTAGTTACGGATAAACCATGAGAGCGGCTTGGGAAATGGAATAAAATTAGCTCCTCTCGTATATTTTTTTATATTTATTCCTGTAATCACTCTTAGGGAGGCCATACGCGCACCTAGTACCCATATTTTTAATATAAAACACAAATTTCACAAGGCTATTAATTTGACAGCACAATGACAGTTTCTTGTTTGTCCACATAGTTCACAAAAATACCGCAACGGGGCGCTAAAAATTCGCTTAATCGGAATCCCCTATTCAAAGCACATAGCCCGCGCAATTTGAAATGTTCGTATAAATATTGCATGAACAACACATTTTCAGATATCACCGGTGCATACCCGTGTCAAACTGAGACAATTTTAAGTATATAGTGCCGAAATAACACCATATCATTATGTGTATGCCAACTCTGTTCGGTCAACCGTGGAATAAAATTAGATTATTCGTTTAATATAAGGCGAACGAAGAAATATTGTAACTAACACTTGTGTTAATGGGCGATTAATGATCTTAACAATTATTCGCCCTCATTAACACAATTGGTAGTTAAATAACTTTTATTAAACTAAGTAAATTTAAAATATCGCATTAATACGACCTGTGCTTCTGATTGGCTAGAACCCAGTTATCTTTACACCAAAATCCATTTTAACCTTTAGTTATTTTGACATAACCTCTTTTAACAAATTATTCAAATAATATGATATTTTCGAAAAAAAAGCTTTCAAAAACTACCAGTCCTATACGGTACATCGTTTAAATACTATGTAAATATTTTTTTAGTGCGTCTGGTGTTTAAATTCTGACGCGGATATTGAGGTCCCATACCAAATTCAAAATAATATTCTTTTCTGTCTACCAGTACGAAATGTGAAATTTTACGAATTTATTTTCGGACGAAAAATGACACTTTTCGTCCGCATACCATTTTTCTACGCTAAGCCATCACTTTTCGTCCGCAAGGCCTACTACGATTTAGTAATTATAGTAATTGTGTGTTCCACCCTTCTAGATCTATTATTAGTAAGATAGAAAAATGTAATATGCACCTGGGCAAAAAAAGCTTCGTCTCGCTAAGCAAACTCAAGCTATGCTATAACTGCAATTTTTTGTCCTAGGTATATAAATAACTATTATTTTAAACTCAGAATATAGGTATACAGTTTGTCCCATTTAGTGCTGCCACCATTGGGATCTCGAGAACTATAAGAGATACAATGTCGGTTAAATGGAACTTTTTGTGCACCTATAGGAGACCATCTCATATGTGCTTTTGTGATCCCAAATAGCCTCATAGGGCTCTAGATAATGACGGAAATTTGAATATTGTTGATTTTTATCTTCCGTCACCTTGGTAAGGAAGATATTGTCTTTGGTCAAAAAATTCGGTGGTGAGTTTTTAATGAATAAGCACATTTTAGGGTCCCTAGAATACGATTTTATTATTTTTACGACGATGTGTGTGTATGTACGCGTACGTGCGTGCATGCGTGCTTGCGTGTGTATGAGAAAATTTAGGCCTGCGATAACTCTAATACTACAATTCCAAAAATTCTTTCATATTCTCCTTCGTTACATCCATGTGAAGAGCTGATTAGATTTTGGTTATAATTGGTCAACCGGAAGTACTCTCACTTGAAGATTTTAACAGTTTTTCTTGAAAAAACGATGTTAAATATAATTTTATCACATTTAATATTATTATAAATATTAAAGAATAATTTATTCTCTATACGATTTGTATGTGTACGTGTGTGTGTGCGTGTGCGTGTGCGTGTGCGTATGCGTGTGCATGTGTGTGTGTGTGTGCATGCGTGTATAAATCAGTTAACCGGAAATGGCACTTTACTTGAAGCTCAAAATAGTTTTTCTCCGAAAAATACCCTTAAATGTTATTTTTTCGAGATTTAGGTTATTATAATAATTAAAAATTATTAATTATTGTATTGGCCACATCAGATTTTTTTAAATGGAACCCATATTTGATTTTTACTTTAAGGAAATGGTTATTTTTTCTCTTTTGTACGCCACTGGATAGACAATAAATATATGTAACTTTTTTATTTAAAACATTTCTCAATTATTGATATTATAGAAGTAATTTCAAAATGAAAAAATTAACCAAATTCAGTTTTCCGCCATTATTTTGTGCCATATGAAAATTTTTGGATAAACATAAGCACATCTTAAATGGCCCCCTATAGGTGCACACAAAGTTCCATTAAACTGACATTGTATCTCTTATAGTTCTCAAGATCCCAATGGTGACAGCTCTAAATAGGACACACTGTATAAAAATTATTTAAAAAGACCAAGGTATTTTCTGCAAAATCTAAAAAAAAAATTCTTTTTTGGTCATACGACATCCCTGCATAATCCTAGCCAAAACTTTGTTCTCGAAAAACCCATATAGTTTTGATCTTCACTTAATTTTAAGCTAAGAGGTAATTTTTATTATCAATTAACCTTAGACTTCATAATGTTCAATTATTATATTATACATATAGTGACGAGGGTTGATAATGACTAACCATCAAAGTTTACGAGCGTTAATTAAATTACAGCAAATTTGATACAAAATCTTTCTGAAACTTTTTGATTAATTTTATGAATGGTTAATATTCTTATAAACAAAAATATCCCTTTCTTTTTTTATGTATTGTATAGTTATGGTTAATAAAGTAATTTTATATTCTGCAAAAGCTTTTCTCCAACATTATTTTGGAAATTACACATTCCACAACTAAAAAATAAGTTGGAATTAATCATTCCAACAAATCGTGTGGAAAATTCCGCACGCAGTTTGAAATAATTCTACACGTCTTTTGACAAATTAAAATCTATTTAGCCGCATATTATCACGGTATATAAAATATCTTACGTTTTGAAGTTTTCTGTTCAAGTTTTGGAGTTTTCTATTAACTTTTACAGGTTTTTGAAGATCTCCAGAGCGGTAAGTTTAACTAAATAATAACATATTACTTAGGAAATTAAGTAAATTACATTACAGATATGGAATGTATGTCACCAAAAATAAGGGGGCTAAATTAAAAGAAAGATATGAATTGTGTCATAGGCAATTTATGAACTGGCCTCAAAAAAATTGTTTGATTGTATACAGGCTGTCTCACAACTCGCGCCCCAGAGCGAATGAGGAAACACGAGACTGCATTCGGATGTGTAATTTCGAAGAAAAAAAATCTAGCTTAAAAGATATTCGAGAAAAGACGTCTTAAAATTGACCAATCAGAGACCTACACCTTTAACGTATGTGTTTGCCGTAATTTTACGTTACTAGGGTTTTATAAAAATCAAATCTTCTTTAAAATGTGTGGACGACTGTAGTTAAATTAAATTTGACAAGGTGAATAAAAAAAGGCAAATTCTTACCATGTATTCAACCGCTGATTACTTAGAAATGATTATAATTTTCGGAGAATGTGGACGTAACGCCAGAGAGGCAGCACGAGTCTATTCGGAACGTTTTCCGGATAGAAATCTTGTGGATCATGAAGTGATATTGAGAGCCATCGCAAGGACGCATGAGACCGGTCAAGTTCCATGGGTGTTATTACCATTGTATAAATTGCATTACAATAAAAACGGTTCTTTTTAGAACCACCATTTGTTGTTTTAATCTCAAAGAATTCAAATGACAATAATATTTTCGTGTAACACAATTTACACAGCTGCTACAACACGTTGCAGTGTACGATATAAATGATGATCACGGATGACACCTTCGCTAACCTAAATTTGTCAACTCTAAAGTGTCAAAATTACAATGAGTCAAACAAATTTTGTAACTCACTACACCTTGTTCCATTTAAGCCATTCAGTATTGCGGAGCATAGGGAATAATTTTGACGTCTCTGATTGGCTGAAATTAGAGACAAGAGACAAGTTTACCCAATGTAATTTAGGCTACTTCAGATTTGCGCTGTTGCCAGTGCCATCTACTGTATGGCTTAAATGGAACAAAGCATAGTAGTATTTTTAAAACGTAGTAACCAGTTTTATTTTGTAATAATATCATCACACCTCAAGATATCCTTCCGGAATTGATGGATTAAAAAGTCTTGCAACTCCGTTATGCAAGCAGCCGCAAATTATTTTCTTCTATTTGTTGGCAACCTATTGTCGTCGGCAAGTGTCAGTTTCGTCTGGGGCGCGAGTTGTGAGACACCTGTATACAAATAATTAATGTTTTTTGTATATCTAAAATCTTGTTGGAGAAAGTATATTCTATTACTTATTGTAGAATATACTATATCAATATAAGTTATGGAAAGGCACCCCTGAATATTTGCTTAAAAATATAAATTTTGAGCTAAATAGGTGCGTAGATATTATAGGATTTTTTTTCTTTAACTTGGGAAAAAAGGGTCGTGCATTTTATCATTTTAATCTACCCTGTGTGTAGAAATAAAAACAACGGGAGATAAAATCAATATGACACGTGTGTGGTTGAAATAAAAGGCATCGTGCTCACGGGAGATCGTAAAACCACTGACCGTGAGCGATAGTGTGCTATAATCCACATACAACCCCTGAACTTGACTTTGCTTTATCCAGCAACACTTTGCACTATACACCAGGGAGAGATACAAACAGTTTACTTTATCTCCGTTTTATTATCGAGGGAACATGCATATTAATTGATACTACCATCACGGCTGATCTTCTATTCTAAACAGGATCAAATTTAATGGAGAATATACAATATTAATTAAATTCGAGTGTATATCATATCATATAGTAACAGCAAGTTAGCAGTATTTCTAAAAAAAAATCTGATATGGACACCACACGATTTCCTTGTACGCAAGACTAATATGAAGTATAGACTCAATTATAAAATTGCACGTATTTGACGTAATTTGACATTAACATCTATTTTTTATTTTTTTGTTATTTTTTGTCCTAATCCATAACAAGCTTCATTAGAAAAAATAAAAAGTTTTAAATTTACATATCTCGCTTATACAAGGGGCTAATTTAATAATACTTAATGTGCTAGACGCAGAATTTAATTCTCTAAAACTCTTATTTGAAGCATTTATTTCTAAAATCAAAATGAAACCATTTTATTCAAGAAAAACTGTTAACAACTTCAGGTAATATATCACTTCCGATTAGCCTGTTTTAACCAAATTCTGCTATGTTATTCCAATTGATATAAAAGTCTTATATACTAAATTTGAAAAGTTTTGGATTATATTTTAATATAGTTTTTCATTAAAATCTATTATAGGCTTCAAATAAAGTACCATTTCTGGAAATTATGTAATGACCAAAAAGGGAGGTGCACAACTAGATGTTATAGAAGTTATAAATACAAAATTTCAACTTTCTACGGCTTACCGTTTTTGAGTTATGCGAGATACATACGTACGTACGTACAGACGTCATGACGAAATTAGTCAAAATGGATTCAGGGATGGCCAAAATGGATATTTCCGTTGAAATCTGGAAACCGAAATTGTTCGCGAATACAATAAATTTCCAAAATATCTAATTACGCCATTTTATTCTATTTAAAAAACTGTAAAATTTTTGTTAAGACCTTTTTTTCTCTAACTATATCATAATAAATAAGATATAAGATATTTTTAAAATGAGTGAAAAACGAGTTTTTGCCTGTAGCTCAGAAGCAAAAGAACATGAAAAATTCCTGTGGTGACTATTAAACATTTCTGGAAAAGTTGACCCTGGAATGTGCAAACGGTTTTGCTCTATCATTAATATTACACTTTAAAAAAAAAAAATCGAAAATGTACACCCTGTAACATTCATGAAACATTTTGTGCGCATGTCTTGTTTATGTACTCATTCAGACATAAGTAAGAAACTTTATATGGTTGGAACGGCCAACGGATTTATATCATCATAATTAATTACTGACTCCTCTGCACAAAAAATATTAGTCAATATATTATCTAAAAGCAAAAATTAATTATTTATTATATTAAATACCTAAATAATTACTGTTTTTTATTCGAGTTTGACCAAATATGAAATTCAAATTCCATATCACTCATTAGGCGATTTCGGGCGACAACCGTTCACTTGCGGTATGTTGCGTTCAGGTGCGTTCACACATTCGGGCGCTAGGAACAACATACCCGGTATGCTTGGATCAGTGCTCACAGCTGAACGGGTTTGCGAGTCGGGTCAGCTCTCTGTTCACTATTTCTATCTCTTTTTATCATGTATTTTTTTGAAATGTCAAAAGTCAAAACAGTCGGAGTCGTGGTCTTATGTCAAACAGAGTGACATTATTTTCGTTGACTCTTTTTTGGACAAATATGGAAAAAACTATCTTTCTCCGTTAATGCATTTTA
>OY720451.1:51881309-52206309 GCA_963082715.1 Harpalus rubripes
TTTCCTTCACAACTTTTAGTCCTTTGAACTTTTCTTTTTCCTACACTGATAATGTGATTAACCTCCACATTCGATTTCATTTTCAACAGTAATTTACTTCGCTTCAACACCTAACTACATCGGGTGCCTACTGTAATTTCGTTATCAAGATATACAATACAATGACAACATTTTGACTTACCAATAGTTGCTACCTTGTTAATTTGAGATTAAAAAATTAAATTACTACCACGACTGCATCGCCAATTATTTCTCATCATCCCTACAATCATACTAACAGTCAAGTAATACCAATAAATTTGCAAAAAATCTGATGTGGCCAGCACATGATCTCCCGCCATTTCCATGTTTAAAATAGCAATGAGCTTTAAGTAACGTGTCACTTTCGGTTGATTTTGTTTCAAATTACATACGAATAACAAATTTGAGTTTCGGATCGTATTTTAATAATTTTTTTCTAGAAAATCTGTTTATAGCTTTAAGTAAAGTACTATTTCCGGTTTATTAATTTTAGAAAAAAAATCTAGTATGTCGTTCTCATTAATATAAAAGTCTCAAATACCAAATTTGAAAAGTTTTGAAATATATCATAATATATTTTTCACGAAAATCTGTTCAGAGCTTCAAGTAAAGTATCACTTCCGGTTTATAAAATTTAGTGAAATCTAATATACTGTTTTCCTTTATACACTTCACACAAAAATTGTCGCATATATTTCTTTTAAGAAAAAGGTGCAGTTGGGTATTTCTTTAATGCAAATGACGGCATCTTACAAAACCATAATATCTGAGGAGGATGCTGTGTTTTCAGTTGTTTTAGTTGCTATACAAACAGTAGAATTTATTGCTTAGTAACTTCCTTGTACAAAGTAAAGGAAGTATTGTATTCTCGAAAAATTTCGGTTTCCAGATTTCAACGGAAATATCCATTTTAGTCATCCCTGAATCCATTTTGACTAATTTCGTCGTGACGTCTGTATGGACGTGCGTACGTATCTCGCATAACTCAAAAACGGTAAGCCGTAGAAAGTTGAAATTTTGTATTTAGGACTTCAATAACATCTAGTTGTGCACCTCCCTTTTTGGTCATTACATAATTTCCAGAAATGGTACTATATTTGAAGCCTATAATAGATTTTAATGAAAAACTATATTAAAATATAATCCAGAACCTTTCAAATTTGGTATATAAGACTTTTGAATCAATTGGAATAACAGCAGATTTTGGTTAAAACAGGCTAACCGGAAGTGATATATTACCTGAAGTTGTTAACAGTTTTTCTTGAATAAAATGGTTTTATTTTGATTTTAGAAATAAATGCTTCAAATAAGAGTTTTAGAGAATTAAATTCTGCGTCTAGCACATCAAGTATTATTAAATTACCCCGTTGTATAAGCGAGATATGTAAATTTAAAACTTATATACTTTTTGGTTTTTGTAATGAAGCTTGCTATGGATTAGGACAAAAAATAACAAGAAAATAAAAAAATATATGTTAATGTCAAATTACGTCTATACGTGCAATTTTATAATTGGGTCTGGGTCTATACTTCATCTTCATATTGGTCTTACGTACAAGGAAATCGTGTGGTGTCCACATCAGATTTTTTTATATGATAATAAAGTATCCGCCATTATTTCAGAAAACAACTCGTTCGCCAAAAAAAAAAATATATATGCGACAATTTTTGTGCGAAGTGTATAAAAACATCAAATACCTAATTTGCAAAGTTTTGGAATATATAACATATTTTTCACGAAAATCTGTTTAGAGCTTTAAGTAAAGTATAACTTCCGGTTTATCAATTTTAGCCAAAATCTAATATGTTGTTCCCATTCATATACAAGTCTTAAATACTAAATTTGGAAAGTTTTGATTTATATTATAATATACTTTTCACAAAAATCTATTCAGAGCTTCAAGTAAATTATCACTTCCGGTTTATCAATTATAGCCAAAATATAATATGTTGTTCCCTTTGATACAAAAGTCTTAAATACTAAAACTGAAAAGTGTTGGATTATATTTTAGTATAGTTTTCCATTAAAAACTGTTCAAGTAAAGTACTACTTCCGGTTCTTCAATTTTACCCAAAATATAATCAGCACACACACACACACTCACACACACACACACACGCAAACGCACACGCACACGCACACGCACACGCACACGCACACGCACACGCACACGCACACGCACACGCACACGCACACGCACACGCACACGCACACGCACACGCACACGCACACGCACACGCACACGCACACGCACACGCACACGCACACGCACACGCACACGCACACGCACACGCACACGCACACGCACACGCACACACACACACACACACACACACAACACACACACACACACACATATCATCGTAAAAATAGTAAAAACATGTTTTGGGGACCCCTAATTCGCGCTTATTTACTGAAAACTCATCATCGAATTTTTGGACCGATAACATTACCTTCCGTACCTACGGTAAAAATTTTTTTTATTAAATTCTAATGCATTCCTGTCGCGAGAATTTCCATCTTCAAATTGTGTACATTGCGAAATGAGAAATGAAACAAATAACTGCTTTGTATTGTTTGAGTTTGACACTTGACAGTTTGTTTTAATTTAATTATTACCTTGTTTTTTTTTATTAAAAATAATGGATGGACTCTATTATAGTAGTCATTTCCCTCAAAAGTATTGTTTGCAACCGGAAAACATGATTCTGAAACTCCATGCAAATTACAAAACTCGCTGCTCGGAAACTTGCATTCGTTCTAGAATGTATGATGTTTCGCTCTTGTTGCAAAAGTAACTATTCCACTTTTAAGCGGAAAAACTGCAAATTATCCTCTCAATTTTCTGTTTTAAACTTACAGCTTTGAAAAGCCCATTTTCAACGAACGTAGAAAAACTCTTTTTTATATAATCAGTAATATCTATAAATCTAAGATCTTTATTTTGTTATATTATTATATATACTCGTATACTTCAAAAACAGCACCATGGTCAAAATTTATTCATGTATGTTGTATGTATTTTCATTACTTTCTTCATAATAAAGTTGTGTCGTGTAAACCTTTCCATTTCCATGATAAGTGGCAATTAGGTGGGTTTGTAAAGTTTTTTCTTGACTCGCGGCGGAGTTGGCTGTGTCAGCAGGCGTCCCAACGCCTAACATCGTCGTGAATAATCTAAATAGCATGCAGGTTCAACAAATTAAAACCCAGGACACCACCAGAGAAAAGGACAAGGACTTTCACGTGGAAGGATTACAGGATTACACGATTTTTACACAAAATATGCAAGCATAAAGGATATTTTTATTTCTTTTCAGTTAGATTTACATACAATGCACAACAAAGATATTAGGACATTATTACATTTTTTTATACCTAAATAATAAAAACATAAAATGTTAATATGAAAATTTATTTATATTTATTTATTGAATGAATGCTATATCCTGTTTTAGCTAGAACGAGTAGATACAAAAATCTGATTTACATCTGAAAACAGAAAACAAATTAAATTATTGCACTTTCAGTCTGAATAATACGAGTAACGCTGAACGAGATTTTCCATGATAGTAAAATGGGTAATTTATATTAAAATTAAACTTAAAAACTGTATGGTAGGGAGCTAGGGACTATTAAAGTATAGTAAATTTTGTTATCAGTTTTTAGTATCCTTAGCATCTATGTGGCACATCTATTCTATTCCAAATTTTTACTACTATCGCCACTTTGAAATCCGAAATCCATTTGCAAGTTAATGAATGCAAAAATAACGAAACAACGAAAATTAACAAAATAATTATTACGTTTACATGCAGTTTTGAAAATGGTTTCAGTTTTCAGTCAAAATTATGCAAAACTGTTTATATGCAGTTTTCAAAACAAGTTTAAAAATTTATTTGAAATCAGTTTCGGCGCATGCGCATTTAGCTGATGTACATGACAGATCCTCTTCACTCCAAATACTTCGTTTTGCTATTATTCCAATTATTTTTTATACTTCGTACCACTACGCACTAAAACTACACAACTCTCAGTATGTTTAAAGGTTAGTAACACAAACCGACAGAAAGGTTATGCTCTGTACGCATGCGCAGTATCGAAACTGAATTTTAAGTGTTTACATGAGTAGTTTTGAAACTAGTTTTCAAGTCCAACCCATCAATTTTAGTTTTGGTTTGAGATAATTCAAAACCGTTTTGACACCGTATACAAGGCGTTTTCGAAACTAAAAACGTTTTAAAAATGGTTTCAAAACTGCATGTAAACTCGGTAAATACTTGTTTGATATTACACCAGATTGAAATAACATATTTTGTGCGTGTGTATAAAGATAAAAGAAATGTTAATGTATAGGCTGTCAGTGGCAATCAAAAGCTTGGATTATAATACATGTATATGTACTTTTTTATTAATTATTTTATTAAATTGCTTATTATCCATGCATATTTCAAATTATTGACCTTGAAAGTTATTTCATACGATTTATATATTTTTGAAAATGTTGAAATAGATCAAATTAATTTTACTACAATAGACCTGTTGCAAGAATTTTTATATGCCTTCTAATTATTAAATTTAAAAAGATATATCTTTCTTTACATAGCCTCAAATATGAAAATATCACCAAATATTCATTAGATATTTTACAATTAATTTTTGAAATTTCTGTATATTTTGAAAAAGTTTACTGATTTGAAACAGAATGTGACGTCAAAGTACATACATCGCCAACTTTTATTTGTTGGCTGTGGACGACAATGTAAGTGCTATGACGTCACAGAAGTGGGGGGTTGTTTTTCATGACTATTTTTGGCGCTAACTTTTTTATTTAATTATTTACGAAAATAACAAATTATTACAATAAAAAATATTACTAAGAAAAATATTGCATAAACTTTAATTTAAAATACTTTTGAATGAAGGATAATAAAGGCCTTTAAGTTCCGTATTGTTATTAATATTATTTTCTTTTATTCAGACGTTTCGGTCAGTATTTGACCATCCTCAGTGCAAATTTTACATTTTAAATTAACATTGTTACATTGAGTGTTGTAATAACAATATATGTGAATTCATCTTAGATAATAGAATACATGAAAATATCATGTTTTTTAAAGTACAGTTTATGAAATATAAATGAAGAAAATCCAAAATTTATTGAGAAAAATCAACTTGAAAGCGATGTACAAAACATTTTGAGTAACTTAACCTCGCTCAACCTGAGCGTGGGCTGGTCAAACGGAACACAGAAACAAAAACTAATTTTGAATTTTGAAAAAAATCTTTTTGTTCCGTAATCAGGACATTAAGAACTATATGCCCTTCTAATATGTACCTGAAGTTATGGGACACCTGTATATATATATATATATATATATATATATATATATATATATATATATATATATATATATATATATATATATATATATACACAGGCTGATTCATCGGTCTGTCCTCTCTTTATAACTCTTTTATTTTAAGTCAGATAGAAAAACTCTTCAAGTAAAATTTATATGGTATATTATTGTCTATGTACGTACCATATGCATTTGTATACAGGATGCTCCGTTTAAGCGCAACAATATGTAACTTTATATTTCTTAATGGAACATCCTATATATTTTTATTTATTTTGATAGTAAATTAGATTCCCTTTAAAAATGTATTAAGTAGTAAGGGGTCTAAAATTATAAATTAAGAAGTTATTTACCTTTATTCGTTGAATGATATGTTTGTATCATGTTATTATTAATAAAGTAAGCTATGGATAATTTGATCAATTGTTTCGAATTTAAACAAACAAGTTGTCAAAATGCTCTTAGTTTATCATTGTTGATGTTGTTGTGAAAATAAGTAATACAAATTTTAGTAAAGATGAAATGGTTAGTACGATATTTATACTTGGCGAATATCACAGAAATATGAATTTGGCAATTGATTTATACCGAGAAGCGGTATCCTAATTTTGCATTATTTAGTCTGTCACTAAATTTAATAGCCTCTTTGTAATTAGTGTAATGTTTAAAATAAGTATTAATAAAAATAAAAAATTTGTATTAAATTTTGGTCTTTTCCACTATGTACTACTATTTTTTATGAACGTAAATAACTTCTTAATTTATAATTTTAGACCCCTTATTACTTAATACTTTTTTAAAAGGAATCTAATTTACTATCAAAATAAATAAATATATATAGGATGTTCCATTAAGAAATATAAAGTTACATATTGTTGCGCTTAAACGGAGCACCCTGTATACAAATGCATATGGTACGTACATAGACAATAATATATCATATAAATTATATTTGAAGAGCTTTTCTATTTGGCTTAAAATAAAAGAGTTATAAGGAGAGGACAGACCGATAAATCACTCTATATATATATATATATATTACAACAAACGTAAAATAATTTCTACTATTTTTATATGCATTACAGCATTGTGTTGCGGTTATGTAAACAAGCAGAAATTGGGGTATATACTTAACAAGAATGTCATTTAAAGTATTTTTCTGAGTCGTTAAACCATTTTAAAAATTAGGTTAATTTGTTTATATTTTCCATACATATAAATTTTACGATTAAGCCGAGGTGTATATTATTATATTTGGCAAAGAAAACCGTAATATTCAAGATATTCAGACCAAAATTTATTTATAAATCGATATTTCTATAAATACAATAGAAAAAATTATTTTAAGGTTCAGGATATTTTAATTCTTCTGAGAAAATACGAGTATATGAGAAATTTATATTTTTCTGTAAACTTACGTACATAATACATATTTATATTGCTCACAATATGTTAAATTATTAGATGCAAAACAAAATGTACT
The DNA here is from genome assembly GCA_963082715.1 of Harpalus rubripes. NCBI lineage: Eukaryota > Metazoa > Arthropoda > Insecta > Coleoptera > Carabidae > Harpalus > Harpalus rubripes. The sequence goes on from OY720451.1 coordinate 51,888,178, forward strand.
CTTAATTACCAATGACTGGAATGTAGGTACAGACAAGTGAATAATTGATGTTCCATTAATATAATTTTTTAAAAAATTAATACATAATATTTTTACGGGTTGTTATTCAATGCTGGATGTCCCAATTTGATTCTGTTACACATTTCGGTAAATGAGAATATATTTATACCACAGAGATTGTAATATCACAGGCCTTCATATGTGAATTAAAGGAATCATTACCCTGTAACTAAAAACTAAGCAGCTCTTCCCATTATTGTTGAAATGAGGAATATACTAAGTTTTATAGGTTTTCGTCTACCGGGTGTCTACTTTATTTCCCGACTAAATCCGTATTTGTGTGTACACAAACAAGCCTAGATTCATAATAGTTCGTCCGGTTTTCATTTTTAACATATATATATATATATATATATATATATATATATATATATATATATATATATATATATATATAAAATCTACGCAAATGGTAAGAATTTTTTACAAATTTATTTCGACTAGTTTAATAGTTATTTATTATATGAGTGTGGAATGTATCATATTAGTCACGAAAGAAAAAGTTTTTTTTAGTGACTAATATACATTCCACACGAGTGTAATACAACTGTTTATCCAATACTTTTTTAAAAACTTCTTAAATCATTTTTATGTTTTCATTCATCGTTTGACACTGACACGCCAATTCATGTAGTATTTTAAATTACAAAGTAGCCATTGAATAGTTGTTATGGTTTTGTTATATTCTTATTGAAAAAAAAATTGCTGTAATAATTATTGTCTGACATTTTTCTTCATTGCCAAATTAATTGAAAGAAAAATACAATAAAATGGGTAAAAATAAGGATCTCCCTTTAAAACATATTCACTTAGAAGCACAAACAGCATCTTTGAATTTAATTCCGAACCAAGTAACCACTAACTCGTTTCCCGTTTTCTTTTTATCAGCCGTACATGACAGCTGTCATTTTGTAAAGATAAGTAACCTAAGCAAAAATGTTATTATTAATTTAAATAAATAAGCTTCAGAATATTAAATTATTTCAATAATTTTGTAAAATTGCTTTTTATTTATATATAAAAAAACGCAAAAAGACAATAATTCCTCCGTGGCTTTTCAAATATTTTCTCACGGAGTGATTAATGTTGTATATTAGTGATTTCAAATAACCATAGTAACAAGTATATTATCAGTCGGTGTTGGATAAAATATATATTTTAAAATTACAAAAACTCAATATGTTATTGTTATTCAAGTATTCCGCCATTTAATATTGAGTTACATCGTCTTTGGAAAAACAGCTTTAATTCTATTAGGCATCGTATCCAAAAACCCTACATATTCTTACGTTAGAATATGTCCTGCAAGGTAGGTTTAAAATGAACACTAGATTTTAACGAAGTTTATATTAATTTGCCGAAAGTAAAGAGTCTCGGTAGAAGATAATTTTGATCTGAAAAATGACCCTTTAAATGCCAGTGTAAGTATTATTACCCGTCATTTGGTTCACAGTTTTTGTAAGTATTAAATATATATTTTTCTATTTTGGTTCTTTAATATGTACTTTATGGAACCCATTTGGATGTCATAAAGTACCTCTTTATGACATCCAAATGACTTTCATAAAGTAAACAACCGAAATTGAAATTCCTGGACTTGAAATAACGTACATATTTTGAAAAAAGGAGCATAATAGAAAAATAGTATAAAATACACGTTTCATAAGACATTTCAGCGCACTTGTTCCCTTAAAAAACTCGCGGCAAACCGCTCGTTTCTAAGAATGACGCGTGCGCTAAAATCATGTCTTATGAAACTTGTATCTTAATGTACTATTAAAGTAGTCGAAAAAATATTGTAGAAATTTTATAATTTGTTGAAAATGTAAGCCGGTTGAATTGTTCTGAGACTGGGCTCATACATATTTCATCGTAAAAAAGTTAAAATCCGATTATAGGTACTTGAAAATACGCTTATTTAGTAAAAACTTGATATGCAGTAATTTAGCATGGTTCCTATAATTAATTATTTCTTACCTAAGTACATATAACAAGTGACCTATACATTTTTTAAAGATTAAAATTATGTCTAGAAGGTGGCGTTATTTTAGATACACAAAAAAATCTACACATGATAAATTGTCGCAATGTAATATTAGATATGATAAAATGTCGTGCGATCGTTTGTCGTGTGGTAAAACGATAGGGCACGGAAGTTCATTCATCAATACGTATTTAAAACAAAATATTAAATTCTACATTTATCTTAAATATAGTCTAGCCAAGACAAGTCATATCTAATCTCTAGCATTATAAATTTCATACTATAACCTACCTAACCTACCAAAAACACTATCATTTTCTCCCTATTGTTTCCACTCATATACATCCATACCTAATAACCTACATCTCGCTTCTCCCAGCATTCTCTCTCGTTCCTCTCTCTCTTTTTCCTCGCTCTCCTCTCGCAGCATCACTCTCGCGACGTCGCTGAAACTGAATTCTGTTGATCTCGCGGCCCGCGCTCGAATTTCGAGTTCAGTTCGTCCGCTGGCGCTGAGTGATTAACACCGCGGTTGTGCCGGTCTGTGCCGTGTTCGATTCCCGAGAGTGAAAACAGTGACGCTCTCAACAGTGCTGAATGAAGGTAGGGATGAATCTCAGAAATTTCATGGGGATTGGTGCCGGAATATAAGATAATTTGAATATAGAGTGCGGAGGGATAATTTGATATTTTTATGAAGTACATATACTCGTATTTTAGTTGAAATTGAAAGATATTGTTTTTTTAATAAATGAAAATTTAACAGATAATTTGTAAACTGACAGGATTGCAACGAAAATCTATGAAATATTTGTTAACATTTCGATCTCGATTTCCATATTCGTTTATAATAATTATTATTATTATTACTTATTATTATTGTAATTATTATTAATTAATATTATTAGATATTAATTATTACTTATTATTATTGTAATTCATTTTAATTTAAAGCACAAAAATTTTATAATTATTCTTTATACTGACAATCATACCAGAATGAAAAGTCAAATGAGTGAATAATGCTGTCAAAATTTTAATTTAAATTTTTTTTTGTATTTTAAAATTTGAGACTTCTATTCGATGTTGCATCGCTTAATATTAAGTAGGTAATATTTAAATTAACATTGACGTATCGGAAGAAAATGTGAAAAAAAATTAAATTTTTTTCTTAAATTTTAACTACATCATTATTTAAATTGATAATATTGTATCCAAATTAAAAGTATTATACAGTATTTAATGTAGATTTCAAAAATACGTTTTCATTTTTTTAAAGTGTAGTTTAACACATTGCCTGCCACGATTGTTATTAACATTTGTCACCCAATTATGACTGACACGGCCTGACGGAACCACTAGTGTGTTGGTCAGTTATGGTTATGGGTTAAAGTTTGAAACTTACTTATGTTTGTTTGCATAGTTTTTCTTAATTTTTAAGTATTATTTAAATTGAATTATTGAAATTAAATATAACATAATATTGACTGTAGCTGTCAAAAATTCGATATGCATTTTTTTAAATGTAACATCAAATTGTATACTTTACGTCCGATTGCAGTTCCACCGATTGTACTTTGCCTTATAGTTACAATTTAAGTAGTCTTTAAATGATTCATTAAAAACGACGATTTTTCTTTTTTTTGCAAATTTAAGAGCAAGAGCTCTAACATGTTGAGGTTATAAATATTAGTTATATTCAACGTTCGACGGCTATTCTGCAAACATCCCACATGAAATGTCATTTTTATAAACTGTATTTTCACTCAGACATATAATTTGATATTGAATATGAACTGAAAAAAATACCTTGTCTTAGACCGAAAGGATCGTAATATCCTCGGTAATATCAATCATTATCGCGTGCGTACTATTTTTGAGGATGTCATAAACGTAACTACCATAATGATTAGTTACGGTTTGTATTATATACAAAATTTTATCTGCTGGTAAAGTCGTAATTATACAAAAGTCAAAATAAATTATTTAGCAATGAAAAATTAAATCTAAAAAATCCTGTAGTGCCATATGTTTGGTTTACTTTGAAACAAATAACCAATATAAATATGAATAAGTAACTATAATACATTCATTATAATACTCAGTTCTTTAATGAATTATATTACTCAAATGAAGCTAAGGGTGTCATTATGACATGGGACAAGGAGATACATTTCAGTCCTTAGCTACCGATCTTAAAAACACTTTATGCCTATAAATGGAGCATTATTCACTCATTTACGTAGGTGCCTATGTCCAATGACCATTTTGAACCTAATCTTGTATAGACGATGTGCACAAAAGTAGTCAGCGCCGACAGCGGACAAAAATTAAAATAGTTACCTACTCATTGAAACATAGCAAGGTTATGTTTTATGTCAGAATAATTTTGCAATTTCTATTTTATAAAATATTTGCAATAAATGCGAATGCTGGGATGTCAAATATTATGTGATGCATTGGGGGATATAATAATTTTCACAAAATTACCGATTGGAGTATCAAATTTTATAAATTACCTAGAAGCTTATATGAGGAACAGATGTTATAGAAAATAACTTTTTCTTCTACTAACGTGAAAAATTCTTTTAGGTATACATTGTAAAAGATACTTATCGTATGAATAAAATTCCAACAATAGTCGTCTGATTGCAATAATGAATTATATAAAAATGTGTTTCTTAAGTTAATATTTGAACAAAATATAATACAAGAAGCAGAAAATTGTCATAAAATTGTATAATACTTGCAGTTGTATGAAATAGAAGTCTATTTTTGACAAAATTAATCTATTTATTATATATTTTATACATGTAATGTTAAAGGTAGAAATTCACAAGGTTCGTATTTTTTGTGTATTTTCTTTTCCGAGCTAGTGCAACTGATTCTACTTAGAGCCTGGTATATTTTCAATGAAGAATATTCTTCATTTATTGCTAACATCATACACTGATAACGTGATATGTAGAAATATTCTTCTTTCCAATCATTCATGTTTTCCAACTTTTAATCTCAATTTACATGTATTATGCATCTTGTAACATTCAACTAATATTATAAATTATAATATAAATTTAAATATGATAAAATGGTTTACAGAAATCACACATATTATGAGAAAAATTATATACCTTCGCTGGTATTTTGACTTTTTTGATTGTCACATCACACATATAGCATTTTAAGTATTTTCTTTATTCATTTCAATATACTATGATGCATAATATTCATATACAATAGCAACAACTCAAAATAAAATTGTAAATTGTATCACTTTCTGGAAATGTCAAAATTGATTCGGTAACCAAAAATGTCAATGTAGCCGTTAGAGGCGCTGACGTTCAAAATGTGCACATCGCCTATTAAAGTATATTGTTATATGTATATGCATTCTTTTAAAGCTATTTAAATGCGTTGATTTCGAAAGAAAGAAATATGGTAGCGCCTTAGTAATCTTTACTAATTGTATTATATTTTATTTATCGCAGTTTAGAAATAGACGTTTCGATTGTTGATCACAATCATAATCAGCACAGATATAAATTTGTTTAAATTTTAATACAGAGTCATCCAGAATGATTGAATGTCACATGACTTGAAAAGTTCTGATTATGATCAAAATTATCTTTCACGGAAAAAAATTAGTATCAATTTACAGGTAATGTCAAATTATGTTTCCTATATTACCGACATTTGGAAAAGTCAGAGGCGATATGTATTTGAATTTTTTGGCATGCAGTTTGTTTTTACAAATAAAATAAATAAATAAATATATCATCACGGCTTATTACCCATTGCTGGGTGTGCCAATCTGCTTTGTACACAGATGCGGTAATGATGAAATATTTGCACCGTGCGGGCGCTTACCAGGCGTCACCTCACGGGCACTCATTGCTGGCGTGGAGAGTGCACCACAGGGGTCAATTTTTTGTGCCATTTAAAATTGGAAAAATATTTGGCGTCGGTCGGGATCGAACCCGGTTCCCCAGATTCGCGACCTGACACTCAGGCACGCGGCCACGAGACCCCATGTTTGGTTTGTTTTTACCCTTAGAATTAAACTCTAATTTCTTCAAATCATTAAGTAAAAATGGTTGTTTATGGAAGAACATGACAAATTTTATTTGTTAGAATATTTTCTTACTGCAAGGAATGTTGAAAATGAATGGAAATATGTACGCCAATGCAATCTGTTAATCGTATCTCACTATCACAACGATGCAGCAAACATAAAATCAGAACGAGGTGGAACCTTCGATCATTCTGGATCACTCTGTACATTTTGATTATAAAAAAAGTTAAAAGTTAAATTTTAACAAAAGTAGGTGCACCAAAGACAACATTTTGCACATGAAGCCAACCACTTCAACATCTTGAAACGCAAATGCATTATTGATGATGATTGTAGTCAACAATCGAAAAGTTTAATTGTAAATTACGACATATAAAATACCTTGTATTTATAACTATGCAACATTGCTTACCTACTTTTTTCCCATAGTTTGCCCTGATGAAGCTCCAAATGGGGGCGAAACGTTTGCTTAGGATAAAATATATATATGTAAAGGTGTGTTTACATTCAAACACATGTATGAGAATTTGTGTGAGATACATGTCAAATAAACAAATCGTGAAACATCACCTCATACAAGAGCTCATACATTTTATTTAAACTGTACAATTTCCTCATACATTTTGAGTGAGCAAGAAATAGCTTAAACTTGACTTGTATGAGCTGATTACCACGTTTTTTGATCAACTGATTCAAAATTAAAATAGGTTGTAGTTTATACAAGTTATGTTTTGATTACTTTTTATTGAGATATGTGACTATTATGTATGGAATTTCAGTATTTGTTATAAAATATAAAAATTCACTACTATTCTCTTAGGTTTTCATTATAAAATAAGAATTAAACATTATTTCGAAATAATATTGCAATTGAATATTTTGGAGGAGGGATATGATGACGTCAGCATGGTCTGAATTTCTCGCTATGGGATATTGTGTGTCTTTGTAACATCACTATACCCCTTTTCATTTACGTAAAAAACAACATTAGGTACATTTTCTTTTTTTAAATTAACACTAATACATATGTTGATAAGTGTAAACACTTTACAATTTTTTATTGTGAAGAAGAACACAATTTGAATATAAAAGTAAAAAATCTGATGTGGCTAGCACATAATCTCTTGCCAGATATTTTACCTGGTTGTACGCATAAAACGAAAAATATTTTTAAATAAAAATACATATATTCATGTCTCACTAAAAAATAATTCTCACATATATTTGCAAAATCTATGGGATATTTTAATATAAATTATGTACAATACATACATACATATATATATATATATATATATATATATATATATATATATATATATATATATATATATTCTTTATATTCAATATCCTGAAATTTTCTTTTTCTACTTTCCTTTTCTTTAATATTCTTTTTTACGTATATTCTTTTGCGTTGTTGACTTTTTTTTTATTTTCATAATCTTCAAAATGATGTACAAATATTTTTGACAGTGGCATACAAATATTTTTGACAGTGATATTTATTTGTCAATTACAAACATTTGAATTTCTTGCCTTGAAGTAGTTTGATCTGAGAATTTTTACATCAAATTATTTTATATGCATTTCTTTATCTCTAAATCTATAGAAGATATAATAATGAAATTATACTTATCGAATAAAGAATTTAACGTTCTTTAATATAAGTATTTACATAAATTTTCGATAATTAATATTTAGATGATTTTTTTCTTGTAACTACTACTTCCGGTTGTCCACTTGCTACCAAAACTTAATCAACTCTTCCCATTATTTTTAAATTGAGGAATCCGTAGTTAAAAATGTCTTAAGTCTTAAAGTATTTGAGAAATCGGATTCAACATCCACACACATCCTCACACACACTCACACACACACACACACACACACACACACACACACACACACACACATATATATATATATATATATATATATATATATATATATATATATATATATACGGACATCATAGTAAAAATGTTATAATCGGATTCTAGGGACCTTAAAACGTGCTTATTCACTAAAATCTGGATATGCGATTTTTAGCATGAATTCAATACCTCTCTTAGCGAGAGGTAGAAATTCTGATATGCATCTTTATGGCAACATAAAAAATATTTTTTCAAGCCTGTTGTATTTTAATTTTTCATTTTAATAAATTTAGTTTTCTTCATTTGTTTACATTATATACAAATTAACGCCCACCTTATAACGAGGATTTCTTACGGTTGCGTACTTGTAAAATGAAGATAAATCAAATTTTCCTTCATTAGAAGTGCCTCTTTCTTTTTCAGTTATTGCGACTTTACTTGCATTATCAACTTCTACATCGATGACTAAATCTGTATTCAAATTATCGCTAGAGTCAATTTTTTTTAAATTATTATTATTATTATTGAATACAGCACTCATCAGTAAACTAACACATACTCATTCTTTATTGCACGATACAACGTTGATGTGTGCATGCGTTATTATGACAATTATGTCGAGACTCTTGATTCCAGACCAAGACTACGAGTAGCAAGACCAAGACTTAATATTCGAGACTCTGGAAAGACCAAGACAAGACTTTCGAAAGCAAAACAAAGCGAGCCTAAGACCCATATATCTATTAACTATTATACTGCTAATCCTACGCGATTCATCCGTTAAAGAATATGAAATAAAAGATATATCTCCATCGCTTGCAATAAGCGGTAACTAGCGCGTTCGGCGCATGCTCGCATTCTATAGTTCTACTGTCATTTGAAGGAAATATTCCTGGCTGCTAAGAAATTTATTTTAGTTTCACGACCATGCGCATACAAACCCATTTACCGCTTCTTGTGAGTGATGCAGATATATCTCTATCTCATATTCTTGAACGGATGTACAATACATTGGCGAGATAGGGGATTAGCAGTATACTAGTTAACAGGTATATGCCAAGACCAATACTAAGTCAGTCTTAGTATTGGTCCCGACTTTCCGAAGCACTAGTGACGAAATAATAATGTTAAATTTTCTTATTTTTTACGTAAACTTTTTTGCACGCTCGTTCTTTTTTAATGTTTACCTATAGAGTTTCCAAGGCAGTATGTTATCTTTACAAATTACAGATCGGTAAGTGGTTATGATTACTTACTGAGCAGGAGGCGAGGCGGTAAGTAAATAAAAAATAAACGATGACAATGATCAAAGCTTACTTTAAAAATGATAACAAATTATTTTTAATATGTTAAAATAATTTTCAAATCTTTTTAAATTTCAATTGTTAAATTGTAATAAGCAGTGCGGTCGTTAAGGTGCTTCATACCGGTATAGCATGCTCTTAATACTTAAATAACCAGCCATATCAACTTTGGGTGAGATTATATTTTATTCTTAATAAATGCCGTAATTCTTATATGTGGGTCACGCTAGTATTATTTAGACTTATAGAGTAAGACACATGGTTCATATTTATTAGAATTTTATTTTAAATCATTTCATACTAGTTAGTTCCATTCAATTCTTTAAAGCTCCCAAATAATTGTCTTTTGTAATACTTTCAACTTTCAACCTAATAACTCGGATATTTAAAAGCTGTCAAACTAATTACTGGGAGACAGAAACTGTCAAAATATAAATAATGAATTGAAAATGGTCTCTGGTATATTCCATATTCTCCTTCACAATAGTACACTGGCTTGCAAAAAAATCGCGTACACCTATTTTTTGCTGAATTGAGTCGATCTTGATTTTTAATTTGTCAATGTCACTAATGTCAATTAAGATGTCAAAATTAACAGAAAATGAAATACATACTTGGTTGTTCTTTCGTTTTTCTGGAATATACTTGTAATTTAACGGTAGGTAAATTGAACACAATGAAGAACTAGCTCCATAATAGATCAAATAGTGATGACAGTTACAACATTGTCAAAACTCGGCTACTTGATTTTTAAGGTGTACACGATTTTTTTGCAAGCCAGTGCATGTACTTTAACAAATTGATGAACAACGTTCTAACTAACTTGATTCTCGATTAATTTAATTTCAAATGACATAAATAACTGTTTAAAATGATAGATTTTGATTTCCACGACCTATATGATTTTCTTATTCTAAATAATTCTAGCGCCACCCTAGATTATTTATTAAAATCTGACAATATTTTCACGTAATTTTGTGTCAAATTTCTTGTAGTTTTTCTCTTTTTATTATTTAAACTATTATTTCGTTTTACTTTAAAACAACATTGTAACGTGCGAGTATACAGAGGCTGTGGAAGTCAGAGTTCTGTTAGTAGAGTTGAAGAGAGTTTAATAAGTGAGTTGAAAGCAGAGAGTAGTTGAATATAGAGTCCCGTGAGGGAAATTGGACAGTAGAATGGTGATATAAATAAATAGTGACATACATAGAGTGACAAAAACATCGCGTAGATATTATACAACAGTCTGCAATCGACCGGCAGTCTAAGATTGAAAAGCGTAGTGAAATAAACAGCGTGTAAATAAATAGGACGTTGTGTTAATTGTTTAAATAAATAATCTTAATGTTTAAGTAGTTGATAATCGTTTCAGTCTTAAATTAGTATTTAATACTAGCTTAAGCTCGGCTTCGCCGAGTTTACCCTAGGGCTCCGCCGATAGTGTTTTATAATAGTTTATACGTACATCCAATCTGTCTACGCACAATTTAAAACTAAAGTGGTTCCCCCTTCTATCAAACGAATTAACTTTTTGCATAAAACAAAAGCCAATCAACCTGTCATAAATTTCCACACTTGTGTCTAAAAGTTCGTAACCAGACCTCTCATTTGATACCAAACACGACATATTTCTAGCACCTTTATACAAAAAAAAAGCCGACCGAGATGTGTATTTGTTGACACTTCTATGTTATAGCCCTTCAGAAAAAAATTCACTTGATCCTAATCACGACATGGTTCTGACAACTTTATGTAAAAAACAAAAGCCGGTCAAGTTGATGTCAAAATTTTGAAAGTTCTATAGTTTAGCCATGCAGAAAACTTTTCATTTAATACCAAACAGGATATACAGGTGTTTCATATAAGAGTGCAAGGCGTAGGAGTATGAAATCTGATACCAAAAGGGGGAAAAATCCCAATAAACATTGGTGCTATAACGCTTCCTAACAGAGATACCCAGGATTTTATTTAAAAAAAAAAACAGGAAACAGGTTAGTTTTATTTATTATTATATTGGGTCATAAATAATTATTTATAAAAAGAATCCCAGAGCAAGTGTTCAAAATGAAAGACATTACATTCAATAAATAAATCAGTATTATTTAAAAATACTACTGTAAATTATTAAAATATTACATTTTCATTAAATGCAGAAGGCTTGGCAATACTTTTTTGTATTAGAAATATTATCAAAATATTAAATAACAGGTGTAATAATTAAATAATTATCGGATTGAAATGAGTGGAATTTTTAATTACTTAAATCTCATTTAAATTTTAAATGAATTAAATGCCATCAGCCTACTATTTTCTGCTATTTCAGTATTACGCTTCATTTAAGATAAATCCTCGGTATCTCTGTTATGAAGCGTTCTAGCACCAATGTTTATTGGGATTTTTTTCATGTTGGTGTCTAGAATTCATACTCCGAAGCCTTACATAGTTACATGAAACATCCTGTATTTCTGACAAATTTATACAAAAAACAAGAAATGTTTTCTCATGGACTGTCATAGATAATTGTCAAAAATACGACAGCTCGATCGGCTATTCTTTTTTGCATAAAATTGTCAATAATATTTCGGAAGTGTAGTATCTATAGCTGAGTGCACGATGTATAATGTATTACAAAGAATGGCTAAATAACCGGGTTAGTTCATACAGTATGCCGCTAGATGTCAGATTTTTTGCGACCCGGTTTTTACAAAAATATTTGAAATAGTAAATTATTCCTATATAACGCACAATATTTTATATTTTCAATACATTACCTTTTATCTTTTGTCAGTTCTATGTATGTATTTTATACAAATTCCATACAACAGGCATCTATAATTTCAGTAAAATTATAAAATAAACATTGTCATGTACTTGACACTGACATCTTTCAATCTGAATTTTCTTAATCGTAGTACCTGTTTCTATGGTTATAGCATGGCTGCATGGCTGCTACATAAAATTATATAAATAAAAAATCGAAATAGCGCTACTTCCGAAGTACTTAAAGAGGTGAAAATTCGGGTCTATATCTCTTTATTTGATCCATACCCTGTTGTGCATCCTATAGCACAACATTTTATATTTAAACGCGAACTTATTTTGACCGCAACCGACACACTGCGGCACACCAACTGCCAAACGCCTGTCAAATGGTAACGGGTCGCGTTAGCTTCTTTTGTACCAGCTAGTTATGTCAACGCATCTCGTACTCTCACCTATAGATACTACACCGTGGTAGGAACTGATGAAAACATATAATGAAATGAACAAATGCTGCGCATTTTATGCGAGCAAACAGGAAGAAATTACAGGATAAATATAAACATAATACAAGGTGACCATTTTATATGTTCCCGCCTGAAATTTTAAGAATAAGTAAAACCAAATATATTTTATAAGCCACTTGGTGAATATTAGTACTTTAAATCGAATAATCACAGTAGGTATAAGAGCAAAACAAAATTTTAAAAACCAAGTCACTTATGAAATGTATCATGGATTGCCTAATCATGAATTTTCAGGCGGGAACTTTTAAAATGCGGACCCTGTATTAGTAACATGTATATGAGTACACAATACTAAATTTAAAGATAAAAATAAATCAAACAAAACTAAAAGATGTGATATTTTAATTCTAGAGTAAACAGTTAGTTACAAACTGCAGAAAAGTAAGTACTTACATTACATTAGATCTGAACTTTTACAACGAATTTGAAAATATATCAATAAAGTTTGGATTGTTAAAAATGATAGGTATTAAAGATTACTTTTCTGGCTCATGCTGTATGATTATGTAATTTAAAATATTTTTTATTAGTACGATACAATAATTGGGAATAAAAGAATTTTAATATAGATAATTTTAACGTAATATAAGAAAATAAAATACAGACTAAATTCTATACCGTTTTAAAATAGATATCGAATTATGTATAATCTGAAATAATTTTAAACGTAATGTAAGAAAATGAATTACAAAAAAAAGAACAGATTAAAACATACTATCTAAAATTATTGAATTGTCTTGTTCCAGACTATGATTTTCCTGTACACGTCTTAAAATCATTACATATACCTATATATACAATCGGTTTATAACGTTGTACCATGTCTTCCGATGCGAATTCTCCACTGGTCTTGCCATAGATCTTCATTCTCTCTTATTTCTTCTTGGATTCCTGCTACCCAATTCCTACTAGGTCTCCCTCTTTTCTTTTTGCCGCTAGGAGTTTACTGTGGTATGTGTTTTGCCATTACTCATTTGCTGTACGTGATCGTACCATCTTAATTGACTTGTCTTTATATCATCGGTTATAGTAATTGATACATGCATAATTTGTCATTAACATATCAAATATGACATGACAATGTTTATCTTTTTAATTTTGTACATCGATTGTGATATTATTCCTACCTTTCTGATCCTTTTCGACATGTTTCCTTATACATTTTCCAAAATTCTATTTACAAAATAAAATATGTAACATAATAATAAACATGGCTTAAAATCATTACATATATCTACCTTGTTAAATTCATCATCTTTTCTTTAATTATTACATATTAATTAAACATTTTATTGCATTTAAAAGGAAGAAAACTGATAATTTGTCATCACTGACATTGACATAACAGCGTTTATCGTCTTAAATTTTCAAGGAAAACTGTGATCGTTACTGTGAAAAATATTGTTTAGTTAGAAATATTTGTTTTTTACCTAGTTACTTATGACACATTTGGTAACACTGTCCAAATACATATGAACCGTCAAATTTTATAATTTTTAATTAAAATGGTTTAGGCCTTTTTTACCTGTGCGGATATAATTGCCCATTCTCAAAATTTATAATTATGAATTAAACTTCTATCAAATTGTCTCCATTTCATAAATATTTCCATTTAAAGGTTTGAAATGACATGACAAACATGGCGTTCTTCGTCTTAAATTTTCAAGGAAAACTGTGATCGTTACTGTGAAAAATATTGTTTCTGTCCCAATTTTCAATCTTTAATAATTTTTTACTCGAAAACTATGCATCCTACAGAAATTCGTCCCATTAGAAGGGCCCTGAAGGCAATCATTTCCTACATCTTGGTACAAATTTCATGAAAATCGGTCGAACCGTTTAAGCTGTAGCCTTGTCTAAAATTGGGCGATCGTCGTGATGAATTCAAATATATATATATATAGATATATAGAACTATAGATAGTGAATCTGATCGTTTAGTATTAGGATTTGTGCAACCATAATCGTCATTTTTATTGTTTTTTTAATACTTATTTATCGTTTAAACATCTATTTTAATAATTAATAATTCTCTGATTTTTACACTTCACACATGTAAATAAAACGTTTATAAAACATATGGCTCTTACCACGAGCACGGTTTTAACTAAAACGTTGTTTTAAGAAATGTCATATTTCATTATTTAATATTAATAATAAATAATATCAAATTTATTAAAATATGATTTTAAAGAAGAACATGGTTTGTATTCAAACAAATATTTTTTAAATAAATCGTTCTTTAAACAAAAGGGCGAAATTGAATATTGAAATTTGAATTTGACATTTCTTAAAACAGTGTTTTAGTTAAAACCGTGCTCGTGGTACGAGCCATCGTGCGTCTAAATAAAATAGGTAACTCTAAAATGACAAAGTATCTATAATACTAATAAAAAAATTCGAATAATTTAAAGTTAGTTGTATTTTTTATGATATGTTTCATACATCATTAAATATTAAGGCCTATCTGATATGGGACGGCGTTCGTATGTGCAAATTTGTAATGATCGTAATTGTATTAATATGCTTTATATTTGCGTACACTATTATTATTCCCGCATTAAATACTACATGAAGAATGATTGCTTTCATCTTGCACCAAACTATGTAGATTCAATCTGAAATTAATTAACGGCGTGATTGATACGTGTTTTAATTAATTATTGGTTTGTTTACGTATGTAAATAGCCGAGTAGCGGAAAACAACCAAGTATTGCCATTGTTTTATTATTTAACTAGAGGCAAAACAATTAATTTTAATATAAATTTGTAAACGAATTATCATTTATCCATTCAAATTAAAGTTATTAATGTAAATCTAATTGAATCACAAATCAATGTCTTTAATAATGATTTTGATTACTTTCTACTAAAAAATATGTAGAACAATTATTATTAGTTATTAATTGCAAATAATTATTGCCTACATTCAAATAGTTTTGGATATATTTAGCCTATAATTATATAATTTAAAATACACCGACCGGAAAAAAAAATAGGACACCTTTAATATTATCATATTATCAAACGTAATGCATTGAATTTGTTCCATAAAGCAAAACCGTTTGCACATTGCTTTGCCAAAATTGATAGAAATTTTCAATTGTCTTTTGTTTTTAAGTTACAGGCTAAAACGTGTTTTCTGTTAATTTGGAAAATACCTTATATCTTGCTTATTTTGAGAGATAACTATTTTTATTCGGTACTATAGGGATTCACCAAGCCAAGCTACTTGGCTTGAAACAAAAAAGCTTGGCTTGGCTTGAAACTTCAAGTTTTTTTTAATGTTAGGCCTGGCTTGGCTTGGCTTGAAAATTTCAAGCTTTAAATATTTTAGGCTTGGCTAGTAGCTGTCGGTATCAAGATTTTAATATAAATGTTCGATGTGATTTAAATTAAATAAATCGATATACCGATAAATCCGATATATCGATGTATGTAAAGATAAATAAAACGATAAAATAAAATTTATGTGTGTGACAAAATTTTCTAATGCGATAACTCTAATACTACAATTCCAAAAATTATAATTCTTTCGTATTCCTCTTCGTTACATCCATGTGAAGAGCTGATTAGATTTTGGGTACAATTTGTCAACCAGCAGTTCCCTCATTTGAAGATTTTAACAGTTTTTGTTGAAAAAACGATAATAAATATCATTTTTTCACATAAATGTTATTATAAATATTAAAGAATATTTTAATCTCTATACGATTTGAATGCATTTTATACTTCATAATAAATGGATAGAGTTAAAAAATTATAAAGAAATTAAATATATATTAGCCAGCTATGCTATAACTCTGGAAAGGTGTCAGTGTCAAGTGCAGTTGACAGTATGTATGTGTGATAATTTTACTGGAAATATGGGATCTTTTGCTAGAAACTTTCTGTATGGAATTTGTATAAAATACATACAACTGCCTTAAAGTAATGTACAAGAAATATAATCTTTTGCAAGGAACTTTATGTATGACATTTATACAAAACACATAGAACTAATGGAAGGTAATGTGCTGGCCACATCATATTATTTAAATGTTAGGCTTGGTTTGGCTTGGGCTTGATTTTTCAAGCTTTTTCAAATCAAGCCAATCCAAGCTTTCAAGCTTCAAGCGAAGCCCGTGAATTTCTATTCGGTATCTTATGTAGAAGAACGTGGTGGTATAATTTGGGTTACGTTATTATGTATATGAAACATTCATTTTTCTTAGTTCTTAGAATTTCTGTAGTTTAATAAAAACTGTAATTTTATATATAGGATCCCACTTTAGATATACATATCTATAATATCTCAAATCTGAAAATATATGGATATTTTTAAGTGTCCCATTTTTTGGTCAGTCAGCGTATAAAGTCAAGTAATTGTAACCGCTTGGCAGATTCGTATGACTGTAGCAGTTGCCATATGCCAAAATGACATTAATTTTTATTATTTATTATACGAGTACTAGTGAATTATTAACTAAAAATTTGAGATTACTCATTCATTTTCTAACCATGCTTATAAATGCTTGATTTTAATAATCTCTTCATTTTATTACGTGTATTTGATATACGAGAGTCACGCTAGAATTGTTGACAGTAAAAAACATAGTTCATATATTTTCGAAACATTTTAAATTTGTTGAAAGTAGTTGAAAGTCTTGAGTTTTTGAAAATATGGAAGTGCGAAGGAGCCAATTCGGTCGAATGCGGTGGATAGGGGACGATTTCAGACCTCCGTTTGTTCAATTTTTGTTGAGAAATTTGCCTTCAAGGAGCTGGTGCATTGTCGTGGTGAATCAAGATTTTTTTCATTACTATTCCCGGGCAATAAGACAGATAAAAAGCCTGTATATTTCATGCATCAACTACATAAGGGTAAGAAATGAAACTTCAGAACAATTTATAACAGAAACAGGACTTAGACAAGGTTGCGCACTTAGCTCGATATTATTCTCGGAGGTACTAGACGATGTTTTGATAAACGCGAAAAAAGATTTTAAGAAAGTTATGGTTGGACATTGGAGACTGAAGAAGATACAGATATCAGAACTTTGTAACGCAGACGACATGGCAGTATTGGGAACGACTGAACCAAATTTTTTGGCAAAAAAGAAGTACCACAAGAAACAAAGGTGCAAATATTCAAAAAAGTAGTGACACCATATGGTTGCGAATCGTGGACTAAGACAGAGAAATGGAAACGCAAAATGATATTCTTGAGGAAGATAGACCGAAAAACGAGACTGGACAAGATAAGAAACACCACAATCAGAGAAAAACTTCAAGTAAAACCAATAACCCAAACAATAGAAGAGGGACAATTCAGATGGTACGGACATATACAGAGAATGGATGATAACAGATTAACTAAATAAATACACGAGGTAAGAGAAACAGGAAGAAGAAAATGGGCAATTCAGATGGTACGGACATATACAGAGAATGGATGATAACAGATTAACTAAATAAATACACGAGGTAAGAGAAACAGAAAGAAGAAAAAGAGGCAGACCTAAGAAAACATGGAATCAGGATGTGATGCAAGCAGTAAAAGATCGAGGAGGAAGCTGGAAAGAAATAAACTCACAACAAGCAGGACCACCTGGAAAGAATTTTGGAAAAGAACACCAAAAGAAGACAACTCTACAAAGGCTAGGATTAAGTAAGTAAGTATTCCCGGGTGTTTTTTTAATTTACTGCTTTCATCTAGTTTAAAAATAAATAAATAAATAAATATATCATCACGGCATGTTACCCATTGCTGGGCGTGCCAATCCGCTTTGTATGCAGATATCGGCAAAAAAAATATGGCGCAATATTGTCCAGTCACAGTTTATCTTTTACCAAGATAATACAAAAGCAAAATTATAAAAAGACTGATGTCATAACCTATCCTGTCAACTGAATTGATTTCGCTGCCTTTGAAGCCGACTCACCATGTCCAATCCAGGATTTCGACTGAATTTTCATCTCTGGAGTGCAAAGGTGTACCCATCTTTCTTCCATGGTTATGAAACGTCTTTTGAAATCGACTGGATTCTGGATTGTTCTCAAACAACTCCAAATATTCGGCTGAACTTCGGGCACGAATGCGCTTTGCTCCGAACTGAGCAAATGCTGCACCTACCTAGCGCACATTTTTCTCATGCCCAACTCATTGTGTAAAATATGATCTAAACGTCCATAAGAGATCCATATGGCTTCCCCAATCTCACACCCTTTCATTTAACGATCTTCCGGAACCACATCGTGGACTTTATCCACAACTTTCGGTGTTGTATCCAATTTTGGGCGACCTGAACGTGGTTAATTACAGGTGTGTGTCCGGCCAAGCCTAAAATTCCAAAATCCAGAAACTCACGCTAGAAAACGAAGGTGATGCATTCCCAGGGATAGCATCCAGTCTGGTTTTGATCTCTGTTGACGTCTTTTGTGAAAAAACTTGATCACCTCACGTACTTTGTTTATATCAATCATCGATTTAACGCTGGGTAGATCGACACAAACGCTTGTAACGATTAGACCGATTAGCAGATTGTATTGAAATTTCTTGACATTTCAGATGAAGGCCTTCTCAAATATTCCGGAAACATTTCAATACACTCTCGTATATAACTATTTTTCAATTTTCAATGTATTGTTAATATTTTCTTCTTCAAATCCTACCATTATATTAATACAAATTTATTTTGAAATAGGCTTGTTCATTTCTTCAAATGTACTAATTATGTATTTTTTTAAAAGATGTTCGGTCAAAATCATCTACGAATTGTATGAATCAAGATTTTGGCTCCGTCCATTCTGTCTAACTGACTAGTGTCGTTTACTTATTTTTTTAATGAGGGTACATAAGATACTACTGTTATTTTATTATTATAAATATATATGTTACAGTAAAAGTATTCAAAATTCTAAACTAAGTCCACTGGTAAGTTTATTAGCAAATGTAACACCAAATATGTGAAACATACTGACACATACTACGTTTACATGCAGTTTTGAGAATGTTTTCAGTTTTCAGTCAAAATTACGCGAAACTGTTTACATGAAATTTTCAAAACAGGTTTACAGATTGATTTAAAAACAGTTTCGGCGCATGCGCATTTGACCGATGTAAGTAACAGATCCTCTTCTCTCCAAATTCTTCGTTTTGCTATTATTCCAATTATTTTTTCTACTTTGTAGCACTACGCACTAAAACTACACAGCTGTCAGTTTATTTATAGGTTAGTAACACCAAGTAACACAAGGCGACAGAAACGTCATGCTATATACGCAAGCGCAATCTCGAAACTGAATTTTAAGTGTTTATATGAGTAGTTTTGAAACTAGTTTCCAAGTCAAACCCGTGAATTTAAGTTTTGGTTTGAGATAATTCAAAACCGTTTTGACACTGTATAGATGGCATTATCAAAACTAAAACGGTTTGAAAACTGCATGTAAACTCAGTAAATGTGTCAGTGACACTGACAAAAAATAACGATATACGCACGGCTATGAATCAAGGTAATATATCTGAATTAATAAATATACTTATAAACGTAACAGCGAAAATATCGAAGCATCCCGCGCGGTCGAAATCCACGCGGTCGAAATCCCATGCGGTCGAAATTCCACGCGGTCGAAATTCCACGCGGTCGAAATCCACGCGGTCGAAATCCCGCGCGGTCGAAATGTACCCCCACCACTTTGTGCGTTCTGCCGATATACAAATATTTCCACGCCGTCGAATTCCACCCGGTCGAAATGTTACACGATACAAATGAGTACGTTCCGCGCGGTCGAAATCCACGCGGTCGAAATCCCACGCGGTCGAAATCCCACGCGGTCGAAATCCACGCGGTCGAAACTCCACGCTGTCGAAATCCCACGCGGTCGAAATGTACCCCCACCACTTTGTCCGTTCTGCCGAAATACAAATATTTCCACGCCGTCGAATACCACCCGGTCGAAATGTTACACGATTCAAAAGTGGTGGGGGTACATTTAGACCGCGTGGGATTTCGACCGCGTGGATTTTGACCGCGTGGAATTTCGACCGCGTGGAATTTCGACCGCGTGGGAATTCGACCGCGTGGATTTTGACCGCGCGGAACGTACTCATTTGTATCGTGTAACATTTCGACCGGGTGGGATCTGACGGCGTGGAAATATTTGTATTTCTGCAGAACGGACAAAGTGGTGGGAGTACATTTCAACCGCGTGGGATTTCGACCGCGTGGAATTTCGACCGTATGGGATTTTGACCGCGTGGATTTCGACCGCGCGGAACGTACTCGAAAATATTGCCAACAACGAACGTCGTTTTAAAATGGAATGTTCTAATTTAGTCGAAACATTATGAATTTTTGAAAGACAAGCGTGTTATGTCCATCCTTATCGCACATGCTTGTAGTCTTTGCAAATGACAGAGATAAATGTATACCATTTTGTTCATTCGTTCCTGATAGAGATGAACTTGATCGGACATCTTTATTTTTTTTTACTGTATTATGTAATACAAAAACTGTTTCATTAATTCAAGTATTTCATAAATTCATATTCCTAACGCTTGCTTCTTAAAATCCTAGCATTATTAATTTAAAATGATTAATGTTGTTGGCAGAGATTTTAATATCTCAATAGTGTACCTAAGAAGTTATTTTTATTTTTAAAGCTTAGGCTGTGCTGTAAGATTTTTGAACATGAATCAATCAGTGTGAACCTTCGAATATTATATTAATCTTTAATTTTTATGATTACATAAATTAAGATAAAATGGTTTAACAGTATTTGTTAAAAAAATAACTATGTAGTTCTTCAAAATGTAATAAATTCTTCTCATATTTGAGTTAGACCTTCCACATGATCCGCACACTCCCGCTCGCAGACATCATTGTATAAACATTGAATTCTAGAGAGCTTTAAACATGCTTATTTGTCAAAAACTTGATATGTTATTTTTGACACGATTCCTATCTCCCTTACCAATGGTAGCGGCAGATAAAAATAGCATTGAATGTTGACTAAAGGCAACGGCCCATATTACGACCACACTATTACTTTATATTTTTATGAGGTTAAACGCCACTTTTAAAAAAGCGTCGTGTAATATTGTGTTCGTAGACGGGCAAATCTGCCTTAGGTAGTGATACCGCAGGACGTGAAACGGCGAGAAACAATTCACTCTCATCCTGTCGTCATGCTCCATCTCATCTTTCTCGATCTTGACTCGAGAGGCTCGAATTTTTAATAAATTGACAGTAGGTACGGGTATTTTTATGATTTCATATGTTACGCAATCATAATCCTTAACTTAATAATTGTTGTATGCTTGCTGTTTGAAACAAATTAAAAGCAGTTAGTGTCCTATTGCAGAAAGTTCTCTTTTTAAAGCGTTCTTATAAAAAATTACAACTTTAACATTATCATTTGAAATCCAAAAATCTGATGTGGACACCACACGACTTCCTTGTACGCATATGAAGTATAGACTCAATTAGAAAATTGCACGTATTTGACGTAATTTGACATTAACATCTATTTTTTATTTTTTGTTATTTTTTGTCCTAATCCATAGCAAGCTTTATTACAAAAACCAAAAAGTATATAAGTTTAAATTTACATATCTCGCTTTTACAAAGGGCTAATTCAATAATACTTGATGTGCTACACGCAGAATTTAATTCTCTAAAACTCTTATTTGAAGCATTGATTTCTAAAATCAAAATGAAACCATTTTATTCAAGAAAAACTGTTAACAACTTCAGGTAATATATCACTTGCGCTTAACCCGTTTTAACCAAAATCTGCTGTGTTATTCCGATTGATATAAAAGTCTTATATACAAAATTTGAAAAGTTTTGGATTATATTTTAATATAGTTTTTCATTAAAATCTATTATAGGCTTCAAATAAAGTACCATTTCTGGAAATTATGTAATGACCAAAAAGGGAGGTGCACAACTAGATGTTATAGAAGTCCTAAATACAAAATTTCAACTTTCTACGGCTTACCGTTTTTGAGTTATGCGAGATACGTACGTACGTATGTACAGACGTCACGACGGAATTAGTCAGAATGGATTCAGGGATGGCCAAAATGGATATTTCCGTTTTCGCAATACAATACTTCCTTTACTTTGTACAAGGAAGTAAAAATTGAACCTTGTTATTCGATAGAGCATAAAAAGTGACATATGTACGAATATTTTTTTCAAATAACGGTAGTCTCCAAATGCGGCAACTTTATTTCTAATTAACTGATTTTGTATCTCCTATAGTTTTCGAGATTATTTGGTCGTCAATTTCGTCACTACTTTGTACGCAAATGTCGGTAATGATGGTAATATGTTCATACCTTTTGGGCAAAAAACCCCTTGGTAACGATGTAGATAAACAAAATTGATAGATTTGTGCTTAAAAAAATATCATACATCTCTTGAGATCTCGAAAACGCGAAATTTCACGATAGGTATCACGATTTTGAGAAGTGAAAAGTATGATAACGATATCTGCATATTCTTCTTTAATACTATTGCTCATTTTGTATAAATAGTGCATGCTAAACATGCATATATAGAATGTTTATTTTTTTGAATGAATGAAAATATCGCGTAAGAAAGTCATAAAATGAATTATATTAATCAAATAAGGTACAATTAATAAAAATAATAAAGTTTTTTGGGAAATATTTATAAAATTCAGGAAAAATTACGCGAAACATTAAATTTTGGGGATAAAACAAATACGAAACACAATAAAATTTATATCATTGAAAAGAGAAAAAAATTATAATATTTATGGGGTAAAAAACAAATAAGCATTCCATTTTAAAAAATTGTAGTTTGTGCTATATCTTGAAAATTTATTAATAGAAAAAATACTTTTGTACGCCACTGGATAGACAATATAATATTGCAACATTTTTATTTGAAACATTTTTCTCTATAACTGATAGTTTAGGAGTAATTTTAAAAAGAAAAAAAGAACTAAAATCAGTTTTTGGCCATTATCTAGTCACCTATGCATATTTTCGCAAAAACAAATACATCAATAAAATGGCCTCCTAATATGGCAAGTTTTGTCCCATTACAACCAAGTCGTAGCACTTCCAAGTTCTAAGATACCAATGGTGGCCCTGATAAAAAAAACAGCCTGTATATTTATTTCGTTTTTGTATTTTATACAAAATTAAATTTACATTTCGCTTTGTATTTTAATCACGTCTAGAATATACTTACACCATTTCTACACAATTGAACTTGACACATAGGTACGTCTTCTTCACATAAATATCATATTAATATTTCTTTGATTTTAAAAATTATTAACAAAATTTTATTCCTTTTGGACTTTGTGGCTGGAATTGCATGACAATTCTTCTTGCGTTTAGTTGTACATGTCAATATACTATTTCAGGAAAGAATGTAAAACAAAGATCTTTTCTTCGTGAAAATTACATTGTTTTGTTTGTATATGCAGTTCTATTCCACACTATAAAATTTCTTGCACTATAAAATGTGCTTCTTATATAGCAATTTTACAATACAAGCGTATAGGTACCTATACTTTACAGCAAGTATAAAAACTGTAAACTGTCAACCTCTATATTTTTCAAGTACCTATTAACCTATTTCTCGGAACACAAAAGGGTATTACAATATTTGTCACAAGGAACACGTACATATAAATTTACCTAATATAAGAAGATTTCAGAGAAAATCAGTTCTTTATAAAGTTATTTAAAAGTTTTTCTCATAAAATAAGAATCGATTGAAAATTGAACTATGAGTTCATATCTGAAGAAAACAATATTTTTTGTGATCTTCTTAGATACTTTTGTTATTAAAGATATAAAAATATAAAACAAATAAATGAGTACCACATATTAAGTTCAAGATTTATTTGGTTAACTTCCGACGAACATAAATTTATGACCACTTAAAACATATGTTTCACACATCATAAATTTGATCAAATGAAACACGTGTTTTACTCTTTCATATAATCATTAATTTATTGCTTTATACATGGTTGTAGTTCGGACGTTCAAAACCAACCGACGTAAACTTGAATTTCCTTTTTTTTTAAATACAAAATTGGACTTTTATGGCACTGTCTCCCCAACAACTTTGAGAACCCGCAAGGTGACATCTGACAAGCGTCCTTTATAAATATACCGACTGACTGAAAAAGTCACAAATGGTTTTTTATTTCGATTTATTCACACATATTCATACTGACACTGAAAGTCTAAATAAAATAAAGCGATTAGGTATATTTTTTTATTTCAGTTTCTGGAAATCGTTAAAATTTATATCTTGTATAATAGTAAAACGTCTTTAAATTTTTAATATAAAATTATAGTATTTATCAAATATTTATAGCATTTTCATATTATATTTAAATGATTTTTCCTCTTATAATTTTTTAAACCAATCAAAATACTTTATTTTGCACAGAAACTAATAGCGTTTTCCACCTATCAATTCAGGGTGCACCTTTATCTCTTCATTGTGAAATTTAAAACAAAACAAGTTACATTTGTATCACTTTTTGAAGAACACTGTTCAACATCGCCTTATAGTGTTTTACAAAAGGCAGTTTTAGGATTTATATATGAAAAACCAGAATTGTATTTACTGTATTACTAATTTCAAATGTAACAATACATTTTTACCTTTTGTGTGTGGGTGTGGGTGTGGGTGTGGGTTTTGGTTTGGGTGTGGGTGTGGGTGTGGGTGTGAGTGTGGGTGTGGGTGTGGGTGTGGGTGCGGGTGTGGGTGTGGGTGTGGGTGTGAGTGTGGGTGTGGGTGTGGGTGTGGGTGTGGGTGTGGGTGTGGGTGTGGGTGTGGGTGTGGGTGTGGGTGTGGGTGTGGGTGTGGGTGTGGGTGTGGGTGTGGGTATGGGTGTGGGTGTGTGTGTGTGTTTGTGTGTGTGTGTGTGTTGTGTGTGTATGTGCATGCGTGCGTGTGTGTGTGTGTGCGTGAGTGTGTGTAACAAAAATTTCGTCTGCGATAACTCTAATACTACAATTTCAAAAATTATAATTCTTTCGTATTCTTCTTTGTTACATCCATATGAAGAGCTGATTAGATCATGGTTACAGTTGGTCAACCGGAAATACCCTTATTTGAAAATTTTAACAGTTTTTTTGACAAAACTATGTTAAATATCATCTTTTCACATTTAATGTTAGTATAAATATTAAAGAATATTTTATTCTCCATACGATTTGACTGCATGTCATACTTAATATTAAATGGTTAGAGTTAAAAAATTGTAAAGAAAGTAAATTTCATAACGTAGCCAGCTATGGAAACAGCTACTATATTAAGAAAATTCTGATTGAAAGATGTCAGTGTCAAGTGCAATTGACATAGTGTGTTTGTCTTATAATTTTACTGGGAATATAGGATCTTTTGCTAGAAATTTTCAGTATGGAATTTGTATAAAATACATACAATTCCTTAAGGTAATGTACAAGAAATAGAATCTTTTGCAAGGAACTTTCTGTATGACATTTGTACAAATACATAGAACTGAAAATTGGATTCTAGGGACCTTAAAACGTGCTCATTTACCAAAATCACTATATGCGATTTTTAGCACGATCCCTATACCTCCCTTACCAAGGGTAGCGGGAGGTAAAAATAGAAAATTGTATTATTATTTTCATAATATACAGGCTGTTCATTTTAAATAGGCCACCATTGCTATCTCGAAAACAAAGACGGTTAAATGGGCAAACAATTTCTATTTCACAAGACAAATTTAAAGAAAAGAAAAAAAATTGAAAGTGGTTTTCAAAATACGCGACTTAACTTTTAAATTTTAAATGAGATCATATATTTTTATTTGCTTATTCGTTAGAGAATTTAATTCTGAATTCAGTGATATATTATTTTTATTTCCTTACATAATGATTTTTTGACAAAAATGCATGTAAAGTTTCATATTAATTTGATTAAAATATGGCTATAATAAGAGTGTAATGAATGGAAAAAACGAATACGTGTTAATTTTTTTAACATAGAATTAGATTGCCATGAAAGAAATACATGAATATTTTGTTTACGTTTACATTTATTTACAATTTTATTAATATTAATATTAATTATTTATTACAAGAACAAAACATTCACTTCTTTATGTCATGGCACTCTAATTCTATGTCATAAAAATAACATGTAGTCATTTTTATACTTTTATTGTAGCCATATTTTAATCAAATTAGTATAAAACTTTTCATGCATTTTTCTCAAAAAAATCATTATGTAAGGGTACAAAAATATGATATCACTGAATTTTGAATTAAATTCTCTAACAAATGAGCAAATATGTTATCATTTAAAATTAAAAAGTTTTGAGAACCACTGGCTCAAAAAAATAATTTTCTTACATTTAAATTTGTGTTGTGAAGTAGAAATTGTTTGCCTATTTAACCATCTTTGTAGCTCTTATAGTTCTCGAGATAGCAATGGAGGCCCATTTAAAATGAACACTTTGTATACAAGTTTTCGGAGTATTTCGGTGGATAATATTCTCTATGTACAACTACGAGCAATAAATAATAATAATGTAGTTTTGTTACGTAATGGAGGAATAATAGTCATTATAGGAATAATAACGAGGGAATAATAGTCATTATTTTCTTGTCTGTATCAGAATATTTATAAAATATAATAATTACATTATAAAACTTAACAATGTTAGGTAACCTAATTTTAATGATTTTCATGAAAAATAAGTCACATGTTTTATTTACTTTGCATTTATAAAACGAAATTATAAAAAAAATAATACATTAGTCGAAGATACTTTATGGTAAACAACTCGCTATAATGGTTATTATACGTTATACGTTAATAACGTTAATAGTAATTGAGGGTTGATTACGATGAACGACTGGTAGCGGAATGGAAAAACGGAAAATAATCAGGCTAGTGAAAATTATTTATTTCCTGGCCTACGTTTCGACTGTAACAACAGTCCTGAAGAAGACTGTCGAACATAATAATTTTCACTAGACTGCGTGTTTGATTATTTTCCGTTTTTCCAATAATAATTAAGTTGCCTAATTGTTAAGCTAATTTAAATTTATACACAAATAAAAATACTTATCTGTTTAACAAGGCAAAAAAGTAGCATATTTACTGCCCCAGCAGTGTTGCATGGATGAGGCTAACTTTTAATTTAACGTAGACAATATATCTACATTTTGGCCGTGTGAAACACACGTAATTTCATGGTCGATTATTTAGAGTTAATATTGGTTTTGTTTAGTTTTAATATTTTAAATGTTATTTCTATCTTCATTACGGTTTCTAAGTAAATACAAATTTGAATGATTTTCAAGATACACTAAGCAATAAAACCCATAGATCACTACTGCGTGCAGAAAAAGTAAAATTTTATTGCCGAATAACTATGAATAAAATCCTACTTCTAATGCCATACAGTGAAAAATTAAATTATGTCAAATATAGATATAACAGCAAAATGCAAAATCATATTTTCCGCTATTGATTGTGGTACATGGATACTGCTTCATAACTGTGTTAATGGGCATAATACATATGTATAGAAATTTTGTACATGCTAAAATTGCTTGTTTCAAACATTCAACATACTCGATATTAGCTGAACACTACTTTGCATAAATAATTTACGTCAGGACAATGTTCAATCTATTTTGTAGTTAATAGTCTGATTAACATGTACCTATATTACACATTTTTAATTGGAAACATTATTATTTGAGCTCTTAAATTTTATGTACCATAAGTACTATACCGAATGTATCTGAATTGCTTAGCCAAACTTTAACAGCCGTATTCATAGCGCATCTCTTCAAGTTTAAACCAAGTCTATCTCAATTCTAACTTGGACCGGCGCAAACAGTTATTCATAGAGGCAGTTTAGCGCTAGTGCAGGTTTTAGTTATCATCAACATCAGCTATGATCGAAAAATTCAAAATTGTATTCACTACGCATGAGAAGTACAATGTATGATCATAGCCGACTAGATACAATGGTTTAAGATCGATTTAGTTAGATCAGGTGTAAACCAGGTCTAAATATGCAGACCTGGTTTAAAACTACTTTATCTGCTTTACTATGAATACGGCTGTAAGTGATGATAATAAAGTTAAAAGTACGCCAACAGTCCAATACTAAAAAAAATCTACCAAAAATAAGCTGATTGTTATTTTTGGTCACCATGTGGAATAAGCATGTATTTATGTTGTTGAAGAAAAAGGATGAGAAAAAGTGAAAAAGAAATGCGAAGCAGTAAAGAAGAATATTTTACAGGAAATGGTTTCAGGTGGGCCACTAATTATTTCAACAAGAACATTTTATGCCTTGGTTTGTTATAATCCTCTATCTGAGGAATAGATAAACTGTGTGTGTGTGATTGGTGTTAATCCTGGTGGTATGAAACTTACACAGGCTAGGATAGAATAGGCCGATTAAAATGTGACAGTCGTGCATATGTTTTATACAACTGATATCTTACCTCAATAGACGCGTCATTTTGTCCGGTAGGTGGGGTAAAGATGACAAAAATTTACCGAATAATTCATTACCTTCCGTCACCTTCGGGTAAAAAAGGTATTGTCTTTGGTCAAAAAATTTGATGATGAGTTTGTAATAAATAAGCACGTTTTAGGGTCCCTAGAATACGATTTTATTATTATTACGATGATGTCTGTATGTATGGATGGATGGATGTATGTATGTATGAATGGATGTGTGTGTGTGTGTGTGTGTGTGTGTGTGTGTGTGTGTGTGTGTGTGTGTGTGTATGTGTGTGTGTGTGTGTGTGACGATTTTTTCGGATCGCATAACTTCAATACCACTTTCCCAAAAACTATAATTTTTGCGTATTCCTTTTCTTTACATCTATATGAAGAGCTGATTAGATTTTGGTTACAATTAGTCGACCGGAAGTACCCTAATTTGAAGATTTTAACTGTTTTCCTTGAAAAAACGCTGTTAAATATAATTTTTTCACATTTAATGTTATTATAAATATTGAAGAATATTTTATTCTCTGTAAGATTTGATTATATTTTATACTTCATATTTAATGGATATAGAGTAATAAATTTATAAAGAAATTAAATTTCATAAAGCAGCAAGCTGTGCTAACTATCTACTATATTAAGAAAATTCTGATTGACAAAAAAATATCAGTGTCAAGTGCACTTAACATGATGTTTGTGTTATAATAGGCTACTTGCGTGGTACTGAAAATCTGATATCTGTCACCAAATACCTAAAGTAAAGTTAAAAACGTATGTAATAGTATATTACTAACCGAGGTGGAAAGTGTTTCATTGTCGAGGGCGAGGATAGTTAACCAAGGCGCGAAGCGCCGAGGTTAACTATAGCCCGAGACAATGAAACTTTTCACCGAGGTTTGTATACTATTTTATTCACAATCTGAAATAAAAAATTAATATTTGATATTTAAATAATAATAACCTAACATAAATAAACGAATGGTCTGAGATTGTTCATTTGTCACATGAACTGCATGAACTGTCACTTTGATTTCTAACCTTAAATACTGATTTCATTCATTACTTGTATTATTTACAAGTTTATTCCATATTTTTATGATATAAATTGTAAAGATGCTTTGTTTATATGTAAATACCCATCATTGATACGCATTGATCTCTCAAAGCGGGGGGCAGCTATTTCCCGCCTCGAGGTTGGAAAGTATAGCGTGAGTATAGCTGAGGTTGGAAAGTGTCAACTTTCCAACCCCAGCTATCTTCACGTTATACTTTCCAACCTCTTGGAATATGAGGTTAACAATAACTAACTTCCCAACTTTTTAAAAGTCAGAAATCGTCATATTACTAACCGATTGTGAATAAAAATATAAATTTTATTTTAAAAAAATTATATGTTTTTTAATAAATTAAGGAAGATTTTCTTTAATGTCATTATTTTGAACTGGAGAAAGGGATGCATATTTAAGAATGTAACTTGTAGATAGCGAGCGAGTGCGAGTTTTAATTTGATTTTGACAGTACATTTTTCTGTCACTGGCTCTCTTCTTTATTATTTACAATTTGCCTGGTTTCTATTACTTTTATTACGTATTTCGATTTGTTAAGCCGGATTCTGAAGGATTTTAACTTAGCTTATACTCGTACAAGAGTAAAATCACAAACGAAAATATTAACGTCCAAACTATTATTCAAACGTAAAACAGATGATCTGTCATGTTTAAATTTCCCGCACATGCCGTTGCTATTGGACGTACCAATGTTATTGTTTTACGACCATTCATTGGTTTGGCGTAATTTTACGTCATGCATGACGGTAATTTAAATATTAAAATTTCATAAATTTTGTTCTGGCCAATTAATAAAAAATTTCCAAAAGAAAAAATATGGGTAGCAAGTTTTTATCGCCTCTTCAAAAATATTAAATAAAAAAATGGCACGCAAGTAGCCCATTTACAAAAAAAATTTCTGTAGTATGTTGGAATGTGTACAAAATATATAGAACTGAAGGTAATGTACTGGAAATATGGAATCTTTTACAAGGAAATCTCTGTGTGAAATTTTTACAAAATATACATAGATCTGACGGAAGGTAATGTGCTGGCCACATTAGATTTTTTTTATCATGATTTTAAATAATCATTTAGTTTTTTATAAGATAGAAAATCTACATATACCTATGTGTAATTAATATTAATACAGGCTTGCTTCAAAAATATAATGTGTTTCTGCTTTACAAGAGGTTTTCTCTTAAGCTCGTCATATTGCCCCACTCTCCTCTGGGTACTTTTAATTTTAAAACCCAAGTCTGTTCTTCTTTCAAGGAATGAAAAAATTTTTTTTACAGACCATGTATCTTCCCTCTACACTAAACCTGTGGTGAAAGATTACATAGGATTAAGCTGTCTTTTCCCAAATTTAAGATCGAAGAACATGGGCCTCCGGGTGTAGAAATAAATAATGATAAAAAATAAACCAAATTGTTTTCTTCTCTTTGTCCTTCATATGGTTCAATTACAACATTTCTTCTATGTGTAAGATATAAATCCTAAAAGCTTCTTTAATGTTGATAATTATACACTGTTAAATTGCCGGCTTTTTACGAACGACGTTCTCACATTTTATGCGGTATTTTTCTCTAGTTGTTTAATGCAGTGCGGTAAAGATTTGCCAGTCAATTTCGTTTTACAACTTCAGTCCCGGGAAGAAGTTCTCGTCTGTTGCCCAGGAAGTTGTAAAAATAATGTGGCTAGTAAATTCCCACAACTTTTAATGTCTGGAATAAAATTACGACCAGAAATATGATTAATGAAGCTTATTTTACAATTAAAATCGCCATTAATTTTACTTCGTAATTGCAAAAGTTTTCTATATGACTTTGATAAGATGGATTGTGTATTTTATGTATATACTTTTAAAATCATGCATTCTACTTCCAATGTTTTATTCAGCACTTTACGATTTATGATCATCATCAAAAGGATATCTCGGTAAGAAAATATAGTGTTGGTTTTTAAGCATTTTACACTGATGAGTCTTCACTATATTTTTTTTAAACTAATGTTTATGGCATATTTAGTAAAAATACCCCAGAAAACTTCACATAACTGCCAGATATTCAAAGAGAAAAGGATACATTGTAGATAACTTCATTTTGCAAATCAGTTTTTTAATAATATTTTTTCTATTTTATACCCCATTTTCTATATTTGCTTATACTTTATTACAAACTATAAGTTATATTATTAAAAAAATGTACATAATACGATACAAAATGCTGCGTTGTTGAAATTCGCGAGTATTTCAAATTTTGAATACAAATGAATTTAGTTGTTTCGCATTTTAGACATACGAAAAGTAAATTCAAAATTGGGCAGAATGCACATCAACTTCAAATTAGCAAAAAGAATCTGATGTGGCTAGCGCATTATCTGCCGTCAGTTCTATATATTTTATACAATTTCCATACAGACAGTTTTTTGCGAAAGATTCTGTATTTCCAGTACATTACCTTCCGTCAGTTCTATGTATTTTGTACAAATTCCATACAGACAGTTTCTTAGAATTGATTCTATATTTGCAATTACAAAAATACTGTCTTTATAATTTTTTAACTCAATATCCATTAAATATGAAGTTTACAATGTAATCAAATCGTATAGAGAATAAAATATTCTTTAATATTTATAATAATAGTTAAATATTAATGTTTAACTCTATTTTAAGGGCGTAGCAACTTTTATTATTACAAGTCAAATTATTTGTAAAATTCATTGTGCAATTTGGACTTTTGTCCATGTATAAAATAAAATAAAATAAAAAAATAACATTAAATGTGAAAAAATAATATTTAACAGCGTTTTTTTCAAGAAAGGCTGTTAACATTTTCAAATGAGGGTATTCTGGTCGACCAATTATAACCAAAATCTAATCAGCTCTTAATATGGTTGTAACGAAGCGGAATACGAAAGAATTATAATTTTTGGGATTGTAGTATTAGAGTTAGGTATCGCATTAGAAAATTTGTCACACACAGACACACACATACACACACACACACACACACACACACACACACACACACACACACACACACACACACACATACAGTCATCGGAAAAATAGTAAAATCGTATTCTAGGGACCCTAAAACGTGCTTATTCATCAAAAACTCACTACCGAATTTTTTGATCAAAGACAATACCTTCCTTACCTAAAGGTGACGGAGGGTAAAAATAGTATAAACAACGTGTTTTATAAGGCCTGTTATCGCAGTTGTCCTTTGTAAAACATGGACTCGCACGCACGGCCGCGCCGTGCGAGAGGGCAGGTTGTGCCCCGCACAAAGGCGTCCGACTTTGAGGGGCGCCGTTTCAAGACAGTAAAGTAAATAATAGTAAATTTTTATAAAATGCTCTTATTCGTAAAGACAAAATTACTATAATACTTACAAATTAATGTGATAGAAGTGAACAATATATTTTTTAATTTGTTTGCATTAGAGTTCTAGATATAAGTAAAATAATTATCGTATCAATCGGTTCGTTATTATTCTAGCATTGTTATATTGAAATAATAACTATGAAAATGTTGATTACAACTATGAATATATTGATTATAACTCAAGAATATTGATTACAAGAATGAATCCTACAATGAATCCAATATTTAAATACCTATTATCATTTTGCAAAGAATAAAATGTATATACAATTCTGAAATCTGTTGTAAAATTGTTGATTACAATAAACGATTTTTAATTATAACCTATTGATTACAAGAATGAATTTAGGAAAATTTCATCAATATAATAAATCTAGCATTTTTAAAGAACAAAAAGTATAGTTTAAACTTTAATTTGCAAATTTTACATAATGAGGGGAAGGGGCGCTAAAATGTAACATAGCATAGCACAAAGGTACCTAATACCCACGGAGCGGCCCTGATCGTACGTTAACAGATTGCCGTGGGAAACTTGTTTTTTTAATGTACTATTTTTATACATTACTTACGAAACAATACGGTTGCAATACAATACTGCACTGTACTGTGTAGAATGAGATTAATAAAATATGAAACTCATGAAAATTTCGTTAATCCCTCTAAAAATAAACACGAAAACACGGTCAATTTATAGATAAATAAGGTGAATTGATATTGGAGTTAACGACGAAAACAAATATTTATTTTTAAACTTTGTTGTTCCCATGAAAAAATTTGGCTATGAAGTGTGACAGCATAACAATTTTTTGTGCAACAATTATTTACTTTAAATAATTTAATATTCATGTAAAATAAATCTATTTCCAATAACAAAACAGCCGAGTATGAAAAATATACACTACTGTAAACCTATCCAATTAATTTCCCAGTCTTAAAAAAACTGCAATAAACTCGATTTCAAAAACGGTCTGCAAACATCTTATTTTTGATAATTATGAATTTTGCACTAGTAATTTGCAAAATAGAGCAGAAGTCATGAATTAAATAACACATTTTGTAATGAAAATGCAAAGTCGGATGTGATTAGAATTTTAATAATTTTCACTTTATTTGCAATACGGAAACGGTGTTGCTACGTTAGAAAATACACCACGAGAATATGTAAGTAGGTATGACATTTCTTTGTATATTTTGTTGCCGACTTATAAATACATACATATTCGAGTACATATCGGTATTTTCAACTAGAAACGAGATAGAAATGTTCGAGTGTGAGTGAATAAGGATCAGAAAATTCAACATTGAGCAATATATCGGGTGTCTACTTATTTTATGAACCATAAGATATACTCGTACAATGGAAAAAAATTATATGGCTGCAATTTCTACCCTACTAATTTTAGAACAAAAGTATACATACAAAAAATCATAATTAAAAAATGCATCTGATTCCAAAATTATAATTTACATGCGTTTCAGGAGATAGAGAGAGAGAGAGAGAGAGAGAGAGAGAGCAACGTGAAACAGTTGTATTGTTTGAGTTTGGCAGGATATATCTATCATAAAGTACTAATATTAATGATTTCATTAAATTATTTATCAGTAGTCAGGGATATATTTAACCATCTCAGTTTTGCAAATTAAAAACTTTTATTTTATGACCAAATAAGATATATACCTACCTATTGTTTCCACAAGACTATCTAGGTGCGAAAATTGACAATATCGTCCATCATAACACACTAGTGTTATTATTATGCACAGGAGTGTGAAAATAAATAATATGAGCGATAATCTACAAATTTAACCTTTTTACCTTGCGTCACCTTTAGGTAAGGAAGGTATTGTCTTTGGTCAAAAAATTCGATGATGAGTTTTTAATCAATAAGCACGTTTTAGGGTCCCTAGAATACGAATTTACTATTTTTACGATGATGTCTGTATGTGTGTGTGTGTGTATGTGTGTGTGGATGTGTGTGTGTGTGGATGTGTGTGTGTGTGTGTGTGTGTGTGTGTAACAAAATTTTCGTCTGCGATAACTCTAATACTACAGTTACAAAAATTATAATTTTTTCGTGTACTTCTTCGTTACATCCATATGAAGAGCTGATTAGATTTTGGCTACAATTGGTCAACCGGAAGTACCATCATTTGAAGATTTTAACAGTTTTTCTTGAAAAAACTATGTTAAATATAATTTTTTCACATTTGATGTTATTATAAATATTAAAGAATATTTTATTCTCTATACGATTTGACTGCATTTTATACGTAATATTAAATGGATATAGAGTTAAAAAATTATAAAGAAATTAAGTTTCATAAAGTAGCCATAGCTATGGAAACAGCTACTATATTAAGAAAATTCTGATTGAAAGATGTCAGTGTCAAGTGAAATTGACATAGTGTTTGTCTTATAATTTTTACTGGAAATATAGGATCTTTTGCTTTCTGTATGGAATTTGTATAAAATACATACAACTGCTTTAAGGTAATGTACAAGAAATAATAATAATAATAATAATAATAATAATAATAATAATAATAATAAATCTGCAGATACATTACACTGTATATAGAAAACGTCACAAAATAATAATTTTCTGTATGAAATTTGCATAAAATACATGCAACTGCGGGAAGGTAATGTACAAGAAATAGAATTTTTTAATTTAGCAATGAACTTTTCCTATGAAATTTGTACAAAATACATAGAACTGACGGAAGGTAATGTGCTGGCCACATCAGATTTTTTCTTTATAATAATATATATGTATGGTTGGTACGATTATTTCCCATTTATGATAAGGTACTTATAAATAGAATATTTGGTAATACTGCCACACACTGTTCATTTACATTTTGCTTATTTGACATTTGATTCGAGGTCAGAATCGTTCAAAAATATATAAAACAATAAATACGTGGTTAATACAATTACAATAAAACTTATATGTAGAAACGACATAAATGTGATAATCACAAAAATGGATTGCAGTGACAGCGATTCGCCTTTGTCTATAATGGAATGTACACCACTAGGTGTCATGCAGGTGACAAATAATTTTCAGGTTAAAAATTTGCTATATATATATATATATATATATATATATATATATATATATATATATATATATATATATATATATATATATATATATATATTATATGTATATATATATATATATATATATATATATATATATATATATATATATATATATTATATATACAGAGTGTCCCATTTAAGGTACGAATACATTGGGATCTCGAGAACCGTAAGAGCTACGAGGTTGGTTAAATTAGACAAAAGTTGCCGCATTAGGAGACCATTTTAATGGTATTTTGTTATTTGCGAAAAAATGCATAGGTCACTAGATATATGCGAAAATGTAAATTTTGCAGTTTTTTATTTTTGCAAATAACTTCGAAGTGTGAAATCATATTGGATTTTGGTTTGCACTTCTTTAGGGCACTTTTTTATGTTCTTTCGACTGGCGATGCTCAATTTTTTTTATCAATGTTGGTTTCCGAGAATTGGTGTCAAAGTTTTAATTATTATATGGACGCCATATTGGAAAGTTACGCCATTGAAAAGAGATTTTTTTTAGCTTTACAATGATATAAAATAGTAATAATTTATTTTTATAATTAACAGAGAAATTAACAAAAAATATTATTAATACTAAAATTTAATTGAGAAAAGTAAATCGAAGGCTGCTTAATAAACAAATAATGTTAAAAATACAAAAATAATTTACAAAAACTTCACAATAAGTTTTCTATTAACCCGCCATTTCGTTCTACGCACTTCTGCGCCTTCGTTCTGTTCCTTTTATAACTTTTCTCAGAATTTGATTTAGGATTCGTACTGCGGCATTTCTTGAGTCATTTTCATTCAGATATTCCCGAATAAAAAGTTTATTTTTTAAGTATCCGTATTTAAGTAGCCTTCGATTTACTTTTTTCAATTAAATTTTAGTATTAATAACATTTTTTGTTAATTTCTCTGTTAATTATAAAAATAAATTATTACTATTTTATATCATTGTAAAGCTAAAAAAATTCTCTTTTCAATGGCGTAACTTTCCAATATGGCGTCCATATAAAAATTAAAACTTTGACATCAATTCTCGGAAACCAACATTGATAAAAAAATTGAGCATCGCCAGTCGAAAGAACATAAAAAAGTGCCCTAAAGATGTGCAAACCAAAATCCAGTATGATTTCACACTTCGAAGTTATTTGCAAAAATAAAAAACTGCAAAATTCACATTTTCGCCTATATCTAGTGACCTATGCATTTTTTTCGCAAATAACAAAATATCATTAAAATGGTCTCCTAATGGGGCAACTTTTGTCTAATTTAACCAACCTCGTAGCTCTTACGGTTCTCGAGATCCCAATGCATTCGTACCTTAAATGGGACACTCTGTATATATATATATATATATATATATATATATATATATATATATATATATATATATATATATATATATATATATATATATATATATATATATTATATATATTAAAAGAATTTTTGACAGATAGATTCTTGTGATTATTTTATTGGTCAAAAGAGTATAATTCTAGAGCCGAACCAACAGAATGTCTTGTATCACAAGAATCAATTCTTTTGATACTTCAAACATGGTTTAAATTGTGCCGTTTCTTGTGCCCTTTAGAAAAATACTGTACAAAATTCGCTAGATAGGTAGATGTTTTCATACTCTCGCGTGATTAATGCTCTCGAATTCGTTATGAAATGACAGTCTTTCTTAGCTCGTTGTGTAAATAATAATTTACCTCTATCACATTACAGTAACGTATTTCTATTAACACTTTAACAAACTGCCACGAGAAGGAAGTGTGCAGCTCAGTCTTTGAGCATGATTCTCAGCATCGTTTTATATGAGGTATATTTTCTCGGTTTCGTGGAGAACTGTTTCACATATTTAGCCAGTATTTTCGGACTACTAATGTATACATTGTGGTATTAAACGTGTTAATAAATTTGGGCAGTTTTTTATTCTAAACATTTTTTGTATTTCCACTTTTGCTCAAAAATTAATAGGGCAGACATTATAGATACGTATATGAAAATTTTACCATTTTATTTCCTAAGGTTCATGAAAAAGTAGACACGCGTATATAGTTTTAGTTACAAATAAAAATGTTATGTCATTTTTGTAAATAAATGATCGTCGTTTTCAATAAAATTCTCGGATCATTCCCACAAATTTGTTTATTTTATCAGAAATAAAGTGTTTCTGGACGTGGACATATTGTTTTCTATAGTTCATTTTTTTAAAAGAATGTAATACAGGGAAGATAGGGCTTATTTGACCTTGTTCTCTGATTGGCTTAAATCGAGAAGAAGTTTACACCGACGATATTTATTTCTCAATCTTCTCTCTACTCATCTCTCTGTTTTCACATACATTTGTATAGTCATTAGCGTAGAATTTGTTAATACGTAATTAAATGAATATAATACTACGAATAATTTCTAAATATATAATATAATAGAACGTTAAATTATAATACGGCTAATATTATTGTTCGTACGCCAACGTATGTTGAGCTGTCAGTTGCCAATGGCTGCCGTGTCAATTCTCAATTGTCAACTGATCTGTTTGTATCATTTAGTTTTTTTTTCTCCATTCATGTGTTTGCATTTTATTTCTATTGTTGCCATTTGGTGTATTTAATCTATATTTTTCAATACAAGTAATAGTAGTATTCGTTCTTTCTGGTTTTGTTGTTTTATCTCTGAAGAAAGTGTGCACCGTCGTGTAATTTTGATTTTTATACTATCATGCTGATAACGAGGTGCCCAGTACTTCCAAAGGTATAAAGAAAAATCCGAAGGGAAAACTTTTAAAAAGTGGACAAAAGATAATGGACTACAACAGTTATTTGGCCCATAAAAGTAAGGGTGCAACAAAACTTAAGCTGTGGCACTCACTGCAGCATTCTCTACTGTTATCATGATAATTATAAATTATTTAAATAACTGATTTACAAACTTTTGAAATTTTAAATAAATCCATTTTAGTTGTATAAGATAATTCTTATATTATTATTATTATTATTATTATTATTATTATTATTATTATTATTATTATTTTTATTATCATTTTTGTAAAACTATTACTTTTTAAATGCAATTTTATTTAATAAATTTAAATATGTTTTAAATTTAAAAATATGTGTTTTCATTATGCTTTTTAAATAATTATAACTTATTCAACCTCATTTTAAATTACTAATTTAAAAAACAAATTAGACAGTTTTCTTCATTTTGCCGTAATATTTTAAAAATTACAATTACTAAATTACTAATTTTATATTCAAATTTAATTACATAACTGTTTTTATTTCAGGTACCTAACTATACAGGATGTCTCGCAACTCGCTCCCCAGACGAAACTGACACTTGCCGACGACAATAGGTTGCCAACAAACACAAGAAAATTATTTGCGGCTGCTTGCATAACGGAGTTACAAGAGTTTTTAATCCACCAATCCCGGAAGGATATCTTGAGGTGTGATGATATTATTATAAAATAAAACTGGTTGCTAGGTTTTAAAAATACTACTAGTGAGTTACAAAATTTGTTTGACTTCCTGCAATTTTGACACTTTAGAGTTGACTTTTAACTGTCAACAAATTTAGGTTAGCGAAGGTGTCATCCGAGATCATCATTTACATCGTACAGTGCAACGTGTAGCTGTGTAAAATGTGTTAAACAAAAATATTATTGTCATTTGAATTCTTTGAGATTAAAACAACAAATGGTGGTTCTAAATTTAATTTGACACTGACATTTTTCGAAAACTACAGTTGCCCACACATTTTAAAGAATATTTGATTTGTATAAAACCCTAGTAACGTAAAATTACGGCAAACATACGTTAAAGGTATAGGTCTCTGATTGGTCAATTTTAAGGCGTCTTTTCTCGAATATCTTTTAAGCTAGATTTTTTTTTCGAAATTATACATCCGAGTGCAGTCTCGTGTTTCCTCATTCGCTCTGGGGCGCGAGTTGTGAGACAGCCTGTATATGAATTTCCGCCAAATTTTGTAACTAGTTACTGCATTCTTTAAAAAAAATGGACTATAGTACACAGTTTCTTCGTCGGTGTTCACTTTCTTTTAAATGTCTCTTTCAACTAATCCGTACACTCTTCTCTCTTCAATACAGTAAACTCCATTGTTGCATGTTGTTGAATTTATACTTTATACCATGAATATCCAAACTTTTGGATCGTCTGAGCCGCATTGCCTAAAAAAATTACCATATAGGAGGGCCGCATTTAGAATTTATTTATGACTACAATTTAACTCATACTACAAATGAGTATAATAAAACAACATTTACTGTTTAAACACAAAATAAAGCAAACAGAACATTTTTAATGTGAATACTGAGCTTCATTTTTCATTACCAATGCATCTACATACGTGACATACGTATATGTAGTTTGATAGATGTAAGTAGTAGCGATGCGAAGAATACTTTTTTGAAATTTTTTCATATATAATATCATAAGTGGTAAATTTTTGTCGGAAAATTTTTCAGATTGTTACGAGAGCTGGTTGCCTAGCAATTTATTGAGTGACATTGACAAAAAAATCACGAGTTGTCAAACGAGTGATTTTTGATCAATGTCACGAGATAAATTGGCAACAGGCTCGAGTAAAGCAATCGGAAAATTTTTCCAGGATAAAATTTAACCACGAATGGTATTCGGATGACTATTTCCAAAATGAAATCAGGTAATCATTTATATATATTTTTTCTTGACAAAAATCTTCTAATTTTTATTGTGTTTTGAGGTGTTATATTTAAGTTTGCTTTTTCTACGTTTTAAATAGATTCCTATCCGAATCGACTCGTTTTTAATAAAAACTGATAATACTGCAAATATACAGACTTTGACAAGTATGTAAACAATATGTTTCTAAAACGTCAAAAAATTTTCGCTTATCAAAACTCACTTACTTGTAAAAATACGACATCTTATTGGCTTAAAGGGTGCGAAATTTTTTTTGTGAAAGTGTTTTGTCGAAATGAAACTTAGTAACTATGTAGAATCCTGAATTTGGATTGGCTTATAAATTTATGAGTGAAATAGTCAAATTTATATTTTATTTCCTTCTTAACTTGAAAAGTTGCTCGCAAATATACGTACTTCCCACAAGAGATATCATGAATAGGACATGTTTATGAAGTACCGAATATTTTTCTTTATTATCTTAAAATCTGTTTCGAAAGTCCTGTAACAAAATAGCAATTATACCACAAATATTTCACTGCTTACGCGGCTGGGTTTGGACAGTGTTTCAACATGAATTAAGTTTTTGTTCTTAATCGGAGATTGGCACAATTTTAGATTAATTTCAAAAGCCGTCACTGTTTGAAACACTTCATTTATTAGTTGTTTTTAACCTTAGAGATGTTCATAAAAAAATGCTAAATGAGTCAACAATTTATCATTTTCTAATTCAGGTACAGGTTTTTCTTTTGTGTCTATGAAACACTTTATTTCATTTTTCGCATCATAGAAACCTGTACTCGACGCGGGCATACATTAGACACATCGGGT
Organism: Harpalus rubripes; assembly: GCA_963082715.1. NCBI lineage: Eukaryota > Metazoa > Arthropoda > Insecta > Coleoptera > Carabidae > Harpalus > Harpalus rubripes. The sequence goes on from OY720451.1 coordinate 51,930,317, forward strand.
TACAAAAGTCTGATTATCTTTTCTTTGTAGTGGTGTAGTGCAAACAGCTAAGTGCCTTCATGATGTATATGATTTATTTCTGTTTATGCACGAAAACATCAACACTTTCTGCAAGAATATCTATTCTTTTATCGTCTTCTCGGGAATTTCAAATAAATGTGGTGATATTTCTATAAAATACTGTCCATTGTTATAATTGCCGTTCTTAATATTTATCTTAGAACTTAGAACATGGAAAAGCTTTATTTTCCTATGACACTTTTAATATATCTCCTTTCAAATAATATTTTCCTTCGACACACCAAAATTTTTACCAAAAAATAACAGTATTTCTTTAAAAATTCTTATGTTTCACTAAATACCTACTTGAAAATCTCCAAAACATTGTAGAAATATGATGCATTCTTGAATAATACAAAACAAAAATTTGTGAATATAACTTTCGATCTCCGTTATGAAGTAAAAAGACTGATGCATGAAGTGAACTACAATTTGTAGGTTTATAATCCATTTCTAGCTGTGCCAATCTGCTTATTCGTATGAAGTAACGCAAAACGTAACGCAGTTGCAGTAAAGTAGAAAGTAAAGCAAACGAACTTGCTGATTTATATTAAACGCAGAAAGTCTTACAGCCAACCAATCAGAATAATATGCAAAAGTTTCGGCATCTTTCGTTAAACTTCGATATATCTTGTCTGAGCTTCGGCACTAGCTGGCAATCTTATAATCTTTGTATAGGTTTTTGTTGAGCATATAGAAAATAACACACAATATTTGTGAAATGACGTTCAATTATACTTGTAGTAGCATGTACACATTCATCACACTAATATTAACATCGAAAGCTTTTGTCTATAATAATAGCGTTTGCCAAAATTGGGTTGATGAAAGTCGTGCTTGAATTTTGTTGCCCCTACAAATCTGCCGCCCTGGGATTTAGCATGGTCAGTAAATATAGGTTTAACAGTAGTTGTGCATGTTGTCGTTTCAGTAGTTGAAGTTACCGGTCTTCATTCTATTCTACGAATAAATTGCACTCAAATGGTGACACGCTGCTCGACTACATCGACTGTCCTTCCATTTCCACTTGCACTTCTAATGGAGGCATAGAAGAACAGGATTTATCTCCGATGTCTACATTACTAAATGTTCTGAATAATAAAAAAGATATTAGCAGTTTGTAATGAGAGAGCATTACTAAAAATAGGTAATACTCACTTCCTAGTTCCTACTACTGCAGACGTACGGCTGTACGAAAGATATTTCTTTATATTATTCCCAGTCGTTTTCGATGACGTCTGATGCTGCTCGAGAAGGATTATTCATTATTTCTCTCTTTCGAGAACCTGTCCCTCAGTACTTTCCAATGGCGTTAGACTACTTCAACTAGAAAATAAACATGGAACTGTTATTTCAGTACATACATCATTCCAAGTAAAATATAATTTCATTATATATTTATTTTATAATAATTGTTTAATACTAATTAAATAAAATATAAAATAACCTTAAAAACTTACCTGTTGTATTTACCATGTATGTATTACAGCGTTAACAATTTCTTCCCACACTTATTGGGCCGAATTCAGCACTCTTCACTAGTGTAGTGACTCTCTAGTAACTATGGAAATAGCTTGCATCTTTTTCTTATTAATGTATCACTGCATATGTCTCTCTTTATTTTGTTATTTTTATATAAGCTTCTTTAGTTAAAGAAGAGTGCTGAATTCGACGCATTGTCTTTTTGTTATTATTTTTGAAATCCTTAGACAAATTATCGTATAAAATTTGATTTATTTCGACAACTTGAATTATTTTCCTATTCATATCTATGTCAAAAAAATTATTCTGACAGATGAGTCAATTTAGAATATCGGTCAAAATGGACCACGCACTCGATCTCAACGCAATATTTAAAATGCTGACTTCTGATTGGCCAGCGTTAGTGAAATTTAAGTAAAGCAACGCAGAAAGATAAAAGTTGGTCAAGTCTTGCGTTGCGGCTGTTACGTTACTGCTTAATTTACTTCAATATAAATCATCCATAGCTGTAGCACATGATCATCTTTTTACCTTGCCTACTGCGTGCGCGTTACCTCTTACGGTGTGTCATTATAAATCCAGCTTGCGTTAACCAGGCGTTAACACACAGGCACTCAAAGTTATCGTGGAGAATGTGAGTGTGAAGCGTGAAGTCGTAAGTTCTAATACAAGTTCAAACACAAGTCTGTATTGTACTTTATATTTAGATTCAGGAAGGATAGCAAAGTTTAGTTGTATAGTACAATTCTAATTAGTAATGGAAAGGAAATTGTCACTATACATTGAACATTCTACAGCCTCTTGTGCTTTGCAGTAATTTTCGTGTTAAATACATTAGTTGTACAACTAATGTTCAAATCACGCTTTTGGATGAAGTATGGAATTTCTTTTGACGTTTATAATGCAATTAATCGCCAATAACAGAACTTTTGTATGACATGACTAGCGAATGAAAATTGACGTTTAGATTATTTAATAGATACGGTTTCTTTTGAAAACATTTCCCTATATTTGATTTGAAAGGAAACTGACCCTTATGTATTCCGTTACAAAAGATTAGAATTGTACTGAGGCATTTAAAATGACCTTAGCAACAGGATTCAGGGATGTATTTAAAAAAACTAATACCGCAAATTCTAGTTTGTTCGTCTCAGATGTAAGCAACCCTCGAATCGGAATTACTGTTAGAGGAAATTAAAAATAATCCTATTTCATAGAATTGCCAAACTAAATAGTTTAAAGATCAAAATATTTTGTTATAATCAAAATAAACGAAAAATGTTTAAAATATTTTAAACGCACCCTTGTTTTGATATTCAGTTACCCTAGTCAGCCATCTATTTCAGCCAAACATAGTAATGTATTTCTGTGCTTTCCTAGTACAGTGTTTAAATGGGTTCATGCAAAAATTCCATACCTGAATATTTCGTACAATTCTATTCTTCTCTAGGGTTTCAAGAGAAACCACATCTATAAAATAATTTAAACGTCAACTTTCATTCGCTAGTCATACCATACTCTTTATACATGTATCAGCCTTTAGTTTTTAATTTTGTTTTGTCGCTCGGTGACATTTTGCTAATTTATGTCAAAAATGGAACCTCAGTAGCATTATCTATTACAGGAAGGTACAAAACAACGATGTGTTATAGACATAATAAACAACGAATGAATTCACAACACAAACAAATGCCTTCGCAATAAATAAACTAACTTCTATGAGTAACTGCAGTGCAGTGCTGCGGAAAATATTACTGGAAACACGTGCTACCTTTATAGTTCTCCGTCCAAGATTTCAAGAAATAACAGTTTTTGAAAAATTATTAAAAGTTTTGACAAAAATATTTAAAAATATGTGAACTAATGAATTTTACTATTATAAACACTAAATTAGTTTGATTAATATTCCCTTATTATGATAAATTAATACGAAGTAACATGATCATAACAAAATAATAAGAATAATCTCTATTTATATATCATACTATTTCAGAGGTTATTTCTTTGCAATTCTGCATTTACTTATTGCTTTACAATCAACTGTCAACATCTACAACATTCTAGTGCATCATGCGATAATATCTCCATTCGAGATCGTGGGAAGATAGTGGATAGGAATGTGTTGGGATGAATACAATTCTAGTTTGGAGTGAATCTGTTGAGATAATTGGGATTAATTGCAGTGGTTTTGATTAATTGTCGGCTGAAAGGCCGAGGATTACCACCGGACGCCAACATCACATAACCATGTCATTAAATTTCAGCACATTACCGTTTCATATACGTTCGTTTCACACTACAAATAGTATGTTACTACGACAGAGACACTATAGACAAAAATTAAAATGACAAAAAATGCTTAACTACAAAGGTATAATTATCGTTAATGACTGTTAATTTCAATCAAAAGTAGCTATACAGTAGTAGTTTCTACAACAAGAGTGGATATGATGTCCATATCGCAATAAGGATGAAGTTTGAGCACGATGCCGTAGGCGGAGTGTTCAATCATCCGAACGCGATATGGACATTCCACTTGAGTTGTACAGCATACTTTTTCTACGACTAACTAAAAGAAGGAAAATACGAACCATAGAAATATGAAATTTTATTAAACACATGTATGTACTTGTTTCCTAGGCTTTCTTAATGACATTTGTTATTAAAATTATGTTTTGTTAGAAGTATAGAATTGTTTTACATACTAGTTGTATTTTTCTAATTTATTTAGCTTTAACTTCATTTAAATATTATTAAATCTTTCCCACTATTTTTCTATATTCTGAAATTATTGCCAAATATAAAAAGGATAATATTGACTTGTCAAATGTTACATTTCATACCGTGCTGCTTCCCATTTTGTATACGATGTTTTTCAGTACTTAAATCTAATTAATAATATAATTCAGTTAATTATTATTAAATTATTCAAATCTTTTTTATACCGAAAATATTTTCATCAAATGTGACATTTGCATCGTTCTTTTTCTTATGTCCGGTTTCATAAACACTTGCTAAATCTCATGTTCGTTAACACATGTTTAAAAATAGCAAATTGTTAAATTCACAAAATTAACATTCTACTTTTAACAATTTGTTATTTAATATAAGTGTTAAATTACTGATAGGGAATTATGATTTATGTTGGTATTAATAAACTAATATTATATATATATATATATAATATATATATATATATATATATATATATATATATATATATATATATATATTCTTTTGGTTTCTTATAGGGCGCGAGCAGACACGTGACTCGAGAAACTTTGTAGTGCTTGGAATTAGTTGTGTGCGCATGTCACTTTGACAAAAACAACGTTAATTTGACAAGACATATGTTTTGACTTATTTTGATTTTGAACTGCTAAATTAATATTTTACAAATTTCAGGCAGTAAATCACATGACCTTAAAAATAGTAACATTTTAACAGTTCAAAATTAAAATAAGTCAAAACATTGCTTTTGTCAAAATGACATTGTTTTCGTCAAAATGACACGCGCACACATATCAGCTGATTCCAAGCATTTCAAGGTTGCTCGAGTTACGTGCCTGCTCGCGCCCTCTAAAATAGAAAGTATTAAGAAGATTATTTTAAATTGTGAATTTACATATTACAGATGTATAAGTATTTCAATGATATAATTTGTGATTAATAACATACACTAAGTATTTGATTCAGAAATTACTTTTAAAATAGTGACATTGAAGAAAATATGCCGAAAAATAGAGAACTTAATTATACGGAAAGAGAAAAACAAGAATTTATTAGCATCATTCAAAAATATTAAAATATAATTGAGAATAAAAGAACAGTTGGTATTATTATTAAAGAAAAACAAGAATGCTGCAGAAAAATTACAGAAGAGTACAACTGCAGAATAGAACGGCCAAGAGCAAAAGAAAAAATTAAAGGGTTAGCAACTCTCGAAGTTGATCGATGTGCCTTCGTAACTCGATGCCATCGTCGGTGACGATCTTGTAACAGTGGGCCAGTGATGTCGGTTATGCGAGCTTTAACCCACTAGGATCTTAGATTGTAATTCCGTGCTAAAACTGTATCACCTGTAAAAAAAGAATGATCTTTTTATCGTACATTTGTATTCCTTTTCTGTTTTACAAATTCTATTTGTATTTCAAGAATTTCATCTGTCAAATCTGGTCGGAGACGATCTAGAATAGTTTTCTGATGCCGTTTCATCAAAAGTTCAACAGGACCTTTAGTAGTGCAGTTGGGAGAAACATGTTGTGTAAGAAGGTATCGCACAATTTCTAAACCGAAATTTCAATTATTCGTCTTCTTAATTGCATTTTTGGTGGTTTGTACCATTCTTTCTGCCTGGCCTTTTGCAGAAATATGATTAGAAGCATATTCATTGGACTGAGAGGATGATTTCTGTAAAACTAATCAAATTGTCGCTAATATGGTCTAATATTATTATAACAGTTTCCTTGGTGAATGTGTATCTGATTTTGAATTCCGTATCATTATAAATTTCAAACGGATTTGTATGATTTCTAAAATGCCTTGGTCTACGTATCTGGACAATAGCATTTTCAAAAAAATTCTCCTTCTGAGTCAGAATCAGATAACATTTTTAAGTATTTATTCTATAAATTTTATTTACAGTTGCATATGTACTATAAATTTCATCTAACATAATATGGAAATTAGTATACTCACAATGTAATTATCAATATTGCACAAATGAACTTATAAAACTTTAATCTAACCAAATATTCGTAATAACATTTGTAACAAATTTATCAAATATCAAATTTAGCAATGAGTTAAAAATTTAGAAGCACCTCGAAGCTAGTTTTAAATTAACATAAGATATAACATGTTGTTAAATTTAACTCCCGTTGGTGAAACAATATTTGGTATTTAACAAAGTGCTAAGTCATTTAACAAAGTGTTAAAATTTAGCAAACGTTTATGAAACCGGGCATAAATCTAGTAATAAATGAATTAAACAGTTGCCTAGGTTACACGACTTTCGTGATTTGTGATTGGTCCTAGAATGGATATGAAATTATATCCGTTCTGTTAACTAGTATTGCCTACATATCCATTCTGCGGATTGTGAAGAAATGATAAGTTTTCAAGTGGAAGTAGAAAAAAATATTTATCCCATAGAAGCATCTTACTGTACACTTTTTGTAATTAAAAGGGATTAAAAAACAAAAATAGTTATTTGTCGATGTTAAATTGTATTTTTTGCCGAATATGACGTTTGTTGGCGAGGCCAGTAAATCAAATGAGGCTAAATAGAACTACTTTTAAGCCGAGGTATAAAAAACATTTTTAAGACATCACAAAAAAATATAAATCTTCATGATGCGTATCATTTGCAGACTGATTTTTTTACATCTAGACACCTTACAAAACAATTTGCAGTAGTTCAAAATTTTGTAATAAAAAAAAATGATTCACGTCAGTTTTAACAATCAACATTTTTTCCAGAGAACACAAATTTTTACATTTTTACAAAAATTTGGATTATGACGTCATTGGTCAGGTTTAAAGGCCTCCTGTTCTTATAGAAAGCATATAAAACAAAGATTGTCGGTTTTAATATCTACGGGGTTAATTCTACCATTGGTTAAGGGTTAAGCGTTGTACACTTACTTAAATAATACCCTGTATATATGCGGTATATTGCAAAAATAACATGCTGGTATATTAAATAAATTGAATATGATAAAAGTTAACATAGATACACGAGACTTGGACTCATAGTTTGAATTTGGACCTCAGAGTAGCATGTATTTGAACAAAATGGTTAAGAATATTAATAAAAGATTACTAAGTTTACAGGCAGTATTTAAACCGTTTTCAAAACGTTTCTTAGTTTTGAAAACGCCATATCAACTAATGCGTGGGTTTCACTTGAAAATTAGTTTCAAATTCAAATAAGCATTATAAAATTCAGTTTCGATATTGCGCATGCGTACATAGGTTAACGTTTCTGCTGTTTTGTGTTACTAACCTACCAATAAACGGACAGTTGTGTAGATTTAGTTCATTGTGGTACGAAGTATTTATTTTTCTTTTAATGGCAAAACGAAATTTAGAAGACGATCTGTCAGAAACTGTTTTCAGATCAGACAATTTCACGCAATTTTAACTGAAAATAGAATCCATTTTCAAAACTGCATGAAAATGTAATCGATGTGTTGCAACTATCATTATTGTTTCGTTAAAACAATTTTTATTGTATAATTTAATTTCTTTATAATTTATTTCTAAATTAAAAAAACCTAATTAAACTGTACTTACAGGTAATAAAATATTCTTTAATATTTACAATCACGTAAAATGACAAAAAAAATATATTATTATACTATGATATTTCAAGAAAAACTACTATGATCTTGAAGTGAAGAAGTGTGTTTCTGGTTGGCCAATTATAATCACGAAATGCGAAAAAAATCATCTTAAAAATAGTACGTATGTAAAATCGTTTTCTAGATGTCTGGAGGTATAAAAGAATTACGAAAAACATAATATGAAATTAGTGAAATTTCCATCTCATTTATCGTACAAAAGAACGGTGCAAATAATTGGCAATGGTAATGAATGAACGATTGATTACGAGTGGTATTTACAGCAAAGGAGATCAAACTTTTTTGAAATTCCCTTATTTATTTACGTATTATAAAAGTCGGATTATATTTTGTAATAGCTGTTTTATATTTTCCATTAATTGTTGGTGCAGCGTAAACAATAAAATTTACATCCGTTGTTCCAAAGAGGATTATAAAATGCATTAAAATTATTATAGAAACCGTTATATTAATAATTATTATAATAGCATACACTTTATTATCTATAAAATTATCATATAATATTTTTGATAGCGTATAAAATTGAATGCTGCTTTAAACTCAAAAATAATAATGTCCCCTGCTTTAGAAATAAACGCATTAAGGCCATTATGCTTCCACTATCACCACCAGGTGTTGTAGAGGACATTACACATTTGCTCATCTATTTTTCAAATTCTCATTTTACTATTTACATTTACCCACTGCACATTGTAACATTTCATTCTGTCTATTTTCCAGCTGTGGTTTTCGTTCTGCGCGATATCATTCTTTTTATAAAATCGCGAGAAAAATGAATATGTAATAGTTGGCGCCTCATGTTTATTTTCATTTGTTTGTTGACACGAATTCATTCATGAATGGCATCCGGAATGAAAACGGAAGTGAGAAAGTGACATTGTTTTCAATTTTCAGGAAATGTTGCATGAAACTTTGCTGGATTTAGGATATGCCTTCGTTTAATGTCATATTTCATCCAGAAATATTCAAGTTGTAAATTTACATAAAACTTAAAAGGAAGATAAATGGAAAGTTATATTACGGTATAATTGGCTGTCAGTGAAATAGATAGAATCCTGGACATATTGCACTTGAAGAATAGATAGATATTCATTAGAAACTCAATTTATTTTAGCAGTAAGTTGTGCCGAGTTGCACATAATAGTTTTTCGGCATCTATCACAAAAAGAAAAAAATCTGATGTGTCCAACACATGACCTCCCGTCAATTCCATGTTTGAAATAGCAATGAGCTTTAAGTAAAGTATCACTTCCGGTTGATCGTTTGTAAACAAAATCTAATTTGTTTTTCCAATAAATAGAAAAGTCTGTAATACTAAATTTTATATTATATTTTATTATGTTTTTCCTCCAAAACTGTTAAGAGCTCCAAATTAAGTACCACTTCCGGTTTATCATATAGGTATAGTCAAAATATAATGTTGTTTCAAATTATACACGAGTTTTAAATACCAATTTTGAGAAGTTTTGAATCATGTTTAATATATTTTTTCAAGAAAATCTGTTTATAGCTTCCTGTAAAGTAGTATTTCCGGTTTATCAATTTTACAAAACATCTACTATGTCGTTCTCATTAATATAAAAGTATTAAAAACCAAATTTGAAAAGTTTTGGACTGTAACAATTTATTTTTCACGAAAATCTGTTCAGAGCTTTAAATAAAGTATCACTTCCGGTGTATCAATTTTAGCCAAAATGTAATGTTGCTTTCCTTTATATAAAAGTCTTAAATACTAAATTTGACAAGTTTTGGAATGTATCCTATTATTTTTATCACAAAATCTGTTCAGAGCTTGAAGTAAAGTATCACTTCCCGTTTATCAATTTTAGAAAAAATCTGACATGTCGAAAATCTGTTGAGAGCTTTAAGTAAAGTATCACTTTTGGTTTATTAATTTTAGCCAAAATCTAATATGTTACTCCCCTTGATATGAAAGTATTAAATACTAAAATTGAAAAGTTTTGGATATAGTTTTTCATTAAAAACTGTTATGGGCTTCATGTAAAGTATCACTTCCGGTTATCCAATTTTACCCAAAATCTAATCAATTCTTTGTATGTATGCAGAAAGCTTAAATTCGGGAAATAGAAATATTTGGAAGTTTTTTATAAGAGTTATCGGGGATGAAAAAATTGACACACACATACACATGCTCGCACGTACACGTACGCACGCACGCGCGCGCTCACCCACACACACACACACACACACTTACACACACACAAAGACAGAGTGACATCATCCTAAAAATATTAAAAACGTGTTGTGGGGACCCTAATTCGTGCTTATTCACTGAAAACTCACCATTGATTTTTTTACCAATAACATTATCTCGTTTACTTACGATATGACGGGAGGTAAAAAGTAGCTGTTAAGAAAATTTTGACAACATTTATTTGTAACTTTTTATGTTTTTAAATGTGTATACAGTTGAGGCCCTTTAATCCGAACTGTTAAATGTAAGGGCGTGATCGGAATAACGATTTAGGATAAATATTTTCAACCCCGGTTAAACAGGTTGTTAACCTAACTGTCAGTTAACCTAATAGAAAATCATTGTTATTATAGAAAAAGTTATAACTGACAGTTAAGTTAACCGACTGTTACCCGGAGATGAAAATACCGGGCCTGATTCGGATTACTGAATTTGTATGGATATAATTGTAAGTAACGTCAATATAGAAAGGTTTGAAATATTTATACAGTACAACAAAGAATAATTAACGCTGGAATTAAGAAATAGAAACAAAAAAACAAGAATAAATCAGACAAAAACCATGATTTTTTGTTTATTTTTAGGCGTTCATTCTGGCTTTGATCGCCAGTTGCCGAAGTTCATGTAATAACAGTTGTTTACTCGATGTTCAGATTAACGTGGGTTGGATTAAAAGGTCTCTACTGTACTCGTATTGCCGCATCTTGATATTACACTGAAGAAGTAGGATTAGCAGCTAAAACGTTAGTTTTCATTGTCATCGATATTATTTAAGTAAATAATAAGACTGACTCCTCCTTTATTTTTTTGCTATAATAAATTTTATTTAAAAATAAATTTCATATCTGGAGTCATGGCACTTGCAGAATACTTTGCTGTCATCAACTTACAAAACAATTAGCTTACCATCAAAATATTTTACAACCTAAAGTGAAAATAAGTACATTAATTAATTTGTTGTGCGAGAAAATAAGTGATCGCGATAGCAGCAACGATTTTTTCCAATACTTTGCCTAAAATTTATGAAGCTGAAAGTAGTGCACTGTAGCGACCAAAAAGTAAATGCCAGCACATTACCTTCAGTCATTTCTATGTACTTTGTACAAATTCCACACAGAAAGTTTCTTGGAAAAGATTACATATTTCCAGTACATTACGTTCAGTCATTTCCGAGGTCAGTTCTATGTATTTTTTACAAATTCCATACAGAAAGTTTATTGTAAGAGATTCCCCAATAAAATTATAATACAAATATACTATGTCAATTGCACTTGACACTTACATTTGTCAATCAGAATTTTTCCTAATATAGTAAATGTTTCCGTGGTTATAGCACAACTGGCTGCTTTATGAAATTTAATTTCTTTATAATTTTTACCTTAAAGGTGAACTTTAAGGTAGGGAAGGTATTGTCTTTGGTCAAAAAAATCGATGATAAGCACGCTTTAGGGGCCCTAGAATACGATTTTACTATTTTTTATGATGTGTGTGTGTGTGTGTGTGTGTGTGTGTGTGTGTGTGTGTGTGTGTGTGTGTGTGTGTGTGTGTGTGTGTGCGCGCGTGTGTGTGTGTATGTGTGAGTGCGTGCGTGCGGGTGTGCGGGCGTGCGTGCGGCCATTTAATATGAAATATAAAATGCAGTCAAATCGTATAGAGAATACAATGTTCTTTGATATTTATAATATCATTAAATGTGAAAAAATGATATCTAACATCGTTTTTTCAACAAAAGCTGTTAAAATCTTCAAATGAGGGTATTTCCGGTTGACCAACTGTAACAATAATCTAATCAGCTCTTCATATGGATGCAACGAAGAGGAATACGAAAAAATTATAATTTTTGGACACACACACACACACACACACACACACACACACACACACACACACACACACACACACACACACACGCACATACACACATACATATATACACACATATATACACACATGCAGACATCATGGTAAAAGTAAAATCGTATTCTAGGGACCTTAAAACGTGCGTATTCATTAAAAACTCACCACCGAATTTTTTGACCAAAGACAATACCTTCCTGACCTAAAGGTGACGGAAGTTAAAAATTATTTTAAGAAATAGTTTCATAAAGTAGCCATAGCTATGGCAACAGCTACTACATTAAGAAAATTCTGATTGAAAGATGTCAGTGTCAAGTGAAATTGACATAGTGTGTTTGTCTTATAATTTTACTGGAAATATAGGATCTTTTGCTAGAAAATGTCTGTATCGAATTTGTATAAAATACATACAACTGCCGGACGGTAATCTGCAAAGATAAATAGAATCTGCAATTGCAAGGAACTATATGTATGAAATAATTTGTACAAAATACATATATAGAACTGACGGAAGGTAATGTGCTGGCAACATCAGATTTTTTAATTTTATATCCATTAAATATGAAGTATACCTAAAATGTAATCGAATTGTATAGAGAATAAAATATTCTTTAATATTTATGATAATATTAAATGTGAAAAAAATAGTATATTAAAGAACGTATTTTATAAGACATGTTTTTTTCGCACGCGTCAAAATTTAGAAAACGAGCGTTAGCGAAAGAAAGTCTTATAAAATGAGTTCTTTATACTATTTTTTATATTTTGCGCCTTCTACAATTAACATTTACTTACTCAATTTGTGATTATATTTGTAACCATTTGTACATTTTCATGTAAATAATCTTCCCTAAATAAAAAAAATAATAATAATTTGGACATTATATTATTAAAATGAATTGTCAATTAACTAAAAATAAATTAGGTAAAAATGGGTTAAAGAAACGTCATCTAGTACCAACCGTCTAAAACAAAAAATTGCGTATCGAAATGAAGGTCATTACGATACGCAATTGCGTATCGTAATGACTTCATTATGAACGCAAAATATAAAAATGATATTTAACAGCGTTTTTTCAAGAAAAACTGTTAAAATATTCAAATTAAGGTACTTTCGGTCGACCAATTATAACCAAAATCTAATCAGCTCTTCATATGGATGTAAAGAAAATCAATACGCAAAAATATAAATTTGGAAAGGTGGTATTCGAGTTATGTGATTCGAATACATACATACATACATACATACATACATACATACATACATACATACATACATACATACATACATACATACATACATACATACATACATACATACATACATACATACATACATACATACATACATACATACATCCATACATACATACATACATACATACAGACATCATCGTACAAATAGTAAAATCGTATTCTAGAGACCCTAAAACGTGCTTATTCATAAAAAACTCATCATCGAATTCTTTGACTAAAGACAATATACCTTCCTTACCTAAAGGTGATGGGAGGTAAAACTGATATTTTATGGTTCCAAAGTATACTGAGTATGTTTTTTTTTTGTAACATTGGGAACTTAATGACTCTGCAACGACCGCTATATAATGTTGTATTCTCTTTAACTGAGCGTTCAGGTCTGCTGGATCAAAATAGTGATATTGAGAATTGTACATAGAGCAAAAATTTACTAACTTTATGTAGCCAAATAAGTTGTTTTATTTGTGAAGTAACTTTTTTTCTGTTCATTTCAATTTTCTCAATAAATTCACAATTGAGCGCTCAAATAAAAAGAATACAGCAATAGTTTCCGAAACGAGCGCAGCTAGTTTGCACAATAAGTTTTTTGATAAACTAATGACACTTGAGATCTAGTTATATCTAAATTTGATAGAAGTTATCTACGCAAATTTTGTTTGTTGGTATAGATATGTATTTATTTTAAATCACAAAATGATTAAAGAAATTTTTATCCATCCCCGACATTAACGAGTAGTAACAACTAGTAAATACAAATCTATTATTCATTCTTTCGATTAAAAAGTGCACATAGGTAAGAAATAAATTCGTCTTCATTCGTGTGCCAAATTTTACTTTCTTTGAAATGTTCTTTGGAGTTTTGGAACTGTCAAGAGTGTAAAATCTCATTTAAATATATTGCAGCTTTATATGAAAATTTAATTATTTGATTCTCCCAAATTCTCTGTATTTAATAGTAGACATTTTAGATAACGACACCATAAACTTACAATCCTAAACAATTAAACTTTAATCAATGAACAGAGAACATAAAATTTAAATTCAAATGACTTTTTCCAAGTTAATTCCTCTTTGTAAAGCGTTTTACGAGCAATGATTCTACTTTGTACCGCATTAAAATCTTACAGTGTCGTAAATCCACTGTTCATTCAAGATGCAAGCAACAATCCTAAAAAACCGAGACGTGCAATATTGCTGGCACAGCGGCACACTCGCTAAGTGGACTGGAAAAGATTAACCGACGCTACAGGTTGCAGTTTTTGCAGAGATATGAATTTTATAATTGATTATAGATTACTGGAAATACGAGTATATAGAGTAAGCTGAGTCATGGATCAAAATGTCAGCAGTTGCTTTTTAAGGTATTATATTTAATTCATGAGTAAAAATGGCTTAAACAAAATTATAATTATAGAAATGGGAATTGCATTTATAAATAAATATTTCATCACACTTACAAGATAAAAACATTCTATTTTTAAGCAGATTTTGATATGCTGATGATATACATATTTTAGTCATGGAATGAGACCAGATGATACGTGTCTAAAAATTAAATTAGGTTTCCTTTTTTCTTATATTTTTGTTCATGTACCAAATTCTAGAAACCATAAATCGTACTCTGTCCAGTATCGGCTATTCGGGTGAAAAAGGTGCAAGAGCAACTTCAAAAGTTATTTCCGAAAACAGAACATTTTTTAAATTATTTTCAACACATTAGATTTTTCATATTATGTACTATAAAGCCTGAAATAAACATTAGTATAATTTAAAAATCAAATTTTCTACTAAAAATTATAATAGATGATCATCCGCAACCCGCAACACATGAAGAGCAATTCAAATTTTGAATAAACTCTTCAAAATTGCGCGCGCAGCGAGCGTTTACTGGCTAGAAATATTGGTTGTCATGGCAACTACGCTTCTCTTACAGAAGTGATTGGTGGATATCACATCTCGAGGTCTGTACCTCATCGTCGCATTGAAATTGATGCGTTATTTTGCTACGATGTGTTAATAAAACAATGGGGTATGTGACCATATTCGAATTTCAATATATGTATGTATATATATATATATATATATATATATATATATATATATATATATATATATATATATATATATATATCATAAAATATAAAAACTAACGACTGTAGCTTCTCATTATAATAATAAAAACTAAATATTATTTTGTAATAATCTTGTTATAAACAATTTATTATTTTGGAGAAGGGATATATGCCGAAAGTATATTAGAATTGCGGACGAAGACAGACTGTGGGAAGGAAAGAGACAGTTATAAATCAGCCTATCAGCGTCGCGTTTATGTTGTGGTAGGTGTGGCAGGGGTGTGGCATGGTCACATCTGGCTATAACTACCTCTTTCCCTCAGTCTAATCGTCTTTTTTCACGCTTCTACCATTGTCACGTCACAAATCTCTTCCCCAAATTTTTAATAATTATTTTCTCGTAAAGTACGAATAATTAATCAGTGTAAAAAAATACGGGTATTTTATTTTTTGGTCTAGTATCATATTATGAAAAATAAAAATTTGGTCACATACCCCATTTGAATAGTTGTTTGTTCTTATATTTATTATTATTATTATTTTTTAACTTATTTGGAAGGTAATGCTAATATATTTTGAAGTAAAAATAAAATTACATTTATGTTAAATTTATCACAATTGTACTTTAATGTACCTACAATTATTATCTTTTATATATTATTGATATTACTAATACTTTTATACGTTGATAAGAATTATTTCTACGATTAATACTTTTATAGATTGCAGATATTACATATTTAAATCAGAATGAATCTGCAAAATGATTTTATACCTATGTATTTTATTGAAGACACCGTTCTCCACATGGACAGACGACAATAAAAAAGATTTATTGGCAAGTTGAGAGCAACCTTATATCTAAAGACTTTTAAAAAAAATCTGATGTGGACACCACACGACTCCCTTGTACACAAGACCAACATGAAATATAGACCCAATTATAAAATTACACTTATTTGACATAATTTGACATTAACATTTTTTTTTTGTCCTAATCCATAGCAAGCTTTATTATAAAAATCCAAAAAGTATATAGATATTAAATTTACATATCTCGCTTATACAAAGGGCTAATTTAAATATTGGTTGTGCTAGACGCAGAATTTAAATCTCTAAAACTATTATTTGAAGCATTTATTTTTAAAAATCAAAATGAAACCATTTTATTTAAGAAAAACTGTTAATAACTTCAGGTAATAGGTCACTTCCGGCTAGCCTATTTTAACCAAAATCCCATTGACGTAGAAGTACCAATTTTGAAAAGTTTTGGATTATATTTTAAAATAGTTCTTCATTAAAATCTATTATAGGTTTCAAGTAAAGTCCTAAATACTAAATTTCAACTTTCTACTGCTTAACGTTTTCGAGTTATGTGACATACGTACGTAAGTATGTACAGACGTCACGACGAAATTAGTAAAAATGGATTCAGGGATGGACAAAATGGATATTTCCGTTGAACTCTGAAAACCGAAATTTTTTACTATGTACAAGGAAGAAAAAAAACTGAATCTTTCATCTGGAAACAGCATATTGAAACTAATCTTGGAGAAAATAAATTTGTAACAAATCGTGTGAGATATAAATCATAGCCGATCACGAACTCAATTTATATTTGCCTGTCTCAGAGGTGCTATTCTTCTTCTTCTTCTTTTTTTTTCCATTTGTTTCTTTTTATTGGCGAAACAAATGAAACGGAATGTCGGATGTCGGCAGTTGACAAGCGAGATTCATTCATCACGCTTGTCTCACATACTTAAAAATTAATTAACTTCAAATACAAATAGTCGAAATCATACAAGTTCATTTAACTTTTCTACATCTGTATTGTTTTTTACCGCTAACTCCATACGACAGGTCATTAAGAAGAAGAATAGTCAGTTTTTGATTGAGTTTTTTGTTGTTCAATAATTCAATTATCAATTTCAAAATAAAATTTTACAATTACTGGCGAACAATACTTTATTAACGGTAATAGTATATTATTCAGCAAGCGTGTAATAACGGCTGTAATTCGGTCGAATGTATACTTCCATTACATTCCAATAGAATATTGTGTTACACGACTTTGCGATAAGGATATGTAATTCTCGGCTTGGATAAATTCACGAATTTGATTAAAAAATAAATATATATCTTAGGTTAAAACCTAATGGTTGCTCTAACTAGTTGTGTAACTTAACATAAATCAATTAGGTGGCTCTGATGTTTTCCGTATTCATGCTACTACGGCGTTAATATCCGAAAATATGCTACTTACAGGTTTTGTGCTACCATGATAAATATTGCGAATGTTTGACTTCAAGAAGGAGACAACCTATTTGAACACATTTTGTGACAACAAATGTGGAAAATAACTTGTTCTCTTATATTATTCTTTTTTTTAAGTTTCAATGTTATTTTTTTCTATTACTTGAAACGAAGAGAAAGGATAGGTATTTTAAATAAAAAAATTAATACAGCTTAACTGAATTTTAAAAACATCTCTTTAATAAACTTTAAAATGCTATATCTTTTACTAATAATTCTTATAGAAATTACTGAAATTACAGTTTCCCTAAACGCAGTGGCCATGTAAGTGTCAGAATAACCAATGAAGAGCCAGGGGAAAAATATGAATGTCACAAAATGTGTTTTTTTTTTCAATACGCTAATTTTAATGTTTGAAACCTTATTTTTGAGGGTAGCACCGAAAGTTTCTATTAATAGGAAACAAAATTTTCCAGATATTATTTTTATATTGAATTTCGAAATACTCTCCTTTAAACTCAACACATTCATGCATTCGATAAAAGTAATCGTTAAAGCAAGAAATCCATTCTTCTTGAGACACTTGAGAGACCATGTTTTCGAACGCTTCAACCGCTTCATTTGCACTTGTATATCGGAAACCATACATTATTTACTTTAATTTAGGAAATAGGAAGAAATAATAAGGTGCAAGGTCAGGACTGTAGGGTGGGTGCTCCAGTAATTTCACCTTTGATTCTTTTAAATAGTCTAATGCAATATTAACAGTAGGACCGGATTTTGAGAGAAAGGAGGCAATCATTTTTGTACCAACACTTCGAACATGTTTTACTTTTACAGGATTGGGGTGTATTGGAAAGACCCATTGAACTGATTGTCGTTTGGTTTCAAGTTTAAATGCATACAGCCATGATTCATCACATGTTATAATAACATACACTGCTTTAGATTTACCTTCGTTGTACTTTTTTAATGTTTTAATGCACCATTTCATACGATGTTGCTTTTGACCATCATTTAAATTATGAGATATCTAACGGTAATAAACTTTCCTGCCTTTTAAGGCCTTATCACACTAGAAGTAGTATCCCTGATTATACTTCGTTTCATGTAAGAAAATAGTAATGAGAAGATAGGTGCAGTTTGATATTGTTGTTTGATTGGATAATATCGGGATATTCCCCAATCAAAAAACAAGATCAAACTAAACCTATCTTCCCATCACTCTTTTCTTACGTGAAACGCAGTGTAGTCACGCATTATCCATGACTTCGGTTCATATCGCTGACTTGCTCCAGTGTGATAGCTACAAGGAAATCATGGATCCTGTTGTCAGATGCAATAGAATCGGTTTCATATCCTATCATTTATCGCTGATTTCTCTACTGCGTATTCACAACTGTTTCCGAAGTACACGAATGTAACTTTACGGAGTAAAATATAACTGCAGACATTTTGACATTTTTTGTTTGATGTGAATAAAATTGTATGCTTACCCATATTGCATCATTTTCATTCACTTTACTTGAAATAATTTTATATGTCAAATAAACTTAAAATATGTTGTCATTAAAGAAACCATATCATAACCAACTTCACGTATGAAAATTCACTAAAAGTCAGAGGAAACGGTTGCTCGAACTTGCAGTGTGATAGATCGAGTTGATCATACAAAATAAGTCAGCCAAAAAGAGTCAAAGATATGATTGCAGTGTGATAAGGTTTTTAGATCATCGAACAAAATTTTATTCATAGCGGTCTTTCCAATGCCCAAAGTAGCCCGTATAATTCTATATGTGACACGGTTATCTTCTTTAATCATTGAACGAATAGCAGTTGTGTTTTCATCTGTAATTGCAGAAATTGGCCGATCTTCACGTAAATCGTCATTGCGAAAAACTCGATGAAATTTAAATTCATTGTACCTGCTGTGAACAGATCAGATACTAGGTGTTTTATTTCCAAAAGCACCCCGAAGTTTTTCGATGCATTGTTTTGAAGAAAGCGAACTTTTAAAATCGTAAAATATCATGGCTAGGAAATTTTCTCTAGTTATCTGTATTTTCAGTACGACGTGCGTACTTCAAAACTGCATGGAAAATTACTGATAAAAGATAACGAATTTTAACATGCTACCTAAGGATATACTTTTGTTTTGCCATGCATTTATTTTTCGTAGCTACCTTGGTCATATTTGCTTGCAGAAACTTTCGGTGCTACCCTTGTAAAGGCCGTATCACACTAGCGGGTTTTGAAGCGGTTGGCGGGTGCAGGTGCGTGTGTGGGTGACTTATCGACCAATAGGAGCAACCGCAGCTGCTAGCTGCCGCGCTCCTATTGGTCGAGGTATCACCCGCACACGCACCCGCCAACCGCTTCAAAACCCGCTAGTGTGATACGGGCATAAGATACTGTATTCATTCTTAATCCAAAACTCAGATTGGACATTATTACGAGTATACCCACACATGAGTCGAGTTTTAACTTATGTGGGACCTGATAGAATTTTACCAGTCTGAATACCGAATCTACTAAGCAAAAATACTTCGACCATGGACCACCATCTTTTTTAGCTCCTATATCTTAGAACTGAAAGAAAGTATAATTCATTAACAGTTATAGTAGTTAATTTTTACTAGTATTTATGGTTGCAAATGGGTAAAAACAATTTTGTCTACAAACGAAAGCTTAGGTAAACCAAATGAATTAATTTAAAGAATAAGGTTTTTAAAATAAAACTATAAATGTCTTATTCACACTTTTCAAATTTAATAACAAAATTACCGACCAGTTTCGGTCATTTAGATGAACATTTTCAGGGTACCGGTGTGACTACAAAGAAGAGTATAAATTGTACAAAAAGTAATAATAAAAATTAACAAATACTTACACAATTAAGAAAATATAGAAGAACAATATGGAATAATGGAAAAGACGTTAATGTTCAACGAAAAATTAAATTAAATTTTCTAAAAAAAATTGCAGAAAAAGAATGCTAATAATCGCGCTATTATTTAAATTAGTTTGATCATTTAGGCAGAAGGATCTGTTGTTGATAATTGATTTTTTTGTTTCTAAATTTTCTAAAAATTTTTGGTTTTACTGTTCGATTTTATGCAGGAATTCTTTATTATTAATATCGAAATTATGTCCAGTATTGATGATATGTTCTGCAAAAGTTGAGGTAGTAAATTCCGCAAGTAAGATTGGAATAAACGTATTGGTATTTATTACATGCATACCTATATTTCTTTTTCCAATAGGTACTTTAAGTCTCTTTTGATTACAATTAAAAATGATATTTGACATTATATTTAATTTGTATTCATCCTTATCATTAAAGTGTTGCGTTAGTAAGAAGGTATCAATAGATAACAAATTACTTTAAATTTATTGGTAAAAATATAGTTTTTTTAAAAAAAATAATGTAATGTTGTCATTAAAACAATTTATACTTATTCATTTTTTGTTTTTCAAATAAAAGTAAAAAAGAACTGTAGTTTTATGAAATAACATTTTACATTCTGTTTTGATAATCTTGCAAAAGCTGAAAATTCATTCATTAATTCAAGAGCACTCTAAAAAAATGTTTGCATTTCTATACTTATATTTTATGCACTCAGTTTATTATGCATATTTTAATTTTACATTTTCTATACATGTAAAACAAACTTAAACAATGGCTGCATGAAACACTCCATCATGGAAATATTTAAAGGAGATGTTTCATATGAAGTTTACACGTTTTTTATAATTTTTTCGTTATTTTCTTTTGACGTTTCTCCTCGGGCAAAATTAAAGTCATATCACACCTCGCGAAAAGACGATATCAAACAAAATCACAAGAATTTGCCTCTGGCTTCAGCAGTGTTATTAACATTCATTTTACTTTAATAGAAATTTGACCTTTTGACCCTGTCAAATAGTTTTCAACAAGTAATAATTGTGAATTGTAAAAATACCACCCACGAAATAAACATTTATAAAAAAGAAGTGTTTTCTATCGAAATACATAATAATTCTATCGTGTTTACAGTCTGCATGACACAGCAAATTTAAATGAATATTTTAATTTTCACTTTTAATTGAACATTGCACACACGACAAAGCGCAACAGTGATTTATTTAATTTTAATGAACTTGAAACAAATACAACTATTTTTGTTGTGAATATTTATTTTAATGAAATGCGCAATAATATGCGTAAAACATTTTTTTGGGCTCTGATTGGATCGGCTGAGTTTTATCACAGGTTATGTTTATAAAAATTACTTGTAAAAGATGTGTTAAAAAAATGTAGTTTAAAACAATTCATAAATTTATTAATTGTATTATTCGCTTGATATTATTTTAATCCGATCTTATGTGTTGCAAGACTGCAGGTAATTTATTGAAAATATCCCTCTGATTACTGATAATTTAAAAAGTTTTGTTTTTTGAATTAATAAAAAAATGCCTGATTACAATAAATACAATTTGATTCCCATAAAAAGACAATTCACTCCAAAAACTGAATATAATAATAATTGTTATTGTGCCTATGTTTTTAATCTTGGATTCTTGAATATATGCATATGTGTATCAAAACTGAAGGTAATTTAATAAAAAAATATGTTCCTCGAATTATATGGTTTTTTTAAACTCATTTGGATCGGTCATAAATTTGTGATTATATGAAACAGTATATCATAATTTATAATGGCTGCAATACTTTTTGACTGGAAAGGTGATTGGAAAGAAGAAAATACTGGATATCAGTCAAAAATCAATTTATTTTCCGCCTCTACCGGTTTCGACGCCTGCATGTGTCTTCTTCAGGAGCTACAACAATTATTACAGTTTTTGAAAAGTTGAAGGTCAAACATGTATAATACTTAGTGAAAATGTAGTGTTTAAGTAAAATTAATAAATACATATAACGTTTAATAAATAACATAATTTACATACAATGGTCGTCAAAAATTATAAAAAATAAATAAATAAATACATTAAAAAACTCGTGTGTCGTCAGATGAACTTAGATAAAAAAATTAATCACTTCGAATTAACAATGGCGCCCTTTAACTAAATTTAAGTTATAATTTGTTCCGAAGGTCGTTTATCAAATTGCCGCTAGATTTTTTTAAGTCATATTTCTTCTTATTGTTTTTAATTTGAATTTTAAGTAATATTAATTTTGTTTATTATTTTTAATTTATGTTTGGTTTTTATTGTATTTTAAAATATTTGTATATATTTTACTTATATTTGTGGTCAGTTTTTAAATTTATGTTGTTGCTGTCATTGTTAATTCGAAGTGATTAAATTTTTTTTATCTAAGTTCATCTGACGACTCAAGAGTTTTTTAATGTATTTATTTTTTAAAATATTTGATGACCATTGTATGTAAATAATTATGTTATTTATTAAAAGTTATATGTATTTATTAATTTTACTTAAACACTATATTTTACGTAGGTTTTATACATGTTTGTCCTTCAACTTTTCAAAAATTGTAATAATTGTTGTAGCTCCTGAAGAAGACACATAGGTTTCGAAACCGGTAGAGGCGGAAAATAAATTGATTTTTGACTGATATCCAGTATTTTCGTCTTTCCAATAATTTATAATGATTTTTATTTTATTTTGGAATCAAACGTGTTTATACGCGGTCGCAATTTGGCTTTTATCGCCCGAGGGCCTATAAAGTTGCCAAGCAACAGCTATTGAAACATAAAAAATGTGCTGTATGGATAAATGTCAGAGAATACTTATAATAAATCCGACAAATTGATTGTAAACAAAAAATATAGCTAGAAACGACAACATACTTAAAATTCACATCAGCACAACGATACCGAATATATCCTCCTGAATACTTGAATTTCGAGAACCAAAATAAAATAAACCGTTGTATGTACCACGGCCATAATCACGATTATAGCACTCGGGAAAGTTAAAACTCTCCGCTACGCGTCGAGCTTTAAACATTCCCCCGTGGTACAATCTTTTGATTATGCCCTTAATACATAAATAAATATTTTATGGAATAGAACATTATATTTGTCAAAACCGTTGCCAATGACTTGTTAACAAATTTAATAACAAAATTATGACCAGATTAAACGAGCTTAAAGAAGATTTTTGATTACAATCAGGAAAATTTTATTTCAATAATGAAATGATACCAAAAATTGATTATTGAATACAATATATATATATATATATATATATATATATATATATATATATATATATATATATATTGTAAACATTAGGTTAAAACTGCAGTGCATAGTTTAATTTCCAATTTATATTTTTTGATGAACATATTTGTTATAAATAAATAAATAAATATATCATCACGACATATTACCCAGTGCTGGGTATGCCAATCTGCTTTGTACACAGATTTCGGTAATGATGATGACATATTTGTACCGTGCTGGCGTTCACCAGGCTTCACCTCACGGGCACTCATTGGTGGCGTGGAGAGTGCACCGCAGGGGTCAATTTTGTGCCATTTAAAATTAGAAATATTTGGTGTTGGTCAGGATCGAACACGGTTTTCCAGATTCGCGACCTGACACTCAGGCAGGTGGCCATAAGTCATTTATTATTATCTTTTAATTTATATTTAAACGGCCCTAACTATGATTTTGACTTGATCGGCCCACCGAGAAACTCCCGGTATCCAGTCGGGCCTGTCCAAGCTTATATAAATATACTTGAACAAAGTGCTAATATAATTTCTTAATCCGAAGTCATCTCGGTAATGTCTAGGCAATACCTGGGTTTTATACTCTGTCGATAAGACATGTAACAAATTTTAAATATTAATATTAGTCTTGTCTCAATAATACGATTTCATTTCATTTCATAATTATCAACAATAACTATTTGTTTTTATTTTTACTTTTTGACTGGAGAAAGATAATAATAATGTTTTTAAATAAATTATTTCAAAATGACTAAGCGTCAAAATGGAAAATATATGTGTGTGTCGGAGTAAACTAAATTGAGAACTAGCCAATCAGTAACCTAGATGTTGATGAGGCAAGGGAAACTTTGAATTCACTCCCCTTACGGGGAATACGGTCTATAGTAGATTTATATGTTAATTTATTCTATATATTATTTCTTTCCCAGAATATAATTCCAATGAAATGAAGCTCACGTAATCCTTTGAAAACACAGAAAAATTCAAATTCTGTCCTTCCGGACTCTTTCCTAATTCCACTCTTAAACGCAAGGTTCGAGAACATTGGAAATCCATTATACTGCCATAAAAAGAAGTGTTTGAACAAAATATTAGGGGAAAAGTTGGAGAAATATTGTATAAGATTTTTTCGTCGTGCATTGACCTAAATATTAATGACATATATTTTATTTACGCATGTGTACTATGTTTCAAAATATAGTATTAGCTTCAATGGGAATTCACAGCACGCGAACTTAAGCACTTGGTATGAACACGTTCTGTACTCGACTTCCGGTTAAATGAGATACTCGTAACTATATGAGATAAATATGAGGATGGCTATAATAAATTTATTTTATTTACGAGTATGCCAGATTAACAGCTGGGAATACAAAATTTCTATTCTTTTCTGTGTAACACTGTGTTCAGTAAAATAGGTACATAAAGTTTTCCATGTACCTGAGTAAAAAGGGCTATTTCCAGGTACTGAAAATCCGATTTCTATCACTATATGTACCTCATGTTATGTGGAAAATACATGTAAAAATATAAATTTTGTTTTAAATAATTACTCCTATATGTTTTTTTACAAAAAAATTGGTGACGACTTTTTAATTAATAAGCACGTTTTACGATCCCTACAATACGATTTTATTATGTGTGTGTATGCATGCGTGCGTGCTGGACTATAGGGAGTGTAGTTTAATGTTTAAGAGCCAATGTTGTAAAAAGCAGCCAGTGCAAAATTGGTACTGCTGTGCACGAGTGCGTTTTCACGCAAAAGCATACCAAAGGTAAGATAGGTAATGTTTTCGGTCCAAAATAGGGGATTTCACCATTTCTTTTATAATTTCATCAGAAAGTATAAGTAAAATTAAGACTATTGGTGAAAATCCTGTGAAAAATTCCTATCAATAAGCGAGTTATGGGCCCCCGATGTTTGAAAATATAGATGTGACGTCACGAATATAAGTTTTTATATAAAACTGTTTTCTTCGTGGATCTTGAAATGTATGCTATTTTTAAATTATATTTACAAAAAACAAATTATTATTATTACACTGTTTCTACATGCTTTATAATTGCAAGTGTATCAAAATTATTAAGTTTAATGCAACAAATTTATATTCAAATAAAAACGGTTTGAGAATTGCAGTACTGGACTGGTAGCCACGTGTCCGCTATTTGAATTTGTCTATTTCCATTGCTGGTAGACTCCACCTCCTAACTCGGTATTCGTTATATATTTATAGGTGGTCTTTGAATCGCCAATCAAAATAATATATATGGATTTCATATGAGTGAAACAAAAAAACTAAAACAAAAACCCCCTTATTTCCGAAGCATTTCAATTATATTATTTTATTTCTTTATTAATATTCATTATTAAGCATCTACTTTCATTATTTTTTACTCATTTCTCTTAATTCGATTGAGCTGTGTATTCGATAGTAAGTTTTCAGTGAATAAGCACGAATTAGGGTCCCCACAACACGTTTTCACCATTTTTATGATGATGGAACGTGCGTGCATGTGTGCGTGCGTGCGTGTGTGTGACAAAAATTTCTCTTGAGGTAATTTCAATACTACAATTTTAAAAATTATAATTCCTTCGAATTTTGATTAGATTTTGCTTATAACTGGTCGACCGGAAGTCATCGAATTTAAAGATTTTTAACAGTTTTTCTTGAAAAAACGTTGTTACACATTATTTTTTCACATTTAATGTTATGATAAATATTAAAGAATATTTTATTCTTTATACGATTTGATTACATTTTATACTTCATATTCAATGGATATACAGTTAAAATTTATGAAAAAATTACATTTTATAAAACAGTCAGCTATGCAATAACCACGGAAACAGCTATACTATACTTAAGGAAAATTCTGGTAGACAGATGTCAATGTCAAGTGCAATTATTAACATAGTATATTTGTGTTATAATTTTACGGGAAATAGAAAAAGTTTCTGTATAGAATTTGTACAAAATACATATAACTTCACGAAAGTTAGTGTACTGTAAATATAGAATCTTTCGTTAGAAACTTTCGGTATGAAAACGATGACACTTTAACTGACTGGTGGACGCTTGGATGATTGTCGTCCACGACTTGGTAAAAAGGAAGGATCGCATACACATCCACTTTCACTTCATACATTTACTCATTTGTTGATTGACGAGGAATGCTGATGAACACTTAGATTTATGGACGCGGACAATACTTGAGATTTATAACTACTAGTTTTTTTACAGTTATTTACATTTTTACATTAAACAAATACTAAATAGTTACATGTTACATTGTAACTCAGTGGCCTGGCGATTAGCCAACGCCCAAAACTTAAACACTACATTATGTTCCGACAATAAACGTCTTCACAACGTGACAAACTGATGCAGATTATCTCAGAAATAAATCGTTATCTTTTATGAGCAGATATCTCGAGGGGGTGCAGAGTACAGGGTAAGGCATCCATAATAAACTATCAACTTATAATAACTTAAATACTTAATTGTCAACATATAACTGCCAAATGTCGGTCATATCCAGATTAAACAAAAACCCGCGATAGGAAAAATGATAATTATTTCTAAACAGAATTTTGGGGTTAAGAAAGTAGGCCATAAGTTCCGTCGTTATATAAGACATTCGTCGTTCATTACATCATTGGACGCTTCGGACTTTTATTTGTCCATCATCAGCTTTACATGGCCATGTAAAGAAAAAGTATTAATGCAAATCTATAGAAAATTTTCTAATCTACTAAATAACATTTAAAGTTAAAGGCATTTTCGAAGAAAAACTATTTTGAACTTCTAGTAAAGTGCCATTTCCGGTTATTCGATTTTCACCAAAATAATAATAATGGGCTCTTCCAATACAGAAAAGTTCGAAATACAAGATTTCAAAATTTTCTGAATGATAGTATTTGAGTTAGAGTGGAGGATCCACGCACATACACACAGACATCATCGTGAAAATGTTAAAATTGGATTCTACGGGCCTTAAAACGTGGTCATTTACCAAAATCTCGATAGGCGATTTTTAGCACGATCCCTATACCTGCCTTACCAAGGGTAGCGGGAGGTAAAAATTGTACTTTTTTATAGGACGTAGAAAATATAAATTTTATTTTGTACAAATAAAAGTTTTCAAATAAAAACATTGATTATGCTACTTTATACGTTTTCAATTATTGCATGAACGATCATATAATTTTGTCTGAGAACAAGGCTACAAGTCTTAGAAGTTTATGGGCATGCGTAAATACGGTTGAAACGGTCTAATTGTACGATTTTTGTCCCGCCAGTAGCGAATTTTACTTGTAAACAAATTTTGTGATCATAAAAACAGCCTCAACAGAAGTTTGTTACATACATATTTGCTTTATACAACAAATAATTCTTCTCGCTTGTAATTTGCCAACTAATAACTCACAAATCTATGTACAGGTGTAAGTAACAAGTAACTTTATTATTTATACCCCGATATTAACTTGGGCTGGGATCATAAACACTGCAAGGCTGCAATTTGCGCGCGGACCAGCGATCGAACGAGGGTTACCCGAGATTCTTTCCTATGTTCATCGATCTCAAATTTCCAAACGAATGGAGAAAATCAAAGGGAACGAATGATTTTGTTACGTATAGATTATCTAGGGATAATTCAAGTTTTAATGAATGTAAAATATAACCAATATGAAAAGTTTTTTAATGTAGAAAGGTCGGATATGTTGCGAACATCGTTAATGAAACGGATTACCTGTGATTAAAATGTTAGAAAATATAATATTAAGCCCTGTATATACGTCTATGTTTCCGAAGTAAAATATTGTACATCGTACCTCGTGGCCGTGTGTCTGGCTCGCAAATATGGGGAACAGGAATATGAAGTAATCCTAAAAATATCCGTATTGTGTATTATTAAATTAATGGAAAAAGGAAATAATTTGTTCCTATTTAGTCAAAAACAATGTTACAAAATACAACTTTTTACAACTGTTTTTGGGGAATTTTTTATTTGTGAAGTTGGCAACAGTAGTGTCAAATACATGTTTTTAATTTTTGTTGCCATTACCAATTTCTCAAGCAAATTTACTACATATATTAGATTATAATCAAATATCACCGCATTCTTTTAAATTAAAATTCAAGGTATGTATTTGTATATTCATAACATAATAATTATAAATTTTATTGTCAGAATGTTAAATGTTAAAATGTGTCTTGAAAATGTCAGTGTTTTCAACTTTGGTATTTCTTTTAATAAGAATTTCGAAATAAATTTAAATTAATTACGCGTAAACGCACAACCCTGCGCGTGGGCAAGGTAGGTACTATTGTATGTGTTCGATTGCGAAGCATCCCGCGCAGTCGAAATCCACGCGGTCGAAATCCCATGCGGTCGAAATCCCACGCGATCGAAATTCCACGTGGTCGAAATCCACGCGGTCGAAATCCCACGCGGTCGAAATGTACCCCCACCACTTTG
This sequence comes from Harpalus rubripes, assembly GCA_963082715.1. NCBI lineage: Eukaryota > Metazoa > Arthropoda > Insecta > Coleoptera > Carabidae > Harpalus > Harpalus rubripes. The sequence continues at coordinate 51,959,558 of OY720451.1, forward strand.
TCCGTTCTGCCGAAATACAAATATTTCCACGCCGTCGAATCCCACCCGGTCGAAGTGTTACACGATACAATAATGAGTACGTTCCGCGCTGTCGAAATCCACGCGGTCGAAATCCCACGCGGTCGAAATTCCACGCGGTCGAAATGTACCCCCACCACTTTGTCCGTTCTGCAGAAATACACGATACAAAAGTGGTGGGGCTACATTTCGACCGCGTGGGATTTCGACTGCGTGGAATTTCGACCGCGTGGAAATTCGCCCGCGTGGGATTTCGACCGCGTGGATTTCGACGGCGTGGAATTTCGACCGCGTGGGATTTCGACCGCATGGGATTTAGACCGCGTGGATTTCGACCGCGCAGAACGTACTCTTCGATTGTTTATGACATTTCTTAGCGAAGGAACAATTCATGAGCAATTCAGTTTACCTGTCGCATGTTTCAATGGAAAATTGAGTGTAATCGACATACGCCTAATTTTTATTTGTAAAATGCATATATCTTTTTCGTACTCATGCATTGAAATGTGTTGTTTAGCGTCGCCTAAGCAACTTCCGAAACGTCAATTTCCCAGGTCTCCACCAGATAAGCGACCGGGAAATTTTGGAAAAAACACTATCCTATAGGCGATGTGCACATTTTGAGCGTCAGCGCCTCTAACGGCTACATTGACATTTTTGGTTACCGAATCAATTTTGACATTTAGAGAAAGTGATACAATTTACAATTTTATTTTAAGTTGTTGCTATTGTGCATGAATATTATACAACATAGTATATTGAAATGAATAAAGAAAATATTTAAAATGCTGTATATGTAATGTCACAATAAAAAAAGTCAAAATACCAGCGAAGGTACTGTGGCAGAAAATATAATTTTTCTCATAATATATGTGATTTCTGTAAACCATTTTATCATATTTAAATTTATATTATAATTCATAATATTAGTTGAATGTTACACGATGCACAATACATGGAAATTGAGATTAAACAGTTGGAAAACTTGAATGATTGGAAAAAATAATATTTCCACATATCACCTTATCAGTGTATGATGTTAGCATCTTTCTTTTATATTCGCAATAAATGAAGAAGATTCTTCATTGAAAATATACCAGGCTCTAAGTGGAATCAGTTGCACTAGCTCGGAAAAGAAAATACATGAAAAATACGGACCATGTGAATTTCTACCTTTAACGAATTATGTCAAAAATAGACTTCTATTTCATACAACTGCAAGTATTATACAATTTTATGACAATTTTCTGATTCTTGTATTATATTTTGTTCAAATATTAACTTAAGAAACACATTTTTATATAATTCATTATTACAATCAGACGACTATTGGAATTTTATTCATACGATAAGCATCTTTTAGAATGAGAAAATATGTATACCTAAAAGAAATTTTCACGTTAGTTGAAGAAAAAGTTATTTTCTAAAACATCTGTTCCTCATATCTTCTAGGGAAATTTATAAAATTTGTTACTTCAATCGGTAATTTTGTGAGAATTATTACATCCCCCAATGACATCCTATTATTAGCATTTATTACAAATATTTTATAAAATAGAAATTGCAAAATTATTCTGACATAAAACATAACCTTGCTATGTTTCAATGAGTAACCATTTTTGTCCGCTGTCGGCGCTGACTACTTTTTGTGCACACCGCCTATTTCTAAAGCATTTCTTATGTATAATAAAAAAGTATAGTTTATCAAACATTCTTTCGCTTAATAATAATAAAAGAAAATGGTGGAATATTGAATGAAATTTAATTTTAAAATAATGAAGTTAGTGTATTTGGTTTACAATATTGGCAACAATTTCTGCTTGGCGGGAGTCGGCAAGACAAAGCACTCGGGAAGTCGGTAAAACATAACCAACATACTTAATGTAAATTGTAACAAAACAATAAGAAATTTAACAAGTTTATTAAATTTAAATTTGCTGTATGCAACAAGTGAAATACTTGGTAAGTAATAAATAGTTATTTAGATACCATGATTAACCAATGGCGGAGCTAAGGGGGGGCCAGGGTGGTCACGTGCCCACCCGCAAAAGACTTGTGCCCACCCAAGTGCCCACCCATTACCAATATACAAATAATAATTTTGGTATATAAAATATTTGTGAAAAAAATTTTATTTTTAATTCTGAACATTATTTGTATTTATACTTTTGTTCTAAAATTAATAGGACAGAAATTACAGCTTTATGAAAATTTCACCACAGTATTTCCTGCAATTCATATAAAAAATAACAGTCGGTATATGTAATAATTCGAATATGGATACCTGTGTCTTTGTTTCGTTTCATGTGTGTATATGAAAAAATACTATATACGTATCTTTATTATTAAAATAAACGGGTGCTCACCAGGTGCGAATGCAAGGGCCGCGGGGTAATGGTGGTAACTACCCCCTCCGCCCAAAAGCCATCTGGGGAATCGGGTTCGATCCCAACCGACGCCAAATATTTTAAATAGCACTAAATTGACCCCTGTGGCGCACTCTCCACGCCAGCAATGAGTGCCCGTGAGGTGACGCCTGGTAAACGCCCGCATGGTACAAATATATCCTCATCATTATAGGTATCTGCATACAAAGTAGATTGGCACACCCAGCAATGGGTAATTTGCCGTGATGATATACTTATTTATTTAATTTTTATTTTTGAAATATTAATGTTGATTTCAAAATATGCATGTCAGTTAAAATATACTTATTTATTTAATTTTTATTTTTGAAATATTAATGTTGATTTCAAAATATGCATGTCAGTTAAAATATAATTATTATAATAGTAGAAGTGCAGGTGATATTCAATTTTCACAGTTTATCAGCATCAGCTAACATCCCTTGATAAAATGTAACTTTCAATAAATTATAAGGCAATTTGACCTTGAATGAAAAAAAATTGCTTGCAAGCTCGCGCCACCATACACTCATCCGGGAACCAAGCGTTCACGCACTTGGTATGTAAATAACTATTAAATAACTAATAAGTATATGGGCAAATACCTGTAAATCACGTGTCCTAGTTTTGTTGTGCTTACTGTCACACCATATTTCTTTCGCAACTTGTCTGACATAACCATCTTATCCATTTTAATATATAATTTAGTTTATAGAATAGTTTCGTCTTTTTGTATTAATAATAGTGTCCGAAATACATCCCTTAGTGTCAGAATTCTACCTCATTTACAATGTAAATCCATATCTATCCACTGTCCAAATATCCCGGTCTTATCTGAAATCTTCCCTTTCAATATCTGTGTCTCTGTGGAGTTTGGTCTCCCAATCAAGGTGCCCAAGTTAATTCCAGCAAATTGTATCAATCCAGTGGCGGCCAATGATAGCAGAGTGAAGCTTAATTTACAAGTAGTGTTGTCATTTACATATTGTTCACGAGACGTACTACTAATTGTTACTCCTCCTGTTAAATGTGTTAAGCGCTGAGTTACATTGACAAGAATGTGCCAACAAGAAGGTACAAATGTATGTTTCATATCGTTGGTTGATCTGCGATTTTATTTGCAGTAATATACAAAATTATGGGTAGGTACATCTGCTTATTCGTAAAAATGTGTGTACTCAAATATACATTGGTATAATACTTAATGAAAGTTACAAAATACAATAAAACTGAGCATTTATGTCATATTTGCTTGTTTACCTTTGCTTCCTTCGAAATTATAAATAACATTAAATTTTATGTTTATCGTCGTTATTATTTGAGCTTTCTTCTAAGATCGTATCGTCACATACAGGTTATTATTCTAGGGTAAGGGTCATTCTCCATCCAAATCTAATTACCAACAATGTGTAATGCTAAGTTATAGTAATTACGTAACAAGACCTCAAAGTGATACTTTACTAGGTGAGCAAGCATACTCCAGGGTGAGCCGTAGTCGAGCTATGGCTTGTAAGTCCAGTAGAGGCATACTTAGGTCATGTTGGGTACAATATTTTTTACGCGGTCCTGAAAAAAGAATAAATAATAGTACATTAAAACAATTATTTTGACAAAGTAAACCTGAGCGCATTGTTTGTTGTTTCAAATTTCTTTTCTTTCTAGTCCTATCACCCAGTGGCGTAGCTAGTATAGTAGTTGTGAGGCGGCAAGAAATGATAAAAAGGCGCTAGTGATGTTTTAAAAAATAAAAGGATATGAATTTATTTTAACAAAAAAAAAACATTACAAAAAATAAAGATTTTATATACCTATAAATAAGTACATACATAATGTTCAAAAATAAATTAAATCATTAATATTCGTTGTTTTAATCTACTAAAACGTATAACATTTTCTAAATTTATATTATTAGCCATATCTCTTTCTATGGCTGAAAAGAGTTAAACACTGCGTTTTAAAGCAACTTTTATGACATGTCGATTCTTCGTGTATCATAATTCTTTCCATTCCTTTTTTAAAATTACTGAAACCTAAATTAATATCAGACCATGCCTGGCTATAATTATTTTTTTCATTATCTGCAAATACCCAGCAACAAAAACAAAAACATTTATTCGATAGGTGAATATATTAGCCAATTCCCTATTCTTTATTTGTTTTATAATACCATGCATTTTGAAAAGATCTTCCACTACTATCTTTCGGATATTTATAGGTAATATCTGAAATACCTGGTTGACAAGGTTCAAGTTCAAGAATTTGTTTAACTATACTGGGCGTTAAAAATACGTTTTTAAATAAAACTGGATCAGTTGGAAATTCAATGGTTGTGTCTATATCAAAACAAATGTCGATATCATTGTCATTATCGGTAATTTTCGTCTCATCTTTATTGTAGTTATCATTGTCATTATCAGTAATTTTCTTCTCATCTTTAATGTAATCATCATTGTCATTATCAGTAATTTTCGTCTCATTGGTCTTCGCTAACGCTAACAGTAGTTTTTATTTCTCTAGTTTTTTCTTCGATGTTTATGTTATTTGCTGATGATGCAGCTACATTTTCGTTATGCTAGTAAAAATTTTAAAAAAATGTTTTTTTTAAAAATTTTTATAATTCAACATAAAATAGTAGTACTTACCTATCTTTCATATTTAAAAATAAATTTTTAATATTTTGAGAATGCGCTTGTGTAAAAGACTTTTTTTCAATATTTCATTTCCAGTCTTTTTTTGTTTCCAGACATGATTCTTTCTTATAATTATTTTATTTTATTTGTTAACCTCAAACAAGAGTAGCAGTGTAGCACTCAGACTCAGATATAGGTTAATCGTGACTATTCGCGCTACCAAGTGTCAGAAACCTAAACTACTACGTACTGCGTATGTAGAAAATACATATACCTATTATAAAAATGAGTCAAAAAGTTTTCCGATTTACAATGTTGCAGGGGTAATGATAATGTGATAATGTATAGTATAACTTGCAGCTAATTAGTAAAAAAGGCGCCATGTCGTTGTAGAAAGCTAGCGTGGGGGCAATTGCCCCGCTGCCCCCATGGTAGCTACGCCACTTCTATCACCTAGAGAAAGGATAAAAATCCACAATTAGAAGTAATATTTCAGCACAAACAATTTACCATTTTGAGGTTATCTGTCAGTTATGAAAGCATGACTACTATCTCTAGAACATGAAAGGCGCCAAAAGCACCACGTTTATAGATCTTCTAAACGTCGTGTTTTCAATGAGAAACAGTGCTTTTATAGACTCATAACAACACCGAAATAGAAAAAATCTATTGGGGTTTTCAAATAAGAAAACGCTAACTAGCGGCGACTATTAGAACTACAAACAGTGGTACACATTTGACATTTAAGTGTAACTACAACTATAGGACTACAAAAACTCTATTATACATACTTGAATTATAAATAAAAAATACTAATAAATGAGAAAATAATACGAAAACTAAAGAAATACAATTGACAGAAATGGTACGCTGACACACGTCAATAAAAAAGTGTACCAGTGTTTAATGCGATCAGCGCCATCTCTTGATACTTGAAAATCCCAATAGGTATGCATTATTTTATTTTGTTTGTATTGCGACGAAATAAATAAATAAACAACTGATTGTCATAGAAACATTCATGTATAGACAATTTTCCGAGGTAGCTCAGTAAAGAAGAAATTTCTGGTCTAATAAGTTATCAGAAACAGCTCACTTCTGTTGTGCTTTTATGTTATATTTTATATGTATCTATGTTGTACGAAGTATGTTAGAAAAGTATCCGACCTTATGTTTTTTGGGAAAACCTGATGGATTTGAGTCAAGCGCGCATGCGTGAATTTTTTCCCGCCTGTTGACAGCGTCTGTTGCTGGCAAGCAGTATTTGAGTGAGATAGTGTGTAGTGTTCTCGTCGATTTTTCATTGCAAGGAAAGTGACGGAACGACTGGAGCAGTACTATTACATCAAATTTTGCCTGAAACTGGGCTACAGCCAGGTGGAAACCATTCGGAAGATTAAGACGGCTTTCGGTGAAGATGCTATGGGCATCACACAGATTAAGGAATGGTACAAACGGTTTAAAGACGGCCGCACATCGGTGGAGAGCGAGCCACGCTCCGGTCGGCTATCAACATGTTTAAATGACTAGGTCAGTGTCAAAGTGAACGCTGTGGTGATGCGGGACCGTTGTGTGAATATCCGAGAAATTACGGAGGAGGTGGGCATCAGCACTTTTTCGGCACATTCCATTATGACCGAAGATTTGACCATGAAAAGAGTGGCGGCGAAATGCAGCACATTCCTTGGACTTGATTCAGACTTTTTTGGCGAAGAACAAGACTCCTTTGGTTCAACAGGCTCCTTACTCTCCTGATATGGCCCCCTGCGGCTTCTGTTCCCCAAACTCAAGAGGCCATTTAATGGAACGCGATTTTAGACAAGAGAGGACATTATGGCTGCAACGACAACCGAGCTAAACTCCATTCCAAAAAAGGCTTTCTCGGAGTGCTTCCAACAATGGTGGCACCGCTACTTTGAAGGTGATTAGGTTTCCAACGCTCCAGGTATGCCAGGTTTTTCCCCGGCCAAAGGTCGGATACTTTTCTCATAGACCTGGTATTATCAAGTTAGCAAATGTAATGAAATACAAAAGTTAGTTGAAAAATAAAAAAAATAATACATTTGTCACGATTTTTACTTCCTTGTACGAAGTAAAGGAAGTATTGTAATCGCGAAAAATTTCGGTTTTGAGATTTCAACGGAAATATCCATTTTGACCATCCCTGAATCCATTTTGACTAATTTCGTCGTGACGTCTGTACGTACGAACGTACGTGCGTATATATTTCGCATAACTCAAAAACGGTAAGCCGTAGAAAGTTGAAATTTTGTATTTAGGACTGCTATAACATCTAGTTGTGCACCTCCCTTTTTGGTCATTACATAATTTCTAGAAATGGTACTTTATTTGAAGCCTATAATAGGTTTTAATGAAAAACTATCTTAAAATATAATCTAACACTTTACAAATTTGGTATATAAGACTTTTATGTCAATTGGAATAACATAGTGGATTTTGGTTAAAACAGGCTAACCGGAAGTGGCATATTACCTGAAGGTGTTAACAGTTTTTCTTCAATAAAATGGTTTCATTTTGATTTTAGAAATAAATGCTTCAAATAAATTTTTTAGAGAATTAAATTCTGTGTCTAGCAGTATTATTAAATTAGCCCTTCGTATAAGCGAGATATGTGTATTTAATACATATAAATTTTGGTTTTAGTAATGAAGCTTGCTATGGATTAGGACAAAAAATAACAAAAAAATAAAAAATAGATGCTAATGTCAAATTACGTTAAATACGTGCAATTTTATACTTGGGTCTATACTTCATATTGGTCTTGTGTACAAGGAAGTCGTGTGGTGTCCACATCAGATTTTTTAATTAATTGTCTTTTTCTAAATTAGATCAAAGTTTTTATATCATTTATACAATTTAATTATTTAATTGAGTTTTTACAAGTTGTAGTGGCCCTTAGCACTACAAAACTTCTGGATGATCGCGAAAAAATATATTATAATGTAAATATTTTGAATATAAAATATTTACTTATAATTTTTTAAGAGATATCATATGCGTATAATGAAAATTTTATTCTCACAAAAAAGATTGATTAATATAATATAGTTGAAACGTACATGACAAAAGATAAGTATTTGCATGGGCGTAGCCATGGTGAGGCAGGAAGGGGCAGTTGCCCCACCCTAGAAATGGACTAAAAAATTATTGGTAATATTTTAGTATAAACCTAACCTAACCACACTAAAGTAAATACAAGTTTTTTTTTTGCAAAAAATATATCATAATCATAAAAAATTTATTTTCGTAGTGGGTATTTGCCACATAGTAGTGTAGCATGAGCCTGAAATGTAACAAATATTTATTATTTTTAACTATTTTACGCACGCCCAATGAATTTTAATGCCTCCATAATTTATGTTTCGCACTACTAGGGCTGCGAAAATAAAAACGATGTGATAGATATGTCCCGAAGATTGATTGATCCATTAAAATGATCAAAGAAAAAATAATCGGTCGATCTGATCGTTTAATCGATTTTTATCATCTGATTAATTCAATAATAAATCGATCTGATCGACCCAACAACATGTCAAATATGCAGAGGCATCGCTTAAACGCGGTTTATAGTCTAGAGGGACACATAAACACATACATATGTATACACATACACAAATACAGACATCATCGTAAAAATAGTAAAATCGTATTCTAGGGACCTTAAAACGTGCTTATTCATTAAAAACACAACCAAATTTTTGACTAAAGGCAATACCTTCCTTACCTATAGGTGACGGAAGGTAAAAAGGCATCAAGAAAGCAAAATTATCCAAGCACGAGTTTGGAATTCAGACACAAGCGCGTAGCAGCGAGTACGCGAACGAATGAGTGCTTGTCTTCTGAAACGAGTGTTTTAATTTAATGTGTTTCGGCTTTCATTTAATTTTTTTTTTAAGATTAGCTGATAATTTCCGTTAAGGGAAATTTTTGGCAGAATGGTTAAGTTGGTATCATTGATTTTTGATTTAATTTTGTCCGTTGCCAAGATATTTTGTGATTTGATTGCAATCATACCAATCCCAAGTAACAAAGCGTCACAAAAAAATACCATCAAAAAACGTGCTAAGATCAGCGCCGGATTGGGGAAAATTTTCGGCCCGAGTTTTTTTCGTACCGGCCCACTTGTTATAAGAACACTCGATCACAACCCCTACCCCCCCCCCTCTCTACTCCAGCGACGAGACAATTTATATGAGGTAAGTATAAAATGTTGCAACCACAAATGTTAAAAAAATATTGTAATGGTTCAAAAGTTATGCATATAAGTTTCGAATAATAACAAACAAAATAATGAAAAATAAAATATAAAATTTTTCAACGAGTTCCTACAGCAGTAAGTAATAAAAAAATATCCTGGTTACAAACTAAACTACCAAGCATTTTTACAGACTCGAACTTCCTTAGCCGATTCAAAATATATTTTAATTTAGAGAAAGATGTTTCGCATCTCACTTGAGTACATGATAATGTCAACAAATATTTATATACAAGGTACAAGTTGGGATAGGCTACCGTTTGTAGCCTATAAGTTGTCAATACCGAAAAACAACAAATGACACAGTATTGGCATGTTTCTTTACATTTGTTTTCTGAAGTTTTAATTGAGTGTTCGTCGGCATCAGCCTCCAAAATTTCTATATGGGTATCAGAATCTACTGACATTGTTTTAATAGTGTCCCATTTAGAAACGAAATCTTTTAATTCAGTTTGTACTACCTGTTCGTCAATTACTACGTTTACATGCAGTTTTGAAAATGGTTTCAGTTTTCAGTCAAAATTACGAGTAATTGTTTACATGAAATTTTTAAAACAGGTTTACAGATTGATTTGAGAACAGTTTCGGCGCATGCGCATTTGACTGATGTAAGTGACAGATTCTCTTCACTCCAAATTCTTCGTTTTGTCATTATTGCAATTATCTTTCCTACTTTATACCACTACGCACTAAAACTAGACAACTGTCAGTTTATTTATAGTTTACTAACATAAAGCGACAGAAACGTTATGCTGTACGCATGCGCAATATCGAAACTGAGTAGTTTTGAAGCTAGTTTTCAAGTCAAACCCACGAAATTTAGTTTCGGTTTGTGAGAACTCAAAACCGTTTTGACACTGTATACATGGCATTTTCAAAACTAAAAAGTTTTGTAAACGGTTTGAAAACTACATGTAAATTCAGTAAATGTCAACATTGGCATATTCTCTGATTTTAGAGGTAAGAAACTTAAATGTCGTATTAGGCATCTTTTCAACATCATTGAAAGTTTGTGGATCTAGCCATACGATGTCTTTGAAAAGCTGTTCGTTTCCTATAAATCTGGACTCAAAACTTGTTATTACGCGATCGTATATTACGTTGTAGACATTTATTTTGAATTTGTCAACTGGGTTGGCTAGCGGCTCGTCCTTAGATTTTTCGCCGGACATTTGTTTTTTTCTTGATAATCGTTTTTGTGCAAAACTATCATCAATATTTATTTCCACATTTTTATTAATAAACTTGTCATTAGCCCAAGCGGTAAAACGTTTTGATATTTCCAATGTGGCTTCAAAATCTCTAGATTGTTCTTTCAATGACTGTAGTGTTTTCTGTACCATCTCCTAAGCTTTGAGTATAATTAAACCTTTAGTTTGCAGGTACAAAGAGAGCGGAGTAGTGCAACTAAATATTCTCAAAAAAATATGCGCCGTACATAAAATTTCGAAATTTCGAAACTTCTCGTAAAGTGTAGCAGCTTTGTAGCGCACATCTGCATTGAACTTAGTTGATATGGATATCTCTTGCATAGTTTCCAATAATTCAACAAATAAAGAATTTTCTGGCATTCCATATGGACCGAAAGTTTTAGATAAACATTTATCTTTGGCCCACCAACGTGTTTCCCCAACAGAGTTTAGAAATTTGAATTTACTTTTCTCATCCCAAACTGACATACGTAAATACGACTCTTTTATAAAATTAGCACAAGAGTTCAATATGCCCAACTTTAAAATATTATTTAAATTTCTCTTAGTATTAACTTATTAATAATTATACCGGGTGCTCGGGCGGAAAAATTAGCTTAACATTTTGATAGCCCAGATCGGCCCAACTTAGACCGGCCCACCGAGTTTAACTCGGTAACTCGCCGCCCCAATCCGGCCCTGGCTAAGATAATGTCATTCCAATTCCGAAACAGAGAAATGAAATTCCCAGCAGTATTCGTGTAAACATTAATGTTTTGTAAGATGAGGGCAATGGCTTGTGATAAAAAGAAAAGTTATTTCATTAAACAGTTTCAAAACAATTATCTCGTGCACTTATAATTTTGGACGCTACTGCATGAATGTTTCATTGACTTTTACTGTGAAAAGTGATGTTACGTTTCGTTGTCAATAAGTATACTTGGCACATTTTTAAAAATATTGTTGTAACTACTCGTATTTGATATCTCTATAACATTATAATTGTTATATATGACCGTAAATACCCATAAAAATGAAAATAGGTCAGTTATTTCAATCTTTCGAAATTTGCACACCACAAAATATGATTTCAAGAGAAACAATTATATTTTGCGCATAAAAACTTTTATTGCCCACAGCTATTCTGCGAGTAGAACACGTGCCAAATGTTTTTGTGTCTTATAAGAGTTTATAATCACTAGTTGTACCTATATGTAAAAAATGAGATATAAGATCTACGTTCATGTCTATATTACATTATATTTTTTCGGGCAGATTCATATTGTAGATAGTTTTTTTCAAATATATTTGAATGAGATTCATACAATATTTATAAAATGTTATTGTTCTTTTCGTGTGCCTTCGGCAAAAAGTAATCTGCGCATGACATTTAGATATTTGTAATAACCGTGTTAAATTTACGAAGTTTAAAACGATGCTGTCAAAACTGTTCAATTATGCCCGATTAATTATCATTTTCGTATTACTATTAGTAATCGTGTAATCGGCTAAAAGCAAATATAGTTTATTATAGCAAGAAAAAAAAACTTGGCCCAACGAATGAATATCAATTTAGTAAATATTCGGGTTTTGTGTTGAAAAAATCCTAACTCGTAGTAGTAGACAGTCTGATCATTATTCAATTCAAAAGTCAGGTTGTCAAAATTGATCTTGAAATGTTAATTATTTTAAGGAGAAAAGATAATAAAGATGGATACAGTATATTGCCATTCGTCGTTTTCTAATTTATTTCCATTTAAAAATAAGATTCAAGAATGAAAGCTTTGATTTCTTTAGATAATATTTTTAACAATATTTCATGCGAAATTGACATTTAATGAAATACTTTTAAGTTGAAATACGTTTCTTTGTTCATAGCTTTCTCCGAGTTAAGTTTTGTTTTGAATTCACTTTAGTTTAACCGATTAAGGGCCAGCTACATAAATCGTTATTAGCTGATCATGTGTTTTAACTGCATATTGTAACCATGGCCATGCCAGAACTGATATGCCAAAACCACGGTATAAGAAGCTAAGGTAACGCCACTGGCTGTATTTCGCGGTCAAACATACTACACTTAGTTCCACGCATATTTGCAGTGGCGGTAGTGCAGTTGGATTCTTATGTGTAGTTTATAAGATTCTTGTTTGATAAGTTCAACGTCGTTATTTAATTGTCTTGTGATTGAATTGCCTTAAATTTAAGGTAAGACCAAAGTAGAATAAGCATTTTTTATGTATGTCATTATCTGAGTAACTAATTTAACATAATTTTGTTACAATTGCATTACTGAGATCTCAACATAACCCTATTTTAACTGCAAAATTGTAAGCTTTAAAGCATTTTTCATTTATAATTATATACATGGGTATAAATATCTATGAATAAATATAAAATTTAAGTATAATTGTACATGAAATTTCTTGAGTGGATGTGGTGGAAGTCATATAATATAGGTACAGTGCGAATTGTCGCCTGCAGTCTGATATTATTTTACCGCCTAAATCCAACAACAATTATAATAATTTATTTTTTTCTAATTAGTACTGTTATTTATTATTGCAATCAAGTTTTCTCTAATGTAATAAAAAATTTATGTTGTTATTAGAATAAATATATACAAGAACAATTATTATGATCAATTTTTTGATGTAATTAGACATTTTCGTTGTTGGAATCACATTCTCATTATTATAATTAAGCATTTCTTTGTTAACATTTAAACCATTTAAAAAAATCTTATAGGAATATAATTAAAGCAACATTTATATTCATTAAATTACTACCTAAATTCTTAGTTTTTGGCAGGTTGTTTAAATTTATTCTTTCGTATTTGCGAATTTACACGCGGCAATTTTGATTCATTTAAAATTATTTTTATTTGTTGAAAATTATTCTTCGGAAATCCGCCACTGCTAATATTACTATGAATTGGGAAGTCCCAATTATTTAAAATTCTTCAACCTTTCACATGTACCGATTTCGACTCTTAGCCTTCATTGGGATGATAATTCAAGTGGAGTCGAAACCGCTAAATCTGACTGCTTCCCATTAAGCTTTAGTTTTGTTATAATCTAAATTTACAATTTTAGAACAAAAATATAGAAACCGCACATGTTTCCTACCCTTCTGCAAGTCAGGATATTAATTGAAAAAATGTCAATATTTTCTACACCCACCAAAAGATAGTATACAATTTGCGAAATGTGTTTTTAACAATGTTCTTCATACGTTTATTTTTCCTTTTGTTTAAAATGGTCGTTGTTTCCTTACTCATATCTTATTTCTTAATTAACTAATCAAGGAGCAATATTCTAAAGTATTTCAGTCACTCATAATCCTATTAGCTGTAGGCTCTTGTTCTGACATTACCTATTTGTATTAATTGTAAAAATGACATGTCAAATAGTACCTATTTTCGCCTTCACGTTATGTTGTATAAACTGTGGAATAAAAAAGATCCCCAGAATTGTATTGCCAACTGCATCAGTTATTTTTGCTCACTCTATATTATTACTGCTTACAATAATTACTTTTCAAACAAAAAACGACGAACATAACATTTTAATGTGAATATTTAGTTTAATAGAGGTAGTAGTGCTTCGAAGATTATTTTCAAGAGGCTGTCTGAACGTTTTATTCAAATTTTACTATTTGTTTGATTCATGCTGGAAAAGCAGGCAGTCAATAAAGACACTTAAACAATTTTTTCTCAGTTGCACTTCTTTTTGCAAATCTGTAAATTCTGTTTGCTACTAAATACATAGCCAACGTATTGATATCTACTGAGAATGGAGTAGGAAATATATTTTGTGTTTTTTGAAACTTAAAATCCATTAAAGTTTTGATAAATAGAAATTAATTCTACATATATTTCACTATTTACTTCAGTGGAGGCTCAGACAGTGTTTCAAAATAAAATAAGGTATTTTTCTTAATATGAGATTCCTGAGTACAATTTCAAAATCTGGCACTATTTCAAACATCATTTATTAGTTTCTTGATTTTACCTTAAAGCAGCGGTTCCCAATTTGTGTTCCGCGGAACCTTAGGGTTCGGCAGAAAAATTAAGTTTTGAGCACAGCCATTGAAAATAGTAATCTGTAGCCATTTCCAACTTAAAATGACTTTTACAGGAATTTAACTGTGAAATTGATGTGGAATTAACCAAATACTTTCCGCTACTAAATGATGACAATAACTATTGGGTTTTCAATCCTTTTAATATTAAAGAAAACCCACAAGAACTATCAACTTTAGAGTATAATAATGTCATTGACCAGATATGAAACGGCCATCTGATAGTTTATTTAATGCAGTTTCTTTAAATGAATTTTTGTGCGTATTACATAAAAAATATCCAAATTTTCGCTCTACATTGCAACAAAAACAAAATACAGAAGTAAATTAAATACCACTCCCAGAAATAAACCAAATTTTGATAGATTATTGACACAAAATAAGTTGAATACTACTTTTTGCAATTTGATTATAGTCTCTTTTTTGTATTTTTAATAAAAAAAAAACATCAGGCTGAAAAAGGTTTCGTATTAAAATGTCTACTAAAAATACGAAATCAGTCAAGTCAACCAGTTCCCATTTTTTAGGTTTTTCTTTTGAGTCCATAAAACACTGTATTTTATTTCTGATATCATGGAAATGTTTGGGCGACACGGGACTTAATTGAATTTTAATCATCTCTGTGATCTCAGAAACTACTCACAATATTACGAACTGTTTGTCTCTCATAATACATATAGGACCTACATTTAAAATCACATCCTTAATCTGATTTAAAATATGAACATATCTCAAAGATTATATATTTTAAAATGTCCACATCAAAACAAACATCAATAAAAAATATATCTCCAAAATATTTCTATCGTCTTTGACAGGCGAGTAATAAAGTTGTCTTTCGATCAAAGATACCGACTACTATTCGAAACATGCAAACATCGTAACATCTGAACGCGCTTAGATTTAAGATAATTTTGACGAATGCGTATAATTAAATGTGTACCAGGTAATTACAGCTGTAAAGTTTTTTGCTGTGTGAAGAATTTCCTCTGGCTATGTCACTGTTTTTGTCTCGTGCCACGAAAAATTACAGGAGTTTTTAGAGGCATTCTTTAGACATAATTAAAATGTTATTGCTGTTTAATGCTCAGAAATTAAATCAATTACATTCCGCGCTTGAAACAATTATTAATAAAAACATATCATTGCGTTTCATGGTTCGGAAGACATTACGAACTTTAGATTAAATATATTGGTTATAATTTTTTTAATTCTATTTTTGTGAAATGTAAGCAAAAGTCATCAAGGAAGATGTATAATTTAGACAGCTTTATACATTTATAGTACTACTTCTCTGGCTATTAAAGCTTAATCAGTTAACTCCCAAACTATTTTTTTCTTGAAATTTTCATTTCTTCACTTATAATATAGGGTGATTGGGATATTGAGAAAATAGGGACAAATGATTATTTTCTTTAGTATTAATTTTAGACCTACAGTTTAAATTACAAAGTAGGGCGGGGGGTGAACTTAAATACTAATTATTATTTACAAATTACATGTAAAAAAAAGTGTTAACTTTCCAACCTCTGCAAAACTTTTCGCCCCCTTAGAAAATGACGGTAAGAGTAATTAATTTCTCAACTTTTTAAAAGTCAGAAATCGCCATATTCCTAACCGATTGTGATTAAAAAAATTATCATCTTTAATTCCAGTTATCTCTGGGCCAAACCTGATGAATTTATTAGTTAAATAAGTATATAATTGTAACGTGTGAGCCCCGTTTCTACGCTGAACAAGCGTCTAAATATAGCGATGACGCAATCGCGCTAGCAGCCGGGCTACGTAAACAAGCAAGCCACGAACTGTTTAATTACTTCCGGTCGCCTGACACTTTTGTGTTCATTGTTATTATGCAGCTATGCCCGGGAGTTATTTACATAGGGAGAGTTATATAGAGACATTCACATGAATTATTGTCAGAGAGTAAAGTGTTATGCCTCATCTACACGTCGACCGAGGTTAGCCGAATGAAAGCCAACGCCGAATTTACACCAACGTGTGGAAAGGCTTTTTGCCTAACTTCGCAGTGACTCGCACTGGCCACTTGCCTTTTGTCGATGCTCGCCTCAGTGTCGGTTTTTGGAGCACGAGTCAAAGAAACGAGAAATGTCTGACACTGGCCTAATTGTCTGCGCCAAATACTCGCCAAAGTGTGGACGCAAAATAGTTGCGCCGACTAACCTTGCTTTGCCTCGCCTGTAATTGTTTATTGGCGATGGTTAGGAGAAGCACAGCAGTATCGTGGTGAGCGTACGCAGTTTGTGTCGAGTACCTACCCGGGAAGTTACTTGTAAACTGGGATAGGACAGTAACGGCGAGTCGGGAAGTTACTGGTATACCGGGATAACTATGTGGAAGTGAATACTCTGTAGTATTGAAGAGTATTGGGAAGCTAGGTGTACGGGGACAGTAACGGCAAGTGGAAGTGGATACTCGGCAGTGGTGTTGAAGAATTGTGGCATACGGACAGTCGGTAATACTGAGTCTGAGAAATAGAGAGAGAGAGAGAGAGAGAGAGAGATAGAGAGAGAGTTACATAAATAGACAGATAGTGAGGTGAAAGGTGTACCTTCTGTCCGAGCAGTTGAACATACAGACGCTGTTGAGTCAGTTGAGTATATAGACGCTGTGAAGGTCGGTAGGTGGACAGTTGAACATGATATAAGTATATAGTGATATAAATATAGTAATATAAATATCGCGTAAACAGTCTACAAGAGTCTGCAACTGACCGGCAATCTAAGATTGGAACGCGTAGTAAAATAAATAATTAGTAATATCGTAAAAATAAATAGTAGTGTTAATTGGTTAAATAAATAAATAGTGTTACTACTACTCTAGTTAATTATTATATGACTTAATTAGTTTTTAATAATTGTTTAATATTATTAATATCTTATTTAATACCTTTTTAATATTTATTATTTATTTTATTTATTTATTAATATAATTGTTTCAGGAGTAGCCTCCTATACAATAATCAGCAGTACCATATAAATATAAAATGATATAATAGAATACATAATAAAACATACAATAGTATAATTCTTTAATAATAAGAATAGAGGCAAAATAAAAGGGACTTCTTTAGTTTAGGTTTTTGATTACTAAGTTGACCTTTTACATAAGTATAGAGCCATTACATAATTATCACTAGCCTCACATAATAATAACCCAATTATGAAGTGAATAAATATTACCCTTAGATTAATCATTCAGGAAGAAACTTCTTAGTTTGAAGGCAGAGATAATGAAATAAAAAATATCGTTTATTTTTTCTATAGAGAAATTTTGGAAGAAATGGCCCAATTCTAATTCACCTAATGTAAATATATTGTATTTTGCTAAATAATTCACCCTTATGGGTTTCAGAATAGGACATTCAATAAAGAAGTGGTATAAATTATCTATTTTGTTCATACAACAAATGGAACATAACTCTGAACTGTTAAGTTCATATTTTATACCTTTATAAAGGATTCTGAAATTTCTTTTACTAGATAACCTTAGTTGAGCAATGATTCTGGCTTTTATTATGGGCATTTTATACTTTAGATAGTCCTCGGTTTCAGGAGTCACTTTAATTATATTATAGAAAAGATTATAAGTGGAGTTTTGTAAAAGTTCAAGATCTTTGTTTTTGAGTTTATTTGCATATGCGATCATGATGTCTTCAATTTCTTTTTTGCTAGTTACTTGGTTTAACCACACTCTTTCGAAGCCTAAATCAATCAAAAACATTTTTATTTGTGTACACCAGTTTAAGTTTGGTTTATTCGAGGCTGATTTGTCTAGTGATAGCAGTCTGTTATACAGTTTTTTATTTGTTTCATCGTCAGGCATAGCAAGAATTTTGACCCACCAGCTCAGGGCCCGTTTCCAGACGCTTAAACCAATATGCACGGCACCAGTTTCCAGTCTCACAAAATGGTTGGGGGTAGTTTTCGGGATTTGTAGTATGCTTTTTATAAATTTCAATTTACTTTTTTCAATAATATCGGCGTGTTGAAGACCCCAAATTTCCGCACCATATAAAGCTGTAGCGTTTATAACTGAGCTAAGTAGTTTATTTACTTGATCCCACCCTTCTGATTTACCCTTAACTAAGATATTTTTTACTTGATGTGCCGCAATAACAGATTTTTTGTAATTTTCCTCAGCCGCATTATTAAATTTCCCGGATGCTGAGAATACTATTCCTAAATAATTGAATTTATTTGTTACTTCAATTGGTGTATCGTTGTATAGGAATGGATTTGACACCTTTTTTGCACGACCATTATGAAACTCTAGTATTTTTGATTTTTCGGTATTGACAACTAGGGCATTTTGAACGCAGTACTCGTGTAGTATTCTTAGTTTTCGTCTAACATCTGCTGGAGAGTTCCCCAGTATTACCAGATCATCTGCGTACGCCATTAGCAATAGTTCACTGTGTCCGTCTATATTAATACCTGTCAGGTTTTTGCTTTGGAAGTATGACCATATATCATTTATGAAAAGCGCGAAAATTAATGGTGAAAGTATTTCGCCCTGAAGAACCCCCCTTGTTATTGGAATGGGCTTTGATAAAGTGCAATTTATTTTAATTTGTAGCGCGGCATTACTATATAAGCTTTGTAGGATTCTTATGAATTTTGAGGATATTCCCACATCATATAGTTTTTTCCATAAAATGTTATGATCTAAACTGTCAAACGCCCGCCTAAAATCTATAAAGATCGCAAATGCATTGTGTTTTTTCAATCTTAATTGAAGATGTGATATAATTGATAAAGAAAATATGTTATTGATTGTACCTCTTCCACTTCGAAAACCTGATTGATTATTGTGAAGAATATCATTATACTCACAATAATCTTGTAATCTAAAGTATAGGACTTGCGTAAATATTTTACATAACGACACAACTAGAGCTATGCCCCGATAGTTTGCCGGGTTAGATCTATCCCCCTTTTTGTAATTAAGGAAAGTATGAATACGTGTCCATGATGTAGGTATTGTTTCTGATTCTATTATTAAATTGAAAAAATTGTGTAAGTAGTGCAGCCAGTTTGCTGGTAAATTGATATAGAACTCATTGTTAAGACCGTTGTGTCCTGGGGCTTTATTGAGTTTGCATTTCGCTAGACTTCTATTTATTTCTTGCAGACTAATAGGGGTGTCAAAATGTGGATGGAGACAATCGAAAAAATTAGTAATTGTAAGAGAATTGAATGAAAAAATTTCTGTATAGAATATTTCCCATTCTACAATAGATATATCATATTTGCTTTTGTTTTTAACTTTAAGTAATTTAATAGTATTCCAAAATTGCTCACTATTTTTGACATTAGCTAGATTATTTTTAATATGCTGAAAATACATGCATTTAGCCCGCTCAGTGATTTTTCTATAGTTTTTCTTAGCTGTCAAGTAAATATTAATGTTTTCACTAGATGGATTTTTATGAAGACTTTTAATACTAGTTTTACATATATTCTTTGATTCCTTACATTCCAAATTGAACCACGGTTTTTTGTTTAAGTAAAAATTGTTTTCATTACTGTTCTTCCTAATTTTTAACATGCCCGAGTCACATGCGGCTTCTTTAATTGCATGATCTAAATTATCCGACAGTTTATTGACGTCGCCACTATGTAAATATATCCGAGCTGAATTACTAATACTGTTTGAATAAAGTTGCGAATTTCCAGTGTTAAAATCAAACAATATCTCATATTTTGTGGTAGTAAAATCACTATAATTACGATTATTATTGATTACCAGATCCTCACCAATTAATATTGAGCAAATAGAGTGTGGGGATTTATATAGCGTTTGTGTAATGCAAAATTCTGAGACATTTTGACAGCCTAATAAGTTTTAATATTTAGTTTAATAAATCTTTATTTTAATTAATTATAATTGTCTAATATTTACACTTCCCCAAATAAATAAAAACGTTGTAGAATTGTTTGTTGTTATTTTATTGAATTTAATAAACCCAAATATAGTAGAGGTTTTTCAAATAAATTTTACTTATTTGCATTTCAAATAACAAGGATTTATAAACATAACCTGAAAAATCAGCAGTAATGTTTTTCAGATTTTCATTGGAAATTTAATACATATGATTACTTATATTTACCTTGGTGTACATTTGTTAGAAATAACGAATTAGTTCTAAAATTTGTTAACATTTTGCTAATTCTTGTCTTAAAAATACAGTTTAAAGGGTAAAATAAAATTATACAGGGTGTTGATTCTGTAAAATCATACTTTCGTAATATCCTGCTTCCCTAATTATTTTAAGAAAAAAAGCTTCAAATAAATTGTGTAGAGTATAAAATTCTACATCAGAATCAATTGACAAAATTAAATTTGCATGCTTTGTACAGGTAGAAATTAGGTATTAAAATAGCGAAAATCACCTTAAAAATAGCGTAGCCATGGAATTGAAACAAATACGTTAATAAATGTTCAACGTTGTATCAGACAAGTTATTATATTACAAGAGGTGGTCTCCTGTGGGTCCCTGTACTGTGACCTGTAGATCTATTGTACCCTCCAGATTTGCTCCTATTCTAGGAGTCCTGTTTGTTTAATAAACTCAAGGGTTTTCTCCAGATCTAAATCTTTCAGCAAATCCTGCTGGATCTTTTCTGCCCCCAGGATATTATATCTGCTGCTCGTAAAGGCTTCACAGTGACATATAAGGTGCTGAGGGTTTTCTTCTAGTGCATTTAATCTGTGGAAGCACTCTAGAACAACTCCAGATTCTGTCTCACAAGATTCTAGTGCTTTTCGTGCGGCTTGGCTGTCTGTTACTATAGGGATCTTCTGTTGCTAAGTTGGCTCTCTAGTAGTAATTTGGCGCAGGTTAAAATTGCGTACAATTCTGCATGGAATACTGCCACCGGACTATTTACATGTTCCCATGCATCCCTTGCGGGGATTTCTACCCTGTAGGTTTTATTGATGATAAACTCTTTGCTGGTCCGGCCTGGTACCATTCGAGGAATGGATTTGTTTTTTATGTCTTTGAAGATTTTGGTTCGACCATCTCTCCACTTATCCTCTCCCGAGTGAATTCTCATTCTGTAAGCTCCGCTGACTGTCCTCGCCTAACTATTAAGTGTAGCGGAGGTATGTTTAGCAGAGTTTCCATAGCCACTGTTGGTGTGGTATCAGTCAAGTTAGATCAATTCATATTTAGGTACTATAGGTACCTATTATTTGTAATTTTTGTTCAAGTAAACAATTATCTATCAATTTAAATAAATAATTCACTTGAACAGAAATTACACATTATAATATAAATAAAGTAACCTAGCTTGACAGATAAATTGCTAACATTTGTTAATTTTTAGTGCAATTCCATGGCTATTACTATTTTTTTGGGTAATTCTCGATATTTACATACCTAATTTCTGTCCTTACAAAGCATGCAAAATTAGTTTTGTTATTGACTCTGATATAGAATTTTATGCTTTACAATATTTATTTGAAGTCTCTTTACCTAAAATAATTAGGCAAGCAGGAAATTAAGGAAATATTATTTTACATGTTAAAGTTCTATGTTCGGTATCACGGTCAACACCCTGTATACATCCATGGGTACGTAGTATCAAATATTGAAGCTTTAGGCCACCGGTCGCATTCCAGTGTCTTGTGGATCCGTGTTCTACAATATCTTAAATAGCTAAGTAACATTAGTTTACATATTTTAATAATTGTAGTAATTACAAGCTTAATATCCCGCTACCACAAATTCTATGAATCTTGTTATTATAAATTCCTGCTAAACCCAAAACACCCTATGTTAATCAGTATATCCTCTCCACTTTGGATAAATCACTGTCTGCTTCTCTACTTCCACTACCAGACAGACTGCCACTAACTTCACCCCATTCTCTTTCGCTGTGTGCTAACTTCTCTCGCTACATAAAACTCGTAGCGGTTTTTACGCGTTTTATGTAAAGTTTACGAGTGTACTCGGCGCTACGAATCTGTATCTCCGGACGTAAAACTGTGAAGTCGCGCACTGCGTGACACCAGCTAGAAGAAGGTGATTTTATGCTGATGAGACGGTATAAAGTGCGAAGAAACGACTTCGCTGTCGCAAGATACACCCCAGACTTTCCTATCAAATGTTTAGAATAAAATGTGTGCCAGATAGAGCAGATAAGTAATGAACTTCGAAAATATATTGACAGAGAAATCGGGGTAGTATGTTTTAAACATTATCGTTGGTCTTCTGTCTTCTCTGCGTCGTTTTTACTTAAGTTTTATGTTTTATCGGTTGTGAATACACATCTCAGCCAATTCGAACATTCATATTTCTGCAACATTCAGATATACAGTAATCAATCTGTAACGATTATTATAATCAATATTTTGTGCGATTTATCATTTTCATTAAAGATTTGTTGTAATCATTTTATTTTTTTTAAATGAAAGGATTTTACTAGGTCATACTCGTATATTCAGTATTCACTAGATTGCTTACATTTTTGATTAGGGTGACCAGATTTATAAATTGCAAAACCAGGATATTTTTTAGAGAATTGTAAAACCAGTGGTTGCTCGTGCACCAAAACTAGAATTTTTTTTCATTCAAGGTCAAATGCCTTATAATTGAAAGTTACATTTTTGAAGGGATGTGAAGCTGCAGGATTTTCGCCTTTCATGTAAAAAAATAAATTGCCAGATCACAGAACATTTTAGAAAAGAGAATATATTTATCGGATTTTTGACTTAAATAAAAATCTGGTGTGGCCAACACAATACCTCCTGCCATTTACAGCCCGAGTCACAAAAATGATTAAGTTAATCCTTATTTTCGGATTATCGAATTTTACTCTAATTTTGATAGTTTATTTTTTAACATATAGTCTAATCTAATGCAAATAACTACCTTTATTTTAAACCCCTCAACAGGATTAAATTCCAATTACAGAGTAGGTTCACATTCACACAAATCCATGCCTTAGTGAGATTCGAACCCAGAGCCCCGGGGGCACTTATGACATGAGGCGTTACTCTAACCATTGAGCCACCGGAGCTATAATAAAATGAAGATTAAATTTTAAATACCGGGATAGAATAGAATTCACTAATCCAAAAATGAGGATTAGCTTAAACATTTTTGTGAATCGTTAATTTTTATTAATCTAAATACATACCTACATATTTACTTATGTTGGAAACTGTATTGAATTCCTTTTCTATTGTTCTATTTATTTTTTTCTTTTTAAAACGTTACTAATATTACTTTGAAATAATTAGTTCTTTGATAGTGACATTTATCTGTCAGTTACATACATTTGAATAACTACGTTTTGTTTGTTTAAAGCGTAGGCTCTGAGATTTAAATTATAGATAATTTTATAAATTTATCCATAAAATATATAGAAAAATATTTATGCAAATCTATAGTAAATTTAATAATCTTTAATTTTTATAATAACATTAATCTCGAAAAAATAACATTTAAAGGTATTTTTCGAAGAAAAACTATTTTGAGCATCTAGTAAAGTGCCATTTCCGATTATCCGATTTTCACCAAAATATAATGGGCTCTTTCCATTACAGTAAAAGAAATACAAGGTTTCAAAATTTTCTGAATGATAGTATTTGAGTTAAAGTGGAGGATCCACACATGCATACACAGACATACACATACACACACGTACACACAGACATCATCGTGAAAATGTTAAAATTGGATACTAGGGACCTTAAAACGTGGTCATTTACCAAAATCTCGATATGCGATTTTTAGCACGATCCCTATACCTCTCTTACCAAGGGTAGCGGGAGATAAAAATAATACTTATACATATAATTGAATATGTTCTTACTCATAAATTAAAGTAAAAATATTCCAAAACAATATAAATAAAAATTTAGTAATAAAATAAATATTACAAACGTCGACAGATGATATAAGTAATAAATTTGGAGTCAGGTATGAAAACCGGGACGAATCCCGAAAAGCCGGGACGTCTGGTCACCCTATTCTTGATGCAAATAGGGGAAAAAACACTTCGCTTACGTGATCTCGTATACGGCGTGCCCGTTTTTCGAGGTTCATCATTGGCATTCCGGCTATCTGAAGAGATACGAAGTCTATTAAAATTAGGGCAAAGTTACCTGTTTAGTAGACCATTCTAATAGGTCACTAGATAAATACAAAAATTCAAGTTTTGCTGAATTCTATTTCTACAAATAACTTCTAAATTATTGGTTTACACCTTTTACGACACTTTTTATGCTTTTTCCAAGGGTGATGCACAATTTTTTTGTCATTGTTGTTTTTTTGTGTTATAATGCTAAAGTTGTAATTTTTATATTGATACCATAGTGGTGAATTTTTTTTAGTCTTTCGAAGATATGTATAACTTACCTTTATTTGTTTCAATCACCAAAAATGAAACAATTGGTAAATTTATGGGGTTAAAACAATGCTTGTAGCAATTAAACAAATGAAATTATCAGGTAAGTATTATCATGTGTTTATTTTCTTCATTTCATTAATATTTTTAACTTATTCAGCACTGTTCTATTAATTGGATCGAATAAAATAAATAAATTTTAATTAAATTGTGTATATTCATTTGTTTCATAAATACATTAATTGTTCGTACCTTTTAAATTTCACAATTTTTGTTTGGAACAAATGAATAAAGGTAACTTATACGAGTATATCGTAGGAAAACAAAAAAAATATGTATTACGCTCGGCAGGAATAATCGTTTTGAATATTTTCCGTGGGGCAGAAGTCAGAAGTGACCAATTCTGCCCCTAGAGAAGAGAATGTGTTCCTTCAGTCATAATAATGATATCATAGAAACCGATTTTCTGTTTCGGCAGTGGAAAAAAATAATTACTATGTGTTCGAATTGCAAGTAATCTTTTATTTAATTAACCGGTCAAATAATATTCTTAAGAACCATTTATTGATTGTTATTAAATCTCGAAAGATACTGAATACAGGTATTACTTGATGATTTGATATTTAAAAAAATGTTATTTGTAAATACTAGATCTTCCAAAGATATTTTGTGTTACAGGAAAAAAATAAAATATAAATTTGAAGCCCCGATACAAATAATATTTTGAATTCTAATGCTTTTCAATAAAATTAATACGAGTACGTTGTCCTAATTCCTAATTTTATTTCTGACCAAATTGGAGGATGAATAAAGTTAGAATAACATTTAGTTGAGTATAATCTGGCATCCAATTATCTGACTCTTAGCCTCCTCTCTCGACGCAAAATAATCAGCTGTTCGCTTCATTACGTCGCTAATTCTTCCTCTCTTCGCCATTCGATCCTGGTTTCTGTTTATTTACCATCCAGTGACATTTCACGAACCACTATCCTTCGCAAATGCAAATCGCGGATACTCTTCGTCAATTACAATTTAATTACTGAAATAATATCAAGGCCTCGTTTCCTTTTGTTAAAATGATTTTTTTTTTGGTTAGCTGTTTGCACGTAATACTCTTCTTTAAGATCAAGATGTTTCTACTCTCTATAAATAAGCATAACTAGTATAAATATGACATAAAGTATTAAACAATATTGCAATCTTTTTATTTTGCTGCCCCAGATTGAATTGACCTAATCTGTATTTTGAAAATGTACTAACATATTTTAATTTAACGGAGTATATTCTATATCGTGCCAGGTTAATTTTAACATCCTGTTTAAAATTTTCCTTAATATCAACAGAAGACGCTGAATTATAAATCAAAATGATAGATAATATTTTTGTCTATTGTTTACTAATTTTTAACTGGTTGTTATATTTAACATGGTGGGATACAGAATGCACCCCATTTTGTATTTAATTTTCAAAGCTCGAAGTCAGGCTACATGTTTATTACACTTAATTTTAATTGCCAACATATTCTTCGTCACTACTTGACTGTCTTTATTTTTAGGAAAAAGACGCCATCTAATTGTTCTTTGCTACATGGCAATTGATTTTCATCGATGAACATAACCCCTGTTTCTGTTTTTATTATTATTATTATTATTATTATTATTATTATTATTATTATTATTCCGTATATATTATTACGTATGGGAACAGAAACATAAGTACATTCAAAGATATTAATTATAAAAAATCTGATGTGGCCAGCACATTACCTTCCGTCAGTTAGTGCGTCAGTTATATTAAGTATTTACGAAAATTCTACCGGTGGACTGTTACCGGTAAACAGCTTTTTATCAGGTTATAGCTACCGGAATCGATATTTTAAGAACGCAAGTGGTAAACAGGGTAGATCCATAACCTATGAAAAAAATTTAAAATTTAAAACAGATTAGAAATTTGACGTAGTTAACAAACTGAGCAGAGTCCTACTTTGAACACATTTCCACTTCGCTTTGCATCACTACTTTTTTTGAGATTAGATTCTTCATGAATCCGGTAGATAGATCTGGTAGATATTGAACAATTTTCGAACATGGTAATTTTTTACCACTCGTGTTTTCGAACACAGTCGGTAGATGCGGTTTCTACCGGTAGAATTTTCGTAAATGCGCATGTATTTTCTATAAAATCCATGCAGAAAGTTCCTTGCAAAAGATTCTAAATTTCTTGTATGTACATTACCTTTCGACAGTTGTATGTATTTTATACAAATTCCATACAGAATAATCCTATATTTCGAGTAAAATTATAACACAAATATATTACGAATATGTCAATTGCACTTGACACTGACATCTTTCAATCAGAATTTTCTTAATATAGTAGGTGTTTCTGGCATAGCTGGCTAATTTATGAAATTTAATTTCTTTATAATTTTATAACTCTATATCCATTTAATATGAAGTATAAAATGCAGTCAAATCGTATAGAGAATACAATGTTCTTTAATATTTGTAATAACATTAAATGTAAAAAAATGATATTTAACATCGTTTTTTCAAGAAAAACTGTTAAAATCTTCAAATGAGGGTACTTCCGGTTGACCAATTATACTTAACCAAAATCTAAGCAGCTCTTCATATGGATGCAACGAAGAAGAATAAGAAAGAATTATAATTTTTGGAATTGTAGTATTAGAGTTATCGTAGACGAAAATTTTGTTACACACAGACACGCACGCACACACACACAGACATCATCGTAAAAATAGTAAAATCGTAGTCTAGGGACCTTAAAACGTGCTTATTCATTAATAACTCACCACCGAATTTTTTGACCAAAGTCAATTCCTTCCTTACATAAAGGTGACGGAAGGTAAAAATAAAGATATAAAGTGCTTTCATAGCTCCACATCTAAAGAGCTTAACCAATTTAGCGCTGTCGGACTAGCCAGTTCTAAAGCTTCCCATGTGCCATTTTGCTTCCTTATAGGGCATTCTGTAACTATAAGGGTTACTGTTTGCTCAGGTGCACCTCTGTCTTTCACGTGATAGATACTGATGTAGGCAGATTGCAAAATCAGTTACGCCTAGGCGAATTATAAAATGATAAGTTTTGGATTTAATTAGCTTGGATATATCTCTAAACACATATACCTTTTACACGATAGGGTTTCTAAAGCAGTATGTTATCTTTACGAATCGGTGAGTGATTGTGATTATGATTAGGGGGCGAGGCGGGAAGTAAATAGCGTAATTTATGTAACAAGACCTGAAAGTGATACTTTACTGGGTGAGCAAGCATATTCCAGAGCGAGCCGTAGGCTTTCAACTCATGTTAGGTACAAAAAAAATTTCGCGGTCCTGGAAAAGAATAAATAAGAATCTATAATTATGAACTATTTTATTTTTAATGTGGACGATCGTGAGAAAATAAAATAAACGATGACAATGATCAAAGCTTACTTACTTTAAGGGAAGAGGTTAGGTATCGATATAATACTGTAATGATTATGCATAAATAACTACCACGCAAAACTCGGCCCAGGTTCTATAGGCGTACATTTACATTTTGTACGTTAGGTTAGATTGCGTTATGTTTATAAAAATTACAAGTGAAAATGTCCAAATATTATTTTACAATCCGCCTAATCATTTTAAAAAAACCTTGGCGTATTATAAAAAAAAATCTGACATTATATTCCGTCAGTTCTTTGTATTTTGTACAAATTCCACACAAAAAGTTTATTGCAAAAGATTCCATATTTCCAGTTCATTACCTTAAGTTAGTTCTTGGTATTTTATATAAATCCCATAACATTCAATTGCACTTGACACTGACATCTGTCAATCAGAATTTTCTTAATATAGTAGATGATTCCAGTTTCCGTGGTTATAGCACAGCTGGCTGCTTTATGAAATTTAATTTCTTTATAATTTTTTAATTCTATATCCACTGAATATAATGTATAAAATGTAATCAAATCGTATAGAGAATAAAATATTCTTTAATATTTATAATAACATTAAATATGAAAAAATGATATTTAACAGCGTTTTTATTTTTGACAAACTTCCGGTCGACCATTTATAACCTAAATCTAATTTGCTCTCCATATGGATATAAAGAAAAGGAATATGCAAAAATTATAATTTTTGGGAAGGTAGTATTAAAGTTATGCGATCCTAAAAAATCGTCACACACAGACACACACACACACACACACACACACACACACACACACACACACACACACACACACATACACACACATACACACACACATTATATATATATATATATATATATACATAGGTGTCTTGGAAATTGGGGGACATGGCTTAACCACAGATTCCTGAGCCCAAAATAAGACGATTTAACTAAACTTATTTATATCCGACAGTGCACCGTTTAGCCAATATTCTGCTTAAAGTCTTTCTAAAAAAATATACTTTTGTTTATAATAACGAAACGCTTTGCTCGATTTGAATGAAATTTGGTATGACAATCCATATGGATCTAATTCATCTTTTAAGATGGCATTTGTTATTGTTAGTGAACCACTAGTTTATGAAACTTGGGTGTCGCGACCATGAATAACCATAACTTTTTAATGACAACGCCTGTATATATATATATATATATATATATATATATATATATATATATATATATATATATATACAGGGTGGTGGCGGTTAGGGGTGAACATAGGGATTTAACATGGGATTTTAGTTTTTTGCAATTTCCTGCTCTCCTGTTCTTTTTACGGCAAAAACTGTAGAGTACGAAATTGTTCAGAATTAAAAATTGCATACAAAAATGTATTTACATTTATTATTATGTTTTTGGTTTCTTCACAATTTTAAGAAGAAATTTCAAATTTTCTGTTATTTTGTAGCAATAGCCATGGAATTTATTTTTTTCTGGTTGTTAAAAATTATTTATAAACGTCAACCATGCGTTAATCGAACTTAAAAATTAACTAAAAACAAACAACTTTTAATTTTAATCCGCATTTTTTATTAGGTATACCATTTAATAATAAACCAATTCCAAATGTATCAACTACGCAGAATTTTGATTTATCATAGCCAATACCATTTCTTCATTCACTTCGTTATAACGTCTTCTATTATTATTATTTCTTTCATTACCTTCGTTCACAGCTACACTAGCTGTGTTCTCAATGTTTATAACAATTTTAGAAATTGTTGCTATAATAGGAATTGGTGTATTTTCGTACTTTATGGAAAACAAATGACGTATTCTTCTAAAACTATTTCCACCACAATAATTTTTTATAATGAAAACTCGTTCCTTATTCGAATAAACATTCATTATTAAATTAACTTTTTATTAGAGAAAATTTCGAAAATTTGACAGAAATTGAATGACATTATTATGTTTAAACATTTGAGTTATAAGTCATGGCTATTGCTACAAATTAACTGAATTTTGAAATTTCTTTTTAAAATTGCGAAGAAACCAAAAACATAATAATAAATGTAAATACATTTTTGTATGCAATTTTTAATTCTGAACAATTTTGTACTTTACAGTTTTTGCCGTAAAATGAACAGGAGAGCAGGAAATTGCAAAAAACTAAAATCCCATGTTAAATCCCTATGTTCACCCCTAACCGCCACCACCCTGTATATATATATATATATATATATATATATATATATATATATATATATATATATATATATATACATACATACATACATCCACACATCTATCCAAACATCCATCCATACATCCATCCATACATACGTAGAGACATTATTGTAAAAATATTAAAATCGTATTCTAGGGACCCTAAAACGTGCTTGTTTATTAAAAACTCATCATCTTATTTTTTGGCAATACCTTCCTTACCTTAAAGTGATGGAAGGTAAAAAGACTGATTTTACAATGCGCCTACGACAATGAAACGGCTTAGCTGTTGCATTTATGCGGTAGTTTCAATTTTTGCATTTTTATTAAAGAATTCTTGTGGGTTAACCTCTTCTTTTTGTACTTGTATTAAGTTCGGCATTTACGTGAAATTTTCTGCAGTATTTTATTTATAGTAGTTCTTGAGTGGTACCTCAGCTTAATATAAATTGTAAGCAAGCTTAAATTTGAATGTAGAATACCTACCTGAAATCTCAGAGGTGCAATTGAGCCTAAATAACATACCATTAGTCAATCCTTCCAATTTAAATCTCACTGTAAACATCAAGTTCTTTCTTTCTATCTCCCTGGCAAAAAAAATCTTTACGTCTGTGAGTAATCAGCCGTTGGCCGCTTTGACACCGGACTGGAGACATCGGTCTCTGTAGCTGTAGTGAATTTCGTTTTATTTCTCGTGCACAGGCGACAGGATCATGGTCGCCTTTGCTCTGTTCCCAGCCCTGGCCCAAACGCACCAATCAATCCGGATTGTTTGCCACTGAACACAGAGTTGAGAGAATACAGAAAAGAAATTGACGAAGTCAGGAATTCGACAATTGGGGAATTTAGGAAATGGAATTTTTCAACGGTGTCACAAATAAAAGATCACTTTTTGAGAAATTGTTTATTATGTACAATATATAATACTGCATTTTGGTTTAAGACAGTTTTTTATTATAGATTTTTTTAGCTTTCCAACGATGTCCACTCATCTATGTTCATTTGTTTTATAAACATCAAGAATTCAACAATTATTATTAAATTTATAGATACAATGGTTAAAGAAACAATTGAAAAATACAATTAAAAATAATAATTTGGTTATTGTTATGCTTATTTTCTTCATTCTCATTAATATTTTTCCCATATGTAGCATCCATACGTTGTTCATAATATGTCGTTTAAATACACCATTTGCTACTATATATACAGGTTGTTCCGTGACTCGACCGACAATCTTATATTCTGTGGGACATTACGATCAAAAAATGTTATACGACCTATAGGTGAATTCCTTTGTTTCAGATATATCGAAGGAATTTAAAAAAAATAAATGATAATTGAGTTAACCTTGACGGATGAACGTATGTTTGACAAACGAATAATTTTTGTGCTGTCTTATTAATTTAAGCCATTTTCCGAAAAGATGGATAAGACGAGGTGGTCCTTGATTGGCCAGCTCGGTCACCTATCTTGTCGCCTTTAGATTTTTTCTGTGGGGTTGCCTCAAATCTCGTGTGTATAATAATAATAAACCAGATATACGCGAAGAGTTGACTGACCGTATAGTTGAAGCTACTAATTCTCTAAAGAATGAATCGGCAGTAATTAACTGGTAACATTCTATGACTCAAAGGATAGCTGTATGTTTAGAAAATGGCGGTTCTCATTTTTAACAGTTGTTGCAATTTTGTGTTATTATAGCTATCCATTGATGAATAAATTTACTTTTATCATTTTTTTAAATTCCTTTGATATCTCCGAAACAAAAATGAATTCACCTATAGGTCGTATAACATTTTGTGATCGTAATGAACTTCGGAATATATGGTATAAATTTGTCGGTCGAGTCGTGGAACACCATATATATAGTGTGAACACTGAAAACCGTGACATAGGCGTTTAACATGGAAAAACGGTTTTTTACAAATATTATCTGTCCCGCAAGTCTATAGTGGGAGTTTTTGATATAGTTGGATAGAATATTTAATTTGGCATCGAAGAGTATCCAAATACTCCTAATTTGATTACTTATTATTGAAATATTTGCGAAAGTATAATGCAGTTTGACAATTATCACTTATAATTTATTAAAAACAGTAATCATGGAAACGTATTCTGTAGCTGAATTGGTTAGATAGGGGCATCGTAATAGTTATTTACAAGTTCAAATCCTGCCCGCCTCATATTTTTATTATTTTTTATTTTATTTTGTAAAATGTATTATTAAAAAAATTACAAAATTAAAACATAATTTGTTTAGTAAATCAAGTATTTTATAGAATTCATATTTTACTTCCTTGTACGAAGTAAAGGAAGTATTGTAATCGCGAAAAATTTCGGTTTTGAGATTTCAACGGAAATATCCATTTTGACCATCCCTGAATCCATTTTGACTAATTTCGTCGTTTGTACGTACGTACGTGCGTATGTATCTCGCATAACTCAAAAACGGTAAGCCGTAGAAAGTTGAAATTTTGTATTTAGGACTGCTATAACATCTAGTTGTGCACCTCCCTTTTTGGTCATTACATAATTTCTAGAAATGGTACTTTATTTGAAGCCTATAATAGATTTTAATGAAAAACTATTTTAAAATATAATCTAACACTTTTAAAATTTGGTATATAAGACTTTTATGTCAATTGGAATAACATAGTGGATTTTGGTTAAAACAGGCTAACCGGAAGTGGCATATTACCTGAAGGTGTTAACAGTTTTTCTTCAATAAAATGGTTTCATTTTGATTTTAGAAATAAATGCTTCAAATAAAAAATTTTGAGAATTAAATTCTGTGTCTAGCACATCAAGTATTATTAAATTAGCCCTTTGTATAAGCGAGATATGTATATTTAAAACTTATATAATTTTTGGTTTTTGTAATGAAGCTTGCTATGGATTAGGACAAAAAATAACAAAAAAATAAAAAATAGATGCTAATGTCAAATTACGTCAAATATGTGCAATTATATACTTGGGTCTATACTTCATATTGGTCTTGTGTACAAGGAAGTCGTGTGGTGTCCACATCAGATTTTTTTTTATTAATTTTAATTTTATAACGTGCTTTAGCTACAATAATTTTTTTTATTTTATTTCTCGTAGATTTATTCTATAAAATACATGATTTACCAAACAATTTAGATTTTAATTTTATAATTTATTTAATACGTTTTACAAAATAAAAAAACATAAAAATATAAGGCGGGCAGGATTTGAACTTGTGAGTAATAATTACGGTGCCCCGATCTAACCAATTCAGCTACGGAATACGTTTCCATGGTTACTGTTTTTAATAAATTATAAATAATAACTGTCAAATTGCTATATACTTTTGCAAATATTTCATTAATAAGCCATCAAATTAGGAGTATTTAGATACTCTTCGATGCCAAATTAAATAATCTTTCTAACCATATCAAAAACTCCCACTATAGGCTTGCGGAACAGATGATATTTGAAAAAAACTGTTTTGCCATGTTAAACGCCTATGTCACGGTTATCAGTGTTCACACTCTATATATACAATTATTTAAAATACATAAAAATTTATACAATTTTGAGTACTAAATTAGGAAATTACCAATGACGAACCTTAAAAATGAGTAAAGCTCTTAAAAATAGGCAGTTATGCAAACTATTTACCAAAAAATTTATTTAATTTCTTTAAAAAGATGAAAAGGAGTTAATGGTTGACAAAATTACGGGCACATATCAATGCTGAACAAAATGACGGGCACTTATCAAAGCTGGACAAGGCGTGCTAATGCTGGACAATCCAGCCTAATTTTGCACGGATGGTCACTTTATCTTATCAGGAAGGGTACTATTACTTTCGGTTCCCGAGTATGTGATATCAACTTTAAAGTATCAAATGCAACATACAATCAGCCTCATTCTGTAAAAAGTTTCTAACATTGTTACTTGTTAGCAACGTTACTATGAAGTTACTCTGATAGCAACTATCTTAGTAACTGAATACGTATTTCGCATTTTGTAATTATATTTTTAATAACGTCATTACTAGAGTAAATTAACAAACTGAGTTACTAAAATTCTTCTCGTACGTGTGTTCTACTCTGACAGTTCTTAGTATTTACAAGTGAACAAATATTAATTTTTAAGTTTTTAATATCTTTTTACATCGTGATATATGTATAATGAGATGCTAGGGCTTCAGAACAACCAACGAACAGTCTAAATATTAATAGTTTATTTAGAAAATCACAAAATAATGCTTGAAATGAAAACACATCCTCTTAAAACTAATGAGGTTAAAGAAATTGAAATTATTTTGAATAATAGAAAGAACGGAGCCAAGAAAAATGTTGAAGAATGAAAAGAGTGAGTATATGTATATATATATATATATATATATATATATATATATATATATATATATATATATATATATATATATATATATATATATATATTAACCTGTGTGTTGCTTACTCGTATTCCTAACTAACTATACCTAGTGGATAGCATACAAGATGATTTATTTTAGTTTTTAATAACCTGGATATCGTAAACATAGAGTAAAGCACGAAGCATGATTATACTTATATAAACTGGTGGCGGTCCTGCTGCAAGTTCCAATTTAACAGATTTTGAAGACGATTTTGTACAATTGCTTTTGGCAATCTGAACAATTTTTAAATTTTGAATCCGCAATTAGGAAAGGCTACTGTTATCCCTCAACAATTTATTTTATAAACTGCTTATTCTTGTGTCATATAAAGATGCGATTTCATAAATAAACATCATCGAAAATTATTTACAGTTACTTATTTATACATACCGATTTTACATATCTGAAAATACATAATGAAACTCAAATCAAAATTTAACCAAATTCCAGCTATTCTGAAAGGTTACTACAGCTTAAAGACTACGTTTAGCTAGTCTCTAGCATAATAACTTGTTTAACATCTAAGTATCTAAAATTGAATGATTCTGTGCTTATAGAATATAAAAATTACAAATTAACTGTAGTAGTAAAGGTGCATTCACAAATGAAAATTAGGTTTATGGTTTTTGTTTAGGTTTAAGTAAGTCATTCATAAATGTCATTTTAAATTACCTGAACATTAGTTTTGATATGTACAGGCATCTATGTAAATGCTTCAAAAACAGGATTAAAATATCGGTAGAGCAGTACTCAACAAGACACCTGTGTGCCGTGAAACTGTCATTCGCTTGGCATTATTGGTTATATTTCAGCAATTGAGTTATGACAGTCTCCATGTTCTTCTCGCATTTGTTTAAAAAGCCGAATTCACCAAGTGGATACTAAATAAAGATGGGTGTATACATCTATATCGTTTCAAACTCGTTCTCATTGGTGAAGTTTGTGACGTCAAACTAAATCACAAACCTAAAGTTTGGACATTGCAGTGTTTAGCATTATGATTTGGATTTAGAGACCCTAAAGGTGCATTCACAAATGAAAATTAGGTTTATAGTTTTTGTTTAGATTTAAGTAAGTTATTCATAAATGTAAGTTTAACTGAAATTTTGTTTTGATTGTACAGACATCTACGTAAAAGCTTCAAGAACAATATTAAAAAATCTGATGTGGCCAGCACATTACCTTCCGTCAGTTCTATGTATTTTGTACAAATTCCATACGGAAAGTTCCTTGCTAAATTAAATATTCTATTTCTTGTACATTACCTTCCGGCAGTTGCATGTATTTTATGCAAATTTCATACAGAAAATTATTATTTTGCGACGTTTTCTATATACAGTGTAATGTATCTGCAGAAATAAAAGATTTATTATTATTATTATTTCTTGTACATTACCTTAAAGCAGTTGTATGTATTTTATACAAATTCCATACAGAAAGCAATAGATCCTATATTTCCAGTAAAAATTATAAGACAAACACACTATGTCAATTTCACTTGACACACATCTTTCAATCAGAATTTTCTTAATATAGTAGCTGTTTCCATAGCTATGGCTACTTTATGAAATTTAATTTCTTTATAATTTTTAACTCTATATCCATTTAATATTAAGTATAAAATGCAGTCAAATCGTATAAAGAATAAAATATTCTTTAATATTTATAATAACATCAAATGTGAAAAAATTATATTTAACATAGTTTTTTCAAGAAAAACTGTTAAAATCTTCAAATGATGGTACTTCCGGTTGACCAATTGTAACCAAAATCTAATCAGCTCTTCATATGGATGTAACGAAGAAGTACACGAAAAAATTATAATTTTTGCAACTGTAGTATTAGAGTTATCGCAGACGAAAATTTTGTTACACACACACACACATCCACACACACACACACACACACATACAGACATCATCGTAAAAATAGTAAATTCGTATTCTAGGGACCCTAAAACGTGCTTATTGATTAAAAACTCATCATCGAATTTTTTGACCAAAGACAATACCTTCCTTACCTAAAGGTGACGGAAAGTAAATATCAATAGAGCAGTACTTACAGATACCCGTGCGCCGTGAAACTGTCATTCACTTGTCATTATTGGTTATATTTCAGCAATTAAGTTTTGACGGTCTCCAGTTCTTTTCGCTTTTGTTTTAAAAAGCCGAATCCACCAAGTAAATACTAAATAAAGATGGGTGTATATATCTATATCGTTTTATGATTTGGATTTAGAGACACATAACATGCGGCCAAAGTCTTTAAATCTAAAGTATAAACCATAAATCTAAACCTAATTTTCATTTGTGAATGCACCTTACCTTAACTGTCCTTGATTTTCAAAACAATTTTAGTAACTCTTCTTGCAGAATCGGGCCAAATATTTTTTATATTTTTGAAAAGTACACAATGTTTTTATAATGGTATTAAACAAGTTGCTGTATTATTAAAAAAATAAAATGGCCATTTTTTTACCTTCCGTCACCTTTAGGTAAGGAAGGTATTGTCTTTGGTCAAAAAATTCGGTGATGAGTTTTTGATGAATAAGCACGTTTTAGGGTCCCTAGAACACGATTTTACTATTTTTACGATGATGTCTGTATGTGTGTGTGTGTGTGTGTGTGTGTGTGTATGTGTGTCTGTGTGTGTGTGTGTGTAACAAAATTTTCGTCTACGATAACTTCCATACTACAATTCAAAAAATTATAATTCTTTCGTATTCCTCTTCGTTACATCCATGTGAAGAGCTGATTAGATTTCGGTTAGAATTGGTCAACCGGAAGTACCCTCATTTGAAGATTTTCACAGTTTTTCTTGAAAAAACGATGTTAAATATCATTTTTTCACATTTGATGTTATTATAAATATTAAAGAATATTTTATTCTCTATGCGATTTGAATGCATTTTATATTTCATATTAAATGGATATAGAGTTAAAAAATTATAAAGAAATTAAATATCATATATTAGCTAGCTATGCTATAACTCTGGAAACAGCAGATGTATTAAGAAAATTCTGATTGAAAGGTGTCAGTGTCAAGTGCAGTTGACAGTATGTATGTGTCATAATTTTACTGGAAAAATATAGGATCTTTTGCTTTCTGTATGGAATTTGTATAAAATACATACAACTGCCTTAAGGTAATGTACAAGAAATATAATCTTTTGCAAGGAACTTTCAGTATGACATTTATACAAAATACATAGAACTGACGGAAGGTAATGTGCTGGCCACATCAGATTTTTTTCTAATAAAATGTCAAGTTGGTATCTGAAAGTAATAGAACGCTTCTTGATACGGCATCTTATTTCCTTTATTGGCTATAGTAAGTTTGCTTATTTTAAGTTGCTCCCTATAATTGCTGTTTCACTCGCGCGTGATCACTGTATAGCGTAAAATTTTATTTATTTAATTTTCGCCAACTTTTATGAAGAGTTCAGCCGCGCGGTCTACAAGTGTACACTGTTTAAACATTGCTTATAATACCATTTGTTTTAATAAAAAAATCATGAATTTTCCTCTTTCACGTAATATAGGTAGAATTTATAAATACTGTAGTATTTACATTTTCATGGCTAGAAGACAGCACTGTACATATTTTAAAGCCTTTAGTAAAGTACATTTATTTATATAAAATAAATGTAATAAAAAGATATAAAATATGTAATTTAAACAAAACAGTTGAACATGAAGAATAAAATAAAAAACTATAAAACGAAAAATTATAACAAATACAAACAAAAAAATTTATGCGAAATAAACATATATTTTGTTCAAACATGTAGTGCACATATTGTTCTTTATGTTAATAATATGTGTGTATTTCACGCTGTATGTTTGCGTGATTTTTTTGCGATTTTTATATAGCAAAACAACATTATTTTTTGGCTTATGTCTACAGTCGTAGACCACTAATATTTAAATTGCATAAACGCAAAGTACCTACTTTACTTAATGCATTTATCATAGATGAAAGTGATAGAGGAGGATTTATAAATCATAAAGAGAGAAAAAACGAGTGCTTATTTCCGCAAGTGGATTTTTACTTTCGAATGTCATACAATAGTTACTTACACAACGAGCTAAGGAAGAGATCCATTTTTACCTCTCGCTAAGAGAGGTATTGAATTCATGCTAAAAATCGCATATCCAGATTTTAGTGAATAAGCACGTATTAAAGGTCCCTAGAATCCGATTATAAATTTTTTACGATGATGTCCGTGTGTGTGTGTGTGTGTGTGTGTGTGTGTGTGTGTGTGTGTGTGTGTGTGTATGTGTGTGCGTGTGTGTATGTTGGATCCACGAATTCTCAAATACTATAAGACTAAAGACATTTTTAACTACGGATTCCTCAATCTAACAATAATGGGAAGAGTTGATTTAAGTTTGGTAACAATTAGACAACCGGAAGTAGTAATTACAAGAAAAAAATCATCTAAATATTATTTATTGAAAATTTATGTAAATACATTAAGGAACGTTAAATTCTTTATTCGATAAATATAAATTCATTATTATATCTTCTATAGATTTAGAGATAAAGAAATGCATGTAAAATAATTTGATGTAAAAAATCTCAGATCAAACTACTTCAAGGCAAGAAATGTCACTGACTAAAATATTTGTATGCCACTGTCAAAAATATTTGTACATCATTATGAAAATAAAAAAAAAACAACAACGCAAAAGAATATACGTAAAAAAGAATATAAAAGGAATTTTCGAAAAAATGACGAATATAAAGAAAAAGAAAAAAATATCTGGCGAGAGGTTATGTGCTGGCCACATCAGATTTTTTAACGAGTTTGAATGAGCGTATGAAAACCTCTTTCTAGCGCGTTTTGTACACTATTTTCAAATTAGTTGTCACCTGCAAGGCACTCGGTGGTGTCCATACACGAACAGACGAATCGCTGTCACTGCAATCCATTTTTGTAAAAAACATATTCACGATGGTTTGTACCACGAGCACGGTTTTAACTAAAACGCTGTTTTAAGAAATGTCAAATTCAAATTTGAATATTTAATTTCGCCCTTATGTATAAAGAACGATTTTTTTAAAAATATTTGTTTGATTATAATTAAATATATTTTGATAAATTTGTTATTATTTATTATAAATA
The DNA here is from genome assembly GCA_963082715.1 of Harpalus rubripes. NCBI lineage: Eukaryota > Metazoa > Arthropoda > Insecta > Coleoptera > Carabidae > Harpalus > Harpalus rubripes. The sequence goes on from OY720451.1 coordinate 51,999,736, forward strand.
TTAAATAATGTAATTTGACATTTCTTAAAACAGCGTTTTGGTTAAAACTGTGCTCGTGGTACGAGCCGATGTGTCTACAATACTGCAAATAAGTTTTATTCTACGTATTTATTCTTTTATATATGTTCGAATGATTCTAACCCTAAATCAAATGTCAAATAACTCAAAGTAAAACGGAAGTGGACAGTTGAGTGTGACATTATTACCAACTGTTCTATTTATAAGTACCTTAATGTACCAGTTATAATTATGGCAAAAATGGATTAAATTTGCAGATTATCACATATTATTTAATTTTATACTTTGATATTTAGCAATTTCTCGTAAAAGATAAACCCAAATTAGCGGTCAAGTGGCAACACTCCTGTGAATTATAATAACATACTAGTGTTTTATGATTTTTCTGAAACATGAACGATATTGTCAATACTCGCACCTAGGTAATCATGTGAACAATATGTTTCTAATGTAATCGCGAGGAAAGTATATATTTATTTTTTAGAAAAAAGGTGTAACATTTTAAACAATTTTTTTATATTTGTACAGGCACAGGTAAAGTATTCTTGCTTATTTGGCCATGTTGTTACATATTCGTTTAGATCTGCTTCATCTACGCAATGTGACAAATTTATATGATAGGTTTACCGTTAGTACATAGAAACGGTAATTATGTTATTCCTAATCCTTATGGAATCATTGATTTATGAATAGAACCTTGTTGTCATTAATCTGTGGCCAGTTAGCAAATCGAATATAATTACGATAAATCAAGATACATTGTCCTACTCCTAACGCCATTGTACTCCTAAACTTCATTGACTAATTTAAGATTTATGTGGTTGCGAAAATTATGCAACAATAAACAGAATTTAATAATTATTAAAACAAAATTTTCTATATTTCTATATTTATTGTGACCTGGATAAGTAAGTTGAGAAATCAATTTAGAAATATACTATCAGAAATTTAAGTAAATTCTATCAACAAAATAGTTTAAATAAAATTTTGCTGTGGTTTCTTGCGAGTCGTAACTTTAATTCCATCGCAAATTTTTAAATATAGAAAATGGAAGAAATACAACACAAACTTCTCATTAATACAATTTAAGAAAAATGTTTAGTGGTACCATTTACAAACATAATTGGGAATTAAAACAACAGCAAGAGAGATAATTTACTTGCCTAATTAAGTTACATTAAAAAGTATCTTTTTGGATATTATGTAGATGATATAATTTTAAATTCAGTTTATCGAATTTTAAATGAAAATTAAAGTTATGTTAATGAGGCTGTATCCAGAATTTTTACAAACATTTTTAGATGAGAATACGTGACTGAAATCCGTAAACAAATGTTTACCGAACTCTTGTTATCATGTTGACATTTTCAAATTAATGTGTCGCCTTCCGAAGAAGGAGATATTTTTAATGCTTACGCTGATTAAATTTTATAATTATTCACAAATTGCTTCGAAACTATTACGCAACATATATCGATATTTGCCCAAGAGCTACAGCATACGTTATGAAGAAACGTAGATATATATATATATATATATATATATATATATATATATATATATATATATATATATATATATATATATATATATATATATATATATATATATATATATATATATATATTTACTAAAGAATATTGCAAGGAATTGCAGTGACTACGATTCAACGATAATACTATGAGCTATCGATTAACCGGACAATAATAATAAAAAAATTAATTAAAATAATTTAAACTTAAAAAACAATTTATTTAACGAATGTGTAGCAAGTCTACTCGAAATATAACAAGTTACAGTTTTTAAAATAAATAAATATTAGAGAAGTCTTGTTATACTTGGTGACAGTTTTGTTATAAAACAATTATTCATTTATACAGGGTATCTCAACTTATTTAGAATCGAAATGTCCATACAAACATATGTCCTAAACGTAACCGTTATCGAGTTTTTGTATATTTCATAATTTATGGGGCTAAAATTTTTGCTCAACGAATTTTATAAAATAAATCTTTTTTAATAAATTTGTATTATTTTATTAGAAGAAAGAAAAGATACACAAAGCTGCACGTCGCAGAATTTAGTTCCAAATAATATCGGCAGCCTGCTGTATTCTATATCGTAATTCTTCTATCGTATGCATTTCAGTAGCATAAACAATCTGTTTCATGTGACCCCAAAGATAAAGATCTAATGGAGTCAGGTCCGGCGAACGCGGTAGCCATACTACGGGTCCTTCCACTCCAATCCATCTTCCCGGAAAATATCTGCATATTCTTTAATTGAAAATAACATTGGCATTGTGAATCACTGGTGAATTACGATGGGCAGAAGGATAAAAGATGAAGCTAATAACATCAGTATCACAATAATAAACTGACAAGTTACAAACAATAATATGTTAAAAACTATGATCAAATGTTACCCAACAAAAGACGCGATCATGGCAACTAGTTTATATAAATTTTACGACTCCAAATAATTTCTAGAATGCATCCTTGAAATATTGCCGGTACGCTTTGGGACACGCTGTATAATAAATAATAACAAGTTTTTCAAATTATTGTACATATTTATTCTGTTATTTTTATACAGAAGATTATTTTATTTAGGTATTGGACTGACCTCCAATACAAATACATGTTTTTATATAAAAACTAGACACGTTATAAATATACGAGTATATCTTTCTCAATTTTATTAAATTTCATATAAAACATTAATTATTGGATAAATAGCCAGTACTCTATTTCAATCTTACTAATCATAATCATAATGGTAGCTAACTATTTGGTTATTTGTAATAACCCGTAAAGTAACACCAGTTAAGATTAACCGATTAATCGTTCTATTTTTTATAAACCAGAATTACTGGTGAACTGGTTAATCGGATAATCGTTTAATCGATTATATTTGACAGTATTAATAACTACCACGAAATATGAGATAATAAAAATAGAATTTTTCTTAAATTCGTCTTTTTTTCAAGATGTAATGTGACGTAACTTTTTCCTAAAGAGTTTATTGAATCACTGTACTCCACATGGATGTTCTGTTGGGAGGCCGCCAGCTTTAAACAGTGGAGACAGGCAGGGTTGAAAACCATAAGAATGGTTATAAAAAAGGTAAGGGCGCCACGTAATTTTTAACCTCAAAATAACAAAAAGGACGGTGCTAAACAAAATACTAAAAAGATCTTACCAACCGTAACGATGTTGCCTGTAAACGACTCAGGTTTGTGAAATAAAAGAAATAATTTTTAAAACAGAATTTAATAAATGCAAGTTAAAGCATGCTGAAGGTACGACAGAAAATGTAAGCAAAATTTATAGAAAAACGTGTACAACAATGTAACAACAATGATAATACCATAAACTAAGTTGAAAAAATCTGATGTGACCTGCACATTACCTTCCGTCAGTTGTATGTATTTTGTATAAATGTCATACAGAAAGTTCCTTGCATTACCTTACGGCAGTTGTATGTATTTTATACAAATTCCATACAGAAAGTTTCTAGAAAATGATCCTATATTTCCAGTAAAATTATAACACAAATATACTGTCAACTGCACTTGACACTGACACCTTTCAATCCGAGTTTTCTTATATATCCATTTAATATGCTGTACAATATGCATTTAAATCGTATAGAGAATAAAATATTATTCAATATTTGTAATTAAATGTGAAAAAATCTGATGTGGCCAGCACATTACCTTCCGTCAGTTCTATGTATTTTGTATATATGTCATACAGAAAATTCCTTACAAAAGATTCTATTTCTTGTATATTACCTTAAGGCAGTTGTATGTATTTTATACAAACTCCATACAGAAAGCAAAAGATCCTATATTTCCAGTAAAATTATAACACATACATACTGTCAACTGCACTTGACACTGACACCTTTCCTGTGCACCTTTCAATCAGAATTTTCTTAATACATCAGCTGTTTCCAGAGTTATAGCATAGCTAGCTAATATATGATATTTATTTTCTTTATAATTTTTTAACTCTATATCCATTTAATATGAAATATAAAATGCATTCAAATCGCATAGAGAATAAAATATTCTTTAATATTTATAATAACATCAAATGTGAAAAAATGATATTTAACATCGTTTTTTCAAGAAAAACTGTTAAAATCTTCAAATGAGGGTACTTCCGGTTGACCAATTCTAACCAAAATCTAATCAGCTCTTCACATGGATGTAACGAAGAGGAATACGAAAGAATTATAATTTTTTGAATTGTAGTATGGAAGTTATCGCAGACGAAAATTTTGTTACACACACACACACACACACAGACACACATACACACACACACACACACACACACACACACACACACACACATACAGACATCATCGTAAAAATAGTAAAATCGTGTTCTAGGGACCCTAAAACGTGCTTATTCATCAAAAACTCACCACCGAATTTTTTGACCAAAGACAATACCTTCCTTACCTAAAGGTGACGGAAGGTAAAAATGATATTTATCATCGCTTTTTCAAGAAAAACTGTTAAAATCCTCAAATGAGGGTACTTCCGGTTGACCAATTATAACCAAAATCTAATCAGCTCTTCATATAGATGTAACGAAGAGGAATACGAAAGAATTATAATTTTTGGAATTGTAGTATTAGAGTAATCGCGTTAGAAAATTTTGTCACACGCAGACAGAAACACATACACACACATACATATACATACACATTCAGACATCATCGTAAAAATTGTAAAATAGTATTCTAGGGACCCTAAAACGTGCTTATTCATCAAATTCTCACCACCGAATTTTTTGACCAAAGACAATACCTTCCTTAACTAAAGGTGACGGAAGGTAAAAAGTAGTAAAAGATCATACACACTAATTGTTGAACCCTAAACCCATAAACCAGTTTCGGGCGCTGCGTATTTACATCTACAAAATTTCGAAGTGGAACCAGTTCAATCGTGGGCTACATACAAGTTGATACGCACATTCTTACTGAATTATAAATTGCAACAATAGGCAACAATGCAATAAAATAGATTGTCAAAAAATACGACTATACATAATATATCTCAACAATAATTAAATATACTGAACTGAAGGCTCTAACTTTATATGTGAACTATAAGTGACACTATGCAACACTGCAATATTCCAAAATACATCTAACAATGAAACAATAATCAATTTAATAAAACGACGATAGTTAAGCGTCAAAATAAAACTTGCAGTAAGGATACTGTGACAACAGTCCTCTACGGCAACACACAAACTTTAAAACGTGAACTTCAGTTGTTTTTTGCAACAAGAACACAAAACGCAAAAACAATGTTAAAAGACGGTAATGTACTTAGATCATGTGGCGTATGCAAGGCGGAAAAGGGCTACATAACTGTCTGATGTCCCAACAACAAAGATGTGATGGTTGAGTGGCCGAATCCTCACTCAGAGATCTCAACTTCAAATACAACGAGTGGAGATCATCTACCAAGGAGATTAACTGAGAGAACAAAATAGTAATGCCAGTGAATCCACGCAGCGCACCACTCAAAAACCAACATTGAACAGTCAAAAAGGCACCTCGACGCTGTCAAAATCCGCGCAATAGCGAAACCAAAGATATTGGTTCAAGACGACAACGAACGAGCACTCTACTTTTACATCGACACGAACACTACACTAAAATTCACGTCGACAACGAACATATGCCAAATATGTGCTCACTGCACTAAGTCAGGAACTAGATCTGAAACTTTTTCATGGAACTCCAAATGGCTGGAAATATACAGCGTCACAGTAAAATAAAACAAAAATAATATAAAGAAGAAATAATAACACGAAGATGAATACACTTAAAAACGAAGCCGCGTGCGCCACTGAAGATCTGAGCGCTCAGCTCGAACTTGTCAAAGAATGTCAACATACCACAAAGGTCGCCATAGAATGAAAATGGGAAGAATTGCTAAATAGAGTAGAAAAAGGGCGAAAATAGTCAAGATAGGAATACAGGTAAGTTACTAAATAGAAGTAAAACATATTTTACATGAGATACACAATATAGGAACAAATGAAACACTATAACAACTAAAAAAGCAGAAGTGGAGCTGCAGAGATGATTTATTGGAAAGAACATTAACTAAAGAAGGTATAACAATTAGAAAACAGAGATATACAGGATTAACGGAGTAACAGTAAAGATTCGATGAGGGAATTCCAGATTTAAGATGAAGAAAGGTAAGTAGAATATAGCAATAAAAAATTAGAGCAAATATGTTACAGGGCAAAATTAGACCGTAACAGTCAATTTAATTACTAGATGTCAACTTATGTATGGAGCGTACCTACTCTGTTTTTGAACTAGAAGGAATAAATTCAAAAGTATAGTTCCAACCAGAAAAAAAAAGAAATAATATTTAAAACAATTTTAAAAAAATAATTTACTTCTCTTTGTTTCAAATCGGTATATATAATATACATATGACTCATCATTTTCTGGTATTCAAATGGTGCTACCCAAAATGTGTACAAGAATTTGCAACGATAATAATTAGGTAGCAATGATTATTTGTTATTAACCAAGCTGCAGACAAAATGTTATTAGTTAAATCCTGCTACCATTTCGAATGTGCCCAAATATTAATTATAACTTTTTATCAGAGTCAAAATGGATTTCAAACATATGTTAAGTGAACGAGGTAACTTGTTAATAGTCATATAAATATGACAATAATATTAATAGAATTAATTAATATTTGGTCATTTTTTGCTTGCATTTTTTCAAACATAACGTCAATTTTAAAACTAAGCGGATATTACTGCTATTTGTAAAAATATGCCGCGAGGATAGATTTATCAACAGTACAGCGATCCTAATAATCCTAAACATACTTCGACAGTAGTAAAATAATTTTTAGGTCAACAAAAGTCAAATTTTTGCCTGATCACTCCAATCTCTGGATTTAAATCCAATAAAACGTTTATGGCAGAAGTTAAAAATACGCATCGGGCAAGAAAAACACGCCTGAATTATGGAGCCATTAAGAAAATGAATTTGAAAATGTAATACCAATTTAATTAAATCAATGCCTCGACCTTTTGTTGTAGTGATTGTATCAAAAGGAATGTTAAAACTAACTATTAAATATGGAGTACAAAATCACAAGTCAAAAAAGATTAAATCTTTTTTATTATTTGGAAATACGTATATATTTGTCACAGCACGATAAATTATTTTTTTTTACTAAGTAAGTTCATTTACATAATTTCTGTTTTATAATATGAAAATATTTTATGCACATATGCATATGTTTATTAATATAGCTTTTTTTATTTTTCTATCATCATTTTCTTAATCGAGAGTATGTAGTAGAATTGAGTGTTGAAAATGAGGACGAAATCATATTCTTAGTATAATTAAAATGTGATAGAAATGAAAGTCATAAACTTGCACTTCCACTCTTCTTAAAATCGCTTTCAGACAGAATGATTTACTCGCGCAATATGGGCGTAAAACAAGAAAATAAAGCACTCTTTAAAAATCTGTAGCGTAACAAAACGCGTCCCCATTGAAAACCACTTTGGCGTGATGAATATCGTATCGCGCTATTATTTAAAATTTGTCTCGTATCTTCTCGATACACGACAAGCAACGGGGGTGGCTGAAGCTGAACATGAGATTTATCTACGTCAATACCGAACACCCCACACCTGCCGAGTGACGTCATCAACCACTGCTGCAAGAATAATTACCCAGCTTGAGCAATAATTTGTATTAGATTTGGGGCAATTTATAATTGATATTTGTGCGGGATCAAATTAATGCAAATAATTTATTACATTGTATCATATGCTCTGTTGTTAACGAAACTATGTAAGAGGCACCAGTTACAGTGCAAAGTTCAGTAAAAACTGTAATCTTTTTTGGTTAGACAGTACCTAATTTAAATGACCTCCTAATGTGGTAAGTATTGTCTAATTAACCGATTTCATAAATAGTCCAGGAAATTCACGATTTCATAAATAGTCTACGAAATTTCAACAAAAGCTTTTTAAACGGGAGCCTGTTCAGAAAAATGCACTGAATAACATATCAGATTTACGAAAATCGGTGCATAGTAATTTCCCGCCAATTGAGAAATAATGGCATACTTAGGTTTTTGGCCATTTTCTTGAAAACAGTTGCCCGAATCAAAATTTTACAAAACAACAAAATTAAAGCTCAAAAAAAAAAAGAATTTTTACCTAGGATCCATGAATCTGATCCTGTTAAAGATAGGATAACATGGTTGTAAATTTTAATTCAGCATGAAATTCTCTTTCATATCATGATTTACACGATTTTTACCGATGTACTGTTCGCGACTTACTATAAACTTAAACTTTTTTCATTAAAATTTAGACATTATTAAAGATAAACAATAATACGTATTCAATACCTATCGAAATGGTTCATGAAAAAATGAGACTATTTTCGCATTTTAGAGGTATTTCATGTTGTAACATTCAGAAATGTTATGAAATATAGAGAGACGCAATTCAACTTAGGCGATACGTAAAGAGATGAGTTTTAGTAAAATCAGCATTAATCACTTAGGAACTCTCTCGACGAAGTCTGATTCTTTAGTACACAAGCATGAGGCTCCAAGTGAGATTGCACTTGCTTGTACAGATAACAAGTAAACAATTATTCGTACAAATTTAGCAGGGCTAAAGGAACTACGTAAAAGTGAGATCGCATTAACAAGGTTGTAGTGTTAGCAATATGTTTAATAGGTTATGTGATTGCTCACACGTACTAAGTTTGACGCTGTACAAATATGTCGAAATTGTACGCTAAACATCATAAAAGGAACCCTGAACAACAGTGAAAACTAGTGGAGTCCAATGTAGTGACTAAGGGGGCTCCGTTCAACAAGCATAGCAGTTAGTGATGTCAACTGGCACGAATAGTAAATACCTATATTCTTATATAAATCGCTCCCAACATAATTGCCAAATTTCCAGCAAACACGTGATTAGGGGTGTGTAAACATCTGCCTGTTTACATACCCCCGGAAAGAGGAATTCGAATCATTTCGAACTTTCGACTGAATGTTATATATCAATTGACATACACGTAATATATAGACAAGGGCTATTTGTATCGTCATCGATGTTAGATTCGGAAGTCTATCAGTTACAGTTGGCAGTAAACTGTAAAAATACCGGCTGTCTGTAGAAATTGAGAGTTTTGACGCACGTTGTATATAAATAATCGCTGAGTAGCCCGCCGAGAGATATTGACAGTTAATAGAACGGTGATAATAAACGTATGTTTAGCATAACGTGAATCACAATAAACGGTACGAAATGTTATATTCGAATCCTACGTGTTACAATGTGAGTTTAAGTTATTAGTAACTTGCAAATCACTCATCGGTAAATATCCTGTAATACATGATATGAAAGAGATTTTCAGGCTGAATTCAAATTTTCAAACCGCGTTATCTTGTCTATAACATGATCAGAGTGGTGGATGAAAAGATGAAAATTTGTTTGAAAGTGTTGACAAAAATTATTTAAATCATCGATAATTTACTTTCTTTGATGCCACGACGAATGTAACCTGTTATAAATAGTAAAACCTATTAGACTAAGTATTAAGTACATAATATTGTTTGTTTTTTATATAATTTAAATATCTTTCTTAAATTGTTATTTAATAATATATTCTGTAACTTAACCGCGGTAATCAAGGTTCTTGTTAAGCGTTCTGGAATGTAACCAAAACATAATTTCAGGATCGAGGTTCCAATTCGGAATGTGGTTCCTGAAAGTTTTGGTTACTTTTTCGTGACCACAACGACCATAATTTTTTTGTGGTTGTTGTGGTCATTTTCTTATTTTTTATAAATTAATAAATAAAATTATATAAACATATAATCATTATTAATATATACTAAAATAAATAAATAAATATATCATCACGGCTTATTACCCATTGCTGGGTGTGCCAATCTGCTTGTACACAGATTCGGTAATGATGAAATATTTGCACCGTGAGGGCGCTTACCAGGCGTCACCTCACGGGCACTCATACTGATATGTATAATATATACGGTAGTATAAAATAGACAAATAGAGTTACGTTGTCACTTATTTCAAATGATGCGGTGGTTCCCTGCTTTACCGACGTAAATTAACCAAAATGTTACGAATCACAACCACTTTTCAATAACCATAACTTGACCACGTGAACCACAAGAAAACCATAACCACGGTCGTGGTTAAGTTATGGAATATGCTATTAGCATTGTTTAATGAAACTCTTTGACAGTTCATCCTAGGTTAAAATTAAAAATCCAGTTTTGTATAAATGATACGGCAATTGTTTTTAAGAAAATGTTATGAACCTAAATATGCCGCCATTTTTCCCAAATGTCGGGAAGTTACAATTCTCCGATTTCCGTAAACTTTTGATATATTATTCAGCGCATTTTTCTGGACAGGATTCCATTTAAAAAAAAATTATTTGCAATTTTTTTGAGGTGAGGGAATTTTTTCAGTATATTCACCGGACTAATATCTTTTATACTTCTAAAGATCCCCATATTGGACATATTGCATGTTATATGGACATCCTGTTACATTCCAATAAAATATATATTTTTTGAACTAGTATCGCAAATTTCATTATTTTATTAATCAACAAGTACGACATTATTTTCACCTAACATCAACTTCCAGGATGGGGTTTTTCGAGTATCTACGACGTACATACGGTCACAACACCTGCCAGGCGTTCAAAACATGGGCATCGACTAACACCAAATTGGCGAACTTCAGGAATAGAAGAATCTTTCTTTTTAATTACAAAAGAAATATTCATACTCATGGTTAAGGAAAGAAATTACATAATGTAACGAAATTAATTTGTCTTCTTTTGTGTAAAAGAATAGAGGGTTATTTAAGTTGGGACACGGTCTAATTCGTGCTTGCAAATGCACTTGCCACTTGGTGTAGGAAAAAGAAAACATAATTTAATTCATTATATCACGCTATTCTCATGACGCGAACCAGACGTTATTACAAGGCACGTCGCTGACATAAAGTAAATTAGTTTTCTAATTAATATTTCTTTTTCTTCCGACCTTTAACCCCGTAGACACTCTATTTTCATCACAAGAATATAAATACCGTGTAAATAAAGTAGAGCAGACATACATTAGAACCAATACTGGATATGTACAGGTGAATCACTTTTGATGTTTTTTTTTACTGTCTTGGACAATGGGGCAATATGAAAGACAGAACAAAACCGTTTGCACATTCCAGGGTCGATTTTTTGACGCAAATTTAATAGTCACCTTAGAAATTTTGAACCGTAATTTTTAAAATTTTAAGATAAAACCTATTTTTCGCAAAATTTTGCCAATATCTCATATTATCTTGCTTATTATAAAAGATACAGAAAAAAAATCTGATGTGGCCAGTACATTACCTTCCGTCAGTTATATGAGGTATTTATGAAAATTCTACCGGTGGTACACAGGCTAGATCCATAACTCATGGAAAAATTTGAAAATTTAAAGCAGGTTAGAAATTTGACGTAGTTAAAAAACTGAGCAGAGTCCTACTTTGAACACATTTCCACTTTTAACGCCCGCGCTTTACTTTGCATCACTACCTTTTTTTGATTAGATTCCTCATGAATCCGGTAGTTGGATCTGGTAGATATTGAACAATTTTCGAACACGGTAACTTTTTACTACTCATGTTTTCGAATACAGTCAGTAGATGCGGTATTTACCGATAAAATTTTCGTAAATGCGTATGTATTTTTTGTAAAATCCATACAGAAAGTTCCTTGCAAAAGATTCTGAATTTCTTATATGTGCATTACCTTTCGACAGTTGTATGTATTTTATACAAATTCCATACAGAACGTTTCAAGCAAAAAGATTCTATATTTCGAGTAAAATTATAACACAAATATACTTCGAATATTGCACTTGACACTAACATCTTTCCATCAGAATTTTCTTAATTTAGTAGCTGTTCCTAGCATAGCTGGCTAATTTATGAAATTTAATTTCTTTATAATTTTATAACTCTATCCATTTAATTTGAAGTATAAAATGCAGTTAAATCGTATAGAGAATACAATGTTCTTTAATATTTATAATAACATTAAATGTGAAAATATGATATTTAACATCGTTTTTTCAAGAAAAACTGTTAAAATCTTCAAATGGGGATACTTCCGGTTGATCAATTATAACCAAAATCTAATCAGCTCTTCATATGGATGCAACGAAGAGGAATACGAAAGAATTATAATTTTTGGAATTGTAGTATTAGAGTTATCGTTGACGAAAATTTTGTTATATATACACACACACACACACACACACACAAACACATCGACACATATACACACACACACATCCACACATATATACACACACATCATCGTAAAAATAGTAAAATCGTATTCTAGGGACCTTGAAACGTGCTTATTCATTAAGAACTCACCACCGAATTTTTTGACCAAAGACAATTCCTTCCTTACCTAAAGGCGACAGAAGGTAAAAAGTTTATATAGTTTTTATGATATGTATGTAAAATAACAGTTTAATTAAATTTTTTTGAAAATCATTGTAACACAGATAATATTTTTTAACCGCTGTAAGGACACATTATTTTTACGTAAGGTACACGCTAAATCATCTTTACCGCTTATGATAATAATTTAACGTGTATCATTATAATTGCGTACTAAATTTAATTATATATGTTTGCGGCAAACTCTGAAATCTGTCAATCCCGGTAATGTCTAGTTGGTACAGGTATCGTCGGCAAACATTGGAATAGTCCAACAGAATTAATTTTTAGTCCAATATTAAATTCCAGTCTCTCCTTTATCCTAATTAAAACCACGGTTAATATAGTTCTTACTGTCCCTGAAAAGTTACGGATGTTATATTAACGGTGGGAGCCAACGCGGAGCGAAGCGGATCATTCCATTGTTTGTCGGTAATCCCGCAATCCCGGTACCAAGCAGGCATTAGTATTATGGATATAAGTGTTTGCCGCCGACATCATATACATAGGCTGTGTTTAGCGTGCCAACAAAAATACCGCAGTTTGGTAGAGTCCGTGCGTTTAGAAAAAAAAACCGGCGCACAGACCAAATTTCTTCCGGCCGAGTTCAACTAGTGAAAGTAGGGATGTTACGATATTGTGACAGGTAGCGTATAGATTATAGATAAAAATATGGACAAAGATTGAATCAAATCTCTTTTGTGCAAGTAATAATTATAAATATATACTGTATATCTAAAATAATAATAATAAAATTAATAACATTTAAATATTATTCAGTTAAATGTTTTTTGAGCGTGTAATAATAGTTAACCTTTGTAGGTTGGCTAGTACAAATTCTACTGCGCCGATACCGACTACCGACTTCAGTTATGACGTGTCATTTGTGACGACAGATATAATATAATTGTCTGTATAAAAAGAATAATCTAACGCCGAGTTTTGTATTGGTATTGTAATTAGAGAAATATATTGTCCAGAATGTAAAACATTGTTAATATAACGAAGGTTTTTCAATTTGGCCGTATTTCACTCGCGTTTAATTAAAAGACGGGTCTTACAATATTACGATCTGGCTACATTATAAAAATGCTAAACACATTTACAACTGCACTATACTAAGTTTTAACAGCCAAACATGATCTCATTTATATAACGTGCACTTCAGGTACACTTTTGGGTATACCTACGTCATAAGCGGTGATGACGTTTTAGCATACCCACATTTCATATTAGGTCACATTTACGTGCATTTTATGCATTTCAATGATGAATGTTTACATTATTTTGTTTAAATAAATATAAATATATCATCACGGCATATTACCCATTGTTGGGTGTGCCAATATGCTTTGTACTCAGATATCGGTAATGATGATGACATATTTGTGCCGTGCGTGCGTTTACCAGGCGTCACCCCACGGTCACTCATTGCTCATTATTACTTTATTGGAGTAAAACTCATCATTTGTTGCATATAGTATGAGGAAAATTTAATCTAAAGCCTTTTTCATTAATTCTTTTTATTTGATTGATTGTAATGTCACTATCTGGCGTATTTATTACAAAACACCACGTCTCGTTTTTCAATTGCTTGGTTTCTGTTAGACACCAAGATACAGTAACAAATGTTGTGTCCTGCAAAACAAATTTTATTCTTTATGATTGGAGGCATCGTAGTATGCCGTGAGGCGAGCAGATGTTTATGATTTTATTGGAAAAGCATTTGTTTCTATCATGGATTTATAAACGAACTGAAAACAAATTTTTCACTCATGGCATCAAGACTATGTTTCGCACGGGCTCGGGTATAAGATTTATTATTTTCAAGACGAAGGGCATGATATCAATGAAATAGACTGAAAAATGATACATTAATCTTGTTGATTCTATATGATTTTTATGACGAAAATAAAAATTTAAGAATGTACCTACATAGAAAAAAATTAATTAGATATTCTAACTAAACAACTTCCTTATTTTCAGTCTACTAATATGATTCATTAAATGGACTATAATATTGTTAGTTTGCCATTAACGGAGAAAAATGGATTGTTAAAAATTTATTGCTAAGTAAATTATATTTGTATATTATTAATAAAGAAAATTACAATAATAATCTGGTATTATTTTTGATACGTAGATTTGCAACATAAATATTGTTAATTTTGTACGTATCTGCAATGTTACTTTAAATATTTTGTATTGATATTTTTGTAATACATATTGCTAAAAATATTATAACAATATAATATTATAAAATCAAGGATCTTATATTGTTTTAAATTCGGTGTGTATACAGATACGTATTACAAGCATATTTATATCTGTTATCATTATCTGGTATTGCTATAGCACGTCAATCTGTATTGCTGCGGGTCCATTCCCTTCTCGTAACGTCTATTTTAGTATAAAGGTGTAAAGTAAACACGACATGCGATGCGACAATACGAAGACGCAGTTCTTTCTCGTGTTCGTTTTCGTTGTGTTAACAGTTACACTACCTTTCTTTGCAATTCTTGTGTATTGTCTATCTCCATAGCCCATGGCTGATAACTACGTAAAGATATTTTATAAGAATGATGATTCGAAACGTCCATTGGCGTATTTGAATGTAAGTTTCATAAATAATGGTATATATTATTTTAAGGGGTAACTATATTTTAATTGGCCGCATTAATTTTTTATTTTTCTTTCTTTTCAGGGGTTACAAAATATTATGAAAAAAAAATAGTAAACGGACAATGTGATCTTTGCAAAAGACAGAAAATACGAGTAATATGTAATATACAATTGCACCTTCTTCACACTAACATACTGTTAGTAACAATGCAAATTGTAAGTACGTGACCACAAGGTAGATCGTCTTTGTTACGCTTAAATTACTTCAGCCCATACCAATAAGTACAGTGTTACTTGATTTAAAAAAAAAAATGTTGGTGAGATAGATATATAATTTTTGTTAAACCTGTATAATGTTAATAATGTTATTTATGTTTTTAAATATAAATGTTTATTTAAACTCAGATCTTTTATCCCTGTCTACGTAAATACTTAAAGTAAGTGTATTAATATTGCAGAATCATAAACATATGAATTATGAACTACAAATAACATACATTGTTAGAGTAAATATCGTAGTACGTATAACAACATTCTCAAAATGCTAAGGCAACAATTTTTGATACGTAAAATAATAATAATAATTGCTACCCTAAATATATGAACCACCAACAACATCCAACTTGTATTGTTAAAGTAAAAACATATTGCAGCTATCGTTTAAAAGTTTGCTATTATAGCTAACATTTTTAATTGATTTGAAAGCAATATGTATAGTTGTGACACATAATAATAAATTGTCAAGTTTTAACAATATTTGTATTGTAATCGCAAGTAACAAAAACGCTGTCACTATACGTACGATAATTTATTGCTATTATATACATAATTATCTTTATCATAAGTGTACATTTTTCTCCGCATACTTAGTTTGTCTGAGAAAATATTTTGTCGTTTACCTGGTGTATCATTTGTTTTTAATTATTTCAAATAATTTGAACTGTCTAAGATTCAAGACAAAGTAAAATCAATTTAAATTTAAATATAAATAATATTTACTTACCTAAAAGTAGTTCAAAAAATCAAAAACAAATGATATATATATATATATATATATATATATATATATATATATATATATATATATATATATATATATATCATGCCATAGAAAACTGATAATGCACTATTTATGCATAATACTACTAAACTCTATTCGTTTTAACTATAGAGTGGTGTGAAAATAGGAGCAGATTGAACTTGTTTTCTGATTGGATACCCCGATATTATTATATTAAGTTGAAACTGCTCCTATTTTCACACTACTCTATAGTTAAAACGGATAGAGTATATAGGTTAATTTTTGATAAAAATGCAAATATTTGTCTCTGTAAAGTTAATTTAAGTTATTTTAAAATTTTTTAAAATCAATTATATCAATCCACATAAAAAATCAGAAGTAGAATTCAGGATCTTTTCATCTCAAAAACTTTAAACTCGCCCAACTTTGTAATTTAAACTGTAGGTATAAAATTAATGAGATGAAATAATAAGCAGAAATTCAGTTAAAATTTTGTTATTCTGAGACCAACGTTTCGCTGCCACTTACATCTTCATCAGAGTAAACTGGCAAAAACCATTTATTAACACGTTTTGTTTTATTAACATTGAAATATATATTTACGCAACAAGTGTGTAAAGTTGTACTATTTTCGTCGTTGATGTTTTACGCATGAGGCGCAGCTGATTGCGGAAATTGTAGCACGAGATAAAAAAAATACTATTTTACACACGTATTGCATACATTTTTCGTACAACCGAAATGTTAGTGATGTTTCTCATAATACTAAGTGTACAGGCATCCAGAATCTTCAAATACAGTTACTGCTCTTTCTCATAAAACTGTTTAAAATGTAACTTAAACACTTCGAATAATCTCAGACAAAAGTGGATTAGTCTTCTATAAATTAACATTTAATATTAAAAACTAGGTTAGCTTAGATCTCATGTCAAAAAAACGTTAATGTTCTTAAAAAATAAATTAGTACTCAATCTGTTAAAGAAATTATTACACTCTTGTTGTTTTTACAGTGTACATTAATTTTTCTTAATAAATTATATTAGTTTCATTATTATTAGTACCTAATTATTCACTTGACAGGTAAATTAATCGAATTTTAATGTAGCCTAGCAACGCCTATTTATTTTTCAAGCACTAGTGCCTCTTTACACTCTGTAACACGCACGGTTGTAGGAAAATGTGTTTATACTTACAGATTAAGGCGTAAATAAATAAATATAAATATATTTGTTTAAACATATCGTAGAAAATTTAAACTTGTATGAAAATATTAACAATCGTCATTCGGAAGACAGTGCAACTGAAATAGCTTTTTTACAATGGCGATAGTGTAACATTTTTTTTCCTTAAATAAGAACTTGATGTTCTTGTTTGAAAAGTAGGAGAGATCCGTAAAAAAACTATAGTGGTTGCTGAAACGTTTTTCAGATTCTAATGTATGACGAACTGAGGTTTCAATGCCCGTTTTAAAATTTACATTAATTGGGTTGTTTTATGTAGCATTTCCAATATTAACCGTTTGTTTAGGTTCGGCTCCGTATCTATAACCCGGACTCCAACGAAGTCAAAAGTGTGTTGAGTCTCAGTGCAATTATTTTGTTTTATTGAATTCCTCTTATGTACTGTTATCCTTTTTTTAAATGTCTTTTTGTCTGACCTGTGTTTGTATGTGTACAGTTTTTGCATTCTATTTTATATCCAACGTTTGTTTGTTTATTTATGTCAACTCCATCTTTAATTAATAAATGTAATAATAAAGAAAATAGTTATTTGTCTCTATTTTCTCAATGAATCAACAGTTACAAAGCATTTTAAAAATATAACCAATATTTTAAAACATCAAAATTTTCTTTTCAAAGCCCATTTTCCATGATAAATAATGAACTCTGAACTGGAGTCGTTCATCAACCAAATTGGGTGGCTATATTTTCATGTTTTTCTTTAGAACCATTTATTTGAAGAGATTTGTACTTTGACTAAATCAGAAGATATAAATCATGTCCCTTATTGTCCATTCTTAGCTGAAACGATATATGGTTTAAAAACACGTTACCGTTTACATAGATTTATATACATAATTTACACTCTTGTGCAGGAGATACAAGGTGGACTGTATAATAGGTTATAAGGATTGCGCGTTGATATGAGGCGCTGCAGAGTAAAAATCAGAGTACTGACCTTGGCTTTTAGGAGATAGGAGACTCTAAGGAAGACGGGCTGCTGGAAGCGGGTTTGGAGGACGGAATGCAGGATTTGGATGATCCTGACGACAGAGTCCCAATGTGGACGCTGTCTGCTGCTTGAAGCGGTGATCAGGGGGGCGACGTGATTCAGGCCTCACTTCGCTGTGAGGCTGGGTGATTCTCTTGTAGAAGAAGGGTAGTGGAGACGATGAGTGCAGCGGGAGCTGCGCGAATGGTTGGCCGCTCAGAGAACTGAATGTGACCCGTTGTTCTTTGAACCAACGAGTTCTTGAAGCACAACACTATTCACTTACACTTAAATCTGAAATGTAATTTTGTCCCCAACTACAAAGAAAATGCCAGAATAGGGAAAAATAATGTTTAATTTTGATTTGAAAACATTATATTGATCGAAGAAGAATGCAGAAATGAAAATATATGAAAATTCAGGAGTAAAATGAAAACACGTCTGAACCCCACTTTGGTTCGATACCGACTTTTTGTTTATATATTTTTTTGTTATATATATATCGTTAAGGTATTTTCATTGTTGCATCCATTCTTTTTTTTACATGCTGCTAGCTATGATTACAATATATTGATACAGAGTTTTCTTGATTTTAGACAAATAAAAATGATAAATTGTTTTGCCGCAGTAACTCTGATCTTAGCCGGCAACACCTCATATCAAAACGTAACAACTCTATATCTCCGAGTTGCACCCCACGTCATCAACTTCTGATGTAAGAATTATTAACTTTTATCTAGCATCTTTGTCGTACACACATAGCATATATGAAAATTTATACGCTATCTCATTACCGTGCGTAGAAGGTGTTTTTAAGATTGCCGATAATTATTGCAACATATTGCTGTTTGTAACACGAGGGAGTGCGGAAGATGATGACTACTAAAGAGGATGATGATCCCAACGATGATACACTGACTCTTACTGACTGGTGATAAGGACTTCTTGAGATGGAATTCGTGAGAAGGAAGAACACACATACAATTCACTTACACTGTATGAAAACTACGACAATTTACGGACATGGACACTACTTGTGTTTTACTAACTAACTATATTTACATTTAAACTAAACCAACTATAACTGACACAACTAATAAGTTACATTCTGTAACCCAGCGGGCGGGCGTCGCCCCAAAACTAAAAGACACTACATGTCCAAAAACAAGACACGTCTGCCCGACGCGTCAATCTAATTTCGACTCTCACATGTTTATCCCATGACTAACTAAAGTCAACTATCTTTAAAAACAAAACGCTATCTTCAGGACAGGATTATCTTAGGGGTACGGGGTGCATAGGCTAGGGCATTCAAAGTCACGCACGTGTACATAATAATTTCTAGACTAATGATAAACAAATAAATGTCGTGACTATCATAATACAATATGAATTCCTAAACTGAATTTTGACTTAAATAGATAAACAGAGTTAAAATATGAATATTGAAACTATAATTTAGAAAAGTTTATAAAAAGTTATCTATTATTGCTCTTACCCTCGCCTTGTCACATGTTGGCCAATAAAAAGAGGTATATTTCATCCATTATACTAATGTAGTATTTATTCAAATTGTTTATTATTTTGCTAAATATGTAACTTTTTATACTTCGAACAATATAGAACAATATACGTCATATTACAATACCGTCAGTTTTGACATAATATTCAATAAATAAATAAAATAAATAAATATATCATCACGGCATATTACCCATTTCTGGGTGTGCCAATTTGCATTGTACACAGATTTCGGTAATGATGATGACATATTTGTATCGTGATTTATTATTGTGAAATAAATGTCTTACTTCGAATTTTGATGAATAATAATATTCACACGGTATAAGTTATATTACATACAGCCAGTTATCAATTTTAATTTGTATGAATACTTAGGAAATTACACGATTTCACCTGACAATAGGTCATCAATTCCATTCCTCGCCCTGGCGATTTCAACCATATGGCTACGATTGATGACGTGGGGATCAAGTCGTGGAAACGGATTTTAAGAACATATGTACCATGCAAAAAGCAGATTTAATCTCATTCATTCTTATTTCTAATCGATAAAAAAATCCATCCTATTCTATTTATATCTTGAAAAACCTTTATCCGCTATGATGTATGTGGTGTCTATCACTGTTATCCCACAAAGCGTTATCAAATCACGATATCACATTCGATTATTGGCATTGATCGCAACCAGTCAAGTAGAACACCGTCTTCGTAACATCTCCGCATCTTGACTGTTCTGATACTGCCATTGTCTTGGACAAGTACAATAGTGTAGCTGTCATTAACAGACAGTAATTACATTGGTTTTGAGGAAGGGAAAATTTTGAAAATGAGAAACATGGTGTTTTACAATTAAGTTTAGAAGATTTGATAAAAGATCTTTACAGTAAGTGGGGTTTAGGTAGGTACTTAAGCTGTAACTTAACAATTTTGAATATCGAATTTAAGAGCAAACTGATGTGTAGGTATGTGTTTTTTATATATTTTTCTTGTAAAACTAAAAAGAATAAATGTATTTCGTGTACATGAGATGTAGGGGTAGGCCAGTCTGCAGGGTGTTTAAAAAAGGTAGTGGTTAAATGGTGGCAAGCTGTAATAAATTTTATTCTCTTTATTGGGACCTTCAAAAGGACATATTAATTTTGCATCCTCTAGCGACCCCGGAATTTGCCACCATCTTGGATGAAAATTGCAAAATAATGACTTTTTGGCCATTTTCTTGGAAACTGTGGCTCGCATCAAATTTTTACAAGAATACAAAATTAAAACTCGTAATTTTTGTACTTAAAAAGGTTCTTACATTTTTTACCTGGGATTAACTCTCAAAGAGTTATGATAAAAAGTAGTTAATCAGAATAACAATTTAAGATAGAAGTTTAAATTACACAATATATAAACAATATTAGGTATCTAATACTTATGACCTGTTGCAGAAATGTTCATCAACGTATTGTTCGGTTAGCGGTTAATCAAAACGAACAAATGCAACGCAATTTTTTGACAGCAATGATTTCAATGTCATAAGAACAAGGAAACTGATTCGAATTTGTTCGTTTTAGCGAACCGCTAACCGAACAATGCGTTGATGAACGTTTCTGCAAGCCGGCATTAGTATAATAGGTTTTACTACGGAAAGAATTACATTATTAATGGTTTTTGATTAACTTTTTTCAATGCCTTCCTACAAATTCATCAACAACTTTTGACCTGACTAAAGACAGGATAGCGCGGTTTGAAAATATGAAATCAGCATTCTCCTTCATATCATGTATTACACGATTTTTGTAGATAAGCGATTCGCGAGTTACTAACAACTTAAACTTACATGAACATTTTATAAAATTTAAAACAGCTGCAAATCGACTTATTTCTCATTTTTCTTCGAAAATTTTGACACGATTGGAAATAAACAATATTACATATTTAATACGTCATGAAATTTCAGATGAAGTAATGAGATCTAAACCGATTTGCTGATGTTTAACATTTTAGAGGAATTTCCTGTAGATTAAATTGTTAGTAACTCGCGAACAGCTCAACTAATACATGACATGAAGGAGAATTTCATGCTGATTTCAAACCGCGTTATCGTATCTTTAACCGGATCAGAGTTTTAGATTAAATTTTTATTAATTTAAATATACATACTTACATATTTAGTTATGCTAGAAACTGTATTAAGATCCATTCCATATAACTATGATTAGTTTTTTGATATTGACATTTATCTGTCATTTATATACATTTGTGATATGAACTGTGTAACCAAGGAGTTGTGTTTACTGTTTGTTTAAAGCGTAGGCTTTAGGATTTAAATTACAGATACTTTTTTATAAATTTATCCATAAAATATATTGAAAAGTATTTATGTAAATAGCATTTGAAGATATTATTCGAAGAAAAACTATTTTGAACTTCAAGTAAACTACCATTTCTAGTTATCTGATTGACTAAGGCAGAAATACAAGGTTTCAAAATTTTCTGAATGATAGTAATTGAACTAGAGTGGAGGATACACACGCACGCACACGCGCATGCGCACTCACACCCGCACCCACACCCACATCCACACACAAACACACACAAGCACACACACCCACACACACCCAAACACGCACGCACTCAACACACGCACACACACACGCACACGCACACACGCACACGCACAACGCACACGCACCCGCACGCACACGCACACGCACACACACACACACACACACACACACACACACACACATCGAGAAAATGTTAAAATTGGATTCTAGTAACCATCATAAAACGTGGTCATGCCAATTTTATATTCCTTTAAAATTTTGATACGGGCCTCTGTTTTCAAGAAATTAGCCCAAAACTTATTTTTTGTGTCTTTGATCCAAGATGGCGGCAAAATCTGGGTCGGTAGAGGGTGCAAAATTAGTATGTTCTTTAGGAGGTCCTAATAAAAAGAATAAAATTTACTTCAGCTTGCCAGCAATTATTTCCACAATAACCACCTCACACAGAAGAAGGTGCAAGAGTGAAACGTCGGTGTTGTGACTTATGAGAGAATAAATTATGTTCGACTGAGATTTCAAGTAATTGTTAACACCTAGTCTGTACCACAGTCGAGAAATTTCCTACATTAAATTTAGGTGCATTAAACATACTCGTATATTTTGTGCACATGTTACACAAATAACTATTGACATTTACATGCTTTTGGATTTAATTCGACGACATAATTTAATTTAGTATTTTTTCATTGACCAAAATATTATCTTCATTAAAATATCACCATATGTGGGTTCAATAATTAAGGAATTTTATTATATTCTACAAAAGGTAGTTCGTGAATACCATTTCATCTTTTGTACTTGGCAAATATTTAGTTGTATGATTGTATTTAATAAGAAAATATATGTCATCATCAATTATTATTTATGCCCAGAGCATGTTAATATAATATTATTGTTTTCCTAGTTTGAAAGAATGATTGTTAGTTTGATAGTGAAATGTCTGTTTTGATAGATCGTTCTATCTGGTGGAATAACGTCTGTAATTGAGTTGAAATATGCTGTCCTTGTCAATGTGGTATGATTTTGACAGATGTCAGATGTTGGAACTAGTCGTGCGTTTTGTCTCCATCAGAACATCCATTACTATTCCGCATCAAATATCGCAGTAGCGGTTAAATCAAAGAAAATTGATTTTTTAATGTAAAACAAAAAGATTTGAATAGCAGGCCATGGGGAAAAATTGGTGATCGTGATACAGATCTATTTTTTGTTATTTCGTATTTACATATTGATGAAGAAATAAAAAATGTCAAAAATCGAACAGCATTGCTAGCTGCGGGTTATAAACAAGTAACAATGCAAATTGCAATTTTGTTTGTAGTGTATATTGACTATTGGTTTTGGGAAAACGAATGTTTTCGCAATAACAATACAAACAAGAAAAATATTTTAAAAGTCATATTTGCTTTAAAAGCCTATAAATATTTTATATCTTTGTTGAATTATTTATCAAATACTGCTGTTCCCGGAATTTAATATAATATAAGAATAATAACAAAAGAAAGTACTCATTATCAAGTATTATTGGGAAAAATAGGTAGGTATTATGAATATTTAAAGAAATGTATGAATTTGTAAGGTATTACCAGGTTCTAAATTAGGTAAATTTATATATGTATTCAAAAACTAGATGCAGAAATAAATCATCTCCTTTTAAGTTTCTATGCTCCATTGATATTGTAATGTTATAATCCCGATCTTATAAAATGCTTCGTCCTGGGCCTGTTTCTCAAAAATACAAGTCTAAAAGTTCCAAGTAAATTATTCACAAGAACAAGTAAATTCTGTTTCTGAAAGAAATTTACAAGTCTAGTTACTTATTTATAAGTGTAGTTTATTTTCACAAGTGATCATAGCTGTATTTAATTTGTGTGCATTTATTTGAGAATTTGTTTAATTTTTCAATTCAACATAGCATTTTTTTGTTTTGTGATTTTGTTGTGACATATAATATCATGATCTATTTCTAAGCAGGGTCGCGTTAATACTTGATTACAATAAAGAAAATTCGATTACAATAATGAAAATGACTAATCACGCAATAAATTTATTTATACAATATCACTTCTGTTTATTAATAAAATTCTTGATTACAATAAAGAAAATTTGTTTACAACAAAGAAAATTCTTAAATTGACCCTAATCTGTTAACTAAATTTTTTAAGTTTATGTGCTGTTTTCAATTAATCAATCCTCCTCCGAAATATTTAAGTCTTCTTACCACAGCAACCTCGTTTTCATCACTAGAGTCGGTTGACCACATTGCTTCCAAGTATTTATCTACAATTATTATTATTTGTTATTTAAAAAATAATAATAACAATTAAGCAAAATATAAACTTACTTCCAATTCCGAACCTTACTAGACAACTTGTGAATTGGGGACACTCTTTCAATAGTAATTAAATATTTTTTACACTATTAAAATTGTATGATTGGGTTGTTTCCCGGTGTTTTTATTTTGTTTCGGAAATAGATGGAAGTGTAATGAATGGAGCTAGATCTGGTGAATATGGATGAAGAAGTACTATTTTAAATACCACATCGATGAATTTTAATCGTGTGCGCTGTAGCGTTATCCTGGTGGAACAACACAACTCTCATTAGCATTCCAGATTGCTTTTTTATTTTTTCACAAGGTTAATGTAATAAGTTCGAGTAGTATTATCCTGTAATGGGTTGACCCTTAAGAATGTAATTCACCAACAATATTCCCTTCGCGCCCAAGAAAGACAGAAGACTAGACTTTGCCAGCCGACGGCACCACAATTATTTTTTTCGAAGGTGGTGGAACTTTATGCATGCGGTGAATGCATGTCTCATCGGTAGTAAATAATCTTTATTCACAGTCATTATAGTAATATGTCGATTCGTATCCTTTTAGAGGTTGGAAATACGTAATTCCTAATTATAATGAGAATCTCTCAAGTGGGCAGTGCCGTAACTAGGGCGTGGCAAAGGTGGCGCATGCAATGCCATTTTACAAGAATACAAAATTAAAGCTCGTAATTTCCTATACATAAAAGACTTCTTACACTTTTTGCAAAGGACGAACTCTGAAAAAGTTATGTTAAAAAATCAGAATAACAATTTATGATAGAAATATAAAATAACTCAAAAAATAAACAATATAAGGTATTTAATACTTGGTATATATCTTGTTCCATTTAAGCCATTCAGTATTGTAGGGAATAAGGAATAGTTTTGATCTCTCTGATTGACTGAAATTAGAGACAAGAGATAAGTTTACCCAATGTAATTTCGGCTACTTAAAACTGTCGCTAATGTCAGCGCCATCTAATGAAATGGCTTAAATGGAACAGACTATAGTTGGTTTTTGCGAATGAGCGGTTCGCAAGTTGCTAATAACTTATATGAAATTCCTCTAAAATTTTAAACATCTACAAATCAGTTTAGATCTTGTTTTATCTGAAATTTCAACACGTATTAAATACGTAATATTGTTTATCTTTAATCGTGTTAAAATTTTGGATGAAAATATGAGAACTAAGCCGATTTTCAGATGTTTTAAATTTTAGAAAATGTTCATGTAAGTTTAAGTTGTTAGTAACTCGCAAACCGCTCATCAGAAGTTTATTTTGTTTGAATTTTCTTTATATGTAGGGGCGCAAATAAAATTTTTGCCACATGCGCTCAAAACCCTAGTTACGGCTCTGCAAGTGGGGAAATAAGAAATTTCACTTCCACCCCACGGGTTGGAAATATTTATGTAGAGGTTGTCTAGCAACATTGTCACAGATCCCTATAATAAATTAGGCTAAACAAATTTTATAACAGAGCTGCCAATAAATATTAATAACATGTTGCTAGATTTTGATAAAATAAATAATAAAAAATTAGGGTTGCGTTGAAAAACAAAACAACAGATTGACTTATTAGAAAATTAAAAAAATGTATGTGTGAAATGTAAATGTAATGTCATTATAACTATTTTGTACTGTAGTAGATTACTTCACAACACTTGGGTCCGATATTTTCATACGTAATATAACAAGTGATATGATTATCATCGATGATGTTCTCGAGGGAAACCGAGTGCTGCTTCGGTTTCACGAGCAATATCTTCGATTATTAATCATATCACAAGCTTATATTTAATGAGAGCATAAAATGAATTTTTGTGACACATTGCTGTATTACAACATGGTTAATTTGACAATTACCTTATTATTGTGTTCGTTGTTGATTTTAACCCAAAGATTATCGCACATTTTTATACTCACAATTAACTGTCAATGTGAAATAAAGGAAACAAACCCCTGAGTACCGAATATAATTAAGATGATAATTCCTTTGTTTTTTATCATCGCTGTGATAGACATGTAACTAGGGAGATTCTGAAAGTTGATTCAGGGGATATAATTTGAAAAATTTAGAGCAGCACTTTTTTGTTCAAGGATTTTTTAGTTCAAGATCGAATACCTTACTGTGTGTTTGTGTGTGACAAAATTTTCGTCTTTCTTACTTACTTACTTACATTTTTTCATATAATAAGCAGTTGCATGTTTAACGCCTTTTTATGTAAAGATATAAATCAAAATTAATTTGATTAATATTATCTGACCACATTATTTACATACAAAAGAATAGGTATATTTAAGCTGCGACAAAGACAGAAAACAAAACTATGAACTACAAGTTAACTACAATAAATACCTAGATGTGTTGAGCGTTCTAATAATTAATAGTATGTTTCCTAACGCAACTGGCTTCGGGCGGGCGGGCGGGCGGGCGGGCGGGCGGGCGGGCGGGCGGGCGGGCGGGCGGGCGGGCGGGCGGGCGGGCGGGCGTGCGTGCGTGCGTGCGTGCGTGCGTGCGTGCGTGCGTGCGTGCGTGCGTGCGTGCGTGCGTGTGTGTGTGTGTGTGTGTGTGTGTGTGTGTGTGTGCGTGTGTGCGTGTGTGCGTGTGTGCGTGTGTGCGTGTGTGTGTGTGTGTGTGTGTGTGTGTGTGTGTGTGTGTGGATGTGTGTGTGTGTGTGTGTGGATGTTGGATTCACTATATCTCAAATACTATAAGACTTAAGACATTTTTAACTACGGATTCCTCAATCTAACAATAATGTGAAGAGTCGAGTCAGTTTTGGTAACAATTGGACAACCGGGAGTATTAGTTACAAGAAAAAAATCATCTAAATATCATTTATCGAAAATTTATGTAAATACTTATATTAAAGAACGTTAAATTCTTTATTCGATAAATATAAATTCATTATTATAGCTTCTATAGATTTAGAGATAAAGAAAGGCATATAAAATAATTTGATGTAAAAAATCTCAGATCAAACTACTACAAGGCAAGAAATTCAAATGTTTGTAATTGACACATAAATGTCACTGTCAAAAATATTTGTATGCCTCTGTCAAAAATATTTGTATATTATTATGAAGATTATGAAAATAAAAAAGAGTCAACAACGCAAAAGAATATACGTAAAAAAGAATATAAAAGGAATTTGCGAAAAATGACGAATATAAAGAAAAAGAAAAGGAAAGTAGAAAAAGAAAATTTCAGGATATTGAATATAAAGAAAATGTAAGTATTGAACATAATTTATTTTAAAATATCCTATAGATTTTGCAAATATATGTGAGAATTATTTTGTAGTGAGACATGAATACGTATATGTATTTGTATTTAAAAATATTTTTCGTTTTATGCGTACAACCAGGTAAAATATCTGGCGAGAGGTTATGGGTTGGCCACATCAGATTTTTTTAGTTGACTTACGGAAGATAGTATAAAAATATATTCTGTAATTCTTGTTTCATATACACATTTGAATAACAAATAATATAGAGAGAAGTGAAAGCAACTGCAAAATTTTAATTTAGAGTTGCATTTTTCAAATTTAGAACTGCAGAAACAAGCCAGAGCTGCACCAAATTATATCCCCTGAGATGATTGACGGAAAACATGTCACGTGACTCATGAATTATGTTCTCAACACCTATTAAACAGTATGTTAACTTGACTGTCAGTTAAAAGAAAAACATAGCGTCGTTATTATAACATAAGACGTAAAAATTATACGTGTGTCAATTTTTGGATGCCACATTGTTCTTATAACCGACAGTTAAGTTAACAGACTGTTTAACTAGAGATGAAAATATCAAGCTTAAAGGTTATAACTCATTGATTTAAAAAAAAAATATTGATGTAAAAAGAATATAATTGTGAATAAAATAGTTTACATACCCCGGTGGTAGTTTCATCACAGCATCGCGCTGTATATCATCTTGAGGCTTTGTCTCTCGGTAATATGCATAAGCCCTTCGCTGTAATGAAACATATCCCACCACGGATGTAATATACGATTTCAGAAACATATCAGGATCAGCTTCATAATGGTGCAGCAATTTGGACGACGTCTGGAAAGAACATATTTCCGATAAACCTTCAGAAATCTCCCCATCTCGCAGAAATTTTTATCACTTCTAACTCATTGGCCAGAATTTTTTTAATCCGTTCATAGGCCGTGCCCATTTCCTCTGCTAAGATCATATGGTAATTCAAATTGGATGTTTTCTTCAATGGTAACAGTTGAAGGCCATCCACTGCGAGTGTTATCTCAATGTTTTCCGTTCCACGTGTAAATTCAGTTGCCCACTTTTTTACGTTCCGTCACCTTCAGGTAAGGAAGGTACTGTCTTTGGGTCTTTGGTAAAAAAAATCGGTGGTGAGTTTTTAATGAATAAGCGCGTTTTATGGTCCTTAGAATACGATTTTACTATTTACTATTGATGTTTGTATGTGTGTATGCGTGTATGTGTGTGTATGTGTGTGTATGTGTGTGTATGTGTGTATGTGTGTGTGTGTATGTGTGTGTATGTGTGTATGTGTGTATGTGTGTATGTGTGTGTGTGCGCGCGTGTGTGCGTGTGTGCGTGTGTGCATGTGTGCATGTGTGCATGTGTGCATGTGTGCATGTGTGCATGTGTGCATGAGTGTATGAGTGTATGTGTGTATGTGTATATGTGTGTATGAGTGTATGTGTGTATGTGTGTATGTGTGTATGTGTGTATGTGTGTATGTGTGTATGTGTGTATGTGTGTATGTGTGTATGTGTGTATGTGTGTATGTGTGTATGTGTGTATGTGTGTATGTGTGTATGTGTGTATGTGTGTATGTGTGTATGTGTGTATGTGTGTATGTGTGTATGTGTATATGTGTTTATGTGTGTATGTGTGTATGTGTGTATGTGTGTATGTGCGTATGTGCGTGAGTGCGTGAGTGCGTGTGTGCGTGTGTGCGTGTGTGCATGTGTGCATGTGTGTATGTGTGTATGTGTGTATGTGTATATGTGTGTGTGTATGTGTGTATGTGTGTATGTGTGTATGTGTGTATGTATGTATGTATGTATGTATGTATGTGCGTATGTGCGTATGTGTGTATGTGCGTATTTGTGTATGTGTGTATGTGTGTATGTGTATGTGTGTATGTGGCGGTGCGTGTGTGCGTGTGTGCGTGTGTGTGTGTGTGCGTGTGTGCATGTGTGCATGAGTGTATGTGTGTATGTGTATGTGTGTATGCGTATATATGTGTGTGTGTATGTGTGTAAGTGCGTGTGTGCGTGTGTGCGAGTGTGCATGTGTGCATGTGTGTATGTGCGTATGAGTCTATGAGTGTATGTGTGTATGTGTGTATGTGTGTGTGTATGTGTGTATGTGTGTATGTGTGTGTATGTGTGTATGTGTGTATGAGTGTATGTGAGTATGTGTGTGTGTGTTTATGTGTGTACGTGTGTATGTGTGTATGTGTGTATGTGTGTATGTGTGTATGTGTGTACGTGTGTATGTGTGTATGCATGTATGTATGTATGCATGTGTGTGTATGTTTTGTGTGTGACAAAATTTTCGCCTGGGATAACTCTAATACTACAACTCAAAAAATTATAATTCTTTCGTATACTTCTTCGTTACATCCATATGAAGAGCTGATTAGATTTTGGTTATAATTGGTCAACCGAAAGTACCTTTATTTGAAAATTTAAGTTTTTCTTGAAAAAACGATGGTAAATATCATTTTTTCACATTTATTACAAATATTAAAGAATATTTTATTCTCTTTATTGACCGCATTTTATACTTCATATTAAATCGATATAGAGTTAAAAAATCTGACGTGGCCAACACCAAACCTCCCGCTATTTATTTTATATTAATTTAAATATACATACTTATATATTTAGTTATTGCGGAAACTCTATTAAGATCCATTCCATATTACTATGGTTGTATTTACTTTTTAAAACGTTACTATTATTAATTTAAAATGATTAATTCTTTGACAGTGACATTTATCTGTCAGTTACATATATTTGAATAATTGCGCAACCAAGGAATTTTGTTTGTGTAAAGCGTAAGCTCCGGGATTTAAATTATAGGTAATTTTATAAATTTATCCATAAAATATATAGAAAAAGTATTAATCCAAATCTGTACAAAATTTAATAATCTTTAATTTTTATAATATCATTATTGTCGAAAAAATAACATTTAAAGGTATTTTTCGAAGAAAAACTATTTTAAGCTTCTAGTAAAGTGCCATTTCCGGTTATCCGATTTACACCAAAATCTAATGGGCTCTTTCCAGTACAGAAATAGTTTTAAATATAAGGTTTTAAAATTTTCTGAATGATAATATTTGAGTTAGAGTAAAGGATCCACACACACATATACACATACATACACGCAGACATCATCGTGAAAATGTTATACATAATTGGATTCTAGGGACCTTAAAACGTGGTCATTTACCAAAATTTCGATATGCGATTTTTAGTACGATCCCTATACCTCCCTTACCAAGGGTAGCGGGAGGTAAAAATTAAAGAAATTAAATTTCATATATTAGCTAGCGATGCTATAACTTTGTAAACAGCTGCTATATCAAGAAAATTCTGATTGAAAGATGTCAATGTCCAGTGCAATTGACATATTCGTAGTATATTTATGTTATAATTTTGCTCGAAATATATGATCTTTTGCTCGAAACTTTCTGTATGGAATTTGTAACTGTCGAAAGGTAATGTACAAGAAATTTAGAATCTTTTGCAAGGAACTTTCTGTATGGAATTTGTAGAAAATACATATAACTGATGGAAGGTAATATGCTGGCCACAACAGATTTTTACAATTGTGTATGAAAGACAAGATATTTAGAAAGTACTTATGGTCTAATGAGTTTGGTGTTAACCATGATATATCCTCATAAAAAATAATTGTGCGTCTATTCCTGCCATCTTTGTGTTAGGCCGCGAACTTTTCAACCCATCCCCATATTCATTGCATCATTGCAAGTCTTATTTTAATTACATACAGTTGATAAAATGCCACGTATTGGAAAAATATTTTTTAAACTTCACATTACATAACTTTCCACAATTTTATATGACATGTTGAGTTTATGTCTTCACTAATAAAAAAAAGTCACAATTCCTGATAAGCAGAAGCATTTACCGCGGTCTGGATGTCATTCCTCGAATTCCTTCTAACAGATACACTTCATATGAGCTGTCAAACGCTTGGCTGGCTTCTGTCTTTCACCCTCACCATAGCGCTTGTACAGAAATCCAATACTCTTTGTTACACTCTTCATAAACCAGAGATATTCTATACTGTAGAAAAATCTCGGTTGCATGTAATATAGACTAGAAATTTATCCATATTACAAAAGCGTATGTAGTTTGCCGGAAACTATTCTAGAAGTAAAAGCCAAAGTTACTATTAGGGAATTTTTCTAAAAGTTCGAATCTGACTAAAAATAAAATATGATGTGGAATCCTGATGATGAACCGCAAGGATATTTCTCGAAGGACCACCCGTCAATATACGGGAATAAAAATGTTGTACGCTGATTTATTTGATTTTATTATACGAAGAAATTAACTATGTACAATATTTACAACACATGAAACTTTTATTTAAATATTGTGAGCAACTCTCTATTTGTTTAGCGACTAATCTCGACTATTATTTAAACACGACTGGTTTGCAGTAAATTTTACATTGTCGTCTTTGGCTTCGGCCGTTAGAGTTCATAAACATTTTGGTGGGATGTACAAATGACCAGCTAAGTATTGGACAGATGATACGATTCAGAATTAATTTGAGTGACATTTGGTAAATATTTTTTTGTTTTGATTAAATCAACACTGAATATTTTAAATTTCCAAACCAAATATTCGTATCTTTCGGACTACAAATTTATTTCAGTTGACAAAACATGAAAAATATATGACAAGTTTTTCTCCCATAGCTGGAGGCATTTGTAAAATTGCTTTTTATAAAATTGAACGCAACTGATGAAACAAATATATATCCTCTTCCAATAATAACGCTATAACTATATAGTGATTTTAAATAAATAATCTTGTGAGCTAAATCTTGTAATAAACATTTATAATAACTATGCATGACCCTCTGCACTATATTTTTTATCGAATGCGATTTTTAAATTTTAAATTAAAAAATCTGATGTGGCCAGCACATAACCTCTCGCCAGATATTTTACCTGGTTGTACGCATAAAACAAAAAATATTTTTAAATAAACTATTATTCACGAAAGATGACTATTCAAGGTCATTTGTGAGCCGCCTGATATAATATTACTCGCAAATAACTTCACTGCATTTCGTAAGCATAGGCGTGTAACATGAAATATTTATGGACACATTTTAATTGAAAAAATAAGAGTATGTTATTTAAAAATTATGTTTCGTTCTAAATAATGGCTTTCTGAAAGATTTATGTTCTTCACTTATGTTTTTGCAAAATTCAAAAACGTAGTCTTAACTATAAACCAAGTAATAATAATTTGATTTAAACGGCAACGCCACTGGGTAAATATTAGCACAGAGGGCACTGTAGTAGATAATTAGGTATCTGTAATTCTACGACATACGTCCTTATTATTTATAATGTGTTAGAAAGTAATGCCACTATTTACATATATCTGTCCCACCACATAAATTAAATAGACATAGGTCAAATAATATTTCTCTTTCTAATACAAAATGTTGCCAAGGTACTGCTGTAAAGTGATGTGTATTCTTTCTTCGAACAAATTACCTTGAATAGTCATCTTTCGTGAATAATAGTATACAAATACATATATTCATGTCTCACTACAAAATAATTCTCACATATATTTGCAAAATCTATGGGATATTTTAATAAAAATTATGTACAATACATACATTTTCTTTATATTCAATTTTCTTTTTAGACTTTCCTTTTCTTTTTCTTATATTCGTCATTTTTTCGCAAATTTCTTTCATATTCTTTTTTACGTATATTCTTTTGCGTTGTTGACTTTTTTTATTTTCATAATGATGTACAAATATTTTTGACAGTGGCATACAAATATTTTTGACAGTGGCATACAAATATTTTTGACAGTGACATTTATGTGTCAATTACAAACATTTAAATTTCTTGCCTTGAAGTAGTTTGATCTGAGATTTTTTACATCAAATTATTTTATATACATTTCTTTATCTCTAAATCTATAGAAGATATAATGATGGATTTATATTTATCGAATAAAGAATTTAACGTTCTTTAATATAAATATTTACATAAATTTTCGATAAATAATATTCAGATGATTTTTTTCTTGTAACTACTACTTCCGGTTGTCTAATTGTTACCAAAACGTAATCAACTCTTCCCATTACTGTTAGATTGAGGAATCCGTAGTTAAAAATGTCTTAAGTCTTATAGTATTTGAGAAATCGTGGATCCAACATCCACACACACACCGACATCATCGTAAAAATGTTATAATCGGATTCTAGGGACCTTAAAACGTGCTTATTCACTAAAATCTGGATATGCGATTTTTAGCATGAATTCAATACCTCTCTTAGCGAGAGGTAAAGATACTTCCGTTGATCATTTAGTAATATATTTCATTAATAGTATATCATTTTATTAATGACCCCTATTCTTAAATGATTTTGATTTTCTATTAATAAACGATACTATGTAGGTATACGTAGGTAACTTATGTGAGAAATTTCTGTGGTATAGATTGGATGTCAACAATTACTCGAAATCTCAGTCAAACAACTATACTCTTACAACACCGACGCTTCGGTGCACGCTTGCACCTTCTGCTGGGTCTATATTCATTCATAGAGCACAAAATACCAAATAACATGGACATAGTCACACTTACAAGTAAGATCTTACAAAATATTAAATCTCATGTACACAATATACATTCGTTCTTTACATTCACTTTTACAACGTCGTACAAAAATTCATAAAGAGCACATTCACATCAGTTTGTTCTCAAAATCGACAACAGAATACCACGGACTCCTATAATTGTGTAGCATTGGTGTAGGAATTTAAATAAAATGTAAAGAATTCAATTAACTTTTAATTTGACCTAAAATTTACTTTTTCCTCTTTGAACTTTTCCAGTACACCAAAATATACGCTATTGTCATGTATATCAATTCAGTTCAGTTCAGTGGGTGTGGGTGTGGGTGTGGGTGTGAGTGTGGGTGCGGGTGTGGATGCGTGTGCGTGTGTGTGTGTGACGAATTTTTCGTCCACGATAACTCTTACAAAAACTTCCGAAAATTTCTATTTTCTGTATTTAAGCTTTCGACATTCATATAAACAGTTGATTAGATTTTGGGTAAAATTGGACAACCGGAAGTGACTCTTTACTTGAAGCCCATAACAGTTTTTAATGAAAATCTATATTACAACATAATCCAAAACTTTTCAATTTTAGTATTTAGGACTTTTATAGGAAGGGGAACATTATATTACATTTTTGATACAATTGATAAACCGGAAGTGATACTTTATTTGAAGCTCTGAACAGATTTTTGTGAAAGATATATGATATATTCCAAAACATGTCAAATTTACTATTTAAGACTTTTATATAAAGGGAAGCAGCATATTAGATTTTGGCTAAAATTGATAAACCGGAAGTCATGCTTTATTTGAAGCTCTGAATAGATTTTCCTGAAAAATAAATTGATACAATCCAAAACTTATCAAATTTGGTATTTAAAACTTTTATATTAATAATAACGACATACTAGATGTTTTCTAAAATTGATAAAGCGGAAGTACTACTTTGCAGGAAACTATAAACAGATTTTCTTGAAAAAATATATTAAAACATGATTCGAAACTTTTCAAATTTGGTTTAAATTTTAAATATATATATTCCTCGACTGGAACAAAGTAATACTGGCAAAACTTGGAGAAAAACAGTCTGATGAAAACGTTTGAAAATTGTTTTATTACATAGCCGACGTTTCGGCACCAAATATGCTTTCTTCAGGGAAATGTAAACTTACTGAATAGAAATTATTTTTTAAATGTTGAATTACAAAAGTATATTGTCAAAATTATTTTTAGAAAAATTTAAACCACACAGTTCATCTTCAGAAACAAGTAAACGTAGTTTCAAACGTTTATATCAGACTGTTTTTCTCCAAGTTTTCTCAGTATTGGTATTTAAAATTCGTGTATAATTTAAAATAACATTAGATTTTGACTATACCTATATGATAAACCGGAAATATGGTACTTAATTTGGAGCTCTTAATAGATTCTAGAGGAAAAATATAATAAAATATAATCTAAAATTTGGTATTACAGACTTTTCTATTTATTGGAATAACAAATTAGATTTTGTTTATAAACGATCAACTGAAAATGATACTTTACTTAAAGCTCATTGCTGTTTCAAACATGGAATTGATGGGAGGTCATGTGTTGGCCACGTCAGATTTTTTTTCATAATTTTACTCAAGTCGCCTAAATTGGACTTAAATTACACATTACATAAAATTGACTGTAATTATTTTGAGAATAATTATTTTCAATTTGTTACAATTTTATTGTAATTTGTATGTTTACTTAAGAAGGACAAATTTCAGTGTCTGTGGGCTCGTAGTGAAATGAAAACACTATTTACTTTTTAGAAGAGTAATGTTACTGTTAATAATTCAGTTTTAAATCATCATCTAGTTTCTAATTTCAACCTTCATAATCTAACCAGAAACCAGAATCATTTGCTAGCCAACATTATAACATTAAGTTCTGTTGCTGTGGTTGGGTCACCCGCGTCGTATATCTTCGTCACAAATTAAATATCGTATTTAATTAGTGGATTTTATGAGCAGCAGCAGTTCCCGGAAAAGCTCGGAAACTGCACTAGCTTACTTATAATAACTCCTTGATGAATCTACTGGCTTGGGGAAACAATATGTAATCGCTTCCAAAGCCTACAAGATTTATTAACGTATTTTACGGTATTTTATTAGCACACAAACTGCCACGTCATCAAATAATTCATTAAGGCAGATAAGTTATTAATAACAAAAACAGTGATGTACAAAATATGTTTCGTTGTTGAACAAGTATAATTTAAAATAATATTTAAAAGAACAATTTTATTTCAAATACTATTCTACCTAAAGCTTGTTTTATATTAGTTTTTTTTTTTAATATTTTCACGTAATTTAATGATATTAATTTTAGTTTTTTCAATTTTATATTTGTACAAATTGTTCGCCAACCAAATTCCGAACATTCTACAGTTTGCCAGACACAAACTCAAAATTACCGATCTCGAATATATCTATAGACCAGAAAAGTTAGGTTAGAATTTGCCTTTGGCGCGAGTTCATAGTTTGAATTCCCTAGTATAGGTTTCATATAGGAGTTTAGTTTTACAGACAAAAAAAGATATTTAAAAAAAAGAAATTAAGCAGATCTTGTTAAGAATTCGATAGTTTGTTTATTCAGTAATAGATTGCAATAGTTTAAACCTGTAGAAAAGGTAAAGTAAGAAAATTATTAGAAATTAAAATGCTTGGTGCAAGCAAGGATACCGTATGTCGTTGACCCACCAGTAAATAAGACAGCACAATAGAAGATGAAGTATGCACGATCAAACTAAGACATACGTTTAATGAATTTTGTAGTATATTATTATTTAAATAATTATAAACTGTGCAGAGATCATGTGAATATTATTGTACGAATTTGGAGATAAAGGATCGGTCTAGATGCTACGTATAATGCTTTGCATAAGAAATTTACTTTTATGAGATTTTTCGGCCTTTAAAGTTGAGCAAAAATTTCCTTGGTAAGAAGTACACGGGGATTCGCAGGCCCGGCTCGAATTAATTTAACGCCCCGGGCAAATATACGTTTAGCGCCCCTGGTATATCCCCTCCCTGGTTGTTTTAGGTATATTTATGTAAATAAAACTCGCTTGACTAACAATC
Source organism: Harpalus rubripes (assembly GCA_963082715.1). Taxonomy (NCBI): domain Eukaryota; kingdom Metazoa; phylum Arthropoda; class Insecta; order Coleoptera; family Carabidae; genus Harpalus; species Harpalus rubripes. Next base: position 52,037,561 of record OY720451.1, read on the forward strand.
ACAAAACACAAATATTTTATGTTTGTACCACAAAGAAAATTATGTTCATTGAAATATTTTTTCATTTTTTTTACATAAGGTCGGCAATTTTTTTTATAGCAGTGTACGTTATTTCATTTTATACGGCTAACGAATTCAGTCGTTCTTGTGCCATAGTTCAACGCATATAAGTTTTTATTAATTTTAATTTACTAACTAAAACTCACCTGATGCCACTGGCTACGTTCAAAGAGGCCAGCAAAAGACAGCAAACCGGAAACACTTCATGTTAGACGCTGGATTTGCTTTGCTGAATTTGCTGTGAGGCAAAACCAAGAAGAAAAGTTTGTAAATATAAATAAAGTACTACTTTTATAATGCTTTGATAAACATGAATACTACACGTTGTTGGAATGTAAAAATGAATTAAATAATTCGTTTAATCAAAAATAATGAAGAAGATGCATACGTAGTAATGTTTTTTCGAAATTATGATTTCAATTTAATATTAGTGAGTGTGCAAATATCATTTTAGAATGTCTAAGTATACTATGGAGATATGTACGTATACACAGTACAATAATGAATAAACGAGAAAATATCGTACAAAATTTAGGTTATATTTTTTGCACCACCATGACATGAAATGTGTCGTTCAACAGCAATCTGTTCTGTTCAATTTGCTGGTTTTCTTTTGCTAGTTTTGCTGGTTTCATTGAACGTACCCACTGTTATCAGAATAGTCAGCCAGCATTATTCCCAGTGAAATACACAAATTAGGTACTGTAACGTTTAATTTATTTGGGTGAAATGTAAAAATGAAAGAATTATTATTAATGAAAACAGAAGTTTATTAAAACGATAAATATTTAGAAAAAGATAATAACAATGGCAGTTAAACAAATTTTAAATACTAATTAAGACTAAGAATATAATTAACTCTTTAAAAACTAACATTATTTATTTATTTATTTATTTAAACAATTAACGACGCACTATTTATTTGCACAATATTACTGACTATTTATTTCTGATATTTATATCACTATTTATATCACATTCAACTGTCCGACCTTCATAGCGTCTATACAGGGTGTTTCCTCTAAAACAACCAGCGCTTTTTTGGGCGAACTAATAACTTTAGAGAAAAATGTTTTATATCAAAAATGATTAAGAATAAGGGGATAATGTATCAATAGTAACAAACCGAATATTTAACCAGTGGTTCTCAAACGGTAGAACAAATTTATATTTTTTTTAAATAGCACCCTATATAATTTTTTAGCCCTTTAAATAGAATATTTTCTGATTTCAACGATATAAATATAGCATAGGGTTGTATAACAATTATTTCGAGAAAAATGGTATTAAAAACTAGAAATAATGTAATAAAAAATGGGTTTACTATTAACGTAACTAGGCAATAGACATATTCTGTGTATTGCATAGCCTATTGTAATATAACATTATTTTTAATAGCATTTTTCTCGAAATAATTATTATATGACCCTATATCATAATTATATCGTTGAAATCAGAAAAAAATTGTCTATGTAATGGGCTAAATTGATATAGGATACCATTTAAAAAAATATAATTTTGTGCTTCCGTTTGAAAACCACTGGTCGAATTTTCGGTTTGTTATTATTAATAAATTAGCCCCTTATTCTTTATCATTTCTTGTAGAAAACATTTTTTTCTAAAGTCATTAGTTCGCCCAAAAAAGGGCTGGTTGTTTTAAAGGAAACACAATGTATACTCAAATGACACAACAGCGTCTGTATATTCAACCGCCCGGGCAAAATTCACTCCTGTCACCTCACTGTCTGCTTATTTATGTAACTAACTGTTCTTCTGACGGACTAACTCTTGTTACTTCCACAACCTCAATATCACCGACTGTCTGTATACCACAATTCTTCAACACCACTGCCGAGTATCCACTTCCACTCGCCGTTACTGTCCCCGTGTACTTAGCTTCCCAGTACTCCTCAAAACTACTGAATATTCATTTTCACAGCTAACCCAGTATACCAGTAACTTCACGAGTATTCCACGCGATAATAAGCTACATACGCTCACCACGATACTGCTGTACTACTCAACTCACTGACTCTTTACTTCTTACTATCTGCATAACGGTCTTGACGGACTAACTCTCTCTCCGAACACAAATACGTCGCTTATATAGTTGCTCTAATATTTGCCAGCATATTCTAGCACCGATATAACAATGTGCGGATAATTACGCTTATCTCCCCCTTATTTACACAAGAGACCGCTTCGTCGCCCGCCTACCGCGCGCCCCATCTTTGTTATCGTCTGCGCTCATTCTCTCGCTATTAGACTCTAGGACTTCTATCATAGGCGTTGGCTCGCACGCACTGGCTGGGGGCTCGCGGACCAAATGTCACAGGTACCCTCTCACGTTACAGTACTCGTCATGTAGTTGGTTAAAATTTATAAATTTAATAATATCTAGTGGGCTTTTGCATTTGACGTGTTTTGGCAATATTACATTTACCTACTGACTTTAATTCAATTAATAAATCATTGCTATTTATGTCACTGTTATTTATTTAAGTAAGGTAAGATCACTATTCACTAATGTAAGTAAATATAAAAATTATTTTTTGTTCTTCCAAAATTTAGCACCCTTCAAATCATGGTGGCCGTGCGACTGCCCAGATAGCCAGTATATTGAGTCGGGTCAGTAATTCCATAGTTAAATTTGCATAAATAACATATATCTCCGTTACAATATATAATAATGTATGCCACTTCATTGCCGTAGACATTGATTTATTTCTCAATGAAGTGCTGAATCAGGATTAATTTCTATTATTTTGTTACAGGGGAGCAAATACACAAGTAATTTACAAATGCCCGCCTAATTTCTTGGTAAGTTTTTTTTACTAATGTTCCAAATAATTCAATGTAAAAAACAGGAATCCTTTTGTCTCGTTGAATGGTAGATTCTATCAATCAATATTCAATGTAATAACTATATACATAGTACCTTTTTGTCAATATGCATTTGGACATTTTTTGCTGGCAACATTTCTAAAAATACCTATAACTTGATGCCGAAATCTTTGCCTACGTTTTAAAAGAGTGAATTAACTTCATCCGAGATTTACGAGTGTTAGTTGTATACATTAGATTAATGTAAATCTGTAAAAAGTTGACAAAAGCGTATCTATTTTTGTTGATTATTATAAAATTATACATAAGAGTGAAGATTTCGTTGCGATTTTGTTCATTATTTACAGATTTCTAGATCTGTAAGACTTACAGATTTGTTCAGAATTGCAGCATAAGTTTTGTGAAGGAATATTCAAAAATGACTCGTTAATTTATATAACAGTAAGTTATTTTATCAAATAACGAAATTTTACAGAATGTGCACGAAAACCAGAACATGGGTGTTTAACATGGAGCTTTAAATAATTACAGAAATTGACTGTCTGAAAGTTTTTAAATAAAAATAAAAGAATAAACAGTTGTTTAAAATTAAATTCTACATTATAAAAGCTTAAATGCGATGTAACAGCAAATCTGTAGTACGAGATATTTTAGAAATAAAATGTTAAAATTTCGCCAGGATTCAGACAGTCACGTAAATAAAACACAATATCAATATAACAGTTTTAAAATTTTTGTCATTATTTCATGCAATTATTGTTCATAATCTAGTTTAAACGTTATAAAATATATAGAGTACAGAAGAAAAAAAATTAACATTATACAAGTGGAATAGTTATTTACGTTACAAGGCTTGGAAGTAAGTTATTATGCTACCTATTTATATATATATATATATATATATATATATATATATATATATATATATATATATATATATATATATATATATATATATATATTAATTCAAAACATGTCTATTTAGAATACCGCTAATTCAGTGATTGACTGAAAGCCTACAATTTTTTCAGTCGTACAAGTACTCCAGTAATATCATAAAGTTTCCACCTCCCACATCGATGGGGCATGTCAACTTTTATAATTGGTGAAAATTCTAATTGTACCATATTAATCGTTCATAAGTTTTAAATAAATATGTCAGAAATAAAGTTTGGTGTTTCTTGTTTCATTTTTTTTAAATAAACAGTCCTGGATATATTTCCATGCAACAACACTTCCCGGCCCCGGTACTGTAATGAGTGTAATGTTCCATTTCCCGGACAAATTAGCAACGTAAAGTAGTACACAGTGCACAGTATGAAATAAATATTTATTAAATTGTGATATTGACATTGTTTTATTTCCATGAATTCTATAGCTATCTAAGTCTTTGAGAAATTATATCATTTTATTTCTGACATACTTCGCGTATTTAAACTTTTTCCATGTAAAATTTAATTATAAATAAATTTTATTCTTGTAGTTTTGCTCTAAAAGTTACAGGAGCACAAAATTTTTTCACTTATTTAAAATCTCAGTTAAAGTCATATAATTCGGGTTTTACTGCACACCCCATATACACTTTAATGGTAACATAAAATAACATCTAATTAGTAGTAGATTTTTCTATATTTGCCTTTGAAATCGTATAGCTTGAAATTCTACCCATTCCATCCCACACCCACACCACAGCTATGAGTAAATGATCTGTCGCCTCCAATTACGCGCAGCTCTCGGCAGATTGTATGCGGAGTGTACGAGTAGTTCTGGTCATGTGCATCGATTTGTCCTAGTGCGGTCAACTCCTGTCCAGTGCACTGCATTGATCGCATTTATCTGCGGTTGCAATTAGACACCATACCCCGTGTGGTGTGAGCGTGAAACATTGCTCCCTATGATTTATATATGATATGAACCAAGGTGTAGTCAACCATACATCAGTGGCTACGAAAGGAAACGCAACACCGAATGATTATTCACGCTTTAAATAATTAATTTTCGTAATATGTAAAGACAAGTGTTGTAATGACCCTTATTGTAATACGAGTACAGTTTGCGTAACTAGCGTACTTCTCCCTTTAGGAAAGTACAGGTATTACAATGGGCTACTTGCGTGCCATTTTTTACCTTTCGTCACCTTTAGGTAAGGAAGGTATTGTCTTTGGTCAAAAAAATCGTTGATGAGTTTTTAATCAATAAGCACGTTTTAGGGCTTCTAGAATACGAATTTACTATTTTTACTAAGATGTCTGTATATATATATATATATATATATATATATATATATATATATATATATATATATATATATATATATATATATGTTTGTGTGTGTGTGTGTGTGTGTGTGCGTGTGCGTGTGCGTGTGCGTGTGCGTGTGCGTGTGCGTGTGCGTGTGCGTGTGCGTGTGCGTGTGCGTGTGCGTGTGCGTGCGTGCGTGCGTGCGTGCGTTGTGCGTAAAAAAATTTCGTCTGCGATAACTCTAATACTACAATTTCAAAAATTATATTTTTTTCGGATTCTGCTTCGTTACATCCATATGAAGAGCTGATTAGATTTTGGATACAATTAGTCAACCGGAAGTACCATCATTTGAAGATTTTAACAGTTTTTCTTGAGAAAACTGTTAAATATAATTTTTTCACATTTAATGTTATTATAAATATTAAAGAATATTTTATTCTCTATACGATTTGACTCATTTTATACTTGGAAACAGCTACTATATTAAAAAAATCTGATGTGGCCAGCACATTACCTTCCGTCAGTTATATGACGTATTTACGAAAATTCTACCGGCGAACTGTTACCAGTAAACAGCTTTTTATCAGGTTATAGCTACAGGAATCGATATTTTAAGAACGCAACTGGTAAACAGGGTAGATCCATAACCTATGGAAAAATTTGAAAATTTAAAACAGGTTAGAAAATTTAACGTAGTTAACAAACTGAGCAGAGCCCTACTTTGAACACATTTCCACTTTTACCGCGCGCGCTTCGCTTTGCATCACTACCTTTTTTTGAGATTAAATTCTTCATGAATCCGGTAGATAGATCTGGTAGATATTGAACAATTTTCGAACACGGTAACATTTTACCACTCATGCTTTCGAACACAGTCGGTAGATGCGGTATCTACCGGTAGAATTTTTGTAAATGCCTATGTATTTTCTATAAAATCCATACAGAAAGTTCCTTGCAAAAGATTCTAAATTTCTTGTATGTACATTACCTTTCGACAGTTGTATGTATTTTATACTAATGCCATACAGATAGTTTCGAGCAAAATGATCCTAACACAAATATACTACGAATATGTCAATTGCACTTGACACTGACATCTTTAAATCAGCAGAATTTTCTTAATATAGTATCTGTTTCTAGCATAGCTGGCTAATTTATGAAGTTTAATTTCTTTATAATTTTATAATTCTACATCCATTTAATATGAAGTATAAAATGCAGTCAAATCGAATAGAGAATACATTGTTCTTTAATAATTATAATAACATTAAATGTGAAAAAATGATATTTAACATCGTTTTTTCAAGAAAAACTGTTAAAATCTTCAAAATAGAGTACTTCCGGTTGACCAATTATAACCAAAATCTAATCAGCTCTTTATATGGATGCAACGAAGAGGAATACGAAAGAATTATAATTTTTGGAATTGTAGTATTAGAGTTATCGCAGACGAAAATTTTGTTACACACACACACACACACACACACACACACACACACACACACACACACACACACACACACACACACACACACACACACACACACACACACACACACACACACACACACACACACACACACACACACACACACACACACACACACACACACACACACACACACACACACACACACACACACACACACACACACACACACACACACACACACACACACACACACACACACACACACACACACACACACACACACACACACACACACACACACACACACACACACACACACACACACACACACACACACACACACACACACACACACACACACACACACACACACACACACACACACACACACACACACACACACACACACACACACACACACACACACACACACACACACACACACACACACACACACACACACACACACACACACACACACACACACACACACACACACACACACACACACACACACACACACACACACACACACACACACACACACACACACACACACACACACACACACACACACACACACACACACACACACACACACACACACACACACACACACACACACACACACACACACACACACACACACACACACACACACACACACACACACACACACACACACACACACACACACACACACACACACACACACACACACACACACACACACACACACACACACACACACACACACACACACACACACACACACACACACACACACACACACACACACACACACACACACACACACACACACACACACACACACACACACACACACACACACACACACACACACACACACACACACACACACACACACACACACACACACACACACACACACACACACACACACACACACACACACACACACACACACACACACACACACACACACACACACACACACACACACACACACACACACACACACACACACACACACACACACACACACACACACACACACACACACACACACACACACACACACACACACACACACACACACACACACACACACACACACACACACACACACACACACACACACACACACACACACACACACACACACACACACACACACACACACACACACACACACACACACACACACACACACACACACACACACACACACACACACACACACACACACACACACACACACACACACACACACACACACACACACACACACACACACACACACACACACACACACACACACACACACACACACACACACACACACACACACACACACACACACACACACACACACACACACACACACACACACACACACACACACACACACACACACACACACACACACACACACACACACACACACACACACACACACACACACACACACACACACACACACACACACACACACACACACACACACACACACACACACACACACACACACACACACACACACACACACACACACACACACACACACACACACACACACACACACACACACACACACACACACACACACACACACACACACACACACACACACACACACACACACACACACACACACACACACACACACACACACACACACACACACACACACACACACACACACACACACACACACACACACACACACACACACACACACACACACACACACACACACACACACACACACACACACACACACACACACACACACACACACACACACACACACACACACACACACACACACACACACACACATACAGACATCATCGTAAAAATAGTAAAATCTTATTCTAGGGACCTTAAAACGTGCTTATTCATTAAAAACTCACCACCGATTTTTTTGACCAAAGACAATACCTTCCTTACCTAAAGGTGACGGAAGGTAAAAATGATTGAAAGGTGTCACTGTTAAGTCTAATTGACATAATGTGTTTGTCTTATAATTTTACTGGAAATATATGATCATTTGCTATAAATTTTCTGTATGGAATTTGCATAAAATACATTCAACTGCCGGAAGGTAATGTACAAGAAATAGAATCTTTCTGTATGAAACTTGTACAAAATACCACAAAATACATATAACGTACGGAAGGTAATGTGCTGGCCACATCAGATTTTTTATTTAATATTTTTGAAGAGACGATAAAAACTTGCTACCCATATTTTTTGTTTTGGAAAATTTATTATTAATTGGCCAGAAAAAAAAATTAATGAAATTTTAATATTTAAATTACCGCCATCTATGACATAGAATTACGCCTAACCAATGAATGGCCGTAAAGCAATAACATCGGTACGTCCAATAGCAACGGCATGTGCGGGTAATTTAAACATGACAGATCATCTGTTTGACGTTTGAATAGTTTGGAGGTTAATATTTTCGTTTGTCATTTTAATCTTGTACGAGTATAAGCTAAGTTAAAATCCTTCAAAATCCTGCTTAACAAATCCAAATACGTAATAAAAGTAAAAGAAACCACACAAAATGTAAATAATAAAGCAGAGTAACAGAAAAATGAACTAATGTCAAAACCAAATTAAAACTCGCACTCGCTCGCCATCTACAGGTTACATTCTTGAATATGCATCCCTTTCTCCAGTTCAAAATAATGACGTCAAAGAAAATCTTCTTTCTTAATTTATTAAAAAACAAATATTTTTTTTAAAATAAAATTTATATATTTACATACGTATTCAACTTTACTTTAGTGATAGATATCAGATTTTCAGTACCACGCAAGTATCCTATTGGACATTCATACTATTCACGAACTCTATTTCGCCTTAATTTATTTTATTTTTTTCATAATTATGTACTATTAAAAAGCAGATTGGTACACCCAACTGTAATTTGTGGCGTAACAATTTTCAAAAATTGTGATTAAATTTCAATGACAGTTCTATTTAGAAGGTAGGTTGGTGTTAAAATTTGTAAGTACATATGCACATTTACAGGCTTATTCAGTAAAAATATCGTTATATAACAACTATCGTTATTTATAAATGTAACGATGTGATCCTGAACGACATTAAAAATTGTATTCACTAAGTAATATCGTTACAAACGTCCTCATACCGTTTGTCACAAGGACTTTAGCCCATTTTTTTTTTAAAAACTTAGTAGTTATTATTGAAAATGAAATTGTCATTGTAATGTCATTTTGCAAAAAAATATCAACATTATTATTTTAATTATTATTTCTTTATTGATTAACGAATATTTGTAAACAAGATTATCAAATAGATTAATATTATCCCATAAAAGACTTTCACAACCACAAACATTTGTTCTAAAATGTAATTATGGTTGTTAATTATATATTTGATGTATGAATAAATGTTTTGTTACCTATTTTTCAATTTCTTCCTGCACTAATATACATAATAAATAAATTAACCTGTCTATTTGTTAACATTTGACATTAACGGGCTGAATGACGACAAGTGCATCCTTATCGTTCACGAACTACTTAAAAGAACGACAATAAGATTTCAATATAACGATAATAGTTTTACAGAATACGCATTTTGAAAATTATCGTTATTTAACAACTTTTTTATATTTTGCGTTCATAATGAAGTCATTACGATACGCAATTGCGTATCGTAATGACCTTTATTTTTATACGTTATTTTTTGTTTTAGACGGTTGGTACTAGATGGCGTTTCTTTAACCCATTTTTACCTAATTTATTTTTAGTTAATTGACAATTCATTTTAATAATATAATGTCGAAATTATTATTATTTTTTTTTAGGGAAGATTATTTACAGGAAAATGTACAAATGGTTACAAATATAATCACAAAATGAGTAAATAAATGTTATTGTAGAAGTCGCAAAATATAAAAAATAGTATAAAGAACTCATTTTATAAGACTTTCTTTCGCACTTGTCAATTAGAAAACTCGCTGACGCTCGTTATCTAAATTTTGACGCGTGCGAAAAAAACATGTCTTATAAAACACGTTATTTAATATACTATTTCATCATAACGATAGGTTATGGTATAACGACATTCTTACAGAATAAGCCAGTATTATGTTTTCACTCTAAAAATAAATACCTTGAATATAAAAAAAGTGATTTAAAGTTTGATGTAATTATTGTATTATAAAAAAATCGAAAGTCCAATCATGATAGCAAGAGAATTTTGAAATAAGTCACGAACAGAGACAAGTCTTTCTATTGGTCCGATTTGGATATTTTTCGAGCAGAACCAATAAAATGACTTGGCTCAGGGCTTTTCCCACTAATTAATTCAAAATTTTCTCACTTACGTAAATGGATTATAATTCCAGTAATTTTATGTGAACAATGACAACGAAAATAATAGATTTTTGTTTGACATTTACACTACGTTACTACCTACCTCTCTTTCTATCGCTGCAAATAGTAAGAAAATGACACGAAAAACTGCCAGTTGGTCTGTCAAATGAAACGTCAAAAATATTGCAGTCATTAAAATACCTGTATTCTCGGTGAAAATTTGCATCGTTGTACATTTTAGCTCCAATAAAAGCTTTTGTAACTTTTTCCGAGAAGTTTTTTAAAGTTGTCAAAGATTCTTCTCATATTTTACGTCAATTTTTTTTAGACACAAACGTTATAGATCTTAGTTGTTCTTACTATGCGCAGATCCCTATTGCGCATATATTCTATCTCTTTAAATTGAAAAGCTGTATTGTATCACGGGTACAATATTGAACCTTTTAACATTGTTTTTGACTAAAACAGTGTCACAAAATTAATTTTATAAATTAATATTTCCTTAAGAAGGTATTATACTCATATTTCTTGTAATACCTATATAGAATCGAGTGGCTGAGTTCGTAATACGAACGGTTATGGTGTTATGGTTCTGCCGACCCGGGCTTGACACCGCCCGCCGAAGTCAATTTTGAAAAAGTTGTACTGAAATTCTAAATTGTCGTTACTGAAATCCTAAAATAAAAATCTGATGTGGCCAACACAACATACCCCGCTATTTAATTTTTATTAATTTAAATATACATACTTACATATTCAGTTATTGCGGACACTGTATTAAGATCCATTCTATATAACTATGGTTCTATTTACTATTTTCTTTTTAAAACGTTACTATTATTAATTTGAAATAATTAATTAGTTCTTTGTCAGTGACATTTATCTGTCAGTTTCATACATTTGAGATTAACCGTGTAACCAAGAAATTTTACTTGTTTAAAGCGTATGCTCCGGGATTATAATTATAGATATTTTATAAATTTATCCATAAAATATATAGAAAAAATATTTATACAAATCGGTAGAAAATTTAATAATCTTTAATTTTTATAATAACACAAATCTTCAAAAAGTAACATTTAAATATATTTTTCGAAGAAAATCTATTTTGAGTTTCAAGTAAAGTGCCATTTCCGGTTATCTGATATACACCAAAATCTAATGGTCTCTTCTCATATTATAATAAGGTAGAAATAGAAGGTTTCAAAATTTTCTGAATGATAGTATTTGAGTTAGGGTAAGGGTCCACATACACATACACACACACACACACACACACACACTCACTCACTCACACACACACACACAAACACACACACACACACACACACACACACACACACACACACACACACACACACACACACACACACACACACACACACACACACACACACGCACACACACACGCAGACATCATCGTGAAAATGTTAAAATCGGATTCAAGGGACTTTAAAACGTGGTCATTTATCAAAATTTCGATATGCGATTTTTAGCACGATCCCTATACCTCCCTTACCAAGGGTAGCGGGAGGTAAAAAGCAGATTAACGTTTGGCGCACTTAGAGATGAGAGATGGCTATGAAACAGTCTCATATTTTTATAATTTATTTAATTATAACATCTACAGCTCATGGGCGTTCAGCAGAGATTTTTAATCTCAAATTGAGGTTTTGTAATAATTAATATTTATGGCCGATTTCACCACGGATTCCTAAAATTTCAGTAATTAATTAAGTAACAAAATTACGTTTTCACTAACCGCTAAGCATTGCCTATCTTGATTAACGAATTACTTAGCTAGGTATCTCTTTTCCGATTCCCAAATCGCTAAGCATTTCCTAACGTCTAACAGCTGACACTTTTAAATGAAAATTGTACAAGTTTATTAAATATTTTGATAGTTATAACGAAGAAATAGAAAGACGTGCACAAGATAGAAAAAAAATAACAATTTATTTTAAATTCTGATGAGAAATGGTTTTCAAAAAGATTTACTTCTGATTAGAAGATAGCATTTTATATGTATATGGGTTTATATATGAAATTAAAATTAATTAGTAAATACATATAAATATGTTGTTATTATTACTTATTTTATAGTTTGTTAAGTTACCTTGATATATTATTAATTCATATTTTTTACGAGAATGCCAAATAGCCATGTGTCATATGCGTTCCTGTTGTATAATTTTAAATTTTTATTAAAATCAGTGGTTTCATTTCGGTTTTTGCATTATTTGTTCTATATTTTGCCATTTATACTTTCTTCTTGTTTCATTTGTAATTTCCATTTCTGTAATACAAATTTTAAAATTATACGCCCTGTATCTTGGAAATAGGGGGATATTAGACGATTTAACTAAACTTATCTTTATCAGAAACTGCACCGTTTAGCCAGTATTCGAAGTCCTTCTAAATGAAAAATAATTTTGCTCGTAATAACGAACGCTTTGTTCGATTTGAATGAAATTTGGTATGACAATTCAAATGGATATAGTTCAACTCTTAAGATAGTATTTATTATTGTTGAACCACTAGTGTAGGAAACTTGAATGTCACGACTATGATTAGTTATTGTTTTTCAGAAAGATACATTCAATAGTAAACTTTTCTGTCTCTGCGTGAGTTGTGATATCTATAGCGATTTAGACAGAAAAAGTTAAAATGTAAGTGTGCAATTTTTAAAATAAATTTTATCTAGCAGTCTATCCAAATGTCAAACAACTAATTTCTAATGACAGCAACAATTGTTTACGTGTTGTCAAAAAATTCCTTTGCAATATTTTAAAACTTGTAACATATCCGTTTGTTACGCCTAATAGTATTTTTCTGCCATTATTATAATAATGTCCGGTTGCAGAAACGTTCATCAACGAATTGTTCGGTTAGCGATTCTTCAAAACGAACAAATTCGAATCATTTTCCTTGTTCTTATGATATTTATACTATATTCCGTAACTTAACCGCGGCGACCAAGGTTCTGGTTACGCGTTCCGCAATGTAACTAAAACATAATTTCAGGATCGCGGTTCCATTTCGGAATGGGTTCCTGAAAATTTTGGTTAGTTTTTCGTGACCAAAACGACCACAAAATTTCTGTGGTTGTTGTGGTCATTTTCTTAGAAATGATGTATCTATAACAACCTATATTTATTATTTGTATTTATCATACTACGTTAACCAAGATGCCAATATAGACAGTATGTGAGACGAGCCGAGGAAAAATGTAAATTGTAAGTTATTACTAATACATAAATATGTATATGCATTTTTGTTCGTTGTTAACAAGCTGTCAGCTGTCAATTTTTTATATCCGACCTCATGTCTGACCTCTGCAGCCGATATAACGAAGAACATCCCTACTTTACCGACACAAATTAATCAAGATGTTCCGAATCACAACCACTTTTCAGTAACCATAACCTGACCACGTGAACAACAAGATAACCATAACCACGGTCGTGGTCAAGTTACGGAATATACTATTAAATCAATGCTGTCAAAAAATCGCGTTACATTTGTTCGTTTTGATGAACCGCTAACCGAACAATGCGTTGATGAGAGTTTCTGCAACCGAGCATAAGACGATTAAATAATGCTAGCTTACTCCTAAACAAGAAGATTTGACAACTCATTAACACTTGTTGCTGTCATTGAAAATCAGTTCTTTGACATTTGGATAGATTGCTAGACATAAAGTAGCTAGTGTATAGTGTTTGTCGTCACTTGCTTGAGGAGCCTTCCGTTAAAATTTTAGTAATCTGTATTCTATTTAGTTGAGTTCTGAATTGAAAAAAATAAATCCTAATATAAACACCGATTTCTCTAGAATGACCAAAAATCTGCGACAAGTACGTAATACACGCAATGATGGCGTAAGTGATAGGTACAGAGCAGACTTTTCTCTGACGCTATCGTTCCTTGTATTATTTCGCACAGATGACGTCACATAAGTTTTAATGCTGTCTTTCTCAAATTCTATTAATATTTATCAAATTTTGAAGAGACCTACAACAACATTTTATTTTTAACTCTATATAGTTAGCGTGTTTATTATATTTTCAAATTGTCTACATTTCCGAACGCGGGATCGTTTACAAAAAATTAAAATCCCGAAAAAGCCTGGTTTACGCAATTTAATTACATACATTTTAATATATAACTCAACACACAAGATTCATGTTTGGAAAACTAAGGCCGAGTTTTGTGCGTTAGGTATAGATTTTTGTTTTTGTTTTTAGATAAATATAGCAAATTAATTAAGGTTGTTCAAGAACGCTTCCGCATTCGTGTTTTCTATGTTTTGCCCAGGTATCGAACGTTTCTAGTATTAAACCACACCTCATCGGGATTTAATTGCTCCGCCACATCTCTTCGAGATTTCAATTTCTTGAACACGGTCCCACGTTCGGGTCTCTAGCCACGTTCTTTTATTTTACATAAATATTTTGGGGTATCGTATAAATAAGCCGGTGGCCTCGGATTAGGGATTCACCAAGCCAAGCTACTTGGCTTGAAATAAAAAAGCTTGGCTTGGCTTGAAACTTCAAGCTTTTTTTAATGTTAGGCTTGGCTTGGCTTGGGCTTGATGGAAACAGAGCTTGGCTTGGCTTGAAAACTTCAAGCTTTAATTATTTTAGGCTTGGCTTGATTTTCAAGCTTTATCAAGCTTTTTCAAGCCTTTTCAAGCTATTTCAAGCTTTTTCAAGCTTTCAAGCTTTATAAATGCTCATGCGCACAGTAGGTATATAGGTCTTGAAAACCAGTAGTAGTTGTTCGGTATCAAGATTTTAATATAAATATTCGATGTGAATTTAATTAAATATATCGATATACCGATATATCGATGTATTGGAATATTGATGTATCAATATATCTATGTTATATCGATGTTTCATTGTATCGTAATAATGTACAAATCACGTTTTGTTTTACATAAATTTATTGTGGTATAATTGAAAAATATCTTCTTATGCGTAAAGATAAACAAAACGATAAAATAAAATTTATGAAACTTACACCAAGTGTTTTTTCTTTGTAATTATTAAAATATAAAAATATTGAAATGTATATTTTATTCATTTATTTTATTTTTAAGAGTAAACAATCCGCATAAATTTATTATCTTTTATTAAATATTTACCCTTCAATTTTCATGTTTCTTTTATTATTTTCGTGGACTGCATTTATTCAAGTAGGCATATGCATTAGTTGGACTTTATTGTATTGTATAACTTTATTGTATTGTATAACTAAAAACTCGAAATGTCCTCCCAACTGTTAAAGTTTGTCATACTATTTAGTTCATATGCACCCTATATAAACAAAAAAAAAAAAGAAAAAAAAAAAACTCGAGACACCAAATACGCAATAACAGTGTTCAAATAAATACATAAATATTTTGGAATGTACAATGGGATGGAAATGACCTGAGACTGACCTTTTATACCTACTTGAAATACATCTGGAAATCATAAAACCCTACAGACGGAAATTTCCCCGAAATTTTGTTTGTTCGTGACAAATACCTACTCGCCTCTTCTTATGAAATTTCTACTGATTTTTGAGTACAGAATCATGTAAGTTAAATACATAAATATAATTAAAGTAATCATGTGCAAATTCAAATACCTAATACAAAAGTTAATATGCTTAACGATACGTATATGGCGTTATTACTGAAATTTGTGAATAAAAGCAAATTAAAAACCTCCAGAACTAGGTAATAAGCCGAGATTATATATTTATTTGCTTATTTATTAACATATATTTTTGGAACAATGAAAACTTGTATCAAGGTAATATTTAAAAGAGCATGCTCTCTTTGTCGGTACATTGTTATTGTCTATTATACCTGTCACGGTTTATTAGGGGTACATTAGGGGTTGAGCTAAAAATAGCATTGAAAATCTTTGAATCTAAATATATACATATATACAAACAGAAATTGTTTCGTCTTTATGATTCGGAAATACCAGAATAACAAAACATTGTACAAAATGAAATTTTAAAATGCAATAATTATCATGATTTATGTAGTCTGTCACTCAATTTACCTTACGGTGTAGAGTATATTATTATTTCTTATAATTTTTATTCTGCAGCAAAATTATCTATTTGTAGCATTGCAACAAATACGAGTAATAAATATTATGTGTTGAAGCTTGATGCTTGGTATTTAAAATCAAGTTAGTTAAAATTTAAATGAATATTGATTATATTCTATCTATATCTATTTTGATTGGATAATATTCCGATATTATCCAATCAAACAAAAAGATCAAACTGCACCTATCTTCCCATCACTCTATAGTTAAAACAGATAGTTGGTTCAGATTGAGAAAATAAGTGGTCTTTGCATAATAAGAATGATGAAGGGTATAGTGTCCTATTTACAAAGTTTTGAAGCATACTGGACTGGCAGGTAATGAAGGCTGGTCCTTTTGGAAACTCCAATTCTTAGAAGTTCGCAAAAATGTGCCGAAGCAGTGAGAAAGTACGTTATCACCATAAAATTACGGCTTTGTCGGCCTCGACAACATTTCTTAAGAAAAGCTTGTTTTCAACCAAGCTACTTGACAGTCAAAGGCTTGGCTTGGCTTGAAAATTCAAGCTTTTTTAATTGTTAGGCTTGGTTTGGCTTGGGCTTGGTGGAACAGAAGCTTGGCTTGGCTTGAAAAGTCAAGCTTTTTTGAACGGCAGGCTTGGCTTGATTTTTCAAGCTTTTTCAAGCCAAGCCAAGCCAAGCTTTCAAGCTTCAAGCCAAGCCCGTGAAACCATACCTCGGATGCCACAACAAACATTTGTAGGGTGGCAGTTAACGTGTTAAAAGTCAAAATTACAATTGTATATGTTTCCTTTAGGAAAATAAGTTAAAATTTGAAATCGTATGTTGCTATCTCCTTTCGATCTCGAGATATTTGTTCTTCAAATTGAACTCCATAATTCACCATTTATATATATATATATATATATATATATATATATATATATACCCCAGAAATGAGATGCAGATACAAACTTCACGGTAATACTAATTCCACAGATTTTTAATAATGAATTTTTCCTTGAAATCTTAATTGACAAGTATTGTTATAGCTATTAACATACCTAGGATTAGAAAGGAATTTCGGCCTTGGGAATCCATGTGGTATTTTTTTTATTTTATATAAAAATTCATTTATTATGTAATAGGACGTTTCGGAACTAAAATTTGTTCCATCTTCAGCATAAATTGTTGATTACAATTGTCAATACATTTTGTACTATATACATGTCAGAAATTTGTTGGGTTTTACATTTTATAGATAGTGTTATACGATAGTCAGGTCACAGCTATCATTGATAGCTCCTTTATCATCTGTTCAATTTAAGGATCCAAAATATAACTTCAATTTAATACCTAGGATTGTTATGAGTATCATAACTGTCGTAGATATCGGTTGAAAATCCGAACTTGTAGAGCCAAAATTTTAAGACATCTAAGGCTTGTTGTGGTTCATAACATCTGTGATTTGTTCAATAGTTTATCGATTTCAGAAAATCAAGAATCAAGACATTGTTAATAAATATAATTTTTGAAATTCACTCATGAATACTACTTTTAGAATGCTATGGTAAACAGTACAATTATTTTGATATATGTCAATATGACAAATATGTATTCATGTGCTTTATTCCTCGTTTATTATTTTAGAATAAAATAAACCGTGTTAATAACGATACAGTAACATTATCTGTTTGTATTAATCAAGAGCATTATATTTTCATTTCATTTATTTTCATTTTGTAGACCGTTGTTGACACGTCAATATGATAATAATATATTACCGAACAGATTCAGTTACTACCTAGTTATATACCAGCCTACTTTTGTATATGTAAACATAGGCTTAGGATCGTAAAACCGGTAAAATTATTTATAGTATAGAAAGCTTAGAGATAATACAAAATATATTACCTCCTTAGTGAATTCCTAATACAAAGCCTGGTCGTCTTCAGATAAGATAGAAATCTTACACTTCCCTTTCTGTAATATTTCAAACTACCTACTGTACTCTGCTATTCTGTCATAGCATACAGCTCTCCAGGGAACGGTAAAAAATGCAACAACTCATCACAAGGGTTTAGGTGGAAACAATTACTCTAATCGCTGCTCATTTGTCGCGCGTTGCTCATTTTGTCGATGACGTCACCTGGAACAAAAACGCTTCACAGATCAAGATACGTGCAGAAAGAGAATCGATTTGGAGGTCTGGTAGTTATTGAAAGAAGTTCAGAGAGGATGATTATAGATGATAATAATAGGACATTTTCTGAAAATAGGCTTCTATTTTAGAAATAGTAATATTTAATGATTTTATTTTTGGCAAAGCGATAATGTGTGTAACATTTTGAATTTTTATAAATAAAGCTGTTATATTGGCTAAAAAATTGAGGAAATGACTTAAATTAATACACATAGTATTTTAATTACAAGCCAGGTAAAACGGTTTTTACTACTGAAAGGAGAAAATGACCGAGTAGGCGAGCCTGTTACCTCCTTGAGGTTATAAATTGTAACCAATACGTGTCAGTTGCAATTAACCCTTATTTTTAATATATATCTATGACAGTAACAAAACATAATTTTCACATGCCAACAACGTTACTAACGTGGTTATGAACTTGTAAAATTTTAATAAAGCTGTTAATTTTACAAGATAGAACCAGTAAAGATTATTTTCATACGTAATATAATAAGTGATATGATTATCATCGATGATATTCTCGACTGAAACCAAGTTGCAGATTTCACGAGTCCGAAGGACGAGTGAAATGTGCTGCTTCGGTCTCACGAGCAATATCTTCCATTATTAATCATATCACAAGCTTATATTTAATGAGAGAATATAATGAATTTTTGTGACACATTGTGTGTGCTGCTAACCTAACTTTTCATATATTGTAATAAAACATGGTTAATTCTACAATTGACTTATTAATTTAATCGTTGTTGATATCAAAAACGATTACCGCACATTTTTATACTCAAAATTAACTTTCGATGTTGTAAATTAAGAAAACAAATCCCCTAGTAACCAATATAAATAATAATTTCTTTGTTTTTTTATCATCGCTGTGATAGACATGTAACTAGCGAGATTCTGAATGTTGATTGGCGGAAAACATGTCACGTGACTAATGAATTATATTCTCAAGAGTAATAGGCGGTACTACAAACCAATAAATTAATTAATATTATAAGAACATAACGATATTAAATTTCTAATATTAATATCACTGTAACAGGATGTTCGTTTTCAATTGGCCACCATTCCTATCTCGAGAACATTGGTGCCGTTTAAGGGGGCAAGGGGGGCGCTTCCCCTCCCCCTGGCAAATAAGTTCAACCACTAATTTTTTTAAGATTTACTCTGTAACGGCCTTAAAGTCGACTCTCTTACAATATAAGAATTCTACTTTCTTTTATATTTGGTATATGCCATTAAAGGCTTTATAAGAGTATTTAATTTAATATTTATTAATTCGGAAGGATTTTTTGCAAGTATTTTTAAAAACAGCGTAGATTTAGCTGCGGAATTTGATATTGAAATTAAATTTTAAAGGATAACAGGTCGACATACTCATAGAGGAAACGTTGTAGCAAAGACGGCAGAAGAATATTTTAGAATAACCATTTTCAACCCTTACTTGAACTCTTTGATATCTTTGAAATTACGTTTTTTCCCAACAAACTAGTGTTGCGTTTTCCATATCTCGTTTACACCCGGTTAACGTCAAGAAGCATGCTGTGGATCCAGATGTCGTGAAGAAAATCTCAGAGAAGTATAGCATCGAAAATTTGTAACCGGAATATTTAACGTGGGTGCACATTTGGAAGGGAAAAGAAGTAGCAGAAAATATGGATTTTGTAAAACTAATTTCAGAAGAATGTAAATATTTTCGTACTATGAAAATTGCTTTCCAAATTTTTTTGACAATGCCACCAACAACATGTTCAATAGAGCGTTCTTTCTCTATTTTAAGGAGAGTGAAGAGTTAGCTTAGGTCTACAATGGAGGAAAATCGGCTGTCCGGATTATGCCTATTAAGTGTACATAGAAAGAAGGTGGAAGAAAATAAAGAACAAATAGAAAAAGTTACATAAGTTTTTGGCGCAAAACGAAGAAATCTTCATTTTTGTTTTCATAACCTAAAGGTCAATTAATTAAAAGTTATAAAAATGAAAAGTTTGTTTTGTTATTACCTACTAGTAACAAATATACGATAATGTACCTATTTTGATTTTTTTAAATGTTACTTGTTTGCCTGAACCCCCCCCCCTTGGACTTTGGGTTGACGGCGCTATAAGATAAGATCTACAAAGATAGGCAAACAATTTCTGAGTCACAAGACAAATTTAAAGAAACAAAAAATTATTTTTTTCGATCCGTGATTTTCAAAATATGGGACCTAACTTTGCTCATTCGTTAGTGCATTTAATTCTGAATTCAATGATATCATATTTTAATAAAATTCTCTAACGAATGATCAAATATATGTTCCGATTAAAAATAAAAAGTTAAGTTCCATATTTAGAGAGCCACTGATCGAAAATAAATATTTTCTTTAAATTTGTCTTGTAAAATAGAAATTGTTTGTCCATTTAACTGTCTTTGTAGCTCTTATAGTTCTCGAGATAGCAATGGTGACCTATATAAAAGGCACACCTGTATACATACATACATACGTAGTTGTTATGAATTTTTAAATTATCTCTAATATCGTATTACACAGTATTTTATTTTAATTCAATTGATTTTTAAAAAGAATTCCATGTGCGAGTATTTAGAAAATATAATCCTACTAATACATGTATTTTAAAAGATTAAAGATGTTATATTTTTTAATCAGCTTTAAACCATATTTGGATATGAATATAATACTTGTATATGTATTTCAATCTATTCATTAATTGCAATTTGTTTTGGATTTGGATTACTATTTTGAAACATTATGTCTGCTTACTTTGTATTTGTACCTATTGGAATATACATATTTATGATATGGTGCGTTATGTGAAATGTTTATGGAGCTGCATTTATCTTTATCGTAGCTCGCTATAAGTCTGAATATAGCCATCAGAAGTAAATGCAACATAAAGTTCCCAGCAGGCAACCAATCTTTTGTTCGAGGAAAATGGCCGTACACTTCACATAAAAATATATCCGCATCGTGCTATTGTTGTACACTCACTAGACCGTGTAAGAAATGATATATTTATTTGTTATATGCGAGTATAGAGCAAACAGTTATTTATAAATTAAGAACAATCGTTCTGTGTAAAAATAAATAAATTACGAAGCAATATACGAGTAATTTAGGTACTGTTTATAGAAAAAATCTCACAAAAATATTTAAGGGATTATTTACAAAACATACATTTCAATTACATATTTTTTAGGATTAAGGGCCGGTACTTCCATCTCCTGGTAAAGTATCAGGTAATTTAACTGCCAGATAAAATAAGAATCTCGCATCAATATTATAGCGTAAATTATCAAAATTATACACGTGTTAAATATATGATGCGATATTTTTATTTTATCTGGCAGTTAAATTACCTGACACTTTACCAGGAGATTGAAGTACCGGCCCTAAATATCAAAATAAAATTATATACTTTGGGTGTTATATACTTTTCAAGGTACCTATATACCGGGTGTCTTTTTTTTCGAACATAGGAAATTCAATGTTAAAAATTTGAGTAACTTTAGATAAAAAGAGTAATGAAGAGTCAGAATGAAAAACTGAATCGACTGGGTACAAGTTTGTTGTTTAATTATTTCATATGTACGAGGTAGAAGCAAATGAAAACAATTAAATAATTATTTATAAATAGTTAGGAATAATTCGACTGTAGAAATTATTAGTATAGGGAAAAATAAAGGAGCTGCAGTCACTTCTTGTTGAAATTTTATTGAAAATTACCCATATACCAACGTTTTGTGATGGAAACGTTGGTATATGTTTAATTTTCAATAAAATTTCAACAAGAAGTGACTGCAGCTCCTTTATTTTTCCCTATATTTATAAATAATTTATGTTTGTTATTCCTGACATATTTGACAGTTGTTTTGATTTTATTAATATTAAAATAATTTGTGATAAATTTTTTTTAGATTAAATCTTCCTTTAAGTCGTATTAAGTATGGGGTTCTTTACTCTGATTTTTTACCGTATTTGTGTGTGTGTGTGTGTGTGTGTGTGTGTGTGTGTGTGTGTGTGTGTGTGCGTGAGTGCGAGCGTGCGGGCGGGCGTGCGTGTGTGCGTGCGTGTGTGTGTTTGTGCGTGTGTGTGTGTGCGCGTGTGTATGTGTGTGTATGTGTGTATGTGTTTATGTGTGTATGTGTTTATGTGTGTATGTGTGTATGTGTGTACGTGTGTATGTGCGTATGTGCGTATGTGCACATGTGCTTATGTGCGTATGTGCTTATGTGCGTATGTGCTTATGTGCGTATGTGTGTATGTGAGTATGTGCGTAAGTGCGTATGTGCTTATGTGCTTATGTGCGTATGTGCGTATGTGCGTATGTGCGTATGTGTGTATGTGTGTTTGGGTGTATGTGTGTATGTGTGTGGGGATGTGTGGATGTTGGATTCACGATTTCTCAAATACTATAAGACTTAAGACATTTTTAACTACGGATTCCTCAATCTAACAATAATGGGAAGAGTTGATTAAGTTTTGGTAACAATTGGACAACCGGAAGTAGTAGTTACATGAAAAAAAATATTTAAATATTATTTATCGAAAATTTATGTAAATACTTTTTTCTTTATTCGATAAATATAAATTCATTATTATATCTTCTATAAATCTAGAGATAAAGAAATGCATATAAAATAATTTCATGTAAAAAAATCTGATGTGGCCAACACATAACCTCTCGCCAGATATTTTACCTGGTTGTACGCATAAAACGAAAAATATTTTTAAATACAAATACATATAGATATTCATGTCTCACTACAAAATAATTCTCACATATATTTGCAATATCTATGGGATATTTTAAAATAAATTATGTACAATACTTACATTTTCTTTATATTCAATATCCTGAAATTTTCTTTTTCTACTTTCCTTTTCTTTTTCTTTATATTCGTCATTTTTTCGCAAATTCCTTTTATATTCTTTTTTACGTATATTCTTTTGCGTTGTTGACTTTTTTTTATTTTCATAATCTTCATAATAATATACAAATATTTTTGACAGAGGCATACAAATATTTTTGACAGTGACATTTATATGTCAATTACAAACATTTGAATTTCTTGCCTTGTAGTAGTTTGATCTGAGATTTTTTACATCAAATTATTTTATATGCCTTTCTTTATCTCTAAATCTATAGAAGATATAATAATGGATTTATATTTATCGAATAAAGAATTTAACGTTCTTTAATATAAGTATTTACATAAATTTTCGATAAATAATATGTAGACGATTTTTTTCTTGTAACTACTACTTCCGGTTGTCCAATTGTTACCAAAACTGACTGGACTCTTCCCATTATTGTTAGATTGAGGAATCCGTAGTTAAAAATGTCTAAAGTCTCATAGTATTTGAGATATAGTGAATCCAACATCCACACATCCACACACACATCCACACACACATCCACACACACATACGGACATCATCGTAAAAATGTTATAATCGGATTCTAGGGACCTTAAAATGTGCTTATTCATTAAAATATGGATATGCGATTTTTAGCATGAATACAATACCTCTCTTAGCGAGAGGTAAAAATCTACTTCAAGACAATTAATTCAAATGTTTGTAATTGACACATAATTGTCACTGTCAAAAATATGTGTATGCCATTGTCAAAAATATTTGTACATCATTATGAAGATTATGAAAAGAATATACGTAAAAAAGAATACAAAAGGAATTTGCGAAAAAATGACGAATACAAAGAAAAAGAAAAGGAAGGTAGAAAATAAAATTTCAGGATATTGAATATAAAGATCGTGGCCACGTGCCTAAGTGTCAGGTCGCGAATCTGAGCAGGTTCGATCCCGACCGATGCAAAGTATTTCGAATTTTAAATAGCACAGAATTGACCCCTGTAGTGCACTCTCCACGCCAGCAATAAATACCCGTGAGGTGACGCCTGGTAAGCGCCCGCACGATGCACATATTTCATCATTACCGATATCTGTGTATAAAGCAGATTGGCACACCCAGCAGTGGGTCATAAGCCGTGATTTTTATTTATTTATTTAAAGATCTTTTATTTTCGAAGCAATTCGTAGTATTAAAAAGTTTCAATTGTTTTTAGTTTAACTGCATTTGATTTTTAATGTCAACATAACGTCACGGCGTCACCTATTGCTATATCTTTCTCTGGTACATGCTCCATAGTAGCCAGCGAGAGAAAGGTGGCACTAATGTGACGTTACAGTGACACTAACAATAAAACTCAAATATGAGTACGTTTACACCACGCGTACTAACCATTTAGTCCATATACCAAGTGACGTAACAAGATGGCGACGAATGGTGTAAATACTATGTACCAAACCTTTGGACGCAATTGGTACACATTTTTGGTACGCTCAAAGGGGGATGTATCAGACCTTACTCATGCACGGTGTAAACAGTAAGCGTACCAATACGATTTTTCTGCCATCTATAACTACTGTTAATTCAATTAAATTGTGTATTAACATTTAGAAAAATTGTGTAAGTTTAGTAATATTTACAATTTTAATAGTGTGGCGATGTAAATTACATATATTCACAATTATTTTTCCTTATTCATTAATTTGGTTAGGGTGACTCTGACAGTTAAATCTGCTCAAGCGCGTATAACGTACCAAAATATTTAGTATGTTTATATAAATACCGGTGTAAACATACCATACTAAGATAAATTTTAGTATACACGTGGTCTGCGTATCAGAATAGTATGCACGGTGTAAGCGTCTATGTATCTCGTAATTATTAAAAAATTGTTTTCTTCGTCTTAATCGCTATTTATTGAGTAATACTTTAGGTATAAAGTAGAGGTGGGCGCGTGAGTAACTTTTTGTTCATTATCAGGCACGCTCAAGTAACAAAATCTGGTGTGGCCAACACAATACCTCCCGCCATTTACAGCCCGAGTCACAAAAAAGATAAGCGAATTTTGCTCTAATTTTGACAGTTTATTTCTTAAAATATAGTCTAATCTAATCCAAGTAACTACCTTTTTTTAAACCCCTCAACAGGATTAAATCCCAATTGCAGAGTGGGTTCACATTCACACACATCCATGTATTAGTGGGATTCGAACCCAGAGTTGTGAGGCGTTGTTCTAACCATTGAGCCACCGAAACTATAATAAAATGAAGACTAAATTTTAAATACCGGGATAGAATTCACTAATCCAAAAATGAGGATTAGCTTAAATATTTTTTTGAATCGTTAATTTTTATTAATCTAAATACATACGTGCATTCACCACGCCAACAATAAGTGCCCGTGAGGTGATGCCTGTGAAACGCCCGCACGGTACAAATATGTCATCATCATTACCGATATCGAAACTGTATTGAATTCCTTTTCTATTGTTCTATTTACTTTTTCCATTTTAAAACGTTACTAATATTATTTTGAAATGATTTGTTCTTTGATAGTGACATTTATCTGTCACTTACATATATTTGAATAACTGCATTTTGTTTGTTTAAAGCGTAGGCTCTGGGATTTAAATTATAGAAAATTTTATAAATTTATCCATAAAATATATAGAAAAAGCATTAATGCAAATCTATAGAAAATTTAATAATTTTTAATTTTTATAACAATCTCGAAAAAATAACATTTAAAGGTATTTTTCGAAGAAAAATTATTTTGAGCTTCTAGTAAAGTGCCATTTCCAGTTATCCGATTTTTACCAAAATTTAATGAGCTCTTTCCAATACAGAAAATGTTCGAAATACAAGATTTAATTTTTTCTGAATGGTAGTATTTGAGTTAGAGTGGAGGATCCACACACATACATACACACAGACATCATCATGAAAATGTTAAAATTGGGTACTAGGGACCTTAAAACGTGGTCATTTATCAAAATTTCGATATGCAATTTTTAGCACGATCCCTATACCTCCCTTACCCAAGGGTAGCGGGAGGTAAAAATGTAATCAAGACCAATCACGCACGACTTTTTTTGTTTGATTCACGATCACTCACGCTCACGATTTTACTTTGACACTCACGCCCGGCGAGTCACGTTCGTGTCACGTAATTGTGTCTATGTACATTTAAGTCCGTTTAATACAGTAATAAGTTGTTATCAAATTTGTTAACAAATCGGTTTCATTGCAAACGTATGTTTATGGACAAATAGGATGTTCTATTCCATCACAAATATCATTATAAATTTGGTAACAAATTTGTTAACAAAATTATGATCATGTCGAACGGGCTTAATGATATGAATATCTTTAGTAAAATCGGAGCAACTGTGTACCTATACAATTTTGGGTACAAAAATAACACTATTTTTATGCAACAAAATACGGTCGTATTTGGACATACTAATAATAACAGGAACGTAAAGTAAAAGATGGAAATTAAGACAATTTTTTAAATAAAATAATATTTTTTAAAAAAAAGAAGAAAACTTGTACTCACGCCCGATTAAATTTTAATCACGCCTGATCACGCACGTTAATTTTTTAGTGCCTCACGCTCACGTCTAATCACGACGCAAAATTTAAATTATATTCACGATCACACAATTCGGGTCGTGACCCATCGTTACCCGACAAAATCAAGACCCGCGTCCATCTCTATTATAAAGTGTACATTTTATATTTTCTATTATGCATGAGTTTTCATTACAGCTAATCTCTGTAGATCAGAAGCTGTGCGATGGGCAACTGGACGATAAACAGTTGGGCTATGGCTAACTGGACGATAACCCTCTCGATAACCAAATGAGCCCCGGGCAATAAAATAATAGACGAGTAGAATTACAAAATTGTGCGTTAGGTTAGGTTATGTTAAGGTATGCTGAGAAAATTCAGAGCGACACTAACTAATTTTCTCTGTTGCAAAAAATTACACCAAATTGTATATCCGCCAAGCTTGCAAATGTTTTTAAGATCTTTGGCTCAGATGACAAGTGCCCATTTGATCATTGCTTACTTGACTATCGCGCAGTTGACCATCGCCTAGTGTGACTCGCCCAGTTTCCCGTCGCCCGTTTGCTACCTTCTGCAGATTTGTATTGAAACGCTACGGAAAAAGAAAAATACATTATACAATTAACTTTATTCTACTATTTAAAATTAAATGTCAATATCACATTTCATAGAATAATAGCATTTCTGTGCAAAAAAATTTGACATTTAATACAAATTGCAACAACGCGATTAGTATAATTTTAATTTTTAGCTAAAAGTTTTGTTTAACAGAGGGATCAGAAGATCTCGTAAACGACAGAATGTACTTTGAATAAAAAGATCTCCTAAATGTGTTTTTTTTATTCACTGCAAATTGTCACATTAGGATAAGTAGTATATACTGCTCTCGATTTTTTATACTCATTAATTATCCATACATTTAACCGCAATAAAACTGTACATTGGTTCTCGAAATTAGCGCCAACAAACAAACAGGCAGACGTCTACCGGAGCCTATATTTTATACTATGTAGAAATATAATGTAATTTTTGTATTATTTTAATAGCCACGTCTAGTGTGCAGCAACTTTTACTTTTTGTCTAATAAATGTAGAACTTAAAATTAAAATGCTTATTTAATAAGATAGACTGTAATCTCTGTGTTCTTATTAAGTTCTAACATTTCCTTTGATTTACTTCGACTTGGAAAGTTCTACTTACATATATGAATACCCTTGAGGTATTGGTTTCTAACCGCTTTCCAAAGCTTTAATATTTAATATATCGCGGTCTCGCTCAAAACAGAGTTATCTGTAGGTAGATGATCTATTCATTAGCAAATATTAGATCTGCAGCGAAGACAAGATATTAACAAATTTAGGTAATAGAAAGATATTTAATTATCCCGGCGACTGTGTGGTGGGGTATCATACCCCAACACATTTAAAATACGTGTCATTTATGGTACATTGTAGATGGCGTTATTGTTAGCTCAGTACCTTTAAGTGATGGATAATATTCATATTCATATTTATTTGACCATTAGTACAATTACATTAATAATAATGAATTACAAGTGTTTGCATCAGCAATGGCGGTCAGATATTCATCTAGACTATAAAAACGTTGTTTTGTCAAAAATTTATTTATTTTAAGTTTAAAAACATTATAATTTAATGACTTAATTGACGCTGGTAAGGCGTTATATAAATTAATATTTAAAGAATTTCTCTGAGATCAATCTAATCTAAATCTGGGTACTTGAATTAAATTAGCATTTCTAGTGTAATAGTTAGAAACTAATGGAAAATTGTGAGCGTTAATAAGAATTTCTAATAGAATAAAATATATAAATAAGCAAGGCAGTGGCATAATTTTAAATTGTTTGAATAGAGGCTGGCAGTGTTCCCTAGCACCGACACCTTTTATAATTCTAATAGCTTGTTTTTGAAGCTTGAAAATTTTTCCAGCATGGGAAAAATTACCCATAGAATCCCATAACAGATTATTGAATGAAAAAGACAGAATAGAGCGTGTAGCAGGTAATACTCTAGTCGTTGGGATATTACATACCCCACCATACAGGTAAGTGTCTGGTTTTGTGCCATTGTTTTACTAATAATATTTTACGCCTTACTGAATTGTGCTATGGTTACGTTAGTGTAATACAAGTATTTCAAAATATCACTAGTGATTTTATATCGAAAAGAAGATATTTTTTAAGCAGTTAGTGTTGGATTAGGTCTAGGAAAAGACAATCAGATGCAGGCGTAGTTGTAGAGACAATAGTTTAATATACGTAGAAAGACAAACTACATTCACAAACGATACGAATACAAAACAAATGTGTCTTTTACACTTCTTCGTACGATGCTGTCACACTGCTGACTGTGTGTGTCTCTCGCGTCAGGGCGTTGCTGCGTTGGTTGTACCGTCTTTGCTGCAGTGCGTTTGTTATGACACTCCCCCTTGGGACGACGGACGGACAAGCTGAGAATGTCCATATACTTTTGGTGCTTTGGCCTATACAACCCTTTGGTGAAGATATCCGCCATTATATCGACTGTCGGAACATGACTAAGTGATAAGATGCCGTTCATCAAGTCTTCACGAACGAAGTGGTAGCGAATATCTATGTGCTTACTGCGAGCATGATGAATTGGATTCTTGGCGAGTTCAAGTGCACCCTGGTTGCCATTTTATACTGAAACACAATCATAATTATTTACGCTCATACCTATCTCGTTTAGGAAACCGCGCAAATATACGACTTCCTTTGAAGCTTTGGAGAGGCCTGTGTATTCTGCCACATTCGATGAAAGAGCCACAGATCTCTGTTTTCTGGCATCCCAGGTGATTGGACCTCCGCTCTATATGAAGCACATGCCATTATATGATTTATGATTTACTAGGTTCTTACCCCAATCAGCGTCTACGTATCCTGATAATTTGTCTTCTGTAAGACGATAAGTAATGCAAACTTTAGCAGAACCTTTTAGGTATCACAATACGCGTTTTGCTGCAGTCCAGTGAGATTTATTGTAGCAACTATTGAACTGTCCAAGAAAACTGCAAGCGTAACTTATATCTGGACGAGTAGCGATCGCTATGTAGTTCAGAGTACCGACAAGCTCGCGATACGGTAATCTTATGCCTTCCTCGCTAGGTTCAGTTTCGGGCTTTGTCAATTTTGCACTAGCATCCATCGGGGTCGCATGTAACAGCGGTGATTCAAAGTAATACTGCGTCCTTCTTTTCGGAATTCGATACCTAAGAAGTTTTTTATTTCTCCAATGGTCTGACTTCGAAATTCTGGGACAATTTGCTTTCGATTTCAGCAATGATCTCGTCGTTATTGGATATGCAGATATATATTATTTACCATGCTTTGAAGTATAGTTCATTGTTATATTTGTAATATTAACATAAATAACTTCATTTGAAATTTGGAAAAAACCTTCTCGTAATATTAGCTCAACAAATTAATATACAGTTAGACAATTATAAGTAAAGAAATGTAATGTTGATTACTGAAATTAATTATTTTTCTTGATGGCTGTAAGTTTAATTTACATGTGTGATATAGGTTAATAAGTAATTAGTGTAAGTTTAACTATTACACGAAACTTGTGGTAAACTAGATTAGTGAGAATAAGACATCATTACAGTATAATTAAGATAAGACTGTGTAATATTCTGGATCATTATATTCAACACCTTGCTCTTATTATTAATATTATTGCTTCAATGCATCCCCTCTCATTTTAATTTAATTTAATTTGTTATACTGGGAAAACTTGGAGAAAAAATCTGATGTGGACACCACATGACTTCCTTGTAAGCAAGACCAACATGAAATACTCGTATAGACCCAATTATAAAATTGCCGTAATTTAACATAACATTAATTTTTTATACTTTTTTGCCCTAATCCATGGTAAACTTTATTACAAAAACCAAAAAGTATATATTTTTAGATTTACATATCTCGCTTATACAAAGGGCTAATTTAATAATATTGGATGTGATAGACGCAGAATTTAATTCTCTAAAACTATTATTTGAAGCATTTATTTCTAAAATCAAAATAAAACCATTTTATTCAAGAGAAACTGTTAATAACTTCAAGTAATATATCACTTCCGGTTAGTCTATTTTAACCAAAATCTACTATGTTATTCCCATTGACATAGAAGTCTTATATACCACATTTGAAAAGTTTTGGATTATATTTTATAATAGTTTTTCATTAAAATCTAGTATAGGCTTCAAGTAAAGTTCCATTTCTGGAAATTATCTATGGCTTACCGTTTCTGAGTTATGCGAGATACGTACGTACAGACGTCACAACGAAATTAGTCAAAATGGATATTTCCGTTAAATCTAAAATCGAAATTTTTCGCGATTACAATACTTCCTTTATTTTGTACAAGGAAGTAAAAAACAGTCTGATGAATTCGTTTTATTAAATAACAGACGTTTCAGCACCAATTATGCCTTTTTCAGGGAATTGGCATAATTGGTCGGTTATGTAATAAAACATTCCAAACGAATTCATCATATTGTTTTTTTTTCCAAGTTTTTCCAGTATTACATTTATCCAATCGAGGAATACACATTTAATTTGTTATGCTTTCAATATCATGTTCTTAATAATTTAACTCATCTAAAAATATTATTTTATTACATTTTGAATATTGCAATTTTCACACTTTCCTCACTTTAGAAGGCATTGATAAGAAAAACACAAAAAATGTTTGTTTTTAATACACCCTTCGTCTTAGTTTTCAGACTTTTATTATAATAGAAATTTTTCGTGAGAAAACAAAGTAAAGTAATTAAATATTCTTGTTAGCTGTTATTTAATGCAGTTTTCAGTTTATGAATATTACATTAGATAAAATTAAAACATGAAGTATACAGTAGAAACTTAGTTAATAGTTAATGAAACTGCAAATATTTAAACTGTCTTTAATAATATTGTAGCAAATGTAATTATGCTCTCAAAACAAAAATCATATTGTTGTGGTGTATTTTATAACTTGACTAAATACAAATATAAAGCTAAAGTGTACAAATTTTAGGGCTAAATCTTTAATTGTTGTAACTGAAATAACTAAATTTTGTCATAAAATTAATAATATGTTGTCATTACTGACATCTCGTATAAATTAATTATAAATTCCAACTTTAGGACTAGTTCGTTTTGTAACTACAACTAACTTCACGTGATACAATTGAGTTTCCGCCATCTGTCATTAAAAATATGCGAAAGTAAATATATATATATATATATATATATACCGGGTGTCTTAGGCCGACCGACACATAGGCGATTAACATGTAAAATTAGTTAATTGTGAATAGTATCTCCCCAGTGCAAGATATTAAGATGAAATTTTGCATGCTTATCCGGGGATACTATTTCTATGGATTTCAATTCAAATCAGTCAATTTACAAGTGTAATATTAGAATAAATTAAGAAAAATTGTAGAAGTACCATGAATGTTATTCATATCTTGAAAATAATAGTGTCTAAGCAACAGCTCTGATAGAGTAGGGGTAACGTGCGCGCTTCACAATTTAGAGAGTAGGGTTCGAAACCAACCGACAGCAATATTTATTTTTTAATTTTTTCTTTTCAAAATAATTTTTATTATTAGTATGTTTTTAATCTTTTATTAATATTTAATTTAATAAAGTGGATACATTGTACGTAACAAGATTTATTTATTTAAAAAATATTAAATCGTACCTACTAATTACAACATTAAAATTTAAAAATTATAATAAATATTCAAAATGGCCGCCGTTTTGCGCTAAGCAAAATCCGAGACGATCGTAACATTGCTGTCTCACGTTGCTTAGCTGTCGATTAGAAATAAGCCTACATTCATTCCTTATTGCCGCTTTCAGGTCTTCTAAAGTGGTCAATTCATAATGGCCGTAAATTTTTGATTTTAAATGACCCCAAAGAAAAAAATCTAAGGGGCTTAGATCAGGAGACCTTGCCGGCCAATTAATTGGTCCATTTAAACCAATCCAAGAATCTGGAAATGAATTGTCCAAATATTCTTTGACAATTTGCACGTTATGCGCTGGACACCCATCCTGTTGAAACCATATCCTCTCCATATTTAATTCTGTAAGTCTAGGCCCAACTACTGTTTCCAATAAATCTAAATATTTTGGACCGTTCAATGTCCCTTCAATAAAATATGGTCCAATAATGTGTGATCCCAAAATTCCCGCCCAAACATTAACCTTCTGGGGATATTGTGTTCTTGATAAATTTTGAAGAGTTGGTTTATCTTTTGACCAGTGGCGAAAGTTTTGCACATTCGGTTCGTTATGAAGAGTAAATGTGCATTCATCGGTATAACAGAGGGAATACAAAAAGTTTCTGTTTTCATTGGCTTTATCTATAATTGTTTCACAATAAGTTGCTCTTCTTTCTTCGTCGCCGTCTCGCAATTCTTGATGGTTACCTACTTTGTAACTTCTAAATCCATTTTTCTTAAGTATTCTAGCAATTTTTGTTCTACTTATTCCACATTCCATTTGTAAACTTCTTAAACTAATAGTAGGCTCCACTTCAACCCGCGCAATTATTATTTCTTCAAATTCATTTTCAATTGGTTTTATTTCCTGCTTTGTGTGATTAGCAACACACCCAGTTTCTTCAAATCTGTTAATAATACGCCTTACACGGGATTTATTAACTACTTTTTCTGGATTTTCGGCAGAAAATACATCAGCAGTTTGCTGTAGGCTATTACCAATGTGAAATAATTTCACAATACGAATTTTATCTTTTGTAGTTAAATCCATATTATTTAAATAACACTAGCAACAAATAAAGATAGTACAATACAAATCTGCATTTGACGTTTGATTATTCAAATCAAATGTTCTCGTTTTTTTGTTTTCGTCAGGGCTAACTATAATTTGAAGAAATTTAATTTATAATAAACCAATAAAGCAAATAATAAAATATTTTTTAAATAAATAAATATTGTTACGTACAATGTATCCACTTTATTAAATTAAATATTAATAAAAGATTAAAAACATATTAATAATAAAAATTATTTTGAAAAGAAAAAATTAAAAAATAAATATTGCTGTCGGTTGGTTTCGAACCCGACTCTCTAAATTGTGAAGCGCGCACGTTACCCCTACTCTATCAGAGCTGTTGCTTAGATACTATTATTTTCAAGATATGAATAACATTCATGGTACTTCTACAATTTTTCTTAATTTATTCTAATATTACACTTGTAAATTGACTGATGACATGTCATTCGTAGTGTATATGATTAGTTGTACAAATTGTAATGGAGTATATGTGGGACAAACTAGACAATATTTAAAGAATCGTGTTAATAACCATATTAATGATTGTAAAAAGTTTAATGAAGATAAGACGGCTCTGTCAAAACACAGCATTACTTTACATCATAGATTTGACTTTAAAAATGTAAAGATATTAGATTTTGAACCTAATTTTAGGAAGAGAAATTTGTTAGAAATGATTTATATTTATAATAACAAAAATAGTATCAATTGTCGTACAGACACTGAAAACTTATCAAAATGCTATCAAAATGTTCTAAAATTGTTAAATAATTCAAACAGATAGTTCTTCTTTTCGTTTTCCTAAATGTATTTCGATTTAGTGTTTTTTAGTTTAATTTGTTGATAAGTTGGTTTCTTGCCCTTATTGGAGGTTAGTAATTTTTAGTCCGTTGATCTTACACTGTCACAGGTGATGCTGTCCTTTATGTTTCTCGTTTGGCCTACATATCTCACAGGTATATTTTAACAAATATTGTTTGCTTAAACTTGTGGTTTATTATTGCGGATTATGATCTGGAAAGCGATTGTGTTAATTTTGTGTCATATATTTTGTAGCACTGATGAAGGTAAAATAAATTACCGAAACGTTTGCAAGAGGAGATGTAGAAATAAAAATTTTATCTTCCTTTTTATCCATCATCCGATGAACTTTCGTAATTTATTAATAATGTCTTAATTTTCTGAAATCGATAAACTATTGAACAAACCACGGATATTATCAATCATAACAAGCCTTAGATTTCAAACTTACAGCTTCGGCAGTTATGATGTGGATAACATTCCTAGGTATGTTAATAGCTATTAATCTAATTGACAGTTAAAAATAACACATTTGTTTAGTGTTTGTCATAAATCCATGGATGCCTAAAAAAAGCTAATAAAAACTGTAACTTTATAACAAATTTTTACGATTATATGAAGAGCTAACATAATCGTTTTACATCATTTAGATGCAGAATTTAAATCTCTCTAACTTTTATTTGAAGTATTTTTGCATAAAGAAATTAGGTAAGGTTTGCGTAAAGAAAAACTGATTTCCCATGTTAAATGTCTATGTTCCACTTTTCGATTTACACCCTGTACATAATATAGATGCAAAGAGAAAAAAGCAAAAACAAAAGAAAAACATCGAACGCAGTTGGATACAGGTATAAAAAATTCTTAGAGAGAACATTGAAGTTTAGAACATTTAATTTTTTTTTATTTTGGTTCTTTAATATGTACTATATGAAAACCATTTGGATGTCATAAAGTATTTCTTTATGACATCCAAATGAGTTTCATAAAGTACATATTAAACAACCGAAATTGAAATTCCTGGACATGAAATAACGTACATTTTTTGAAAAAATAGTATAAAATATACGTTTCATAAGACATTTCAGCGCACTTGGCCCCTTAGAAAACTCGCGGCAAGCCGCTCTTTTCTAAGAATGACGCGTGCGCTAAAATCATATCTTATGAAACTTGTATCGTAATGTACTAAAATTTTATACATATTGTATACTTTAAGTTACTCGTGATTCAAGAAATTTTTATTCATTCTCATCATTAAAGTGTTGCTTTATAAACAGATTTCAATAGATAAAGTGCCACTTCAATAGTAAAATTTTGAAAAAGTATTGCAAAAAAACGTAACATCCTTTTTACCTCTCGCTAAGAGAGATATATTGTATTCTTGCTAAAAATCGCATATCCAGATTTTAGTGAATAAGCACGTTTTAAGTTCCCTAGAATCCGATTATAACATTTTTACGCTGATGTCTGTATGTGTGTGTGGATGTGTGTGCGGATGTGTGTGTGTGGATGTTGGATTCACGATTTCTCAAATACTATAAGACTTAAGACATTTTTAACTACGGATTCCTCAATCTAACAATAATGTGAAGAGTTGATTAGGTTTTGGTAACAATTGGACAGCCGGAAGTAGTAGTTACAAGAAAAAAATCATCTAAATATTATTTATCGAAAATTTATGTAAATACTTATATTAAAGAACGTTAAATTCTTTTCCTACAACCGTGCGTGAAAAGTACTTTTCACGCACTCATTACAGTGTGTAAAGTGTCACTTTTCAAGCACTAGTGCGTGAAAAGTACTTTTCACGCACTAGTGCTTGAAAAGTAAATAAGCGTTGCTAGGCAACATTAAAATTCGGTTAATTTACCTGTCAAGTATACAATTAGGTAGTAAATAATAATGAAAGTAATAAAATTTATTATGAGATATGAATATACACTTTAAATGAAACAAATCTAATATTTTTTGTAACAGATTGAGTACTAATCTAATTTTTAAGAACATTAACATTTTTTGACATGTATTCTAACCTAACCTAATTTCTAATATTAATATTAAATGTACAATTTGTACATTATAAAAGACTAATCATCATCTGTCTGAGATTTTTCCAAGTGTTTAAGTTACATTTTGTACAGTGCTATGAGAAAGAGTATTAACAGTATTTGAAGCTGCTGGATGCCTGTGTACACTCAGTATTATGAGAAACATTAATACCATTTCGGTTGTAGGAAAAATGTTGTATGCAACATCGCACTCGACCAAAAAGTACTACTTTACACACTTGTTACATAAATAACTATTATTCGATAAATATAAATTCATTATTATATCTTCTATAGATTTAGAAATGCATATAAAATAATTTGATGTAAAGAATCTCAGATCAAACTTCTACAAGGCAAGAAATTCAAATGTTTGTAATTGACACATAAATGTCACTGTCAAAAATATTTGTGTGCCACTGTCAAAAATATTTGTACCTACATTATTATGAAGATTATGAAAATTAAAAAAAAAATCAACAACGCAAAAGAATATAATTAAAAAAGAATATAAAAGGAATTTGCAAAAAATGACGAATATAAAGAAAAAGAAAAGGAAAGTAGAGAAAGAAAATTTCAGGATATTGAATATAAAGAAAATGTATGTATTGTACATAATTTATATTAAAATATCCCATAGATTTTGCAAATATATGAGAATTATTTTCTAGTGAGACATGAATATATGTATTTGTATTTAAAAATATTTTTCGTTTTATGCGTACAACCAGGTAAAATATCAGATTTTATTTCAATGTAAGTCTCTGATCTTTCAAACATACGTAAACGTTGTTGGTAATATATTTATGATCTTCGAAAACGGTCTTAAAATATTCTTTCCTTTTTCATCCTGTCATTTGAAAAACAGTCACGCCAGGAATTGAAGTGTATACGAATGTCGCATTGTTAAATAAAATTTCGAAAACGGTGAACATTCTTTTTTGTTGAGAAAAATACAGGGGTGTGTTTCGTATGTAACAAAATTCCATTTTACGAAATTGTTCGATTCAATTCTCTGATCACGTAAGGAGAAAATAACAAGATAACACAATGTATGGGTCACATTAGGATTCTATTGATAGAATTAGATCGCAGTGTTTGTTAAATATATGCGATATACCCTCAAATATTTTGATCAGGTCTATATATTTAATGAAGTTATCTTAGAACATCACTGTTAAGAAACTCGCAAGTTATTAATTTTAAAATATTTCAATGCGGTGTTTTCACAGATCAACAATAAATTTTATTTTATTAGTTTGCTGATTCATATGTAGACGTGTGTAGAAAAGTTTTCCGCTTTTATTTTAATACACTTTTCAAAGACATAAATTCAGAAAAGATATTATTTATGTCCATGTCTTCTCATGTCATCACACTACACTACTTAGTTTCTTTGTATATTTACACCATTTTAAACCTCATTCTCTATACTTAAATATACTGTGTAGAGGTTAAGAACTACCTATACCAAATAATATTAAAGAAAAGTACATATAAGAGACAAAAATATGGAATTTTCAAATATTTTAATATCATATACCTGGCCAATATTGATAAGTTATTATGATTTTGAATCTTGAAATATTTTTAATTTTGAAAAGACATAAATATAGTTGTTTCGTTAGTAGGTACTCGTATTTTACTTACCATAGTGTGACTGTGTGACACAAACATTAAAGTTGATAATAAAGCATAATTTTTTCTCAGAAAATAAAATTAATAATAATTCAAATCAATCGAATGAAAAATGTAAATAAAGGTTCTGTTTCGCAAAAATGTTTGACCGAATATTTTTTCACATGTTATATTTGAAAATTTATTTATAAATACTTGCATATGAAGTTTAAAATTAATTTAAAACATATTTTGAAAACGGTATGCTTTAATTGAACATTTAATTTGCCAAATAATATCGTATTAGGTGTTTTTATAAAAAAAATGTAATGTGGCCAGCACATTACTTTCCGCCAGTTCTATGTATTTTATACAAATTCCATACAGACAGTTTCTTGTGAAAGATTTTTTATTTCCACTACATTACCTTCCCTCGGTTCTATGTATTTTGCACAAATTCCATACAGAAACTTGTTCTTCTATATTCTGCAATAGTTCTTGACAGAATTTTGGGCGAGCACTGAGTTTGTAACAATGTAGTTCACTAAGTTATTTTGACAAACATTTATATTACATTTAAAATATGTTTACTTGCTGAGGATGGACAAATATTGTCCGAAACGTCCTATTTAATAAATGACTTATGACTGATGACCTATATGGTTTATTTATTTAAATCCAATGATTCTATATTTGCAATAAAATTATAACACAAACATACATGTTAGTCGCACTTGACATTTACATCTGTCTATCAGAATTTTTTAAATTATATCAGCTGTTTCCAGTGTTATTGTATAGCTGGCTGCTTTATGAAATTTAATTTCTTTATAATTTTTACCTCCCGCTACCCTTGGTAAGGAAGGTATAGGGATCGTGCTAAAAACCGCATATCGAAATTTTGGTAAATGACCACGTTTTAAGGTCCCTAGAATCCAATTTTAACATTTTCACGATGATGTCTGCATGTGTGTGTGTGTGTGTGTGTGTGTGTGTGTGTGTGTGTGTGTGTGTGTGTGTGTGTGTGTGTGTGTATGTGTGTGTGTGTGTGTGTGTGTGTGTGTGTGTGCCTGCGTGCGTGCGTGCGTGCCTTATTCTAATATGGGAAGAGACCATTAGATTTTGGTGTATATCAGATAAC
The DNA here is from genome assembly GCA_963082715.1 of Harpalus rubripes. Lineage (NCBI taxonomy): Eukaryota > Metazoa > Arthropoda > Insecta > Coleoptera > Carabidae > Harpalus > Harpalus rubripes. The sequence goes on from OY720451.1 coordinate 52,077,617, forward strand.
CGGAGAGGGCACTTTACTTGAAGCTCGAAATAGATTTTCTTCGAAAAATACCTTCAAATGTTATTTTTCAAGATTTGTGTTAGAAAAATTAGAGATTATTAAATTTTCTACAGATTTGCAGAATTACTTTTTCTATATATTTTATGGATAAATTTATAAAATTGTCTATAATTTTAATCCCGAATACTATGCTTTAAACAAGCAAAACTCCTTGTTTACACAATTTATATCTCAAATGTATGTAACTGACAGATAAATGTAACTGTCAAAGAACTAATCATTTCAAATTAATAATAGTAACGTTTTAAAAAGAAAATAGTAAATAGAACCGTAGTTATATGGAACGGATCTTAATACAGCTTCCGCAATAACTAAATGTGTAAGTATGTATATAAATAGCGGGAGGTTTGATGTTGGCCACATCAGATTTTTTAACTCAATATCCATTAAATATGATATTTATAATAACAATAAATGAAAAAAAATTACATTTAACAGCGTTTTTTCAAGAAAAACTGTAAAAATCTTCATATGAGGATACTTCCGGTCGACTAATTATAACCAAAATCTAATCAGCTCTTCATATGGATGTAACAAAGAATAATACGAAAGAATTATAATTTTTAGAATTGTAGTTTTGGAAAAAATCGTCACACACGCAGACACACACACAAACACACACACAAACACACACATACACATACACACACACACACACACACACACACACACACACACACACACACACACACACACACACACACACACACACACACACATACACACACAGACATACAGACAGCATCGCAAAAATAGGGACTCTAAAACGTGCTTATTTATTAAAAACTCACCATCGAATTTCTTGACCAAAAAAATACCTCCCTTACCTAAAAGCATGACGGTAAAACTGGTTTATTAGCCAATCTCAGTGTTACAAAATTTCGGACTATATAATAAATAAATTTATAAATAATGGATTGTGAAGGTAAACAAGTACAAATAAATAGTTATTTATGATATAAGTGTTAAAGTGACGTTTTATTTTGTGAGAAGGAAGTTTGGAACACGACGCGAAGCGGAGTGATCCAAACCTTCGAACAAAATAAATTCACTTTTAACACGTATATCATACACTATTTTTTTCTACAAACACTATTTTTTAATTTAAATTTGTATTACCAATATTTTTTTGACATTCACTTTTAACACTAGTGTCAGAAGTAAAAATGATCTGTCACTTTTAACACTGGTCTAATAAAATGACATTTTTAACGCTAAAAACAAACATTAAAAAGCCCACTTTTAATAGATTTGTAGAAAAAAAAATATTTTCACTGATACGAAAATGGAACGGAAGTAAATTCTGTGTACAAAATTAATAAAAATAATAATTAAAAATCTGATGTGGCCAGCACATTACCTTCCGTCAGTTATATGAGGCATTTACGAAAATGCTACCGGTGAACTGTTACCGGTAAACAGCTGTTTATCAGGTTATAGCTACTGGAATCGATATTTTAAGAACGCATGGGGTAAACAGGGGTAGATCCATAACCTATAAAAAAATTTGAAAATACTAAACACACACACACACACACACACACACACACACACACACACACACACACACACACATACATACATACATACATACATACATACATACATACATACATACATACATACATACATACACACACACAGGCGCGCGCGCACACACACACTCACACACACTCACATATCGTAAAAATAGTAAAATCTTATTCTAGGGACCTTAAAACGTGCTTATTTATTAAAAACTCACCACCGATATTTTTGACCAAAGACAATACCTTCCTTACCTAAAGGTGACGGAAGGTAAAAATCAATTTTTTTCAAGTAAAGTACCCCTTCTGTACCCCCCCCCCCAGAGATTTGGTAATTTTTATATGAATGCAATGTTAAATAAATACCTTGGATATAAAATTTTAAATTTTTAACTCTGTTACTTTAGGAAATATTTTAAAAAATCAATTTTTTTTCAAGTAAAGTGGATAGATGCTACTTTCAAGTAGCATCTATGCACGCTAAAAAAATTTAATCCTGCTTAGATGCTACTTTCAGGTAGCATCTATGCATGATAAAAAAATTTGAATCGTGCATAGATGCTACTTTCAGGTAGCATCTATGCAAGCTAAAAAAAATTTAATCGTGCATAGATGCTACTTTCAGGTAGCATCTATGCACGCTAAAAAAATTTTGATCGTGCATAGATGCTACATCCAAGTAGCATCTATGCACGCTAAAAAATTTTTATTCGTGCATAGATGCTACTTTCAGATAGCATCTATGCACTCGAAAAAAAAATTAATCGTGCATAAATGCTACTTTCAGGTAGCATCTATGCACGCTAAAAAAATTTTAATCATGCATAAATGCTACTTTCAAGTAGCATCTTTGCACGCTAAAAAAATCTTAATCGTGCACAGATGCTACTTTTTTTTCACCTTTAGGTAAGGAAGGTATTGTCTTTGGTCAAAAAATTCGGTGGTGAGTTTTTGATGAATAAGCACGTTTTAGGGTCCCTAGAATACGATTTTACTATTTTTACGATGATGTCTGTATGTGTGTGTGTGTGTATGTATGTATGTATGTATGTATGTGTGTGTGTGTGTGTCTGTGTGTGACAAAATTTTCTAATGCGATAACTCTAATACTACAATTCCAAAAATTATAATTCTTTCATATTCCTCTTCGTTACATCCATGTGAAGAGCTGATTAGATTTTGGTTATAATTGGTCAACCGGAAGTACCCTCGTTTGAAGATTTTAACAGTTTTTCTTGAAAAAACGATGTTAAATATCATTTTTTCACATTTATTGTTATTATAAATATTAAAGAATTATTTATTCTCTATGCGATTTGAATGCATTTTATACTTCATATTAAAAGGACATAGAGTTAAAAAATTATAAAGAAATTAAATATCATATATATTAGTCAGCTTTGCTATAACTCTGGAAACAGCTGCTACATTAAGAAAATTCTGATTGAAAGGTGTCAGTGTCAAGTGCAGTTGACAGTATGTTTATATTATAATTTTACTGGAAATATAGGATCTTTTGTTAGAAACTTTCTGTATGAAATTTGTATAAAATACATACATCTGCCTTAAGGTAATGTACAAGAAATATAATCTTTTGCAAGGAACTTTCTGTATGACATTTATACAAAATACATAGAACTGACGGAAGGTAATGTGCTGGCCACATCAGATTTTTTAATGATATAGTCGCTGTTCCTAGCATAGCTAGCTTATTTATAAAATTTAATTTCTTTATAATTTTATAACTACATCAATTTAATGTGAGGTATAAAATGCAGTCAAATCGTATATAGAATACAATGTTCTTTAATATTTATAGTAACATTAAATGTGAAAAAATGATATTTAACATCGTTTTTTCAAGAAAAACTGTTAAAATCTTTAAACGAGGGTACTTCCGGTTGACCAATTATAACCACAATCTAATCAGCTCTTCATATGGATGCAACGAAGAGGAATACGAAAGAATTATAATTTTTGGAATTGTAGTATCAGAGTTATCGTAGACGAAAATTTTGTTACACACACACACACACACACACACACACACACACACACACACACACACACACACACACACACACACACACACACACAGACACACATACAGACAGACACACATACATATACACACACAGACAAACACGCGCGCACACACACACACACACACACACAGACGCGCGCGCACGCACGCACGCACGCACGCACACCCACACACACGCACGCACGCACGCACGCACGCACGCACACACGCACGCACGCACGCACGCACGCACACACGCACACACACACACACACACACACACACACACACACACACACACAGATGAGAGAGAGAGAGAGACAGACATCCTCGTAAAAATAGTAAAATCGTATTCTAGGGACCTTAAAACGTGCTTATTCATTAAAAACTCACCACCGAAATTTTTGACAATACCTTCCTTACCTAAAGGTGACGGAGAGTAAAAAGAAATTAGAATCATCGTTATTATTTCATCCAAATCTTAGTGTTTGAATAAATTTAAAAAATAAAAATAGTTCTTCAGATCCCTTTGAATTTATATGCTTCAATTAAATGCTTCCTTATAAATGATTAACCAAAATTGCCTGTCTACAAAACACTCGACACGCATATTGCCAGTGTATAGATGAAATTATTTATTTATTTTATATAAACTAACTGTTCTTTGATTTTGTTATAGTTTCGTATTTATATGTACAGCTGTAACCTGAATGTATATGTATAGCTGTAACCTGAAGATTCCGTAAAAATTTTTGCAAAGCTACCCAAGTAAAATGTCAATGTAACACGTGAATTTTCGCCCGAGCGTTTCGTGAAAAGGGTTGGTGATATAGTGTTTGTATTCGTAGGACAAGGGATGCACAAATACTGTCCGATAAGGCTTTGGTAGGCATCTAGTAAATCCAGATTCATTTAAATGTGAAAGGCACTTCCCGCTTTTATCAGATTTGAATCCTTTGAAGGTCTTTGCAATGTCAGCACTTCACACTTTCGATAACTTCCTTTTAAACTCTCCCCACCTCTTATTCAAATAAGGAGGGGAATCTCCCCCCTCCCGTATGGACATTATTCGACGATTTGGTTCCACAGCCAAGCCTGATGATTTATAATAAGCTTTTTAGTACGCTTTCAATCCACTTGTGTAAGAAGTCGATAGAACATCGGTTAGAGCGAATGAAGCAGCCGTAAATAACCAGAAGTAATAGTCTTTAACCTGGAAATCATACCAAAGAGGATTCGATTATTTCTAATGTCCGGAACGGATCATTTTTCATCCTGATATATTGGATTTTAAAATTCAGACAGATATAGATGGAGAATAATGGTGCAGATTAGGATTTCGTTATTGAAAGAAGGAAACTTTCACGGAAATCTATCCTAACCTAAAAATAATTGTTTGCCGGAAATCTACATTTTATCGTCGGCTTTTTGCCTGTCTTCAAAAATAATGTAATATCTCCACTCTTCGTAAAGTTAGACTGTGTTCGAAGCTGCACTTTTTATCTTCCATTACGTTTATGTAAAGAAAGTATTGTCTTTGGTCAAAAAATTCGGCGGTATGTTTTTGATAAATAAGCACGTTTTTGGGTCCCTGGAATACGATTTTACTATTTTTACGATAATGTCTGTATGTGTGCATGTGTTTATGAGTGTGTATATGTGTGTGTATGTGTGTGTGTGTGTGTGTGTGTGTGTGTGTGTGTGTGTGAGAGAGAGAGAGAGAGAGAGAGAGTGTCTGTGTGTGACAAAATTTTCGCCTGCGATAACTCTAATACAATTCCAAAAATTATAATTCTTTTGTATTCTTCTTCGTTAGATCAACATGAAGAGCAGATTAGATTTTGGTTATAACTGGTCAACCGGAAGTACCCTAATTTGAAGATTTTAACAGTTTTTCTTGAAAAAACGATGTTAAATACCATTTTTTCACATTTAATGTTATTATAGATATTAAAGAATATTTTATTCTCTATACGATTTGAATGCATTTTATACTTTATATTAAATAGATATAGAGTTAAAAAATTAAAAAGAAACGCAGCTATGCTATAACTCTGGAAACAGCTGCTATATTAAAAAAAATCTGATTGAAAGGTGTCAGTGTCAAGTGCAATTGACAGTATGTTTATGTTATAATTTTACTGAAAATATAGGATCTTTTGCTCGAAACTTTATGTATGGAATTTGTATAAAATACATACAACTGCCTTAAGGTAATACACAAGAAATATATTTTTTTGCAAGGAACTGTCTGTATAACATTTATACAAATTACAAAATCCATAGAACTGATGGAAGGTAATGCGCTGGCCACATCAGATTTTTTCAATCTAATATCCGGTATCAAATCAAAAAAATCTATCTAAAAGCCTGTAGTACACGAGCCAATATATCATGTAAATTATCATCTTAATTTCAATTTTCAATATGAAAAATATGTGGACTACTTTTCATTCATTATATCACACGATTATGAAAACGATATGATTTTAATTGTATAGATCTAAAATATTGGACATATATCAGCTCAGTAAATAACAATGTTTGTACATCGTCATAATGTTTAGCGTTTAACCCTGAGTCTGTTGAGCATAGTTTATAAATATATTATTTTGTTTGAATTTTGAAATGACATCTAGACAATTTTTAAGGTTACTACAATAAAAATCACATTGGATTTCATATGAGAAAAAATATAATATATTGGTTCATGTATTAAGGGCTTAATGCTTAATCACTAAATAATGTCATTATTTAGGATTTTATATATTATAGGTTTTAGAATTTGTAGGAGCACAAGAAACCTTGAAGTTGATATGTACTAATAATTGCACCTTGGCGAACCCACTGTTGTGGCTAGAAGAATATAATAGTATATTACATAACATATATTATTCCACTTTGTAGCTATTTCAATTATATCAGAGTGTTTATTCCCAATTTCATTTTCAGTCACTCATATTCACTTTTGAAATTGTTTATGTTTATAATGTTATAAACTAAAGTATAATGAATACTAATATCTATTAGTTTATATCGTCACTGCACGTAATTTTTTTACAAAAGTTTAGAACGATACGTTAAACATCAAACTGCAGTGTTACCAACACGACCTAGTAATAAATGTTAATTTCTTGAGTACCTACAGTAACATAATAATATATATATATATATATATATATATATATATATATATATATATATATATATATATATATATTACATATCTGACAAAAAACCTTTTCAATTTAACGGCTATCTATTTCGATCGCTGCAAATAGTAAGTAATATGGCACCAACAACTGCCAGTTGGGCTGTCAAACAAAACGTCAAAGTTATTACAGTTATTAAAATACCTGTATTCTCGGTGAAAATTTGCATCGTTAGCCATTTTAGCTTCAATAAAAAGCGTTTGTTAACATCTTTCAACAAATTTTTAAAAAATTTCTGAGAATTTTCTCAAATTTTACGTCTAAATTTTTTTAGAAACAAACGCCATGGATGTCTTGACAAGCGCTTATCCATAACTCCCGCCAATTTTTCTTACTATGTGCTGATCCCCATTGCGCATAATATCTTCTATATCTTTAAATTGAAAAGGTCTATTGTACATTAAATCCGTCACAACCGTAACCAAGCATTTGCTGTTGATCCAAATTGTTTTTAATGGCCTACTTACACATATATTCATAGATTAATAACATTATATAACCATAATAATACAACAAATTATAAAGTGTTCAATATCAAAACTCATATTCCAAAGCATCAATTTAATTTACTTTATAAATCTCTGTGGCTTCTTTGATCAGGCGAACGCTGATAAGGGAAGCCTTTTAATACTCTCGGTGTATTGAAATTTAATTTCATGAAATGTGTTTAAAACATGTTGAGCAACAGATGATTTCCCAAGCTGGTTGATCATAATAGATTTCCGTTGTTCGCGTAATATAATCCAATAGTAATGATTTTTATCAATTTCTGGCGATTGAAGAAAGATTATGGCCTCCAAATGTTAAATGCGAAATAAAAGAATATTGGTTATTTTCATTCTATGGTTCCTGAGTAAATCGAGACTATTTGAAACATGTTTCAAACGGTATTTTGAATTACAATTAAAATTTTCTGAAAAGCAATTATATCAACAACATTTATTCGACAAATACATAGATCTAGTTTTAATTATTAATTAGTTTTGTTCTGAATATAAAATAAATTGACAGTTTGTAGTTTTGCCAAATAATAAGTAGGTTTTCGTAATTAATAAATTGCATTACAAAGCCTGATAAATTATTTTATCAGAATTACAATTGATGCTTTCTTAAATTAATTAGTTTACTTTGTCTAACTGTTGAATGACATTTTAATTACAAGAATCTGTGTTTATTAATATTCCTATTACATTTGTTTATTTTTATCTTTTTATTGAATTGAAGGTTTTATTTTGTTGCTTAATCCATGTTTCAATTCAATACATGATAAAAAATCGTAATATGTTCGAAAATAAAATATAAAAGTGATTACAGAACTTTTCATTGCTAAATGTTTTTCTATTTCAAGTGGTGCTTCCAATATATTTTAAACTAACAAAATAATAATAATTTATTTAACTATATTACAATGTATTAAACAAGTTTATAGTACGTCAAAACAATTACAAAATAGAAACAATAAATTTCGAAAAAAAAAACATATTACAAAATTTGTTTCATATCAACATTCAGATATTCTTCTACATCATAAAATGCATGTTTTACCAGAAAATTTTTAATTATGTTTTTGAAAGTTTTGTGATTCATATTTTTTATTTTCTCAGGCAATTTATTATACAGGTCTAAATTTAATGAACATTTAATAGACTTCTGTAGCCTGTAAGCAGGTTTGCGCAATAAGTTTGCAGATCTAGTGTTGTAGCGGTGGCAATCTCCATTTTTAGGGAAGTTTAAATTGCATTTATGTACTTCAAGTACTGAGTGTAGAATATAAATAGACGGTAGAGTCAATATACCTAAATCTTTAAAGCCTTGTTTACAATGGTCTCTATATTTAAGGCCTAACATGATTCGTATAGTTGTTTTTTGCATCCGAAAGATTTTTATTGCATTTGGAGAGTTCCCCCACAGAATTGTCCCGTAAGATATTAGTGAGTGGAATAAAGAAAAATAGCTAACTTTTAAAGTAATCATATCTACAGTATGTTTCAATCGTCTAAGTAAGAATAATATTCCGGATAGTTTCTTACTAAGAACTAAAATATGAGAAGAACCATTAAGAGATGGTTCAATATAAAAACCTAGAATATTTACAGGTTTCCCTTGTTTGCAATTTGTCTTGTTTGATATAATTAATTTTTGCGTTTTGGCCTCATTTAACAATAAGTTATTTGCGGCAAACCATTCTTTAGCTCGGTTCATATCGTTGTTACTATTTTGTAACAGAGTTTCAAAGTTCTTATTTTTAGTAATGAGGGTGGTATCATCCGCAAACAGAACAGTATTGCATGGCCGAACAAAGTCACTGAAATCATTTATGTAAATAATAAAGAACAGCGGACCTAAAATAGAGCCTTGTGGAACTCCGTGCTCTATCTTTTTATTATCTGATACTACACCGTTTATAAATACACATTGTTCACGATCTTGTAAATACGAGGTGAAAAATTTTAATGCTAAACCATTAATGCCATAATGCTCTAGTTTCATTAAAAGAAGTTCGTGTGAAACACAGTCGAACGCTTTTGACAGATCGCAAAGTGTTAAAGCTATGTGATCACGATTTTCAAGGCCCTCAATTATGTCGCGCATAATATTTAGCACAGCCTGGGTTGTAGAGCGACCACTGCGAAAACCAAACTGTTGATTATTAAGTAATATAACATATGTAACATGGCGTCGAATGATGAAAACGGTTCGTATATATATAAATCCCCTTTCTACACGTAAGAAATCTTACCCCAAGCTACTTAACGGGAAATCCGTCAGATGGCGCGGCCAGCGACACGGAACAGCTGCTTGGATAACCTATAGATCATATATATGTTAAAGAGAGAAGTACACTTTGGAATCAAAATGCTGGATGAAAATTATCATTTCTTGACAGTTAATTGGCATTTGTGTGTTTTCTTTCGGAAAAAAGTCTAGTTCATTAACCGCAATACGTGGACGATATGTTAGCTAGAAAAATGGTTGCAATTGCGGTACTTTATAGTGACTTTACTAAGAAATTCCGACGCTTGTTTGCACGTAGGTAGGTACTGTAGTGTCACCGTCACTAGTTTACACGAAAATTTTTAATTGCATCATTATGTGTATAAAAATAAAATAAAAATATAGAATTTATATTTATTTATATACACAATTCATATATACGTTGTAATTAATATAAAGCCGTATACTTGCATTATTGAGAAATTATTGTGAACATGTAAAGCAGCACAATGACATTGTACAATGTGAAATTGTAACAAATGTTTCCAATCTTCGATAGTGTAAAGCCACTTGCATTCGTCAGTGAATTTTATTATGATAATTCCGTTAACTTTTGAATAGGGGATTCCACCATTTTCTTTTTTATAATTTCATCTGAACGTTTAAGTAAAACTAAGACTGTCGGTGAAAATACGGTGAAAAATTCCTATTAATAAGCGAGTTATAGTCACGTATATAAGTTTTTATATCAAACTATTTTCTTCGTGGACCTAAATTTTTTTAAATATATGCTATTTCTGAATTATATTTATAAAAAATAAATGAATATTATTTTACTGTACAAGTCAACATGATCTGTAATTGTAAATGTATTTAAATTATTTATTAAGTTTAATGCAAAATATTTATATTCAAATAAAAACTGTTTGAGAATTTCACTACTGGACTGATAGCATTGATTATAATATACTAGCGTAGTTTTAATTCCAGTTCCTGTTAAGAAATAACAAAGAGGAAGTTTTCCAGTGTGATATAATCCTCGAGCCATGAATACAAGCACATAACGTCTTTATCTTTTGAATACTCTAAGCAGTTCATTAAAGACATTTCGTCAAAACTTAAAACGCAAGATTGATTTATTGATTTATCATCAAATTTCATTTGTATTTCTTTTAATATTTTACCATTAACGCCAGGTAAACATTTAGATGATCCTAAGTCTCGCATAAATTTATATGCTGCTGGTGACTTACAATACAGAAGACACAAATTTTTTTCTTGGTCAGTCCATTTCTTTTGCTTTTGTTTAAACTGCATATGTGCAATTGTTTTTGCATGTACAGACGGAAAATTAAATGTATGTATGTACAGTTTTTCAATCGTATTGACATACTTATAAAATTTTATTTTCTTTTGTAATTTTGAAAGATGAGCTTTTTTATTTATTTGCTTTGTTATAAGAGTATTTTTTTTGCCGTTTTTTTCTTGGCATGTCATCATTTTGTTTCTCAGGGGAACAGGGCAGGTCAACAATTTTTTACAAAAAATTATTGTCTATTTCTGAATAAGTAGGTGAGGTTCTTTCGGGACTAGGAAAGAGCTGTCGAACTGTCTTAGTTTTTTTACCGTAAGTCTCTTTAGGTACCTTAACAACCAAAGTTGGGGAGCTAGTAGTAGCAGAGGACGTTTCGCATTTTCTTATTTTACATTTCGGTGATTCTTTTATTTTATCTTTGTTCAAAGAGCACTTTTCGGTTATTGCAAAGTCTGTCAATCGTAGCTTACTGTCATTTACAAAAACTTCTTCTGTAAAATGAAGCTGACAAATGTATCTCATCCAAAGAGTTTCAGTATCCAAATGAATCAATTTTGCATTCGCTAATAATGAACAAAATATTTTATAATTATTACTAAATTAAAGGGAATGTGGTTTAAATAAACAGAAAATTATTTACAATTTGCCAGAAAAATTTCTCGTTTTTATTTTTTATTAAAAAAATACAAAGTATTCATAAGCGCGAAGTCAAATGCTACTTTTTGGTGTAAAAAGATCCTGAATCCTACTTTCGGTTTCGCAAAAAGCGAATACGTCGTTGATTTATTTAATGGAATGGTGCATATATTTTACGGAAGTACTTAAAATTAGTTTGACAATGATGCCAAATACATACATACATTCTCATTCAAAATAATCCTATTATTAATTATTTAACATAAGATATTTAAATGTATTATCAGTTTGCCATGACATATTACCTTCTTTGTTTGGAGAAATTTATAACATTTACTCACGTCCCATTTGTTTTTGATTACCTATCTTAACTATCAAAAATTTAAGGAAATATTATTAACATTTAAATTTACTTTAATTATATTCTTTTACGAATTTTAGGCAGTTTGAATTGTTCGAAATAATCAAAATTAAATAATACATCAGATAAACGGCAAAATATATCCTCAAGAACATCACAGTCTAAAGATTAATCAACCGAAACATTTTGTTAGCAGCCCAATAAATATATAAATAAATTCACACATTGAAATGGTGTGATAAATACTCCCCTCCCCGTCCCTATAATGCCTAAGCTCCCCCACCAGAAACTGATGTCAACTTGCTTAGTCGACGCGTAAATAGTTTATTTCAATTTTGTAACTTCTTGATCGGCGCGCCATCTATTGCTAGCTTTTTGAATTAATTTCTCTATGCTTTGAGTGTAGCCATATGCTCCATAAGGCTGGTTTATACGTGATCTGAGCTGATAGCCACGCCTCCGCTATTTGAATTTCTCTACTTCCATTGGTAGTAGGCTTCGCCCCTAACTCGGTATTCGTTATATATTTATAAGTGGTCTTTGAGTCGCCAATCAAAATAATATATATGGATTTCATATGAGTGACGAGCTGCTAAAACAAAAACCCCCTTATTTCCGAAGTATTTCAATTATATCATTTTATTTCTTTAAACCCATTAATGCTCACAGGCAAGTTAAGTTGCCAGTAATTTAAAAAAATTACTACGGACTGAATTTGGCGATTATGTTTTGAATTTATATGTAGCTACCTTCTATATAATGTACCTCATCTACTTTGACTCATCTGGTCTACCTATTTTTGTTTGCGTACTTTTGACAGCTCAATCCTTTTGCTCAAATTTTTGAACCAAAAAGTTGTATAAAAATATAAGTATTTCATAAACTATTATTTATTTAATTTTTATATTGATCAATATAATTTCTATGAGAGTAATTTGAAATACTTTTGTAGAATTTGAGCTATTATTCTTGATATGACAGATTCTTTGTGACTCCAAACTTTGTTGGCAACTAAAGTTGCCACTGAGCACTATTGTGAGTAAAATATACGTCGCCGTCGATTTGAAGACATTTTGCATCTTTATCTAAATGATAGCACAAATATAAATGAAGACAGGTTTTATAAAGTAATACCTTTATTTGACTACATCAATGATGCATTTAAGCAAATACCACCCGAAAGTGCACTTTCAATTGATGAAAGCATAGTACCATATTATGGTCGTCATAGTGCCAAGCAATTCATAAGAGGCAAACCCATTAGGTTTGGTTTTAAATTGTGGGTTATTGCTAACCCAAATGGTGCTATCATTCATGCAGAGCCTTACTGTGGTTCGCATACTAAGTTGCCCGATACTGGTTTAGGTCAGGGGGGGCGATATAGTTATAGGATTGATAGAACACGCAAATATTCCCAGTGGTACAAAATTATATTTCGTCAACTTATTTACGTCAGTGCAATTATTGGAAGAACTGTGCAGTAAAAATTTAGGAGGTACTGGTACTCTTCGAGAAAACAGAGTAGGAAAAGCAATGAAATTACCACCAAAATCAGAATTTAAAAAGTATGAAAGAGGTAATTATTTTAGTTACAAATGGACAACTTACTGCAATTAGATGGCATGACAATGCAGTTGTGACAGTTTTATCTAATTATGACATTTATGAAAAATGTTAAAAGATACAGTCGAGCAGATAAAAAAAGGATAACAGTAAAAATACCCAATGCTATCGCGCAGTATAATAATAACATTGGGGGTGTTGACTTGAACGATTAGTTCACAGCTCAATATAGATCAAAAAATAGAATAAAAAAGTGGTGGTGGCTTCTTTTTTCTTGGGCTGTGGATGAATGTTGCATGTAGGTTTGGTCACTTTATCGGCAACTAGGATACGACATACCATATCTGCAGTTTAGGAGACAAGTTGTGCTTCAACTTTTGTATACGTATGGCACACCCAGTTTAAAACCAGGACTACCTGCTTCCTATTCTTCCTCAGTCTCGCTAGAAGATACAAGAACCGATAAGAAAGATCATCTCGTCATAAAAGGAGAAAGTAAATATCGTAGATGCAAAGCTTGTACAAAACGCACTACATACCTACTTGTGTAAAAAATGCAAAGTTCCAATTCATCCATTTTATTTTGATTCCTTCCATAATTTTTAATATATTTATCTTTTTTATATAACCTATTTTTATATCATTTGTATTATTGAACTACTAATAATAAAAGATATGTTGATTATAATACTTTATTTATTACTAATCCGGATGAAACTGATAGTGCTCAGTGGCAACTTAAGTTGCCATGTAATATAACCCCTTTGCAAACAAAATAATTTTTTTAATAATTTTTATCTTTAATTTTATTGCTTATAGATCACGTAAACAGATAAATTTATATAAAATTTTAACAAAAATAAATATGAGCACTAATGGGTTTTAATATTCATTATTAAGCATATACTTTCACTATTTTTTACTAATTTCTCTTAATTCGATTGAGCTGTAATCCCCTATTGTTTATTAGTACAATGTATAATACAAGCGATATTTGAATCTTTACACTGTTGTAAACTATTATTATTCTCTTCGAAAGTGCAATAACTTTTATCGCAGGGCTCTTGGTCGCCCAAGCCTGTAACTTATAAAGTGGCAACACGTAAATTTCCCCTTGCCTTGCCATGTACCCTCGTAAAGCGGCATTATTGTCTCTGAGTGTATGAGATTGGCTACTGCTACTGGGCTTTATCATCCTGCCCCAAGGAATGTAAATTGATGTTTAAATCTAATTACACCACGTGGATTGAAAAGAATGTACTAGATTAAGAAAGAGTACGCTTTTAATTTCGAAGTTGGGGAAGAATTTTCCTAAAGAGTAATGTGTTAGTTGTAAAAATAGTAATATATTAGCAACTATGAAGCGCATTTTGCAAAAAATTAAAAAGTAGATGCTTGGGATTAAACATCCAACAATTTAGGTACCTATTAATGTAGCAGAAGTGAAGAGTGCTGTTTATTATAATAAACGCTACTCTTGCAATTACGTATTCTTCCTAAAATATCTCAGTAAGTGCTATATATTTTCAATCTCAATTTCAGAAAAAGTAAACTCAATTCGGAAAAGGTAAATACAATTTCAGAAAAAATAAATTCAATTTCAGAAAAAGTAAATTAAATTTCAGAAAAAGTAGGTAAATTCAATTAGCCGGTTTCACATTTTTTATAAAGTATTTTAATTGAAAGTTTATGTAATATTTTTTATAGTAACATAAAAAAAATATTGTTGTTTTCATAAATAATTAAATAAAAAGATTGGCGCCAGATATATGATGAAAAACAAACCCCACTCATGTGACGTCGGAGCACATACAGTACGTCATTCATAGCCAATTGCTATCTCGAGAACTATAAGAGCTACAAAGACGGTTAAATGGGCAAACAAGACAAATTTAAAGAAAAGAAAAATTATTTTTTTGGATTAGTGGTTCTCAAAATACGGGACCTACATTTTAAATGGGATCATATATTTTTTATTTGCTCATTCGTTAGAGAATTTAATTCTGAATTCATTAATATAATATTTTTATTCTCTTACATAAGGATTTGTTTGAAAAAAATGCATGTAATGTTTCTTATTAATTTGATTAAAATATGGCTATAATAAGAGTGTCATGAATGGAAAAAACGAATACGTGTTAATTCTTTTTTTTGACATAGAATTAGAATGCCATAATAGTATATTAAAGAACGTGTTTTATAAGACATGTTTTTTTCGCACGCGTCAAAATTTAGAAAACGAGCGTCAGCGAGTTTTCTAATTGACAAGTGCGAAAAATAGTCTTATAAAATGAGTTCTTTATACTATTTTTTATATTTTGCACCTTCTACAAACTAAAATATTTTAAAAAAACTGTTAATATTAAACCGAGTTGATTTAGGGAAATTTGTAAGTGAAATGTTGTAGTTGGTAACATTGAATTGACCACATTCAATTATTATTTGAAAGTTCATGTCATTTCAATATTTACGAACAAATTTAAGTGAATTTAGTGTAATCATGGAAGATGAAATCAGTTGCACTCCGCCTGAGCTACGTAATATAGCTCAGAGTACAAGAAATAATCTACTTCCTTAAAAATCGCGCGAGATTTATGAGAAAGAATTTGCAAATTTTGACACATGGTGTAAAGAAAATAATGTCAAAGGCGTAACAGAGAATGTTTTGATTGCTTATTTTGAAATGCAAAGTAAGACGAAAATATGTATTATTATTATTATATTCATTAAATAAAGTGATTAATTAAGTAAAAGAAATTTTGAGGTTATATTGAAATTTCTTATCTTCCAGCTTTGACGTTTGACAATTTAACCCTTTCAGCCTCAGTGTACAGGAAATTTTTATTTTTTCTTATATTTGAATTAAAACTTGCTTTAAAATTAATTAAAAATAATTTTCTATCGTTCAAAGGTTCAATCTACAAATTTTTAGTACTACTAGGTCCATCTATGTGGACTAATTCGAACATTATATTAACATTTACTTACTCAATTTGTGATTATATTTGTACATTTTCATGTAAATAATCTTCCCTAAATAAAAAATAATAATAATAATGACATTATATTATTAAAATGAATTGTCAATTAACTAAAAATAAATTAGGTAAAAATGGGTTAAAGAAACGTCATCTAGTACCAACCGTCTAAAACAAAAAATTGCGTATCGAAATGAAGGTCATTACGATACGCAATTGCGTATCGTAATGACTTCATTATGAACGCAAAATATAAAAAAGCAATACGTGAATATTTTATTTGTGTTGTTATAAAAACAAAACATTCACTTCTTTCGGTGAGGGCACTCTAATTCTATGTAATAAAAATGACATGTAGTCATTTTTTCAATTCATGACACTCTTATTATAGCCATATTTTAATCAAATTATTATAAAATTTTACATGCATTTTTCTCAATAAAAAAATTATATCACTGAATTCAAAATTAAATTCTCTAACGAATGAACAAATAAAAAATGTATATTCTCATTTGAAATAAAAAAGTTAGGTCCCGTATTTTGAGTACTATAGGTCGAAAAAAAATTCTTTTATTTAAATTTATCTTGTGAAATAGAAATTGTTTGCCCGTTTAATTATCTTTGTAGTTCTTATATTTCTCGAGATAGTAATGGTAGCCCATTTAACATGAACACCCTGTATAAATAAAAGTAGGCGACAGTTTGTCACATGTTAAACAGTATGTGCTCTAACGTCACACTCTGATTCAGATCACGTGACTTTAAAAATATTAAACAAATTTCAATAATTAATTGTAAAATATCTAATGGATATTTCGTGATATTTTCTAATTTGATGCTCTTTAAAGAACAATATCTTTTAAAATTTAGTACTTAGAAATCATACAAAAATTCTTGCAACAACCCTATGTCAGAAAGGTAAATTGATATATATTTTCTGAAATTGAATTTACTTACTTACCAGAGGGTAATTATGTTTGCAGAAAACAATATGTATTAAAATCATAGATAATATATAAAATATTCGTCAGAGTAGCGGTAGCGCTATCGCTTCACGCTGCAAGGGTCCCGGGTTCGAATCCGGCATAAGGCATGGTTGTCTCTTCATCCACGAAAGGTACATAATTAAAATGTTATAAAATATTAAGCAAAATGCCACCCCCATACATCAATTGAAATAAGTTCATTGTAACTTTAAATACAAAAAGAATATTGTTTTGTTTTTTATTTCAATAAAATATAAAATAATAAATGTCACATAGAACTGGATTAAAATTGATATAAAACGGTCAAGATTATAAAACAGCGATTTGAAAACTTTACAACACTTATGGATAATATATACATAATATATTATTATTATTATTATTATTATTATTATTATTATTATTATTATTATTATTATTATTATTATTATTATTATTATTATTATTATTTAAGTTGAGGGCTTTAAGCGTTAATCGCTTTTGTCACTGCGACCTATGAGATCTATTGTAACATGTCCTTATCTTAGTTTTCTGGAAATAGTTCCAGTGCTCTTAAGAAGCCAATTACTGCTCCAGGAGTCAGTTTCCCGATCTCATTTGCCGCGAGGTACTTTTTACCTAGATGGTTAAGTGTACTTGTGTCCACAGCTGGACATTCACATACAATATGTTCCGAAAATTCCTCGCCCTCTTCGCAGAGTCGACAGATGTTGTTTCACCCTTATATATATATATATATATATATATATATATATATATATATATATATATATATATATATATATATATATATATATATATATATATATATATACAGGGTGTCCCTGGACGAGTTTACGCTATCGTTATTTTAAAAGCTATTCTATTCAATATTATTTTACGAAATTTGGTATTCAGGGGTTTTCCGACATGTCCATTTCAGCTAAAATATTTTCAAAACAGCAACAATTTCGGTTTAACCGGAAGTAGGCCCTAACGTTCTTATTTTAAATCGAATGCTATATTTTTACCTTCCGTCACCTTTAGGACAGGAAGGTATTGTCTTTGGTCAAAAAATTCGGTGGTGAGTTTTTGATGAATAAGCACGTTTTAGGGTCCCTAGAATACGATTTTACTATTTTTACGATGATGTCTGTATGTGTGTGTGTGTATGTATGTATGTATGTGTGTGTGTGTGTCTGTGTGTGACAAAATTTTCTAATGCGATAACTGTAATACTACAATTCCAAAAAATATAATTCTTTCGTATTCCTCTTCGTTACAACCATGTGAAGAGCTAATTAGTTTTTGGTTATAATTGGTCAACCGGAAGTACCCTTATTTGAAGATTTTAACAGTTTTTCTTGAAAAAACGATGTTAAATATCATTTTTTCACATTTAATGTTATTACGAGTATAAATATTAAAGAATTATTTATTTTCTATACGATTTGAATGCATTTTATATTTCATATTAAATGGACGTAGAGTTAAAAATATATAAAGAAATTAAATATCATATATATTAGTCAGCTTTGCTATAACTCTGGAAACAGCTGCTACATTAAGAAAATTCTGATTGAAAGGTGTCAGTGTCAAGTGCAGTTGACAGTATGTTTATGTTATAATTTTACTGGAAATATAGGATCTTTTGTTAGAAACTTTCTGTACGGAATTTGTATAAAATACATACAACTGCCTTAAGGTAATGTACAAGAAATATAATCTTTTGCAAGAAACTTTCAGTATGACATTTATACAAAATATTGTACATAGAACTGACGGAAGGTAATGTGCTGGCCACATCAGATTTTTTTATTTTACCATTGAATTCAACAGAAAATTTTACATACGAAACCATAAAAACGTTTTACTAACGATCAACCACTTCCGGCGTAATTAAACTTTTTTTGATTTTTACACTAATAACGGCCATTTTTTTATCTCTCTATATCTCGAGAAGGGAAACGAATTTCTATAATCTGTTAAAACAGTTTTTCAAAGAAAGTTTTTGTTAATAATAATCTATATTAATAATCAACGATTTTTGAAAATTGTAATTTCTACGTGAACGTAAAATTGAAGTTCACAAAATTCAAAAAACTCAATTTATTTGTTATTATTATTGGGTAATATCGAATTTTATTCTAAATAACTATCGTAATTCTTTTAGGTAGGTATTTACTTTACCAGACAATCGAATGAAATAAATTCATATCAAATTTCTATAATTTTTTCTTCTGGTAGAACAATGTATTATTTCGCTATACATTAAAACAATAAAGTATTTTAGAAAGCATTTATCTTGCTGTACTATATAATATTAATAAAAATTGCCGATAATTTAAGCTTGTCATTATTTTGATCATAATATATTAACTAACTAAATTATCTGACATGAGAGGAGGGCTTGCATACGATCCTGTTCTTCTGCTACAAGTTAACTATTTGCGAGTATTCTGAAAGTACTAAAGTATCTTTAATGTTATCTCATACATAAAAGTAATTAAAGTTTCGCATACGAGTAAAATTTTAATTAGGGCGAATCGATGATGAATCTAGTTTTACTAAGACGGGTAAGTCGTGAAGGATTATAATGCACACAAGGAGATATTACACTACTATGGAATTTCCAGGTTTATATTACAGAAATTCACGTATTTTTTAGAGATTGCTAAGATATTGCCAGGCAGAATCAAGGATATACAAGTATTATAGAGCAAAAATTTGGTATTGCAGCGAAATATTATTTGAAAAAAATCTGATGTGGCCAGCATATTACCTTCCGTCAGTTCTATGTATTTTGTATACAGTGAATTTATTTTAACGTGCAACATATGGTCAATCACTTCCATGGTTACATACTACTGTCAAAAAATGACAGCAATGTAATATTTGTCCATTTTAAAATGCAACATACGAAAATTTGTAGTTATGTATTATCAACACTAATTTCCAATAAATTAGCCTACCTACTATTAACAAAAAATCAAAACTTGAATGTAGCACATCTTAACAAACTTTGGCTTACAAAAATACATAATTTTTATGTAATAAATGTTCAAAAATACCTTCATTCACACTGAGGCAATATCCTAGTCGCTCGTAGAAAGAATTGATACCATTTGTGATGTGTTCTGGAAATATCTTCTATGCTGCAATACTATTTATGATGTTGCATTTTAAAATGGACAAATATTACATTGCTGTCATTTTTTGACAGTAGTGTATAACCATGGAAGTGATAAATCGTATGTTGCATTTTAAAATAAATTCTCTGTATATGTCATACAGAAAGTTCCTTGCAAAAGATTCTATTTCTTGTATATTACCTTGAGGCAGTTGTATGTATTTTAAACAAATTACATACAGAAAGCATAAGATCCTATATTTCCAGTAAAATTATAACACATACATACTGTCAACTGCACTTGACACTGACACCTTTCAATCAGAATTTTCTCTATATCCATTTAATATGAAATATAAAATGCATTCAAATCGCATAGAGAATAAAATATTCTTTAATATTTATAATAACATCAAATGTGAAAAAATGATATTTAACATCGTTTTTTCAAGAAAAACTGTTAAAATCTTCAAATGAAGGTACTTCCGGTCGACCAATTCTAACCAAAATGTAATCAGCTCTTCACATGGATGTAACGAAAAGGAATACGAAAGAATTATAGCACACACACACACACACACACACACACACACACACACACACACACACACACACAGACACACACACACACACACACACACACAGAGACACACACACACACACACACACACACACACACACACAGAGACACACACACACAAACACACACACACACATACACACACACACACACACACACACACACACACACACACACACACACACACACACACACACACACACACACACACACAGACATCATCGTAAAAATAGTAAAATCGTGTTCTAGGGACCCTAAAACGTGCTTATTCATCAAAAACTCACCACCGTTTTTTTACCAAAGACAATACCTTCCTTACCTAAAGGTGACGGAAGGTAAAAAGTGGATGGTAAGCAATAGAAATGCAATTTCTAATAAGAGTGATTAACTAAACCTGAAGAAATAGATAAGAAATACAGTTTATACTGTTTATAGGGAAGAACTAATTATACAGGAATTTCAATTCCACTGGTTCGGCTATGTCAAATTGTATGACGAACGAAAATCTAACAAAGGAATGCATCAAACCAGATTCCAAGAAAAAAGAAAACTGTAGGTAGACCCAGGAAATCATGTATTGGGAATGTAAAAGAGACAGTTAATGCAAAGGACATTGATTGGGGTTGCATATAGGAAGCCTGAAATCAAGCAACTTGGAAAAAAATGAGTAAGATACTATGGACCTACCTATAGGGCTCGAAATAGACCTGAAACAGCCTAAATGATGCTCTGGTTTAAAATATCGAAAATATTGTTTTGGTTTGGGAAAGTATGCAAAATATCGCTCCGATTCATGAAAAATATTAAAATTCTGTTTCAGTTATGTTACTCGCATATTGTAACACGAGGGGGTGCGGACGAGGATGATGATGATAATACTGCTTACTCCTTACTGTTTTCCCCAACGATGACACTCTAACTGACTCTAACTGATGGACGCTTGGATGGTTGGCGTCCACGACTTCGTGAAAAGGAAGAACACACATACACTTACATTTGGTGAACACATACTTATGGACATAGACATTTACTTGAGATTTAATAACTAAACTACTGACTAACTAAACTAATTAACTAAAGTTTTATTTATCAAAATAAGTATAGCGATGACGTAATCGCGCGAGCAGCCGGGCGACGCAAACAAACGGGACGCGACCTGTTTAATTACTTCCGATCACCTGAACCTTTTGTGTTCGTTGTTGTTATGGGGTCGAATATCCTAGAGCCTGCTAGAAGGTAATGACAGCTATATAAAAGGGACGCAGCTATGCCCGAGAGTTAGTTACATAGTGAAAAAGCTACATAGTCAGCTGAGTTGAGTTGACGAGTTGAATTACATAGTCAGCTGAGTTTAGTAGCATAGCAGTATAGTGGCGAGCGTATGCCGTATATTGTCGAGTGGAGTAGGTACTCGGGAAGTTACTGGTATACTGGGATAGCTGTGGATGTAAATAATCGGTAGTGTTGACGAGTATTGGGAAGCTATATTGTACGAGGACAGTAACGGCGAGTCTAGAAGTTACTGGTATACTGGGGATAGATGTGGAAGTGAATACTCGATACTGTCACTGGTACGATACTACCCTGTACGTGTGTAGTTGAATTTGGTGACCTTCAACAACCTCGCTTTACGTGCTAGCATAGGCGTACGTAAAATATCTGTCTAGGTATCTAGGAGGAAAGATTATTTATTTTGATATCAATGTTAGTACTATAAAAAATTTTGAAATAGCATTCGTTTAAAACCTTTTCCGATTTAAATTAAAATATAAACATACAGAAAACCTAATTCAAATTTAAATGTCCATTTGATAAATATAAAAATATAATAATAGTTCTAAATTAATAAAACTTCTTAAAAATTACATATAAAATTTAGTGTAACCATAATATACTGAGGCGTTCGTTAGAAATGTAAAATAAAATAAATATAATACTTTTCTGGGTCAGTCGGTAATCTAAAAAAGCTTTTTAGAATTGTTTTTATCTCTATTATTATTATTTGGACAGCCTTTTACGCAACAATATATTATAGCACCCGGCATTATGTCTAGTAGTCTAGTTTGGTAGTCGTAATATTCTTGCGCTGAACCGCTCTGCACACGAACGCCGTCACTGGCATAGTTTGGCGTACCGGAGTACGCCAAACTATACCATTTCAAAAACCAAATCTTGATGAATCTTGCCATCCTAGAAGTTTGTTTGATCCTTCAAGAAAAGGTGCGACATGAAAGGTTTGCGCACCTCTGATACATATTATGTTAAAAATGTAAAAAAAATTGTGATAATTTATCTCCATAGTATTAAAACAGATTTTTAATTAAGATGATGATTAAAATTTTCAAACACGAATATCTCTTGGACTACACTATTTGAATCTTTGTGGTGATCTAAAAGATGTTGTTTCCCGGTTCTTTATCATTAATAAGACTTTCTTTTTCCTTGTTTAATGAATTAATTTTGGTGGTTGGATAGAATAAAGCTGGGATTTTAATTAAATTAGACGGATGTAAATTTACATTTTATGAAACCGGTGATATAAATGTGAATAAAAACAGTTAATTAACCGCAATGTACGGGGTACAAAACCTTTTGTTCGAGGGAAGTAAACGCGTAAACTTAATTGTGTACAACTACCAGATGTTTACTAAATAAAACGATAATGAAATTTTAAATTAAATTACTCCATCGCCCTTTACTCAAATCCCGAAAGAGGAGAAGCAGAATTCAATCTCAATGCAAAATCAAATTTGGAGTAGAAGGTTCAAATTCTCTTATTCGCCATATAAGTACTTACAATATTTTATACGGAATTAAAGTTACCTACATTGTAGCAAACTATGAACTATGAAGATTTACTTTATTAAATGAATACTCTGATGCAAATTTGTAATGATGAAAATAAATAATAAAACCTTTTTAGTTTATGTTGTGTATTTTAATTAATACCCGACGTTTGGGGAGCATTTTTCAGGGAAAATACATATATAAATAAAAACAAAACATTACTAACAATCATGGTAACTAAATTATTTATATACGTATTTTCCCTGAAGAAGGCAGCAGTATATGATACCGAAACGTCGGGTATTAATTAGAATACAGAACATAAACTAGAAAGGTTGTATTATTCTTACAGTATTACGAGTTCAGAAAAAAAAAATAATAATGAAAATAAATCTTTAGTAAAAGGAGATATATAATTTTTTTTCAATTATTTTAGAAAATCAGTTTTTGTTTTGGGCTTATACGAGTCCTGTTAACTTGCAGAAACATAAAAACACTATAAGAGATACGAAGTCGTTATAACTGAGACAAATTTACCCCATTAGAGGACCATTATGATCGTTATTTGCAGAAAAAATAATAATAGGCGAAAATGTAAATTAAGCGGTTTTTTACTTTTGCCAATAACTTCCAAGTGACAAATAACACTGGATTTTGGATTGTATTTTTTCTGAAGGACACTTTATAATGCTTTTTGTACTGATGATACTTAATATATTTCATCACTGTTCAATTTAATTTAAATGGTCTCCTAATGGGGCAACTTTTATATTTATTTGTTTTAGTATATACACATGTTAGATCATAAGATCCTCGTACGGGACATATTATTTGGGACACCTGTAGAAAATCAAATTAAAAAATTTCTTTCAGCAGATTTTGAGAATCGGTAAAAAGGAGTTAATGAATAATATATTCTTCGACAGAGATATTTTTTCTCCCAAAGTTTTAGAAATACTGAAAAACTTTTCTACCTTTTTTAAATTATACATTCCATTTCACCTATATTACTTTCTTAACATATTTTGTCATGCATAACTCTCTACTGGCATTAAAACTGTAGAGATATAATTTATATCTAATTCTACGTTCCAATCATGAATTAACCGTAACCATAGTAACACTCTTATATGATTTAGCTAAACATTCTAATTTTGATGACATTTACGTGATATTATTTTTATTTAATAGTATATCCATACCGAAATATGTAAATGTTTATTGAATATTCATAAATAAATCATTGTAATTTGCTAACATGTTCAATGGCAGTAACTCATTCGGAAGTTTGGCCCGTCCAAGTCTTCGACTTTTTAGAAATTATATGTCGCATATGAATTTTGAATATAAATAAATGAAAAAGTAATAAAAATTGCTATATATTTTGTATTTTTATACCTATATAATTGAAGTTTTTAGCGTAAACTGACCGCCATGTTGTGACGTCAGCCTCATTACAGTCGTCCAGTTACCCTGTGAAAATGTCACTATACAGTGGACCATGCATATTTTGCTCATAAATTCGCGATTGGCTTTACACGTACTCTAACATACACATATTTAGTATATCCGAGTAATTTTTTATTAAGATCAAAAGAAAATTTAATTATTAAATAAATTTATATTATAATTTGTTTTAATTATTGTAATGTCAAGACTTGTTATTGTTGTAATCACATAGTAAATAGGAATGTAAATGTTGGATTACTTTTTTTGCTTTGATTATTGTAATCAATACTGTCATTGTTGCATTTAATTATAAATTGAAAATAGTTTAATTACTATTTTAATTATAATAATGGCACTTGGTGAGTATGATAACCTTCAATAATATTAAAGAAAGTCTTAAAGTCACATTAATTAAAGCGAATGATTAACCTGATTATAAAAAACGAGCAAAATTATTAATTTTACTTACCTGATTTTTATTTATGTATAATAGGTACTTTTGCAGTTTTTCATAAATTATCATTTAACACTACTCCTATATACCTATCCATGTAAGTAAATCAAACAAATATATATTTTGAAATAACATAATAACTATCTCGTTTAATTATTACCATTAGCTCATAGCTCTAAAGATTTTTGATCACAGTTTGTAGTGGATACGTATTTTTATTCTTGCAACATTTATTCTATATTAGTATATTATATTACCATTATTAATGGTATCGTATGTCGGTTCTCTCTACTTATGACGGAGTGACGCTAATGTCATAACTTTCGCGCCAAAACTTTAATAATTATTTTAGGCGTTATTACGCATAATTTCAAGTAAACCAAAAATAACGAAATTTCTATTTTTAAATTCTTCGTAACATAAAAAATTCAAAAAAAGTTGGACAGGCCCATTAGAACACACTTAATGTAAACTTCATTCTCCTAAATTAAAGCCATCAGTATAAACGCCTTTTGAATATAATGTTTTAGTTTGCAGTCTACGTTATAAGAAAGTTATTCGCAACATCAATATTTTTGATTGAAACCAAACATACGTGGTCCAATTTACAATATGTCATCTTAAAGTACTCTACTCCATCATCGTCTTCGAATGATTGATATCTTATAGATTGACTCCAAAATATTAAAAAAATATGTTCCTTTAAAACCATCACAAAATTTCAGTAAGAAAACTCTTGTCGTACTTGTATTCTTCATTAAATATTTATATCGCTCACAACAACTTTCTTTTCAAGATAAATTTCGGGAGTAAAACTTTTTCTGTCCTCTCGTGCTCAGTTGTCAACTGTATTAATCCGTGATGATGTAATTGACAGCTTACTGATCGACGGATTTTAGTAAGTAATTCAGAAAGAGGACATGACATCAAAAGAAGTAAATTAGATATTTTAAGAGTTTAATTTTCGGAAGTTTCATTCTTCAAGATTCAAATAAATCTACAAGATGGGCTATTAAATATACCATTATTTTTCTTAAGAAATTTAATACTTCATATCATATTTTTCAGGGCATTTTATGAAGAATAAAATAAAATATTCATATTTGTGTTTTGTAACTTTTATTAAGAATTATACGTGGGAGACAAATTGATTTTTATAAACCAGCAAGAGTATAAACTTACGAGTATTTTTAAAAATATTTTAGTTGAAACGCGCATGTCAGAAAACCACTATAGGTATACCAGATTTTGTAAAATAATATTGAATAGTATTGAAAATAAAAATAACGTTAGCTCATCGTGAGCAGACTGGACACTCGTATAACAATATTTATTAACGTAGACATTGTTCGTTACCTGAACTAAGGTAAAAGCACCGGTAGGTCATACTTTAAGAAATAAGAATGTGTAATATTGTCAGGTATCAATTATCAAATTTTTAGTAGTTGACAAATAAATGTACCAGGAAAATATTACAGATTCACGGGCTTGGCTTGAAGCATTATATTATTTTTAAGGAAAAAGCCCTGAATTACACATTACGCATTACTTTTTACCTTCCGCTACCCTTGGTAAAAGAGGTATAGGGATCGTGCTAAAAATCGCATATCGAGATTTTGGTAGATGACCACGTTTTAATGTCCCTAGAATCCAATTTGAACATTTCCATGATATATATATATATATATATATATATATATATATATATATATATATATATATATACATATATATGTGTGTGTGTGTGTGTGTGTGTGCGTCTGTGTATCCTCAACTATAATTCAAATACTATCAATCAGAAAATTTTGAAAGCTTGTATTTCCACCTTATTCTAACACGGGAAGAAGCCATTAGATTTTGGTGTAAATCTGGTAAGCTCAAACTAGTTTTTCCTCGAAAAACACCTTCAAATGGTATTTTTTCGAGATTTGTGTTATTATAAAAATTAAAGATTATTAAATTATCTATTGGTTTGCATTAATACCTTTGATGAATAAATTTATAAAATTATCTATAATTTAAATCACAGAGGCTGAGCTTTAAACAAACAAAACTACTTGATTAGACATTTCATACCTCAAATGTATGTAACTGACAGATAAATGTCACTGTCAAAGAACTAATCATTTCATATTAATTATTGTACCGTTTTAAAAAGAAAATAGAACCTCAGTTATATCATGGAATGGATTTTAATACAGTTTCTACTATAACTAAATACACATCAGATTTTTTAAATTGTGATAAAAGTAGTGTAATTACCATTACAATTTATTTGTAATGCCATTTACACATTATATATGAGTGGAATTTGATTTTATTGTTTACGACTTTTATATTTATGTATGTGTAATTAAAATATTAAAACAAAAAATACCACTGTTTTAAAAACTAACAGCTAGTTGCTTCATTGTGACTATGATTATAATAATGTGAATGACTATTAATTTAAAATACAACTATGCTATTTGGCACAAGGCACAAGTTAAAAAAATATCACCTTTAAATGAGTTGTAAAATTTGTTGTGATTATCAAACCTAATACTGCTTGTACCCGATAATTTTAACTCGTGGCAAACTTAATATGCTAGAAGTTAGACGTAAAATCATCAAAGAATATTATCTGATTTATTTAAAAAAGTAATATTATTAATAAAAAAAACTTACGTTGTATCCTTAATAGATGTTTAACATTTAGCTAAATATGAAAAATAATAAAAACAACACAACAGAAGGATTTAGGACTAGGAAAACAAAATAAAAAACATGGAGCACACAACACCTAGCAAATATTCTACACTACTGAATTCTATGCGCATGCGTATTTTTAGTAATAATTGTAATGTAAAATTACAAATTACTATGAAAAAGTAATGCAATTACAAATTACTAGCATATGAATGTAAGAAAAATAGCATTATAAAATTAATTATTAGAATAAAATATAATGAAATTACATAATATCATTACTTGTAATGCGTTACTGTTCACCTCTATCTTAAAGCTTGAAAGCTTGGCTTGGCTTGGCTTGAAAAATCAAGCCAAGCCTGCCATTCTAAAAAGCTTGATTTTTCCAGCCAAGCCAAGCTTCTGTTTCATCAAGCCCAAGCCAAGCCTTAAATTAAATAAGCTTGAATTTTCAAGCCAAGCCTTCGGCTGTCAAGTAGCTTGGTTGAAAATAAGCTTTTTTAAGCTTTTCATAAGAACTGCTCACGATGCCAACAAAACCGTAATGTTATGGTGGTATAGTACTTTCTCATTGTTTCGGTACATTTTTGCGAACTTCTAAGAATTGCGTATTTTATAACAAATACGTAAAATACAGAACGCGAAAATAGTTTAACACAAACACGTAAAATTACACTAATTGAGTAATTGCATCTCCTAAATACCACGTTTTTCGAAGCAGACATTATACACTTATTATCTATTAATAAATTAGTATTTTGCTTCAAGGCACAAATAACACTCTTTTCGCAAAATCTTCATCTGTGAAACGTATTTTTTTGGGGGACGAGTACGTGTAAATTATAATATTAATTGTGAAAAAATGATATTTAACAGCGTATTTTCAAGAAAAACTGTTGAAATCTTAAAATGAGGGTACTTCCGATCGACTAATTTGAACCAAAATCTAATCAGCTCTTCATATGGGTGTAACGAAGAGGAATACGAAAAAATTATAATTTTTAGAATTGTACTGTTGGAGTTATCGACGGAGAAAAAATCGTCACACACACGCATGCACGCACGCACGCGCGTGCACTTAACGCTCGCACGCACGCGCACTCACGCACACACACACACATACGTACGTACACAGAGATCATCGCAAAAATTATAAAATCGTACTCTAGGGACTCTAAAACGTGCTTATTCATTAAAAATTCACCATAGAATTTTTTGACCAAAAACAATACTTGCTTACCTAAAGTTATGACGAAAGGTAAAAAAGCTAAAAGTTTCAAACCAAGCCAAACTAATAGCTTGGTTTGGTAAATCCCTATAAAATATGTCTAATGTTTTCGGGAATAACTTACTCCAGCACATGACTCACACATTAGAGGCTACAGAATTTAGGAATTCACATTTCACTTGGTTTTTGACAGCTGTATACGTGCGGTTTTGGCAGTAATTCAATATTTCATTTATTCTATTTTCGTGACTTTTTGATTTGGATGGGGTTACAAATGAGATGTTGAAATATGGAGGAGAGAAAGTATTTGAATGGTTAATTTATTCGTTTAGATTTTTTTGAAACGTTGCGTGGTTCCACATTTTATGAAAAAAGCTGTTATTTGCTCATTATTTAAAGGCAAAGGTAGTTCGAGTGAATGTACAAATTTTCGCGCGATAAGTTTGTTGAGAGTAGGCGGAAAACTTTTTGATAATGTTTTAATTCATAAGATGCGAACCTTAACAATTTCAAAAATTAGTAATGTTCAGGGAGGTTTTTCGTCTGATCAATTGTTTGCACTTCGTACGATTATTGAAAAGTCACTTAACAAGAACAAGGTATTCTGTGGCTTTAATAATTTAAAAAAGGCTTATGATAATATTCTTCAAAATACTTTGTAGGATGTACTCAGGGAATACGGCGTGAATGGAAACTGGCTGGGAGCGATTCGAGCGTTGTATGAGGGTAGTGAGGCTGCTGTGAGAATTGAAGGTAGGTTGAGTGATTGGTTTCGTATAAATGTTGGTGTGAAACAAGGCTGTGGTATGTCTCCGTGGTTATTTAACTTGTATATGGATGTGTTGTTGTGGTTGCGGTTGCAGAGAGCGTTGAATGAAATGGATGGTGTACATATTGGTGAAAGTATTGTGCCTGCGTTAGCGTATGCGGATGATGTAGTTGTTTTAGATGATAATGAAGAGCAACTCAGAAGAATGATAGAAATGTAGTTGGAAGAAATGTGAATCTGGACTTGAATGTTGATAAATGTTGTTGGAAATGAGGTATTTACGTGTATAATATGGGTATGTAAGACGGGATCGCGTGAGGAACAATTTGGTATATGAAGAATGTATGGTTAGGAAGAATGTTGTTAAGAGAGTTGCAGTGAGTCAGTTGAGATGGTTTGGTCGTTTGGTCATGTGGAGAGAATGAAGAGTAAACGGCTTCTAAAGCGTATATATCTTGTTGAAGTTGAGGGTGTTCGATTGCGTGACCGTCCGGTATGTAGGTGGATGGATGTGATTGGCAAGGTGCTAAAAGAGAGAAAGTTTCCGAGTGGGAAGAGAAGAAGAACATGTATGCATGCGATAGTGAATGTGGCCGGGGCGAAAGAAATGTGTTTAGACGGGAATGTGTGGCGAAGGATGATTGTTTCGTGACTATTATTGCGGTCCGGATGCGGTATTTCGCTACCGTTAATCGGTTACTTTAATATGTTGAGTGAGGAATATTTGTTGCATGATGTCTTATTGAATGTTATTGAAAGAGTGAGTGATTATTTTTGTGGTTGTTGCTGTTATTATACTCAGTGAGACAAGCGTGATTTTATGTATGTATGTATGAATGCGACTTTTTGTTTCTTTTCTTTTTCTTCTAACTTAAAAATATACAGAAATATGGGTAAAATATACATGTAGCCAAGGGATATAATTTGGCGCAACTTTGGATTCTTTCTGCAGTTCTAAATTTGAAAAATGCAGCTCTAAATTAAAATTTTGCATTTGCTTTCATTTCTCTCTATATTATTTATTATTCAAATGTGTATATGAAACAAGAATTACTAAATATATTTTTAATTATTAGAACGCGCGATACATCTAAGTATTGTAGTTATCTTGTAGTTCATAGTTTTAAGTTATCTGCCATTGTCGCTGCATAAATGTACCTATTTTTTTTGTACGTAAATAATGTGGTCAAGTAATTTTAATCAAATTAATTTTGATTTTTATCTTTACATAAAAAGGTGTTAAACCAGCAACTGCTTATTCTATGAATAAAATGTTAGTTTTAATGTAATCAATTAATGGAAACACTATAATGTTTTTAAATGCCTTATGTTAGCTATTGCCAGTAGATATCAACTAATAAAAAATGCCGTACTAGACGTATCTCAGGCCTTCGACAAGGTATAGCGCGAAAGACTGTTACATAAAATTAAAAAAAACAATTCCCTAGTAACCACTATCAAGTAAGTAAATCATACCTAACTGGTAGATTTTTCCAAATAAAATATCAGAATGAATTTTTCGAACTAAACCCATTGAAGGTGTCCCGCAAGGAAGCGTGCTGGGCCCGACACTATATTTACTATTCACATCAGATCTCCCAGAAATAAAAGTAGCCACATATGCTGATGATACCGCGATCTTAGCTTTACACGAAGAACCCACTGTAGCATCAGATATACTCCAAGAACATCTAATAGACATACAAGAATGGCTAGACACGTGGAGAATAAAAGTAAACGAGGAAAATTCCACGCATATAACATTCACAACCCGTAGAAAAATCTGCCCACCAGTATTCTTAAATAACAACGCCCTTCCTCAAGCAAACAGCACTAAATTTTTGGGTGGATTATTCCATTCTTAAACTAAAATATTACTCCATTTTACGATTATTTCTAAGATTATACTTTCATAAGAACGAAAATCATTGTAAGAAATGATAAATATCACCAATAAATTATAAACATAACACTGACATTGACACATCTAAAATGTTAAACCTAAATTTCAAATATTTAACATTTTTAGTCCAAAATGAAACTTCGCGACAGTTAACGTAA
The DNA here is from genome assembly GCA_963082715.1 of Harpalus rubripes. Lineage (NCBI taxonomy): Eukaryota > Metazoa > Arthropoda > Insecta > Coleoptera > Carabidae > Harpalus > Harpalus rubripes. Next base: position 52,110,117 of record OY720451.1, read on the forward strand.
ACAGGATAAGCCATAGGGTGGCAATGAGACAAAGATGAAGCTATCGAAAAAAGAATGAAGGAAACCATAAGTAAGACAGAAATAAATATACAATTACTTGTTATTTTGCGATTCAGAAATCAATGACGTGAAGCTAAAGTGATCGTAATCGATATAATTTCTTCCAACAATGATTTTTATTTATGGATGCAACCCGCAAATCATATTTTACATGCTCATGAAAATTTATTAACACATGACGTCATTGTTTCAAGTGATATTATATTTATGACATAAACCGAATGACTACATTATATCTTCGTGAATCAAAAACTTGTAACCATGGTAACAATCATTTATGATTGGTTAAAAATGACGTGCCGCTGAAGTTATACGTTGTAACTATGGTGACATTCTATCTCATGTCATTTTTATTCAAAATTTTTGAAAGTTTATCCAGATCGAAAAGTGCAATTAGTTAACGTCTCTAACTTATTTGGACAAATTACATCACTGACCTACGGTTCGTGATGCAAACTCAAACTCCTGAGTGTAGCTATATTCCAGAAGATACAACAAACATATGTTTCAGAATAAATTACTGTTTGAATTAATATCTGTTTATTAACTTCGTTGTGGTTAAATCATGAATTCGTACTGGTCGTAATTTACTAGTTTGCAATTCCCTTTCTTATCTAAATGAAATACTAATGTTTGTGTGAAACATGTGAACAGAACTAAATAAAATATGTAGAAACCCGGAGAGCAATTTACAATTCATAAACTTTGTGTAATCCCATATCGCATGTAATGTAATCCCTATTAACTACACCAACTACGACTGTTGGTCAGCGAATTCGATTAATCTAATTCCTACCTTTGTAGAATAAGCATAGAGAGTTATGAGAATATTATCGCCTTATTGGTAACCAACAGGTAAAATTATAAAATCAATTATTGGAATTAAAAATCTATTTGGCTCTGATACAAACACATATGATTTGAATAAAATTTATATTTTTTTGTATATAACGTTCCTTTTGGATGACGATGTAACCAAAACTTTTTTTGCTAGAATGTTACGCAAAAACAGTTGTTACAGACGAAAACAAAGCGATTGTGTGCGACATGATAAAGAAAGACTGTCATGTTTCTGTTATGTTCGTTTGATTCAAGCAACTCTAGGTATGAAAGAGATCAACATTTTGCACAATAACTTGGGAGTACGGAAGTTATTTGCTCGCTGGATTCACCAATTCAAAATGCAAAGTATGTCAAATGGTGAAAAACCACTCCCGCACATTTTGTGCGCTGATTCTCTTACCAGTTTGTGACTGATAGGCGGCTATTTTATGGTTCTTTGAGTTTTTCAAAATAAGTCTGCTCCAACGAAAGTTGTTCACAAAAAAAAGACGTAATAAGAAGATGGACACTACTGGGAAACCATGTTGCAACAGACCTGGATTATTTATAGTACGGTCATATCTAAATAGTATCTAACGGTTTGTTTTCCTAGTCCTTCAACAGAATTCTCATAATCAATCAAGAAAAGACTTCTATTATTAGTGTTTGCAAGTTCTTGTTTTTTGTTTACAAATGATGTAAACACCATCTTCTTCTTCTGATCAACTTAGACCACGACGATTTTTTAACGGAATATTTTTTTGATATTGAGTAATGTCATTATTTTCTTGAGTTATAACCTTTTAAAGTATTTATTTACAGATTTTTCACGTTTTGTTTAACATTTTTATCCATATGTTGGCTAAATCTGTGATATTTGGTGGTAAGAATAAGCCAGTAATATGGTTTCCGTCATCTATTTTATGATCAGAAGCTTTATCTACACTTCTATAGTAGGAATCGCTTTTTCTCCTAATTTATTCTGCCTTAGTTCTCATCTTACCTCGGCACAAACTCTTTATAGAACCAATATTTGAAAATTTAGTTACTGATCCACGCACTTTTTTGACCGTAATATCATACAAACAGATGTGTTTTCTTAAATGCTCTAGGGTTGCGAGATTACCAATAACGAGAATTTTAAGCTTTTGATTGCCGTTTGTATTACTTCAAAGCATAAAGGTATTTTTTTTCTTGTTTATTTTATCTGGGTGCTGCTTTCTTGTCAGCATGAACCAGTCTTGTCAGGGACAAAACGCCAAAATAATTCTTATTCGTCTGAATTAAAAAAATTATTGTTCCTTCTAAATCTATCTTTTGCAACTCAATTCCGAATTCTTCCAAAGCTGTTTCGTCAGTGGAAATTTTTTCACCCGTTATTTTAAAGAACGAATTCCAAATCATTGCTGAAACCTTTGCAACCAGCCTCTGCTCGCCAGAAATTGATTATTTTTCCCTAAATCGGTGTATAACTGGGCGTAAAAATATTGAGATTTTTTAAAAGCACGTTGTCTATGTCTCTCTTGGAAAAAACAAATATTTACATTTTTCAGAATTATTTACTATTTGTCAAAAAAATAGGTGCTAGGCCCACCGGCGTCCTACAAGTCGCGGCTACTCGGGAATTTCCCGATTTCCCGGTGGCCTTGTCCATCCTTGGGAAGAGTCATGCATTGAAGGGTTATCTACCATATAATCTTGACTTGATATACAACCACTTCTTTATATACCCACATGTCAAAGATACATCGCAATGAATGCGTTCTACTTCGGGCAGTAAGACTAATGATGCTTTAAAAATAGAACTAAATGACATACCTACCTACAGAAATATGGAAAGAATGTTATGAAATTTAGTTCCTTCGAATGCAAAAATAAATTGGCTGTAATGGGGACTATTTTGAGAAAATCTAATATAATAAGTTAGAAATTAATTTGTTACTTTTTCTTTTTATTGAAGTACCGTAGTATAAATCATGTAATATATCTTAAGAAAATAATGTTCTGGCTAGATCGAATTCTTTCTAAGGAATGTCTCTTTCTGTGTGGAAAGTATTGGAATGTTAGTGGATGGGAGCTCTTGTAGAATTCGTAGTGTAATTATGAAGCTTGTGGAACATCTCATTTAGACGCCAAACCACGCTCTTGCAAGTGTAGAGCGATGGTGCCCAGATAACCTTATCATTACATTATTACAGCTGCTGGAATTTGCACCGAATATTAACCGCACACCAATTACTTTCATTACGGAAGGTTACAAATTAAACAATGTCTGTGAATATAAATTCAATGGTGAATAATAAAATGTAACTATTCTTGTCATATTTAATTAAGAATTGTAAACTAAGAGTAAATTCAATAGTTATTTAAGCTACAAGGAATGTAAGTACGTCTTAACATTCGAGGAAGTTGTAATAGGCCGGTGCGGGAAGCCGAGAACCAATAACTTTCGAGAATATTAAGATATGTACATATATGCCGTAGGTAGAAGGTAAAATCTGTAATTAGTGGCCAGATTTCAAACCTTTGTTGACGTAGCGATGTATTACAATTTGGCCGGTCTTATTTTAAAACAGCTAGGCGTTTTATAAAACGACTATCAACTTCCTTAGTTTGTACATATTTCTAAATATAACATAACCTAACGAATAAAATTCGACCCAAATTTCCTAAGCGTGAATTTTGTGCGTTGTATTAAGTGCCCAAATGTGCATGTTACAATGTAACCGTAACTGTAAGCTATTCGTCTAGCCTGATTATCAAACCTAAACCTTCGTTGAATTAGAACATAAAATTTCTTAACTATAAATCAAAATTTGATTGCATTTTATCAGATGTTATATTAGTTTGTAAATAGATTGCAGTGTGCAGTCGGTAGGAATAATATTAGTCTTGAAAAAGTTACCAGCAGATATTTTGAAATAACAAATAAATAAATAAAATAAATATATCATCACGGCTTATTACCCATTGCTGGGTGTGCCAATCTGCTTTATACACAGATATCGGTAATGATGAAATATTTGTACCGTGCGGGCGCTTACCAGGCGTCACCTCACGGGCACTCACTGCTGGCGTGGAGAGTGCAACACAGGGGTCAATTTTGTGCCATTTAAAATTGGAAATATTTGGCGTCGGTCGGGATCGAAATAACTTTGTATAAAAAATAAATGAAAGAATTTGTAAAGCCTGTTCGAAGGTTTTATACGCTTCATTAGTAAATGAAATTGGGACGAAGGAAAGTTCATTATTTAAGAATTAAATAGAATGTAAATTTAATCGGATGTTCCTTGAATGCACGAGTCAGCGTTTTGGTATTGGAAATCATACTTTCCAAGTTTTCTTCCGTATAATTAAATTCACTTATTTTGTTTAAAAAATCTTCCAATATTCATTTTTATATAATTTATGAAAAATAATTGGGTTGTTAAAATGGTTTTTTTCCCTATATGAAACTATCCAAACTTCGAGTGAAATATGGTTTGGAAGTATATGAGATAGTATATGGTCAAAATTAAACACTTATATTTTTACGAAAGTAAATAAATAGGGCTTGAAATCTCTTGTCAATCGCTGCGCGACTCTGTTGAGTTAAAATGAGACTTGTTTTTTTGACAACAGTCAGTTAGACTGTCAACGAATATAATGTAACATTTGTATAAAATAATGTTAAACACAAAATATTAGGCTGATGCTGGGCGAATGGATGCCCGAAACGTCGCACAACTAATTTATTATGACATAAATAAACATACAGGAACTTCAAAGCCTATTTCGAAAACATTCTACATGGTGCCCAACGTAAATTTCATCGTTTTTCTAATATTTTTAGTTATTCAACAAAAAAGTTTTTGCACTAAACAATTTTCAATCATTTTTCTATTCCTTTTTTATGCTTTTCTATCTAGTTATTCAATGGGATTGATGTCAGGGCTCTGAGAAAGCCATAGTGAAATATATCGTTATTTTCTTGAGAAAAATATCTTTACAATTTTGCTAGTACCCTTATATTATAGAACTGATGTCAACACATAAATTGGATTCACTGTATATACATATGTGCGTTTTCGCGTAATCTATGATTGTTTACTTACATAGTAATACGTAAACAATGTAAAGAATGATGTCAAATATAGATCATCTAAACTTTGTAATTACACATGCGCAATGGCGGTTTAACGTAATACAGATAATTTCATACTTACTTTGACAAGTCATTAATAATAAATAAATAAAAATGGAGTAGAAAAGTAAACTGGAATTTTACTAAATTTATATTATACTCAACCATACAAACAACAAATAGTCACACTTTTATCCTATTTTAAGCAAAAAAATGAAAAATAAAATATAGTCTACATGGGCGTAGACAATATAAAAATTTTGATGACAAACTACATAATTGGCTATTCGTAGACAATGATGTAATTTATGTGGCACAGATTACAGGCACATCTCTACATATGAGTATACTCGTAAATTGTGTATTTAAATTCAAAAAAATCTAATCGCCATTTTTATATTATAATGCTATTCAACAAAATGTCTTTTGCACAATATAATAACGAAACGATAACTTTAACTTCATTTATATTATTATCCTAGCTTAGGGCTGCCATACGTCCCGGTACACCGGGACATGTCCCGGTATCCCGGTCGAAGAATCATTTGTCCCGGTCGATTTAAAATTATTTTCCGATAATATTGTACATAAATAATATCTAATATTGATACGCACAAGCAGCACATTGGCTACACCGACCTGTTATATGCATAAAAGGGGAAAAGGAGCTGCTCCAAAAAGCGAAAACTACAGAAAAATATGACTGGGCACAGACGAAAGAACCAAGATAATAATAATGAGTGATGGCAAGAGAAAAATAGGTAAGGTTCTATTTGGTTTTATTAAATTGAAACGCCCAATAATTCCTATTATATTACTTTAGATTGGGTACAGATGTATCCACAATTTGTTTTTCTTAATTTTTTAAAAGAATGTGCAATTTTTTTTATAATAAAGTTATGATTACTGATAAAAGTTGTGGGGGGGGGGGCACTTGTACTTAATTTAGTTCACCGTTAGGTTTATCATTTCAAGAACCTTTGTAATTTTTTGACACCTACCATTAAATCATATATATTTTTTGGCGTTTAGATTTAATTGAATTTAAATGTTTCACTGTTCAGTTGCTGACAATTATGCCAAATTCAAATTTAATTGTAATCGTGTCGTTATTGTAAACCAATGTACATCATTGTCTCGTTATAGTATTGTAAATGTAAATGGGATCATTTGAAAACATTTGAGCAAAATGTATAGTAGCTATCCTTATCGTATTGCTAATGTAAATCATGCCTAAATCAAAATATCTTTAATCTGAAATGTTCATTATACACTTAAATAATTCCTTCCACTTTATGCAAGCATCCTTCTCGATCTAATTTTGGACTGAATGCAGTCTATTCAGTCTTCTCTATTCCTATTTGTACAGCTTAATCGTATGATATATTTATCAGCGATAAAATAGCAGTGAAGTATTTGAATAATATATCTTACAATGCGGAAGTTTCATGAAAACCAGGGAATCGTTCTGGTGATGCACGTTCTCTTCCGAACTGAGAGCTGAGAGTCATTAAAACTTTGCAGCAATCGACTTGTAATTGAAGTTAGATCGCAAAGCGCTTTGAATTTCATACAACTTTACCTGCTACAATGGGACAGATATATGAAGCGATCTTAATGATGTACAAATAGGAGAAGGATAGTATTGTTTTGTGCGATATTGTTGGCTTCTTTTAATAAGGTATTGGCGACATACATATTTGAACGATTTGAATGATGTACCTAAATTTTTGTGAGTTGCACTAATTACAGCATGCATCACAATGTAATGTGAAATGTGTCAAATGATTTATTAGCTCTGGCTGACAAAATCTTGTTTTGATTTTTTACCTCCCGCTACCCATGGTAAGGGAGGTATAGGGATCGTGCTAAAAATCGCATATCGAAATTTTGGTAAATGACCACGTTTTAAGGTCCCTAGAATCCAATTTTAACATTTTCACGATGATGCATGTATGTGTGTGTGTGTGTGTGTGTGTGTGTGTGTGTGTGTGTGTGTATGTGTGCTTGTGCGTGTGCGTGCGCGTGTGCGTATGCATGTGCGTGTGCGCGCGCGTGTGTGTGTGTGTGTGTGTGTGTGTGTGTGTGTGTAGGTATATGTGGATCCTCCACTCTAACTCAAATACTTGCATGCAGAAAATTTTGATACCTTGTATTTCGACTTTTTTCTATTACGGAAAGAGTCCATTAGATTTTAGTGTAAATCGGATAACCGGAAATGGCACTTTACTTGAAGCCCAAAATAGTTTTTCTTCGAAAAATACCTTTAAATGTTATTTTTTTGAGATTAACAAGATTTTGAAAATTAAAGATTATTAAATTTCTACATATTTGCATTAATACCTTTTCTACATATTTTATAGATAAATTTATAAAATTATCTATAATTTAAATCCCGGAGCCTACAATTTAAACAAACAAAACACCTTGGTTACGCAGTTATTCAAATGTATGTAACTGACTGATAAATGTCACTGTCAAGAACTAATCGTTTCAAATTAATAATAGTAACGCGTTAAAAAGAAAAAAGTAAATAGAACAATAGGAAAGGAAGTCAATAGTTTCCAGCATAAGTAAATATGTAGGTATGTATTAAGATTAATAAAAAATAGCGATTGGCAAAAAAGTTTAAGCTAATCTACATTTTTTGATTTGTGAATTCTATTCTATCTCGGTATTTAAAATTTAATCTTCATTTTATTATCAAAAATGGTAGTAATCCAAGATTAGATTAGACTACATTTTAAGAAATAAACTGCCAAAATTAGAGTAAAATTCGCTTATCCAAAAATAAGGATTAGCTTATTTTTTGTGACTCGGGCTGTAAATGGCGGGAGGTATTATGTTGACCACACCAGATTTTTTTGTTTAAGGGTCGCTTAAAATTTTAGTAAGCCTTGTTGGTGCAACCGGTAATATTTTATTTGGTTGCTTCTGGCATCTTCACTTCATTTGCAATCACAAAACCAAATCTTTATTTTTTGTTTGTCATTCTTATTTCCACTGTCTTTCGCACTTTGGATTATTCTTAATTGATTCGAAACACCATCGAAATTGCCTAGAGTAAAATTACGCTGTAAAATATGGCGGCGTATTTTTTTTTTCATTCGCCAATAATTTTTAGACAAGAATTTTTTTTTTGGTACTTAAACAAAAGTCCTACTTTATTGTACAAAAAATTTCGATTGTTACCTGTTATTTTCATAGCTAGGTAGATTTGTAAATTTTATAAAAATCTCTGTTCCTTCTTGTATTTATTTTGCAGCTTATTGTAGTTCATAGTCCCAACAGTCGATAGATTACCACCATTGACACTTATTATTTCCTTCATGTCTTAAAAATTCATAAATATTTCTTGAATTTTTTCATACAACAATATCGCGTCTTACGCCCTTAATTCATTTCAAGACTTGCGATATGAGTCGAAAAACGACATAACTAGAAACGCTATTTTGTATACGTACACAACGCCCATTACTTAATGCCCGGTTGCAGAAACGTTCATCAAAATCAACAAATTCGAATCAGTTTCCTTGATCTTATGACATTGAAATCATTGCTGTCAAAAAATCGCAAAGCATTTGTTCGTTTTGATAAACCGCTAACTGAACAAGGCGTTAACGTACATTCCTGCAACCGGGCATAATTGTGTCAATCTGCAATTTTGTGTTCTATTTTAAATTTGGCATAATACTCGCGAAAATACATACGGTATTTGTATTTGTAAAAGATAACATTTTAGACAAATATCGGGACATTTCAATTAGGTCGACGAGAGAACTCATTAAACAAAGTTCTAACCACCCAGCTCCAAAGCAAATAAATACAGTTCAACCTCAGCTGTCATTCGATCTCAATTTTATAAACAAAAATAATAACGCTTCTAATTCGTCGTTTTAAGACTTCGTCCACAATTTCCACGTTATGAATTTTTAAATGACAATTACCTACATAAATCGTCACACATGGAAACTGCTTTAAGTATTAGCTGTTAATATAAATTAATTATAACCATATCTCTTGGATATAAGGTTTAAGCTTAGTTTAATAAATAATGTATTACTATACTATATGAACTTTGTATCGACTGTTAATATACAGAGATGTCTTAGAAATAGGGTGACATGGTTTAACCAAAGATTCCTGGGCCCATAATAAGACGATTTAACTAAACTTACCTTTATCCGACAGTGCACCGTTTAGCCAGTATTCGGCTTCAAAGTCATTCAAAAAATAATAATTTTGCTTGTAATAACCAAACGCTTTATTCGATTTGAATGAAATTTGGTATGATAATCCATATAGATATAGTTCATCTTTTAAGATGACATTTGTTATTGTTAGTATACCACTAGTGTATGAAACTTGGATAAAATTTTTGTGTCCTGTCTCTGCGTAAGTTGTGATATAATAAAATGTAATTGACTGCGCCGTGTAATTTTTAAAATCTAAATGTCAAACAACTAATTTTTAATGACAGTAACAATTGTTTATGGGTTGTCAAAAATTTTCTTTGGCTTATTTTAAAACTAGTAACATCCGTTTGTTTGGCCTAATAGTATTTCACATATTATAAGAAGATTAAATAATGTTAGCTTACTCCTAAACAACTTGAGAAGGTTCATCTCATAAACAATTGTTGGTGTCATTAAAAATTACTTGTTTGACATTTGGATAGACTGCTGGATAATTTTTTTTTCTAAAAATTGCACATCGTACTAACTTACATTTTATTTTTTTGTGTCATGGCTCGATTCTGAACACAGTGTAAGCGATGTAAGCACTGTAAGCCCTGTGTGAATCCATGGTAACCAAAGTTTAGTGAAAATGCTATTCTGAGGTCTGTAAGCACTGTAACTTCACATAGGCGCTGTAGAATTTACGTCGGCTATTTCGCTGGACGGAAGGCTTACAGTCAAATTATTTAAAATATACATAAAATTGTTGACAAGATGAATAATAATGTACCATTATTTATTTTTTTATGAGGAGAGTGCCAAAAGAAATTTTATAAAAATTAAAATGTGTTTTATAATTTAAAAGTAAATTTTAAAAATTTCCGAAAATCAAATGAGAATTATATGCAGAAAAGATTAGTTTTTCCACAAAATTTAGACATACTACAAATAGGATGAATACAGCTCCTATTTCCAAAAGAATTTAACTTTGCGGATAAATCTTTCCATGTTTTTGTTAAATAATTTTCATACATTCTTCATTTCATTTACCTATATATGTACATATATTGCATACCGGTCATCTGTTGTATTACGTTTTCTTTTCTTTGATTATCATGACAGTTCACAAAATAATGATGAAATTATCTGCCATGCATGTAAAATTCTCAGCTACAGCGCGCTGCAATGTACATCGCTGTGTATTTACAGCGCTGTAGCGCGTTTAGTTCAGAATCGCACCATAGATCATTTCAAATATCACAATTTACGCAGAGACAGAGAAGTTTACTATTGAATGTATCTTTCTGAGACAATAATTTTACGATATTGACGTTTCCATTAAAAAGTCATGCTCTAATCATGGCCGTGACACCCAAGTTTCATATACTAATGATTCACTGACAATAACAAATATCACCTTAAAGGTGAAATATATCCATGTGGATTTTCATACCAAATTTCATTGAAATCAAATAAAGCGTTTCGTTATTACAAGCAAAATTAATTTTTTTAAAACGACTTTGAAGCAAAACGGTGCACTGTCGGATATAGGTAAGTTTAGTTATATCGTCTTATTTTGGGCCCAGGAATCTGTGGTTGAGCTATATCTCCCTAGTTCCAGGACACCTGTAAAATGAAGGAAGCAAATTATTGGAGAATCAGTCAAAAAATTATTTTATTGAAGGTTCAACTACAACCGACGTTTCAGATTGAAGATGGATCAATAGGATCCGAAACGTCGGTTGTAGTTGAACCTTCAATAAAATAATTTTTTGGCTGACTCCCTATTATTTTACTTCCTTCATTAATAATGAAATTAAATAATTACCTGATTTGTATCACAATGAAGAATCCACACGCGCACACGCGCACACACCCACACCCAAACCCACGCACACACACACACGCACACACGCACGCACGCCCGCGCGCACGCACGCACACGCACACGCACACGCGCACGCGCGCACACACACACACACACACACACGCACACGCACGCACACACACACACACACACACAAAATAGTAAATCGTATTCTAGGGACCATAAAACGTGCTTATTCATCAAAAACTCACCACCGAATTTTCTGACCAAAGACACTACCTTCCTTACCTAAACGTGTCAGAAGGTCAAAATAAATACAAAAAGGTCTGAATTAAAAGCTACATGAAATGAGCCTAAATTTATTGATATAATAAGTTCCTGCCTTGAGATGGACTATATTTTTTTCGCTTTTAAGTTGTTTACAGAGTGACATGTTAGACAAAATATATTATTCAAACAATCGTATTGTGTATGTTTGATTCATAAATGTTGATTAACTGATATTTAATTGTTATTATTTTTATTTTCATTTAAAAATTTGAGCTGCTAAATATATCGATGATTACTGATAAATAATTTAATAAAATCACTATACCTTGTTCCATCTAAGCCATTCAGTATAACAGAGAATAGGGAATAGTTTTGACCTCTCTGATTGGGCTGAAAATTGAGACAAGAGACAAGTTTACTCAATGTAATTTCGGATACTTAAAGGTGGCGCTAAGTGAACGTCATTTGATGAATGGCTTAAATGGAACAGAGTATAATATGTTATTCGTTAAACTCATACAATACAACTATTTAACATCATTTTTATTGCTGATGGCACTTTGTTAATAGCTAAAAATTATAATTATTATTTTGCCTCTCTGCGGAGTGAAACGCATATAAACAATAATTTTAGATTTATTAGATGCAGTTTTTAATTCTAAACATTTTTTTTGTATGTAGATTAATGTTCTAAAATTAATACTACAAAAATTACATCCGCATGCAAAGTTACCATTGAATTTCCTATGGTCCATAAAAAGCAGACTGAACGTGAAAATCACTTCCTTTGACATAACGCAATCATCTACGAGATTCCATAAAATCTTACATGCCAAAATTATCTTTGAACTCCCAAATCAGCATCCTTTATATCTTTTGTAATCCAACCCGCATATTTCTACCCATCGTCCACCTGGGGTATCTACTACAGCACCCTCTGGTGTGACCTGGCACCACTAATCGCCATTGGGCAACGGAAGCGCTAGTAATCGCCGAGAACTCCTCTTCCGGGCTGCTAATGTCCCCCTGACTTCCAAGTGAATTGGATGGATGCGATGGACCATTGAGCACATTAAGCCACTCACCCTCTTCACATATTGAAAGATCAGATAGTGAAAGACGGGGATTATAGCGAGGGAAAGAAAGATTTAAAGTTAAAATTATATCTGAAAGAGGGATAATGATTTTAAAGAGAGATGGAATGAATCAAAGTCACAGTTCGCATAAAGCTTGAAAGCTAAACCTTATTCCACTTGAAAAATGACTTAATAGTACTTATAGGTAATAAAAAAAGGTAAACATTGAATTGATTCTATAAGTATTGGAGTCACACTAACATGAAGGATCTAATTGCAATCACAAAAACTAGAAATGATTTGTATCTTTTATCCGTTCCATCCAATTAGCAGAGATGGGCAGTGATGCATTACATATAATGACATTTCATGACATTTTATTCTAATAAGTAATTTTATAATGCCATTTTTATTACATTTATAACTTACTAATTTGTAATGTATTGCATTACTTTTTACAGTAATTTGTAATTGAACATTACAATTACTAAAAATTGCGCATACGCATATCCTAGATAAGAAATAACTTGTTCGACTTACCCGATCGAGAACGATTTTGTACTTTACCATTTTTTATACAAGCTGTTTCAAAAATACTGTAAAAAAATTTAAGGGCATTTAGTACTGACCAAAATAAGTAAAAAAGCTTAATCAACATTGGACTGATCTTAACTGTTTCCGAGAAAAGCGAAGAATCGAAAAAAACTGACAAAGATAGTGATCGAACAAAATTTTGTCTATGTCAGTAAATAGACTATAAAAAAAATTTATATGAAACGTTTTTCTCAATTTCTAATAGTTACGAAGTTATTTGAAAATTAAATATTGCCCAAGGTCGCCACAACATTTAAAAAAGTACAATTATTTGATTTAAAAAAAATAAATAAAAGCACATCTACGATGACCTGTGAAAGGTAAACAAAAATCCCATTTAATCAAAGTCGTAACTCTTATAGTTTTCGAGATAGCAGACGTAAACCCCGTAAAAACTCATTTTTCACTGCCTCAAATCTCGGAAACTATGGAAGATCGGACACATATTGATTATGGTTTTTTACTCATTTTTGTCAGTACTATATGTCCTTAATTTTTTTTACAGTATTTTTAAACACCCTGTATTGTCACATTTTTATTTATTTGGGTGAAGTGTAAAAATCAAAGAATTATTATTAATTAAAATTGATGTTTATTAAAACGATAAACAAATATTTAAAAGATTATAATAATGACGATTACTAATATTAAACAAATATTAAAATTTAATTTAACACTACAAATATAATTAACTAGTTAAACACTAACACTATTTATTTATTTAAACAATTAACACAACTATTTATTTACACGATATTACTGATTATTTATTCGACTATTTATGTCACTGTTTGTTTATATCACGTTCAACTGTCCCACCTACCGACCTCCTCAGGGTCTATAAACCCAACTGACTCAACACTCTGTATATTCAACTGCCCGGACAGAATTCACACCTTCCACCGCATTGTCTGTGTATTTAGGTAACTAAATGTCTAAATATCTAATTGTCCTTCTGGCGGACTAACTCTCTAACTTCCATAGCCTTAGTATCACAGACTGTTACAACTCTTCAACATCACTACCGAATATCTATTTCTATTCGCCGTTACTGTCCCCGTATACCTAGCTTCCCAATACTCCTCAAAACTACCGAATATACACTTCCACAGCTACCCCAGTAACTTCCCGAGTACTCCACTCGACACCAAACTGCGTACGCTCACCACGATAGCGGTTAGGTTAGGTAGTTAGATAGTGGACTCCTTACTTCTATTTATCTGTGTCACTCTGTTACTGTGTAACTCTTGACTGACAGACTCTCTATGTAACTGTCCCTTTGCACACAAGTACGTCGCTTATATTATATTTGTTCTAATATTTTGCTCAGTCTGGAACGTTTCGAACTATATAACAATCTCCACCTTGTTTACCAAACTGTCCACCTCGCGCGCAGCAATTTGTTATCGATCGCCTACCTAGGCTCGTTTTAAGATCCCTAGAATCCAATTTTAAGATTTTCACGATGATGTCTGTGTGTATGTATGTATGTATGTATGTGTGTATGTGTGTGTGTGGATCCTTCACTCTAACTCAAATATTTTCATTCAGAAAATTTTGAAACCTTGTATTTCGAACTTTTTCTGTACTGGAAAGAGCCCATTCTATTTTGGTGTAAATCGGATAACCAGAAATGGCACTTTACTAGAAGCTCAAAATAGTTTTTTTTTTCGAAAAATACCTTTAAATGTTATTTATTCGACAATAATGTTATTATAAAAATTAAAGATTATTAAATTTTCTACAGATTTACATTAATACTTTTTCTATATATTGTATGGATAAATTTATAAAATAATCTATAATTTAAATCCCGGAGCCTACGCTTTACACAAACAAAACTCCTTGGTTGCGCAGTTATTCAAATGTATGTAACTGACATAAATGTCACTGTCAAAGAACTAATCATTTCAAATTAATAATAGTAACGTGTTAAAAAGAAAAAAGTAAATAGAAAAGGAAAGGAAATCAATACAGCATATATAAATATGTAGGTATGTATTTAGATTAATAAAAATTAACGATTTGCAAAAAAGTTCAAGCTAATTCTCATTTTTGGATTAGTGAATTCTATTTTATCCCGGTATTTAAAATTTAATCTTCATTTTATTATCAAAAAAGGTAGTTACTTGGATTAGATTAGACTAAATTTTAAGAAATAAACTGCCAAAATTAGAGTAAAATTTGCTAATCCAAAAATAAAGATTAGCTTAATCTTTTTTGTCACTCGGGCGGTACATGGCAGGAGGTATTGTGTTGGCCACACCAGATTATTTTTGTTTTAATACTTTAATTATACGTACATATATGAATATAAAAGTCGTAAACAGTAAAATCGTATTCCAATCATATGAAATTCCATTCCAAATAAATTGTAATTACACTAATTTTGTCTCGGTTTAGAAAAGTAATGTGTAATTCTGAAGTGAGGTAAGGTTAGCAAAACTTAATTCAGTGTATAAAAATATTCTTATATACTGTAAAATGCATTTTCTATTAAAAATTTGTTCAAACAATTTTGAAAAATATTTGCGAATGAAATTCCTAAACGAAGAATCAAATTTTGTTCATTTTGTAACTAGTTATAGGTAGTTGTTATGTTAATTTACTATCTAATAAAGCTGCCTGTACTCTTTTCTCTTATTACAATAGCCGTAAAGCGTAAAGTGTAGTAATAACTAGCAAACTTGAGCATTGTTTGCATGTAGTCTATAGATTCCCTTGGGGCTTTATCAGATAACGTCGTCGTTACAGCAATTGATATGTGAAACACTGCGTCTATGAGCTTGATAATGTACTCTCGTAAACATTAAATCGTTGCTGCAAACTTTAGAGAACTGTTTTTTCCTGAAGATGTCAAGGTCGTGTGATTTACAAAAAAGTTGCGAACATCAGGGAGAATGCTTAAAGTTAGGGAATTATGTGGTTGTAAAGATAACTACTATTAGTAGAAAAGTTAGGCAAAATTTACTTCGGAATGTTACGAAGAATATTCGAAAGAAAAAGTCGATATACTATGAAAATAGCTTGGACAAAATGTAAGCTGTAAGACAAAATGAGTATAATGCGATGACTGTTTTCGTACTTTCGAGCCTGTTATATTAAAAGTCAAAATATTTTTGCATTCTAAGAAACGAATTTTCAAAACACTTTTTCTATTATTCTTAAAGTAGGTCATATCTAAAAAAGTAACGACCATCTTCTTATTGCGTATTCTGGCTTTTTTCTCGAACAACTCTCATTGGAGCAGATTCATTTTGAAAGACCCAAACAGTCGATGCTGCTTTTTTGGGATCCTACGAATAGATTCAACCAGTGAGCTCTAGACTGGATTGGAAACTACCGTAAAACCTTGTCGCCATGCCCTGTATGTCTACCTTTGTCTGTCTAACTGAAGACCATCAGTTACCTAGTCACATTCTCGCGCAAGCGCAGTGGTGACATAATGGGTATGTTCAACACACGAAAATAGCTACTGCTAGCGCTAAGTAGTAGCAAAATGCTGGACAGAATAGAACGACATAATTTTGACATTTGCTAACTAGGTAGCATTTCTTAAAAAAAGATTTGAAAATAAAAATATTCTTAATGGAATCTGTGAAGGAGGCTCAACATTTTAAATGAATGCTTCATTACTGAATTTATTTAAAAATAATTTTTTAAAAAACTTGCCAAAATGGAATAAAATAAAGTCATTATAGGCACGCTTTTTTTCGTTTACATATAACAATTCAGCAGTATTTGCGAGATAAATGAAATTCCATTATTGTACGATTCGTAAACTCTCAGTCAGCTTTCTAAATCCCGCGTTTTCAAGTTAGCAGAAGTATCTAGCGCCTTATCAGAAACGCTCGAGGTTTCCGCTAGATGCTCGAGCAAAACTGACCTTAGCAGTACGTTCAGAATGAAAAAGCCGCTAGTGCTAGCTAGCGCTAAGTGAATTGAACGTACACAATATAATTATAAACAGAAGTTTCACTCCCCGTATATTTGGTTATCTAAATGTTTAAACTCGAATGTGTTTGACATTTATTGGGTGCATTCGGTATTTAAATCTGTCGAGGACTCTGAGCAATTTGATCCGTCTGTAGCTCGAATAGCCGAACGGATAGAGCATATGTTACTGCCATTTTGACACTTGTTAATTTGCTCCAATATAAAAAGGAATTTATTAAATACCTATTAATATGTTCAATGCGCTGGTTATGAGTGTTTTTATGATAGTGATTAAGAATGTGGAAATGATTTTGAACAACTTGAAACTGAATATTATATACAAAAATGTGCTCGCAAATAAGCATGCGCCAGAACACTGCTCAACATGCTCCGTGGTTTGAGAACGAGCGAGCAGATCGGGCTCTGTGCACTCCGTGAGCTAATAACGGAATGTAGAGCTGAGCAAAAGAACGCTCAGATATAATCGCTTGATCAAAGGCACCGCTGAGGAGTGCAACTGCTGTTTATTTTTATAATGAAGTGGGGATAAGCGAGAAAGAGAAAACCACGATAAGGATGGGAGAACTATAAACAATGTGCCAAAAATTGAGTTTCTCAGCGACGAGCCTTGCTGTATTAACGTATTATAGTTTTATGACAGTTTCCGCTCTAATATAGAACTCACTTGATTCGATTTTGGTCACCTGTCACAGCGTCATAAACCAGGAGTGGGTTTGAACCAATTGCCATGATCTACATTTTGAGTTGGTGTTAAATTACAGAGACTCCAGCGACCACATAGTTTTGGAACACATAAATAACTGTGCAAGATGATTTCGATCATTTTCAAACCAATGTCCAGCATTGCTTGAATCAAAATAACAGAAACTTTATGGTCTCCTTTTATCATTATTTGGCATATAACGCAATGTTTTCATGGGCAAAACGAGATACGTTGTACCAACGTTTTAGCGTAGCTATTGTTTATGACTCCTCATACCAAACACTTTGTTCAGTTCATTGAAATATTTTTGCCGGTTTATCCCACGCTTGAAATTGTAGAAAATTGCAGCTCTAAATTTCATAATTATTATTCCCGTCGAATAACTATGACCCGTATTACGAGCGCATTTTTATAATTAAAGCGCTTTTATGGAGCGTGCTTTTACAATTTTACATTATATTCTTATGTTGAGTATGCTTCATAATAGTTATTTATGTAACAAGTGTGTAAAGTAGTACTTTTTTAGTCGAGTGCGATGCGGAAATTGTAGCACGTGACAAAAAATACTATTTTACACACGTGACAACATTTTTCCTACAACCTAAATGGTATTCATGTTTCTCATAATACTGAGTGTACAGGCATCCAGCAGTTTCAAATACTGATAGTACTCTTTCTCATAACACTGTACAAAATGTAACTTAAACACTTGGAAGAATCTCAGACAGACTATGATTAGTCTTTTATGATGTACATTTAATATTAATATTAAAAATTAGTTTAGGTTAGAATACATGTCAAAAAAATATTAATGTTCTTAAAAATTAGATTAGTATTCAATCTGTTAAAAAAAATATTAGATTTGTTTAACTTACAGTGTATATTCATATTTCTTAATAAATTTTATTACTTTCATTATTATTTATTACTTAATTATGTACTTGTCAGGTAAATTAACCGAATTTTAATGTTGCTTAGCAACGCTTATTTACTTTTCAAGTACCAGTGCATGAAAAGTACTTTTCACACACGGTTGTAGGAAAAAGCTTTTTTACTATAAAAGTGCGCTTGTAATACGGACCAATATCGTCAAAACGTCACAATATATTTCCGATCTGTATATTTTTTGTTGAACTGATAAAAGATGAACTTAAAATGTCGCAATACAATCACGGCCTTCTAGTTAGGCTCAATATTACGAGAGCAGCCTTCGTATTTCAGATTTGCTCTTTGAAAGTTTTTCAAATATTATTTCCACAAGTATTAATTACAGATGAAATATATTCACTGTTGAATTTGAGATGAAAATGTTCTTTTATAATTCAATTTTGTAACAATATGAAGTTATGAACTTAAGTAGATTTGCTTGAATGCACTTGATAACTTTGAATCCACTTATAGTTCAAGTACGTTGTTCAAAAGTTTTGAACTTAACTTTATATTGAAGAACTTACTCAATTTATATCAATAACATTGATTCAGTTTTCAGTATAAAATGAAGTTGTTTTTACAGTACATCACGAATTAATAAAAATTAACCTACAAATTTTTAATTCGTACTTCTTTTCAAATACTTATTAATGGATTATTAATTCAGATAAGGAAATTATTTAAACTTTCCAATTAGTCACAGTACAAATTGCCTTATAGTAATAGCGAAAAAATAGTCAGCCTAGCCTCTATTAATAAAATAAAATCTACAGTATTTACTGATAACTAACTGTTTTATATAAAAATATGTAGCATGAAATAAGGTTTAATTTAAACTTAATTTTTTTATTTAATTCTGTAAAACCTGTCACCTACCAAGCACCATTTAAAAGAGGTAAAGATAGATATGAAGTTATATAAGATTCGTACAGTACGAAACAGAAAATTTCAATAAAATTCATGACATTTATAATTTAAAATTACTTGCATCATATCTCTATAATAACATAAAATATGCCCCTCTCCAGAATAATACTATTTATTATTATGTTAACGGACTATTTTGATAATCAATAATTTTCTTTGTTATAATCAATGCTTTTTTTTGTTGTGTATTTCTTTTCATTTTTTTTTCTTTTTGAGGAATGTAATAGCTAGGGAGCTGTTGGCAATTTCGGTATATGATTTGATCGTCGCTAGTAATTTCAGGTAATAGAGTTTTGAAACTTATGAACAGGATAAGCAAGGTGGCCCATTCGGGCGTCGGTGCTATTTCGAAAAAACAAATTCAAAATTGCAAATAATATAACCTTTTCTAAATTATTTGTTCGTGTCTGCCATTTAGTTATTATGTTAAATTGACTATATAGATACTATAAAATCATACGACAAACAAATAGGATGCTGCGACATTTTTTTTAAAAAAATCTAATTTTTAAAAAATATCAATTTTTTAAAAAGCGCAGCGTCTTAGTTGTCTGGCATGGCTTATGTTTTTACAGACCTATAAAGTCAGTTTAACTTAGTAACTATATGGCAGACACGAACAAATAATTTGAGAGAGGTTATATTATACATCCGACCTTGCCACTTTGCTTATCCTGTTCACAAGTGTCAAAACTCTATTACCTGAAATTACTAGCGATGATCAAATCATATACCGAAATTGCAACCAGCTCCCTAACATAAGGTATTAAAATTTTGCTGCAGATTTTGAAGTGAAGTCT
Source organism: Harpalus rubripes (assembly GCA_963082715.1). Lineage (NCBI taxonomy): Eukaryota > Metazoa > Arthropoda > Insecta > Coleoptera > Carabidae > Harpalus > Harpalus rubripes. The sequence continues at coordinate 52,130,385 of OY720451.1, forward strand.
CTGCACTATATCTCTAGTCAATCTATACTTGTATCACTTTTTCACTGAACCCAACAAATGTATTAAATATTTTATTTATATCTTATTAATTCTATTTCTTTCTTTTCAGTGATGATGAACCACTCCCACTCCCACCTCCACCACCTCTTCCCCACTCATGCTCCCCACACTCATTCTCCCCACTCCAATCTCCCGCTTCACCATTCCCATCATCAGCACTCTCCCCACTCCACTCTTCCCCACTCCGCGTCGCAGCACTCACACCAACCACAGCACAGCACTTCGGCGGAGAACATCTCTTGGTCCAGTCCCAGCGGCACACCAAGTCCACCACCACCACCCCCACTACCACCACATACTGCCGCTAGGTGGGCTAGACAAGGAGAGGGAAGGCATGATACGTGGAGTGGGGTCTGTAATCAGTGTAGGAGGATACAAAGGAGTGGGAGTTATAGCGGGTGCACTAAGGGTGAGTCTTTTATATTAAATTTATTTAACCTTTCGTGTATACCACCAATTTTGGTATAGTAGTGGACAATATATTTGGTAATTGGATTTACCCGCCCCATATTACCATAAACAAAAGTTTATTTCCAAATTTATGGGAGTCTGCAGGTAAAAAATACAGAGACTAATTTAGTTTTTTTTTAATATATACACATTACAACTCAATAAAAATTTAAAGTATTAAAAATCTATTTGTAGTTGTACCGTTACGGTAAATTTAGAAATACATAGATATTAATCTATCTTAATTAGACATGGCTAATTTTCTTTGTAATATTAATACTCATTTTATTTTTAAGATTATAAAATATTTCTTAATACCACTCCTACATATTTATAGCTTTCCACACATTGTGTCTGGTAAACCGCACCCATTACCATATTTAGGAGAATAATCAAATATCTACCGTGCGTTTTATTTAACTTGAAACATGGGATTTGTCATATCCATAGTAACCAAACGACAGCAATGTATAAGAGCGTTCCATTTAAAATAGAACATAGCAAATAAAATATGTATTTTGACTTAATCATTTTAGAAATGAAAAAGATTGCAAGAAATATAAACATTTAATAAATGTCCACTGTCATCCACAACCAGTTCTTGATTGCAAGTGGTGCGATTTAAAATGTTCTTTCTTTAGTAAACGACGTACACTACTTTTGCTTACACCCGCAGCTTGCCCTATCGTTTTCGTAGATAATATATTATTATTTCGTACCACCTCCGTTAAAACATTAACTGTATTCTTTTTGACCCAATTGTAACTCAGCTCAGTATATAACTGAGTTGAGCTGAAGTGAGTTGTGATGTGTGCAAAAAGAACAAGTTTTATTAAATTTTATCATATCCTTCTTTGCCGATAGCATTTGCTGTAACAGTTATCAAATTTATTTACATTTTTCTTTTTGTAAACTGGTAATGTAGCATCGGAAAGTGGGGTAGTGAGTTTACTCAGAACAACTCAGATCAGTTGTGTCAAAGAGAACAACGATTTCTTGAGTTTATCTGAAGTGATCTGAGGTGAGCTGAGATTTTGTGCAAAAAGAATACAGCTATTATTTCGTCTTGTTTTCTTTACATGTTCGCATATAACGCAATCATCTCTCTTAAAATTAAATTTGACATGTCTGACTTATGCAATAAATTTTGCTTAAAAGTGTTTAAGAACCTACGTAATAATTTTAAAAAACCCGAGATTGAGGTATTTTATCTTAAATTATTATGTACGATATAACACTTTTTTAAAAGTAAAATTTCATACATAAGCTAGACATCAAATTTATACAATTCAATTCTTTAGCACGAGGTATATATGTCAAGATTATTTCATTCGCTTGTTTTTTTAACTTGTCAAATAAATGTCAAAAAATAATAAATTAAATTTGCTTGAATTGAATAAATAGGCATGTTTACAGATATAGAATATCAGTAAAGGTAAAAAAAATATGTAAGTATCTTACTTCTACTATTAATTATCCGGATAAATATGCCTTCAAAATTTTCAAAATTTGCATATAAAAGCTAGCTTTAATTTAATGGCTGGTAAAAAGGTGGGTGCTATTTAGGCTCGATTGTACCGCTATCGAAATGGAATATCAAATGAGAAATTGTACATTGCTGACAAATTTTCGATTCGTAGATTTTTGTTTAAGCCTGACTTAAAATTTAAGGATCGGTGGTGCAATTGGGCATTAATCACTTATTTAAAATGCGTAACAATGGAAAATGGGATATTCTGATTGGTCAAATTTGTAAAGAATGAAATAATCAAGTTTAAATCAATTAGGTACAGGAGGTACACCTAATTTTAAAGAAAATATTAATTTATTGAAATTTAGACATACTGAAACAATAAGGTGTTTTAAAAATTTGATCTTTGCATGGCAATACATAGGTACTACAGTTCACAGTCTTCATTTTTTGACTTTTCGGGTACTTTTTGTGGTTTTTTACATAGGCCTTCTATTATATTCGGTTTATCATCTGCAGCAAGTTTGACTGGACCTAGTAATGTATTGGGGCCGTAATGAAGTTTACTTTTCCCACTCTCAATATCGTAAGTTGGCTATTAGGGCATTGATTGTACGAATGTATGTTTATTTTATTGTCAAGATATCGGTTTCTATTAGCAACGGGAAGTAAGGATTGTTCTTACTCCCCTACAGCTGAACTTACCTCCCTCTTTGTGAAATACCAACAGATAGATATTTTAAACTTGTCAAATATTTATTCATTCTTATAATTTATAATTTTAAATTTAATTACTATCAAATTGTCCTCATTTCATAAATATTTCCTTTCAGAAGTTACCGTTCACGTGCCAAATATAACAGATGACTGCGTTTTTCTTTTTAAATTTTCCATGGAATACTTAGATTCTTTCTTTTAATGTACCAATATTGAACTATATATCTTGACAGCCTTGACATATCTGACAGTGAAAATGAACAGTTAAAAATAAATCTTCGGGAATGGAAAAAATCTTATGCAACACGAGATGTAGATACATTTGACCATTCTCGAACTTATTTGCTAGCAAAATCGTTCTCGATTATACTTCATTTCACGTAAGAAAATAGTGATGAGAAGATAGTTGCAATTTGTCTTGATGTTTGATTGGATAATATCGGGGTGTTATCCAATCAAAAAACACGATCAAACTTCAACTATCTTCCCATCACTATTTTCTTACGTAAAATTAAGTATAGTAAATGGTACCTACATCTCTTGTAGCATAAATAACCATTACACGCCTTAGTATTTATTTACATGCATATAGTATTGTTTTCTTGAAATTTGACTTAGACATTTGTTTGACAATGTTGGCAAAATATTTTCGAATTTTGAATATTTTTGTTGAATCGATCATAAGAGAACTATAGTGTGCAACACATTCGTGAAGGTATTTATACTTATGTTATGTGTTTGCATCACTCTCGTGTAAAAAAGTCAGCTTCACGCATTTGTTCCACAATATGAATATATCAGGATAAAGATATATAGAATTTACTTTTATTTTAAATAATGATGGAAACTGGGGTCAAAATAATCCCATTATCTACTTGAAAGCTAAAGCCTGCTTCAGAGTTTACATAACGTAACATAACATATCATAGCATAACATTACATAACATAACGTAACATAAGGAAACAGTGAAGGTTTCATAGTTCCAAATATTATAAATATCTACAAACTTCATGTTAAATATTTTGCTCATTAATTCAGTTTGATGTTGACATTATTTGTTAGTCTAAAAATGAAGAATACTATTATGGATATGGACGATATTGTTGTTATAAATAATTTAGTGCAATCTTACCGAACTGGTTCATAATTTCGGATATTGCATCCATCTTGACAGCAATTTAAATGTCAAACATATACTGGAATTGACTATTCAATTGACAACTATTCTGTTGTTGTAAAATGTGGTACACGACGACTCACGTATGTGTCCGAACATAACCGATTAACATAATGTATCCGTAAGGAAATAAAATTTGGCCATATTCTATGTTTTCTTAAGGGCCGGTATTTCCATCTTTAGATAAAGTGCTGGATAACTTATCTGTCGGATAAATGAACAATATCGCATCAAAAAATGACATTCAATATAATTTACTTCATTTATGCTTTTATTTCGATGCGATATTTTATCATTTATCTGACGGATAGTTATCCTGAACTTTATCCGAAGATGGAAATACTGGCCCTAAATTACATTTCGTTATGTTATGTTTCTTACGAAAACTATGAAATACTATACCGGTTTATATACAACCATATTTTCTTTATGTTAACTCTGAAGCAGGCTTAAGGGTTAAAATTACTGCGCTTTGTATGGGGATCGCTAAAACTATAATACATAATATGAAGTAATTACTAAGTAGGTATTCTAAATTTTATATCATTCTTGATTTTAAACAAGATAAAAACTTATTGACTACCTTATAGATTTTTTTTAATGTAATTGTAAAGAATATGACCAAAATTATAATTTTTGAATATCTTTTGTTTTTATATTTCTTTTTACAAAAATTAATTCACTGAAATACCGGTAATAAATTATATAAATTTAAAAAGTTCTGGTTTAGTTTTATCAGTAAAACTTAATGCCCGACATCTTTCTGAAACTCACAAAAATAACACAACTGTAACTAATGCATTTCTGTGTTTATAAGGGATGAAGATCTTTTCTGGAAATGAAATTTTTCTCTTCGGAGCCTCATTTCCATAAAGAAAACTCTAACCTTGTTATCGCGATATAAATGTAATTTACTGCAGCCTTTGAACCTGGTTGGTTTATACAAGGGATGATGATGTATAAGAATTGTGTTAGTGAGGATGCTTGTGTATAAAAAAACATATTCAGAGGGTCTACGGCAAGGCTTAAGGGGTTATTGTTAAAGTTTTCAACATAGAATAGTGATCGTTCTGTTATGGACGTAAGCTATTCATGGTTGAACGTAGAGCTATTACATTTTCATTTTCTCGATATAAAATAAATTGAGGTTACAGTATTTCTGGGTAGTTTCCTTTGTATCTAACTTCAATATACTGAAAGACTTGTTTAGTATAATGTAATGCTTTTAACACTTCGGGTTCGTTAATTGAAATATATTTCAAATGTCAACAAAATGGAGTCTGTGACCATAATTAAATTTTAGACAGCGATACAAATGAGCTCCTATACGAGAATAGTTTCAATCATATTTATGAGAGGTATTTTTACTTTTGTCTAAGGAAGGTACTGTCTTTGGCCAAAAAATTATGTGGTGAGTTTTTGATGAATAATCACGTTTTAGGGTCCCTTGAATACGATTTTACTGTTTTTACGATGATGTCCGTATGTATGTGTGTGTGAGTGTGTGTGTGTGTGTGTGTGTGTGCGTGTGTGTGTGTGAGTGTGTGTGTGTGTGTGTGTGTGAGTGCGCGCGCGTGAGTGTGTGCGTGTGTGTGCGCGTGTGTTCGTGTGTGCGTGTGTGCGTATGTTATGTGCGTGCATGCGTGTGTGTGTGACATCCATGTGAAGAGCTGATTAGATTTTGGTTATACTTGGTCAACCGGAAGTAGCCTCATTTCTTTATACGATTTGAATGCATTTTATACTTCATATTAAATGAATATAGAGTTAAAAAATTATACAGCAATTATCATATACCAGCTATGCTATAACTCCGGAAACAGCTGCTATAATAAGAAAATTCTGATTGAAAGGTGTCAGTGTCAAGTGCAGTTGACATAGTATGTTTGTGTTATAATTGTACTGGAAATATAGGATCTTTTGCTAGAAACTTTCTGTATGGAATTTGTATAAAATACATACAACTGCCAGATGGTAATGTACGAAAAGAAATAGAATTTTTTGCAAGGAACTTTCTGTATTACATTAATAGAAAATACATAGAACTGACGGAAGATATTTGTTCAAAAAGCCCGTTAATAATTTTATTAATAAGTTTAGTATGTGATTGTGACAAATATATCATAATTTATAAAAAAATATGTGATGGAATAGATAATAGAACATTCTACTCATATTTATTTGCAAAAAACAATTTGTTGTCCATTTTATTACCGAAAGCACAATTATTTTAGTTTATTTTAAGGAGAAATATTTAAATTATTCATAATTTAAAATTGATTACAAAAAGTTTCCGGGTATGATAACCAAAATAATTACATATATTTTTTTAAAGAAATATAATATTTTGTTGAATTTCCTTAGGCTTTTATAACAGCCGCTAAACGATGTGCAATTGAATCTGCCAAATTTTCGGGTATTGGGGTGCTATATTGTGCCATTCGTCTTTTAATTTATTTTTTACTTCTTTGGTTTTAATAGTACATGCACAGTGGAGTAGTTAAGGGGGGGGGGGGGGGGGTATGGAGATATATCTCTCCTCCCATGATGTCGGGCAAGAGTAAAAACTAAACTAAGACTTTAGAATTATGAATATTTTTTGTAATATCGTTCCTTTCATGAGGCGTTTGAGTATTATCTTATTTTTTTCAACAATTTTTTTGATTATTAGGTAAACAAAATATTTTTATTTTATATAACAACGGAAAAATGGCAAGAAGAATGGAAAAGAATGGCGCCAAAATTTTGGTAATATTTCGTCGCATAATTGCTGTTATAAAAGCCAAAGGAAAAGCAACAAAATTATTACTTACATACAAAAAATTTGATGGTACAGTAGCTAGTGTACCATCTGGTCCGCACTATTTTTAATGTTTAAAATAACACTATAATTTATTTTAATGCTTCATAATGATAAATTAGTAAAAATGTTATTTCCACTACGTGTAAAAATTGTACAAAAAAAAAATAATTGTGAATATATTCTATTAGTACACGAAAAATCATATTCAACCTATAAAGAATTTATTAAACAATATTTTATTTACTCGTAGAAATAGGTCCTAATGATCAAAGAAATTTTAATTAACGAAGTAAGATTTTTTGAAAAATTGATGGATATCGCAGAGATGCTCTAACCGACTGAGCCACAATATCCTATACAAATGAAGTCAATGAAACTTTCACGTCTTTTTACAAGTTTCATAAGCGAGTACACTCTCAATAGGAGTAGATCATTGACGTATTATATAAATGGACGCAATGTAGGTGCTGCTGTACTGTATAAGCATTGACGCACACCTTAGAAAAGCACAGCGCTAGGAATATTCATCTCATATATCATAAATAACAATGTCAAATACAGTCGATTTAACATAAAATATTTCATTCGTATATTAAATTTTTTGTAAAAATAACATATATAGAAAAGTACTTTTGCTTTAGCTAATATTATTTATTTAAAACTATTTTTATACACATTTAATGTGTTGTCCGTCGATTGAAAGTGATTGCTGCATATCACAGAATGTTTGGATAGCTTAAAATTGTGTCTTTTAACTGCAATAAGCCAGTCTGTTCACAGTTTTTCATCTTTCGGAAATATACTCGAAATCATTCATATGACATTTTAGTTTACGGTGAAAAAGAAAGACTTACTTGTGAAATTTTATCTGTTTTTACCTCCCGCTACCATTAGTAAGGGAGGTATAGGGATCGTGCTAAAAATCGCATATCGAGATTTTGGTAAATGACTACGTTTTAAGGTCCCTAGAATCCAATTTTAACATTTTTACGATGATGCCTGTTTATATGTGTGTGTGGATCCTCCATTCTAACTCAAATACAATAATTCAGAAAATTTTGAAGCCTTGTATTTCGAAGTTTTTCTGTAATGGAAAGAGCCCATTAGATTTTGGTGTAAATCGGATAACCGGAAATAGCACTTTACTAGAAGCTCAAAATAGTTTTTCTTCAACAAATGCCTTTAAATGTTATTTGTTCGACATTAATGTTATTATAAAAATTAAAGATTATTAAATTTTGTATAGATTTGCATTAATACTTTTTCTACATATTATATGGATAAATTTATAAAATTATCTATAATTTAAATCCCGGAGCCTACGCTATACACAAACAATAGTTCTTGGCAGTTATTCAAATGTATTCGTATGTAACTGACAGATAAATGTCACTGTCAAAAAACTAATCATTTCAAATTAATAATAGTAACGTTTTAGAAAGAAAAATGTAAATTGAACAATAGGAAAGGAAATCAATAATTTCCAGCATATGTAAATATGTAGGTATGTATTTAGATTAATAAAAATGAACGATTCGCCAAAAAGTTTAAGCTAATTCTCATTTTTGGGTTAGTGAATTCTATTTTATCCAGGTATTTTAAAATTTAATCTTCATTTTATTATGAAAAATTTAGTTACTTGGAATAAATTAGACTATATTTTAAGAAATAAACTGCCAAAATTAAAGTAAAATACGCTAATCCAAAAGTAAATAAATAAATAAATAAATAAATATATCATCACGGCATATTACCTATTACCCATTGCTGGGTGTGCCAATCTGCTTTGTACACAGATATCGGTAATGATGAAATATTTGAACCGTGCGGGCGCTTATCAGTCGTCACCTCACGGGCACTCATTGCTGGCGTAGAGAGTGCACTATAGGGGTCAATTTTGTTCCTTAGATACGCGACTACGAGACCCCATGGGTTCTCAAAAATAAAGATTAGATTAATCTTTTTTGTGACTCGGGCGGTACATGGCGGGAGGTATTGGCCACACCAGATTTTTTTGATAATGAACTGTGCATCCATTTACACACTTATATGCATAACATATATGACAGAACATAACCTGAATTACCAGCAAACTACATTGAAATTATTTCTGTTTTACATTAAATCAAAATTACTCACTTTGTAACTAATTCTTAGTTAGAGATATAAAAAAGAATATTATTTTTACTAATATTCTTTTACTAACTGTCACTACTGTCAGACCAGCAAACAAAACAACAGGCCGCAACTATGTCCATTTTTGACGTTGCCCCGCTTATCTATCTATCTTTCCTTTTCTAAGGTGAGCGTCAATTCCTCTCTCTCTACGTCGGGTCCACTTATGTAATATGTCAATGGAGTAGATAAATACTCAGCTCAGTATTAGGATGGAATCTTGTGGGTCAGTTCGTTAGAGCATCTTACTAGATATGATAAGGTCCAGAGTTCAAATCTCTGCAGGATCCATGGATTTTTCAGAAAATCTTTCTTCGTTAATTAAAATCTTCTTAGATCCTTAAGGCCTTTTATACGATTAAGACATACATTTGATCAATAATAATTCTTATTAACGTTTAAAGTGAAAATTCACAACAATTGCAGCGCATTGTTAGCGCTCAGTATTCATCACTCTGATTAGGAGAGTGTACTCGCTTACGAAACGAAAAATACGTATGAAAGATTCATTAACTTCAATAGGATGGGAACTTGTGGCTGTTGGTTAGAGCGTATCACTGTATATGAGAAGGTCTAGGGTTCAAATCCTTGCGGGATCCATGTGTTTTTCACAAAATCTTTCTTCGTTAATTAAAATTTCCTTAGATCATTAAGTCCTAATTATACGATTAAGACATCCATTTGATCACTAATAATTCTTATCAACGTTTAAAGTGAAAATTTACAACCATCGCATTGTTAGCGCTGAGTATTCATCTACTCCGATTAGGAGAGTGTACTCGCTTAGGAAACTTGTAAAAAGACGTGTGAAAAATTCAATGCTTCAATGGGACGGAATCTTGTGTAGTGATGCACGACGAGTCGAGAGTACTCTCGCATCTCGTCTCGTTTTGCTGCATTATGCGAGACGAGAACGAGATTGCAATTTAAAATTCGAGGCGAGATCGATATAACAACTGCGAGAAGCGAGAAATCTCGCGAGAGTCTCGCAATAAAAAGTATTTGTTACTTTATAGCTTTGATTCACAAATTCAATGAAAAATGCACCGTACAGGGAGTGGAGTCAACGGAAATTCGTACATACGAGTAGAATACGTGAATGTGAAAATTATATGAATTGAATATATTTTTTTGAATCTATCTAGAGTTGAATGATATCGGTCGCAGAGCGAGGAAATGCAAAATAAAGACTAAATCGGTTTTGCATCTAATAGAACTAGTTTTTCTTCAACATTTCAGCCCCTAATTCATCTCAGTGAAAACTACGGTTAATAACATTCTTGTCGTTCCTAAAAAGTATAGGATCTTATATTAAGCGTCGATAGGAGCCAACACGGAGTGAAGCGGGGTGATTGGTTGCCAGCGGGCTCCCAGTGTATCGCTTTTTTATGAGTAAATCTTATACTTAAATAGTGGCGTATAGTTAATGATAAAGTGTAGAAACTTTTAGTTACAAATTTTTTTTTTAATGTTTAATTACTTTTACTGATGACAGAATGTATTAACAGATATTCGTATTGAAATAATTTGGTGACTAGAATTTAGTGTTTCGTCTCTTTATTATAGTTATACGACTGTAGATACACGGAAGACGAAACGATTGGTGCGAACTTGTCTTTTGTAGTTCAACTGATACGTAAATACCGAGGTAAATACGTAGTGCGCATGCGCTTATTTTTACAGCGAGACTCTCGTGCGAGAACGAGACGAGACCCAACAAAATGTGCGAGAACGAGATCGAGATTGCAGATCCGAAAATGAGACGAGATCGATATTTTATATATCTCGTCTAGTCTCGCCTCGCGTGCATCACTAATCTTGTGGCTGTTGGTTAGAGCGTCACTGTATATGAGAAGGTCCAGGGGCCGTATTCTCGACCCTTCGTAATCGTCAGAGTCGTGCGCGTTCGTAGGCATAGCGAACGAAATCAGTAAAACGGTATTCTCGACTCTTCGCATCGTTACGAATTCGTGCAATCGCTTCCGTGTTCAAAGCGAGTGGGTAAAAGCATTCGTCTCACCGGTTGTCGAGTTTATTTGCGCCTTGTCTTTTAAAAGTGACGTGTAATCAGTTGTTGTAATAATGCAAATTTTGTAATATTATTAATGAATGAGCTAAAAAAATTGTTAATGAAGAATTAGATATATATTAGATTTGAAAGAATATGTTGAAGAGATGAATAACAGGGATATGGAAAATTCTGTAGATGTTCTAACAGATACACCATTCAAAAAATTATTATATTAGAGTACTATCTAAGAGATTGTTTTTGTTTTATTTATTATTCAGCGTAGATTGGCACGAAAATTTATATTTCTGCCTATAGTTATATTTTGTGATGCTTTCTCCTTACAAGTTCAGCCTTTTTTTAAATAACACATTTATCAGACTTCATAAGACAATGTAAAAGAACTGAATTTGTTTTGTTAATAACTTGACAAATTTACAAAATATTTTATTTATTATTTAATATTACACGCTTTTTGTACATTTTATGTATATAAGCGGTGATTTAATGACGATGAGACAATTTTCTTACATATTTTTCAAATCTTTACATTTTGAATTCGATGGGAATGAAGATAAAATTGGGAAAGACACACACCACAATCATACCTTACCCGGGATTCGAACTCGGAACCCTTGGGTCGTGAGTCAGCTATATTGCTTACTCCACCACAAAATAAGAAAATATAGTGAAATGATACCTATATTATTAAGAATAATAAACAATTTTTTAGAATACATAGTATATAATTTCTGTGTATATATTTTTTACTAGATCAAAAACCAGTACCATTGAAGAAACTCTATAGCGGTACGATTTAAAAAAAACTTAGCAAACTTTTTAAAACATCAATATACCATTAAGCGTAGGTACAAAATAAACAAAATAAATATTGACAAATATATAGTGCAATAATGCTAGTTTTACAAAAATTAATTGGTATATATTTCGATTTAGTTCGGTTTCTTATATGTTGCCATGTCTAAAAAACATATTGGTAAACTGTAATAATATATTGCATAATAAGTTATAAGTTGTTTTCCGCTATTAGAAATTAAAAGTATTTGAGATTTTTAACATTTAGAAAAAAATATTTTTACATTTTTTCCAATTTTTTCTATTTCCTAGAATACAATTTAAAACGTTGGATATTTCCTTCCATTTAGCTTGCGCATTTTTAGATGTAAAAAATGCTGTATATTTACAACTTACTAATTTAAAGTTTTTCTTAATTAATTCAATATGCATTGGTCTTTGTTTCTCAGATATTTTGGCAATGTTTGTTTCCATATTGATAATAGTAAAAGCTAATCACCCAAAAAATAAGGACGATTCAAACAACACTTAACCATCCATTCATTGAAAACAGTTATGCAACTAGCAACACGTCCAATGTCCAATGCGACGTTGCTAAATATTACCGTTCGTCTAAAATGCGAATGCGCGTGTAGCGAAGCGAAGGGTAGTTGAGAATAAGCTTCGTGCTTACGCATCGCGTTGTACTTCTCGTTTCGCCTTCGCATTCGCGCGAAAGCGAACGATGTCAAGAATCGAGCCCCAGGGGCTCTTCAATGGCTCTTCAATGGTACTGGTTTTTGATCTACTAAAAAATGTATACACAGAAATTATATACTATGTATTCAAAAAAATTGTTTATTATTCTTAATAATATATTATTTCATTATATTTTCTTATTTTGTGGTGTAGTGAGCAATATAGCTGACTCACGACTCAAGGGTTCCGGGTTCGAATCCCGGGTAAGGTATGGTTGTGGTGTGTGTCTTTCCCAATTTTATCTTCATTTTCATTGAATACAAAATACAAAGATATGAAAAATACGAGGAAAAATATGTAAGAAAATTGTCTCATCGTCATTAAATCACCGCTTATATACATAAAATGTACAAAAAGCGTGTAATAATAAATAATAAATAAAATATTTTGTAAATTTGTCAAGTTATTAACAAAACAAATTCAGTTCTTTTACATTGTCTTATGAAGTCTGATAAATGTGTTAAAAAAAGGCTGAACTTGTAAGGAGAAAGTATCACAAAATATAACTATAGGCATATATATAAATATAAATTTTCGTGCCAATCTACGCTGAATAATAAATAAAACAAAAACAATCTCTTAGGTAGTACTCTAATATAATAATTTTTTGAATGGTGTATCTGTTAGAACATTTACAGGATTTTCCATATCCCTCTCTTCAACATATTCTTTCAAATCTAATAAATATATATATATATATATATATATATATATATATATATATATATATATATATATATATCTAATTCTTCATTAACAATTTTATTTTAGCTCATTCATTAATAATATTACAAAATTTGCATTATTACAACAACTGATTACACGTCACTTTTAAACAAAAGCGATTGCACGAATTCGTAACGATGCGAAGAGTCGAGAATACCGTTTTACTGATTTCGTTCGCTATGCGTACGAACGCGCACGACTCTGACGATTACGAAGGGTCGAGAATACGGCCCCAGGGTTCAAATCCTAGTGAGGTCCATGAATTTTTCACAAAATCTTTCTTCATTAAGGCTTATTTTTACGATTAAGACTGATCTATACATTTGTTCACAAATAATTCTTATCAATATTTTATTTAAGAAAATGTTTTGTAATTAATCTTAATGGGTACGAACTTCACTGGAATAATAAATTTTCTGAATTGCTTCATATTTTTTATTTTTGTAATTTGTATTCGTAGTGTAATTTAACATCAAATGGTCCGTTTTCACGTGTACTGTGCAATAATATTTATATGAGTGATGAAAAGTTTCCCGGTGGTCGGTTCGAGTGAGTTACACACGATTGCGACCGCATAGCTTTTATTTCACTTCCGCAATGCACCAACCAACCATGCAGAACCTCGAGCAATGCAATTTTTTCATTAAACAATTACTCGATTCAATTTGTTTTGATGACAAATTTGGTATTTGCGCGGTTGAAACACTAGCTTTATTTCATTTTCATTATAATTGATGCACAAATGCAACTAGGGTATATTAAATGTAATCATTATGCGGTTTAATTAAATTCTAATGGATGGACAGGGAGTCAAACGGGGTTTATTCAGCTAGTATATTATAGAAAAAAATATAATTTGGGGTTGACTCTTGTATCTAGATATTCCGTAATCATATACAGTGATTAATTTTGGTTGCGACATATGGTATATGGAATTTATTTTTATTATTAATGAGACAATGAATTACGCGTTACAAAAATCTTCGGATATCTTCAAACTACTAAAAATTTACAAATATAGTTTCTGTAATGAGAGGGTTACGCTCGGCTAGAACTTTTGAGAATAAGAAAATCAACAATCAGTTAGACCGTGTCAAACAAAATTTACACTTTCATTTTAAAGAATTATTTATTCGTCATTCGAATATTAATTTAATTAAAAATTCGTTAATCAATATTTTTAAAGTATTGGTGTAAGTGAAATTATGAACTTAACCAGAAAGCATTTTCGGAGCATCATTTACAATTTGACCCTTTGACTGCAATTATTTAGACAGATTTTAATTCCCCTAGTAATTAATTACACCTACAGAGCGGGGTGGGGGGGGGGGTTGGCCACCACCCATGTAGCTTTCGATAAGTTCACCATCCACAGCTCAAGAGTTAGCACTCCAATATAATTTTTTTTAAATTATTATGATTTTTGTTGTATATATGTAACTTTTTTATCTTATTATGGCTGTTTTAACAACGGATATGATACCAGATAACCATTGTTTCGACGAGAAGGGTATACAGGTGTGTTAGGGACAATTTAGAGAGTTAATTTGCGCACGATTGTCAAAGTGATCATGAAAGTAAATCGGAAGAAGATCTATCTCACAGTGATGAAGAGAATATTAACGTTACATCCGAATCAGAAAATTTATTTCTCGATGACGAAGAAGCACCTGGACAAAAGACTGTGAGCTGATGCGCTGATTGTGTTCAATAGAATGTTGGTTAAAATTGAATTGTCATATACCTATTGCGTAAATTTTGTCTTTGAAATGTTAATTGAAACTCAAAGGTTGTCGCTAAATATTTTTTTCTTTATTCGAATTTGTTAATTTTCATACCGAAGACATATGTACCAAAATGTTTTTCTTATACTTTTTGTGTAGACCGTAGTATATCAACTGGTATTTCTTTTTTATAATATCTTTGTTTATCGAACAATAAAGTTACCCTACAGTTGATTAATAAAGAGATTTTATTGTGCAAAAATGTAAAAAAATAAATGTATAAGCTGAAGATGGGAACTAGCCAGTTCCCGAAACATCCTTATCCATATTAACAACATGTAACTCTAAACAAGGAATTGTCATTTGTATATATTGATTTATATTATTTATATTTGATATATAAATAATTTCCGAGGTACCTGAGCACCACAACATAAAACTACGTTTAATATGGAATTAATCAGATAATTTTTTGAGTTTTTAGCAAAAAAAAAAATATTTAAAGCCCAGTAAACATTCATACCATATTTAGTACTGTGCGACTTTTGGCTATTTTTGACCAGCAGTGTAGCAACTTAGCAACATTTCGCATTAGAAAGAAAAAGGTTATTTGATATTATCATGATGTTAGGAAAGTAAAGAAGTCAAACACTCTTTTATTACGAATACTCTTCCTCTAGTCACATACCAAATATAACTAACCCCCAAATTACTATTTCCAAACTATATAAATAGTGTATTACGTATATCCCATACAAATTAATTAACTACTATAATTTGTGACGTAATCCTGACCTCATTCAGTGTCCTCACTGATATTTTGGTTTACCTAAAAGGAAAATTAAATTGTTTGCTTTTCGCTCTAATTATGGTTGACGGACCGCACTTAGCTTATACCGCACAAACCTACTCATAAACACAAAGTAACTCAGAAATCGTAAACATAATTTCACACCAGTCATGTTTGTATTGCCAACACTTGGCTTATATTGCATTTTTTTTTTTTTTTGAAGAATGTCTACTTTATTGCTGAAATAAATACATGCAATTAGCATTCATTGTAAATGACTACGTTTATCTCGACAATTCTAGCGGATTCAAATATATTATGACTTGAAAAATCCTATTGGTTTATCTCAGCAGATTGAGAATAGGATTGAGTTATTTTCAATCTCCTTTAAATTCGTATCGACTAAAAAAAAATAGTTAAATAGTAGATTATGCAGACAGACAGGGAGAAGTATATGATCTAATTTCCTGCTGGATATATATATGCTCAAAATCTAAAAATTGTCATGTGATGATTTTTCTTTCAAAAAAATATTTATTTCTTTATATATAAAATAAATAAATATATCATCACGGCTTATTACCCATTGCTGGATGTGCCAATCGGTTTGTTTCTTTATCACTCCTAATATTTCACTTTTGGATAATTTTACTAAGTTTTATTTCGCGACTTTTATAGAATGAGGTAAAATGAAAATGCAAATAAACAACAAATGATATGAACTTAGTTACATTATGTGAAGCTTCACTGTTTATTTCGACAGAAGTCAAGCCGCTTCATAAGTCCAAGCGCGTTATTTTATAGGCTTGACCTAACATTTTCAAGCAGCTTAAAATATTAATCTCGATCGTTTATTTCGAAGATTGAAAAGGGATTTACTAAATTCAAGCAGATTCAAACGTCGAGATAAACGTAGTCAATATCTCGGTTGATTTAACCAACTCTAACTTAGTGACATTGATTTTAAAAATGATCTTTGAACTATTTACTACTGGGTGACGTACCAAAATGTCAATATTCCTAAAATTTATTTCTAGTACCATGATTATGATTACTGTTGGTAAAATAAAATCATTAACACTAAAATTACATTTGCTCTACCTATAAGAAACATTACTTGCTCTGAAAAACATTTTACTGCACATTCCGTCCGAATTACATTTAAATTTGTTATCTGAGCGTATTCATTACTTTACAATTCTATAGCTAAATTTCCAGTTACAAATAGGAAAAATAACAAGAATTGAATGATACTTCCCTTTTTGTCCTTTGTCGGCCATTCAACATCTAACTGAAGTGTGACGAAACGTTGCTACTTTAAATTACTGGATTGCAATTGATAATTATTTGGAAAGGATCTTCTGGTTGTTCATAAACGCCCGCCTTTGCGTTGCTCTTAAGTTGCACAGGTAAACCCAACAATGATTAGAGATACCGTTTTCTTTTCAAACATTTAACATTTTGCTAATAATACGTTTTACCGTAATAAGTTGCCATGGATTGATTTTCTAACTTCTTTAAACCGATGTTGCGTAATCCTGTTGCATTGGATAATAATCCACTAACACTAACTTATGTTTCCATTCTGACCAAGATATGTAGCAACTGCTTAAATTGCTGTGCCACAATTTTGCTAAGCTTTCTAATTTGATTATATGTCTGCGTTCCAATTGTGAATTCTCAATAATTGTTCGACTTTATTTATTCAGCATATTAGTTGTAGAATAATGGCATTACTTGTTGGGTCACAGCCTTACGTGTTATAATTTGACGAGGATATACGGTCTAGACTTCTAGACGCTTCTCCTTAAAATCTCTTCAAATAGCTCCGTGTGTGTAAGCACTTTCACTATCACAATCATGAAAGCTACTATCACTGTATGTTTTCGACATTTTACTTTAATATAGTTAAAGACAGATTCTTTATCCCACTTCTGAATTATTACGATGTTAGGAAAATAAAGAAGTCAAATACTGAACAAACACTCTTTTATTACGATTATACTTGGTGTAGTCACAAATTAAATACAACTGACCCCCAAATTACTATTTATAAACTATATAAATAGTATATTACGTATATCACATACAAACTAATTAACTAGTATAATTTTGCGTAACAATTGATGTTGTGTGACAGATTTATGTAAATAGTGAAATTACTCCTAAACACAATCGCTGGTAGACGAGCGTGGTTTTAACACCGGTATCAACGACTTGGCACATACTTGGGAATTTAATAAAATCAGTGTCGTTAACATTCTGATTAAGACGAAAATGTACTGATAGCCATATTTAATAAATTTGTTTTCATTATTTTACATTGTATATCCTACAAGCAAGTCAAGGAAAAATCATATAAAACAATTTTATTCAATTTTGCCTTATGAAATCTTGTTTATTTATTTGGATACGGACCATTAAAGTTTTTTGTTTTATAAACTACTTTATTTCGCTTGCGTTTTAAAGATTTTTTCCTATAATTGAGCGTGAAAAGCACTTTTCGCACACTCTTTACAGTGGCACTGTGCGTGAAAAGTAAATAGGCGTTGCTAGGCAATATTTAAATTCTGTTAATTTATCTGTCAAGTAGATAATCGGCCTTTTCAATTTAAAGAGATAGAAGATATGCGAAATGGAGATATGCGCATAGTAAGAACAACTGAGATCTATGGCGTTTGTTTCTAAAAAATTCAGACGTAAAATATGAGAATATCTCTGATAACATTAAAAAATCTTATCGAAATAAGTTACAAAAGCTTTTATTGAAGTTAAAATATCTAACGATTCAAATTTTCACTGAGAATACAGGTCTTTTTGACGTTTCGTTTGACAGCCCAACTGGCAGTTGTTCGCGCCATTTTCTTACTATTTGCAGCGATAGAAAGAGATAGCCGTTAAATTGAAAAGTTCCATTAAGTAGCTAATGAAAGTAATAAAATTTATTAAGAAATATTAATGTACACTATAAATGAGACAAGTGTAATATTTTTTTCAACATCGACTAATAGTCTCATTTTTAAAAACATTATCATTTTTTTGACATGAGTCCTAACCTAATTTTTAATGTTAATATTAAATGTACGAATATAGAAGACTAATCCACTTCTGTCTGAGATTCTAGCAAGTGTTTAACATTTATATCAAAGAGTATTATAATAAATAATTTATATTTTGTGCTTCGTGTTAACCGAGGGTAATGTACAATAAAATAAATCAAAATCAGTAAATGAATCAAGTACAAATTTAACCACGCATTTTATTATCTCATTAACGGAACCGGGTTCGCTTATGGAAAAAATGTTACAATTTTGAACATTAAGAAATGTTAAGACGTCATCACGGCTCAGTACTTTAGATTTTTTGCTTCTAAAGCCCCTTGAATTTTGTTTCAACATAGCCTTCACTTTAGGGTATCTGCTACAATAATGTAAATATTTATAATCTGGTCTCTAAATACACAATTTTTTCAAGACCTCCCAATCCACGTTGTCTAAAATAATGCAGCAAGGTTTTAGCTTGGAGCAATAACTCCATAGTGAGGATGGTGGTAAAGAAATAAATACATGACAACGTATCAACAAAATACTCTAAGCGGTTAGTGACATTTGAAGCTTCTGCCTTCATTTATACAAATCTTACACTCAAATTCGAGAAGATTATTAGGGCAAAATTTAATAAACAGTTGTATTGTATTCGCAGTTTAAATGAATGTTTAATAAGCGGTAATTTTAAGTACGCGTCTTAATAACACGAACCGCTTGTATAATAACCTAGTTAAGGTTAGGCCGCCAAATTTATTGAATATCGCTGTCAGTACAGTTTCGTCTGAATCAGTTTGTTGACAACACTGATTTTGGTAATAATTCTGAAGTATGTGCCAAGCCGTTGACATGGTTCTAGTTGGCACCGGTGTTAGAACCACACTCATGTATAAAACATTGTTAGCTGATCGCTGATCCCGTGTTTAATTGCACATTGTAACCATAGATGCGTAACAAAAATACATTGGAAAATAAGCCTTAGGCGGCGGTCTCACTGGTATAGTGTAGTATTGACTCATGTGTCGTTTAAAAACTGATGGTCCGGTCTCACTAGTCGAGTTGCATACATCATTATTTGATGTCAAGTAAACCTTAATATATTAATCTAAATTAATTTCACTCGTGCTACGATCTTTCTAAATAACCTTTGTTGTTTCCATTTTCACTAATACTACTGTTTGGCAGTGTTAAATCAAATAAAATTTGATTGACATCAACCAAATTAACAGGTTATGTATATTTACGCATGTGTCAAGGCATCGAGTGGAATCGAGCATCGAGTAAAAATCAAACCAACTTGAAATCAAACAAGTCGCCGGCATTCGATACAAAACGATGGCCCAATGTGACCCACGCTATTAGAATACACGTGCTTGAAAAATATACGACAGCAAACGATTGATAGTACTCGGCCAGTGAGACCGCCACCTTATCGTAGTTAGCAACGTGATTAAAAGTTAACACTGTTTTGTGCAACTGGGCCTTAAATAGTGACGTATGTCGTAAAGTTACAGAAATTTAATATTTATTACACTGCTTTGTTAATGTTTATTCAGTGACGTTCACCCTTAAACCAAATTATTATTCAATGATTTACTTACGTCAAGTCTTTATTTTTGTTTTGTGCAGTGAAATTATCTGCAAGTAATATCAAACGGCTCATGAATGACCTTGAATGGTCATCTTTCTAGAACCAAACTATACCATGTAAATTATAAGTAAACGTGAAAATGGAAAATATTTTGTATTTTGGTCTTCACTATTCAATAGCTCTAGAGAACTTTGATTCCTCCTAGTTTAAAAACAGGTGATAGTACAATGCATCTCGGCGATAAGCCCATTGGCATATTGATTAATTATAAACCAAATCCCACAAAATGAAACGTTTTTCAGTGCAGGTGAACTGGCGAACTCATTGAATAGCTCCACTATTCTGCATTTGCTGTTGAGTGTTAGTTAGGCGGACGCGGTTTTCCGATGATTTACCCAAATTGAATCACTCGCCTCCTCATCCATTTATCATTGTCCGCTGAGACCACAGCCCTGGCGTGGCCGACCCGACAGACAATGCAAGCCATAGAGCCGTTTTTATGTCAATGAAACTATCATTCGCATTACCGACTTAATTTGTGGGGCCAGCCAGAGAATTCGTTCTTTTACGTAGTTTATTTTTCAAAAATAGAAGAAAGTTTTGCCTGAAAATTGAGTATGACATGTACGAGTTTCTTGAACTTTTAAAGGGGTGGTGACGTTGAAGTTGTAGTTGTTTCATTGATTATTGACAGAATTATAAAGGAAACTAAACTCAACTTATTTTATTGCATTAACAACAGATATAAAGAAAATTAAATTTTTGATGCAGTATTATCTAACTGTCTACAAAAGTAACCAAGGAAATATAAATATTATTAAACATTTAAATTATTTCGTTGTTTAATACTATTACTTTAAGATATGTAAGTTAAATTAGATTAGTTTAATTCTTGCCAAATTAGCTTATAATCTACATTTTATTTATACATTTTACAATTGTTTATACATCAAATTGTCCTGACCCTAAGTCGTCTTTCATTTCTTCCTTCTCTCCGAACTTCTCTGCACGATGTCTTCAGATGCCTAAATGTTTGCTCTTCTCTCCCGTATAGCTGCACCTTCAGTCCTCACTTGATAACCAGTATTTGTTATTTCTCTCTTCTTTACCACATCTGAATCTGGCAACCATCTTCATATTTTTCTTTTCATCCAGTAAATACTGTGATATTGACGTCGTTTGGATTGATTTATATCGTTTGTTGTATTTCGAATTGTCGATCTTACATTTTTGTTCTTGTTATTGTGGTTGTATGTCCCAATCTCTCTGATATACCTCGTACTACGTAATTTATGCGTAGCCTCTCTATTTGTATTGGGGAATATCCATTTCTTTCGGAATAAGCTTTTCTTGATTGCCCTCATTTTGTTAGTTTGCTGTTTTCCTCTCGTTGTCTTATTACCCACCAGCATTCTTGCCGAATTGAGTTACTCTCAAGATGTGTAAGTTACTATAATTTAAAAATATCCCATTCTACCTTCTAAAGCATTCACCTTCGGTGACATATTTTATAAGTACTCTTTTGCAGAAAATTATCTGATTTGTATGGCCTTTTGCATTATATAAGACATCTTACAAGTCTCTAAGAGGAGCTTTTACTCAGTTGATAGTGATAGGATGAATAATCTAAAAAGTAGATAATTACATGATTTAGATATTCTAGTTTATGAATTAACAACAATTACAACAATTTGTTGTTAATATTGTCTGTACTTAATAATTAATAATTAAATTCATCAAATTTATGTAACGTTCTTTATGTAAAAAATCTTTTTTAAATTTTTAGTTAATCATAAAATTAAAATACATATACAAAATATTAGACTTTAGGCTGGTTCGTGTAAACTGTAAACTTAAGACTTTACCTTTTTGCATTAGTAATTCAAATATAGACAAACGCGTGCTACAGTATATGTAGCTGTAACCTTAACCTTAGCATTATGCCGTAACCTTAGAATACGCCAATTTCTAAATTCTTAAGTCATAATGCTAATGCCGACCAATCAAAAGCTTGCCGCTGGCGATATTCATGTATTTGAATTTGACGTTTGACGTTTATGTCCCTCCTGCTCTCGCCGCTGAAATATAGATCGGACTCCCCAACACCTTTTCATTCTTAAATTTATTTGCCAAAGCAATTATTGGTCTCGTGGCCGCGTGCCTGAGTGTCTGGTCGCGAATCTGGGGAACCGGGTTCGATCCCGACCGACGCCAAATATTTCGAATTTTAAATAGCACAAAAAAAATATGTCATCATCATTACTGATATCTGCGTACAAAGCAGATTGGCACACCCAGCAATGGGTAATATGCCGTGATGATATATTTATTTATTTAAAGCAATTATACTTATAAAAATTGTTGAAAGTACGACAACGTCTGTATGACTATCCATATTTATATTTTATTATGTCCTTGTATGTCAACATGAATGACGTGTCGCTGTTAGTGTTGCCGCGAGACAAGATTTGTCGAGATTTTACATTATCTCGATCTCGACATTTTTTTTTATTATTATTATTAAAACCAATCTTGACATTGAGCAACAAAATTAAAATCTTGAGGTCGAGATCTCGACGATCTCGACTTTTCGGCTATTGTCGTGCAAATTCGTTAAGATTCGATCGCTCGGACGTATTGCATTTGCGCATTGGACATGTGAATGCGTAACATATTTAGACCTGTGACTTGTCTGTTTGTAATATATTTCATGCGATTTCAGGTGTAACCGTGTAACTTCCATTCTGATTTACTAAACGTGTTAAGTCAAGTCATCTTTGATCTGCCCTCATACCGCATAAAATCTGCACACATCCTACAATACTAATTAATGTATAATCAAACACGAAAGTTGTATTTTTTATTCTGATTTCACAATTTTTTGTCTCTTGTTTTTAATACGTATGTCCCAGAATGAATAAACTCAGTAAAAAGTGTATGGTAAATATAAATATATATATATATATATATATATATATATATATATATATATATATATATATATATATGTATATATATATATATATATATATATATATATATATATATATATATATATATATATATATATATATATACGAATAAAACACAATACGAGTACATACTATATTTATAAAATACATTGTTATTTTCTTAAAATTTTAGGAAGATAAAAATAATAATTTTTTTCCTATACATTTCGAAAGCGATGACGTCAAAATCGAGCGGGAATTACAATACCTAAAATATTGTTGAAATATGTATCCGGTTTGTAAGTGTGGCCGTGGTGAACAAATCGGATTATCGGGCAATTTAAATAAATATCATCTGGGTGCAAACTTAAGTTTGATTATGTGCATTTTTCACCATGGCCACACTTACAATTCGGATACGTATTTCAAGAATATTTCAGGTTTTGTAATTCCCGCTCGATTTTGACGTCACGCGTTTTATCAAAATTGCAAGCAAATAGACCATTTTCATTGGTGGTGTGCACATGATTAGAGTGAGAGGTCAGAATTGCCCTGTTAAATTATTTACTTGTCAGATACTAACTTCAAAGTTGTTTATGTCATATTGTCATCTCCCATTGCCAAATAAAAAAAATCATGGTTGGGATAC
Source organism: Harpalus rubripes (assembly GCA_963082715.1). Lineage (NCBI taxonomy): Eukaryota > Metazoa > Arthropoda > Insecta > Coleoptera > Carabidae > Harpalus > Harpalus rubripes. Next base: position 52,154,276 of record OY720451.1, read on the forward strand.
ATTGTTGTGTCCCGGGGTGCAAAAACAAATCAAATGAAAACAAAAATGTGTCTTGGCATTTATTATCTGCGGATGGTAACAGCTGACACTGTTGAGTTGAGAGATCAGCAGAGGTCATGTTAAGGTTGCTTTGTAGAAAATACAACTTATTTAAAGTTTCAAAAATTGGTAATAGATGTCTCAATCTCAATGAAAATTGTATAAATGTATTTATAATAAAACTGCCTAATATTATGTACAGTACTGATGAAATGAAATAAATGATCGAAACTTGTGTATGAATAATTAATAAGTTTTTCAAGATCAAGATCTCGCCTAATCTCGTCAAGAATTGAAGTATGTAATCTCGTCTCGATCGAGTATTTGACCTTGAAATTTATTTGGATCTTGATCTCGAAAATTTACTCAAGACGAGACAAGATCAAGAAAAATCTCGTCTCGGCGGCAACACTAGTCGCTGTTAAAAAAAATACATTACCAGCCTACTTTTATTGATTTTCCCTAAGAAGTACATGTACCAGGCAACGTAATGTAAAGTTTAATGCAAAGTCGTAATGCTAATGCTAAGGTAAAGTCTTAAGTTTACAGCTTACATGAACCAGCCTTTACATGCTTATTTGTAAATTAGAAAAACAAATATTACAAACAAATAATAATAAAAATTATGTATTATTGTAAATATTACACTTGTAGGTATTTCTTTTCCATTGAATTCCTAATTTATCTAAAATATGCTCAAATATAAATTTAATGTAAATCTTAGATTTTACAAATAGAACATACATATTTTTGACGTGTTTACTTCTTATGGGAGGGCGAATCGTTGAAGAATTCAGACCTTGCGATTAAGAATTTTTCCCACTCCAACGCCCAAGTTACCGCTGAGAGATGACAAGTCTTAATATTTTATACGTTACTGTGTTCATAAATACAATAAATTATCAAATAAAACTATTTAAAAAGTGTGCTCCATCTCTGATTATGTCCTACAAATAAACTTGTGAATAATATTACACAGTCAAGATTTTGTAATTTCTATAGTACCTACTGATGATGGGTGGATTTGACACCCGAAACGTTCGCAGTGTAAACCTGTAATGACGATAGAAATGCCTGTAAATAAACATTATGGAACCTAATGGCCTACTCTTTCCATTTTAATCCAATCAACGGTGCCTGCCAACAAACATATATATACAAAACAATGATTTATTTTTGAGGCGTGGTTTAGTAACGCGGAACCATTGTTGAACGCCTTATTTGGCTCGGTATATTTATCTAAAAACAACAACAAAAACCTATACCTAAAGCACAAAACCCGGCCTTAGATTTCCAAGTATGTACGTTATGTATTAGGTTAGTTAAAGTTAAAATGTATTTATAAAATATGGTGTGGCCAACACTATGCCTCCCGCCATATACAGACCGAGTGACAAGTCACAAACAATATGAAGCTAATCCTTATTTTTGGATTAGCGTATTTTACTCTAATTTTGGGAGTTTATTTCTTAAAATATACTCTAATCTAATCCAAGTGACAACCACATTTGATAATAAAATGAAGATTAAATTTTAAATGCCGGGATAGAATATAATTCACTAATTAAATGAGGATTAGCTTTAACTTTGATTTCCTTTCCTATTGTTCTATTTACTTTTTTCTTTTTAAATCGTTACTATTATTAATTTGAAATGATTACTTCTTTGACAGTGATATTTATCTGTCAGCTACATCATTTGATTTGAATAAATGCGTAACCAAGGAGTTTTGTTTGTTTAAAGCGGAATTTAAATTATAGATAATTTTATAAATTTATCCATACAATATGTAGAAAAGGTATTAATGCAAATCTGTAGAAAATTTAATAATTTTATTTTTTATAATAACATTAATCTCGAAAAAAATACATTTAAAGGTATTTTTCGAAGAAAAACTATTTCGGGTTTCAAGTAAAGTGCCATTTCCGTTTATCAGATTTACACCAAAATCTAATGGGCTCTTTCCATAATAGAAAAAGGTCGAAATACAAGGTTTCAAAATTTTCTGAATGATATCATTTGAGTTAGAGTGGAGGATCCACACATACATACACACACATACACATATACACAGACATCATCGTGAAAATGTTAAAATTTGATTCTAGGGACCTTAAGACTTTGTCATTTAGTCGATATGCGATTTTTAGCACGATCCCTATACCTCCACTACCAAGGGACACTTTCTTTATTTAATTCAAACCTTTTACCAAATCATTAAATTTATTCTACTCGTACTTAAATTACAAAATTACTTTTACGTTAACATAAAGTAATCGAGACAAAGGTATTGTCAGGCTTCCCGAGACGCACACTTTTTGTAAATAAAAAGTGTCCAGCAGAAAATTAAGCCATGGTATTTAACATGATAATAATTAAAGCTCGGATTATATGCAAAATGCATATTTTTGCATTTTTAGCATATTTGACCTAATGTGCATATTTTCTAAATTTTACTTTATTTTTATCAATTTTAGTAAAATTCTCATAATAATCCTTGCATTTTTTTGCATATTTCAATGCGATGTGCATATTTTTAAAATTTTCGTAATTTTTATCAATTTCATTAAAATTCTCATACTTTTGAAGAACATTGTGGTCACCGAACCAATGCTGCGCCGTCAAATATTACCCAGAATGTCATTCACGGCTGTAATTTCCTAATCCAATCCTAATCCCTTACAGAGAAAGTAACGGTCAGTTTAGCTTTAAATTATTTGCCGGTTATGTATAAACACATACTGAGTGACAGAAGGCAATTATTTCAAATGGGTACCTTGGAAAAACATTTAATTATTATTGCAAATGAAAATGTATTCCGTAGTCCGGGTGTAAGTTTCTGTAAATATTCATATTAAGCATGTAAATATAACTGTATTTATAAACAAAGAAATTTGTTAAAAACATTATATTGTTCATATTTTACATAATAATAATTCTATGTTGTATTTAAACTTTTCACAGTTATTACAACTGATGTGTAGATGGAAGTGAGTAATTATTTACTATATTTTTTGTATTCTTGAACTGCATGTTTTGCATATGCTGTACACCTAACTGCATATTTTCTAATAAAATCCTGCATATATATGCGCATATTCTTCCTATTTTCCTTGCATATAAATCCTAGGTTTAATAATAATACATTACCTGCACGTTATTTTGTGTGATGAATACCTCACATTTTATTGTAAATTTCACAACCAGTCGTTCTGTGTTGATATATAGTAATTATGTAATAAATGTGGAGCACCATGGCGTTTAATCTTAAAACAATTTAGAGGTTCTGCTATTTGCACATCAGAAAGTGAAGCGCTTGTCTGTCACACATGTTATTAGGTATGGAGGTGAGGGTTCGTGTGAGTATGATAAAGGTTCGAGACGTAATTATAATTATTATATACTCAAGACGTCGCCTTCATCTCAGGAACTTTATCAAATAGATAAATGGAGAACAAATTGCAACGAAGAAAATTAGATACGTTAAAGAGTGACAAGTTTGAATTAATTTTGTTAGCCATGTAGGTTATGTGCGGGTGAGATTTGGACGACTCGAGTTCGATTCCGACTGGCAAGAAACTAGTTATTTACAATTTTCAAGTAACTCAAACGTGACCCCAAGAGAACTTTGACATACCGTGAGGTGACGCCTGGTAAGAGCTCTTCACCATACATTTATTACGTTTACATGCAGTTTTGAAAATGGTTTCAGTTTTCAGTCAAAATTATACAAAACTGTTTAGATGCAGTTTTCAAAACAAAAAACTTCGTACCACTACGCAATAAAACTACAGAACTGTCAGTATATTTGAAGGTTAGTAACACAAAGCGACAGAAACGTTATGCTCTGTACGCATGCGCAGTATCGAAACTGAATTTTAAATGTTAACATGAGTAGTTTTCAAGTCTAACCCATGAATTTTAGTTTTGGTTTGAGATAATTCAAAACCGTTTTGACACTGTATACACGGCGTTTTCAAAACTAAAAACGTTTTAAAAACGGTTTCAAAACTGCATGTAAACTCAGTAATTGTCATTGTTGAATACTACTAATAAAAGCAGATTGGCCCACCTAGCAATGGGGATTAAATAATAAATAACTTGCTCAATATAATGTCTTTGAACTTATAGACAAGCATGTCACCGTTCCATCACATCACATTTTTTATGCTTTTTTACAACAATGTCAATAGCAATGTTGAATATGAATTTATTATCTAATATGATTCCAAAATCTGTTACTTGAAATACACGATTGATTACATTTCCATTGATTCTGTATTGAAATCCGAAATTGTTCATATTTCGAAAAAAAGAAAAATGGTTAACAGATAGATTACTAATTTTAAATAATTATTTAATCTGTTGAGTTCAGCTTGAATGTTTTACATCTTAATATAGTGAGTATACATAACAAATCTGGAGTTTTCGAAAATATTGCTAATATCGTTAATGAAAATAATAAAAAGAAGTGATCCTAGATGGGATCCTTGAGGCACAGCAGAGGTCATGGAAAAATAATCAGATCTGGAAACCTTTGAGAGTTACCCATTGCTGCCTGCAATTAAGTTTTAGATAGATTGCCATGTACCTACTCCATACATTTCTAATTTGTTTATCAACATGGAATGATTTTCTCTATCAAACGCTTTATTGACATCAGTGTATACGCCACAGTAGTATAATTAAAGTTACATTATGTAATGTTTTCAAATAAATAAAAATAATATTACCCCCTTGATTTACTCCATTTTTGTATGAAAGTCTTAGAAATATAGCTGAAACTAATGTAATGCTTATCATTTTCATTTTTACCTCCCGCTACCCTTGGTAAGGGAGGTATATGGATCGTTCTAAAAATCTCATATCGAGATTTTGGCAAATGACCACGTTTTAAGATTTGTGTTATTATAAAAAGTAAAGATTCTACAGATTTGCATAAATACTTTTACTGTATATTTTATGGATAAATTTATAAAATTTTAAACAAGCAAAACTCCTTGGTTACACAGTTCATATCTCAAATGTATGTAACTGACAGATAAATGTCACTCTCAAAGAACGAATCATTTCAAATTAATAATAGTAACGTTTTAAAAAGAAAATAGTTATATGGAATGGATCTTAATACAGTTTCCACAATAACTAAATATGTAAGTATGTATATTTAAATTAATAAAAATGAAATAAAGGTTTGGTGTTGACCACCTCAGATTTTCTATCCAGTCTTTGCAATTATTATTGGTTATATGCAACTAAAAGTAAATTTGTAATAAAATTGCGATGATTATTTAATTATTAAAATATGTAAAACATAAAACAATTGTTATGAAAGCAGTAGCCGATGGTACACAAAATGTGCATTTCCAGTAAATGGCACTTATCCTCGCGAATTTCAAAATAAATTTTTTTGTTCTAGAATCAGTATATCAAATTATATAAATAAAGTTAAGTGCATGAGTACAGAAAAACCTTCTATGAATATTATGCAGAATAGTGAGAAGTCTTTGCGGCATATTTATTTATAAATCTCATAATGTTTTGTTTGCAGTGTCAAGTATTTATCTGCATTTCATTTCCGCATCCACATTATGTAGCCTGTTCAGTGTAGGGTTGTTTTGTCGTGTGACTGTTTACCTCTAGAGACAAATCTGTCTGTTTCTGTAGTAGTCACTATGTACCTAGTTTGCATCATTATGTGAACCGAGAGAAGCCTGCCGCTTTTCCTGTGACATGGAGGATAATGAAGTTTACTACAAACAATGCGAAAATGAGAGAAACCTCTTAGTTACAAATGAAAAACAGAGGGAATGGATCTACAAAATAAAAAGAACTAAATATAATAACAATGAAATAAGGCGAGATCTATCTAGGTAGTAATTATTTTAGTGACAAATTTAATTTTCAATGATAGTATTTCTCTAATGCTATTGAGAGTCTGCGAGTATAAGAAGATAGAATAAACCTGCTCATATTGTAACATATGTAACATATGATTTCTGAAATTTGTTGAATGGACATTGTTGTGGTTTAAAGAAAATATATTAAATCTGCTTATTACTACAACATTTAGCATAGGTTAAGATTTAACATTCATATTTAATATAGAAATAATGGTCCATTTTCTTCTATACGTCAAACTTTAGTTTTGACTTGTTCCATGAACCTTTGGCGGGTTTTAAAATTTATTTTTTATATTTTGCGTTCATAATGAAGTCATTACGATACGCAATTGCGACCTTCATTTCGATACGCAATTTTTTGTTTTAGACGGTTGGTACTAGATGACGTTTCTTTAACCCATTTTTACCTAATTTATTTTTAGTTAATTGAAAATACATTTTAATAATATAATGTCGAAATTATTATTATTTTTTTATTTAGGGAAGATTATTTACATGAAAATGTACAAATGGTTACAAATATAATCACAAATTGAGTAAGTAAATGTTATTGTAGAAGGCGCAAAATATAAAAAATAGTATAAAGAACTCATTTTATAAGACTTTCTTTCGCACTTGTCAATTAGAAAACTCGCTAACGCTCGTTTTCTAAATTTTGACGCGTGCGAATAAAACATGTCTTATAAAACACGTTCTTTAATATACTATTTGTTTACTTTTTGAAAAATCGTGCGCCTAAATTGTTTTCATTTTGGGGCTCCTACACATTGTCATCCACCATTCTTTTAAGTAACATCATCTAAATAGTTTCACTAGGTCTCGCTTGAGGTACGTTAGAAGAATAGTTTTCGCGGGATTAATGGTATATATATATATATATATATATATATATATATATATATATATATATATATATATATATATATATATATATGTATATATATATATATATATATGTATATATATATATATATATATATATATATATATATATATATATATATATATATACAATTTATATGTTTGCCTCCAAACACAACGTTGGTGTTCGGGCACAGTGGCGTGAAGCTAGGTCAAACCAAATCTTGGTTTAAATGATGTAAATTGATGAAACCAAGTAACTTCGGCTAGCAGTTTTGTGTATCAACCTCTACTCTAACACGTCCAACGTACTGTCTGGATACGCCTTCTTCGGAAATTGCGCCATACAACATTATTTTATCTGAAACCTTTGCATTCACTTTCTGTATTTACATTTTTTGGGCGTAGCTTACAGGAAATATATACAACAATCTGTAGGAGCCCCAAAATAAAAACATTAAAGGAAAAAGATTTTTCAATAGGGAAACAAAATAAATTTTAAAACTCGCCAAAGACTTAGGGCAAGTCAAAACTAAAATTCATCGTATTGAAGAAAACGGGCAACTAGCTTAATATTAAATATAAGTGTTAAAGCTTAAGTCTTGTTATTTGTTGTAGTAGTAAGTAGATTCAATATACTTTCTTTAAACCACAGTATCGTCCATTTAAAATTTTCCGAAAACTTATGTTACATAATTATGTTAAACCATGCTATTTCCAGAGCACCCTAAACATTAAGCAAAGATGCATATTAAGCCTAAAGTTTTTCTACAGCTTAATGCAAGAACAATCTCTCTTTTCAATAATAAATTAAAAAAAAAACAAGAACGAGAACAACTAAAATCTAATGGGGGAGTTTAGTCATGCTGAAATGTAATGATTTTTCCACATTACTGCAATACATTACATGCAATATTACTATTAATGCAATATAAGTAATAAAATATAACATATTTTTTTGTACAAACGATATTAAATTTATCGTTAGTTAAATCGTCGGCAATACGATGACGTATGCAGCATCTTTGGTTCGCCGTAGTTGTCCGCTACGAGCGCTAGTTTAGATGAAAACATTAACGTATGTCTTCTTTATTTGATATTCAAACGTCAACTTCAATATCAAATCGCAATAAGCAAATTATTTGATTTTAAATATGTAAATTTAAAACCCAGAAAATACGATAAACACAGAAATTAAATTGTTAAGTGTCAAATGTAAACATAAACAAGTGGCCGTGTTTTGCTTCCGTCTCTTTCTATGAAGCATGTTTTGGGCACGTATATCGAGACCTAATTCGCACATGGTTGATGTTATGTACGCCGTAATGGCGGGAAGAAAATATTATAAAAGTTTAATATTTTTTCCCAGGTGTATTTTTATTAAATTTTACAAAATATTAAAGTAAAAACGTTTTAAATTTAAAAATATTTTAACATATAAAAAAAAATTGTAAATAAACCCATACGATTTAGTACTCATTGAACCAATGTCATGTCATAAAACAAGAAAATACTTATTGCATTAATAACCAATGTACACATATTTGGAGGTATAGTAATCGAGTTGTAAAAAATTCACCACTGCGTCCTTAAATGATCGGAGAAATTTTTATAAAGAATATAGGTACCTGTGCCTACTATATTTTTATTTAGGCGCTAATTTTGATACAATCTGGTGTAAACATAAAAATTTAATAGTTTTAGTTGATTTTTCCATCATTTTTTTGGAGTAAATTCGATTTAATTTTTTTTTAAACCCCTAAGCTACATTGTATTGAGTATAATTATTTAAAAAAATATATATTAGAAACAGACCTGTAACGAAAGTTGACATTTTAATTTTTTTTAAATCAAAATTTTCTTATATTTACCATTATGTGTTTTACTCAAATTCTGATTCCAGTGCGAAGAAGATAAACTTATGAAAACACTTTGTTTTTATTATGTATAATGTAGGTATATAAAAGAAAACAAGTAACAGATAATTTACGTACATTTCAAGATATAAAATAAGAAATAATATAAAAGCATGGTAATTGCAAGTGAGTCGTAAAACTTTTAAATTGTTGCAAGAAAATATAAAAGATTTAAAAAAGGTCTGATAATAGCTCCCGAGAACTTGCTTTTTATTTACCTTCAGTTTTTATTTTAAGAGACGATAACAATTAGGAACGATTTTTCTTCCACTATTAATTATACCTATAGACACTACAGTGGATACTTTAATACTTTAAATAATAGCAAAACATTTTCAGTAAAATATATTATAGGATTTATATAAAAGAAATATCTATTTTAAATTCATAAAAATTTAAGATCCATTTTTGTTGCTTTTCCGCTTAACGTATGTAAAAAATCGTTCATTTATTATCCCTATTAATGAATGATTTTCTATTAATAAACAATTTTAGTATAACCATAAATTCTAGTGCTAAACAATTAATTATTAAATATTGATAATTAAAAGCTAAAAAAAAAACAACGGAAAACTAGTGTAACTAAAGCGTGGGTTTATCGACGATGTACATGTCTTGCCGTAAAATGAACAGGAAAGCAGGATTTTGCATAAAATCAATAATAATATTAAATTTCTATAAGTGTTAAACATGGAGACACAGTTTTTTATATTATCTGTGCCGTTAAATTTTATGATATGTATTGAATTTTGGAACATAATATTCTGAAAAATTTTTGGTGTCAATTTTTTTAAATTTACCGATGTAGGTTTTTGATAATCGAGTATCAATCGTTTGAAAAAGAAAAGTGAGCATAATATTATCTATCAAATATCACTTTCTGTCATGTTACCAACATTTTTTAAATGATAGCATTCAATATTTTTAAATAAATAATTATAGATTTAATAGATACCTACTCTTTTTTAAAAAAGAAAGAAAATAAGAGAGGTAAGCTTTGAATTTATAATATAAAAATAAAATTAAAAGAAATATATTTTCTTTCTTCTTTTTGCATGTTTTAGTCATAAAATGTATGTCGAGATAATTCCTCGAGAGCACGTATCAAATTTTGTAAGTAGTCATACTTTACTGCATGTAATTAAATTTGAAAGAAAAAGTTATTGTTTGCATTATTAATACTCGTTAAATGTCACGTACAACATGTAACTTATGCATAATCTGCAAAACTTTTAAGTGATTACTTTTAAAAGCAAAATTCTGCCTACTTTTCGTTTATTATGCATAGAGCCTGTGTGTAAAACTAAGTTCAGATATTGAGAACTTTTATGTGTGGAGCATTTAAATAAGAAAGGAAACCTGTAATAAGAATTTACAGCAAAAAGTTGAAGAAATATATACTTATAAGTTAATAGGAAAGGTATGGAATAAGTTGGATTCAAAAAGTTTAATTTTATAAATGGTCTCTTAAAGAGAAATATATATTTTTATTGCAAGTTGTGTAAGGAAACTTTCTTCGAAGAGGTTTTCCCAGCGTGTATTGTTTTAATACTGTACAATTTACTTAAAAATTTGGTGTAAATTAACTTTGAACGATAACTTTGACAGTGATTGAGTGTCAAATCAAAGCTCATTCCTTAATTTTGAAAAATTTATTCTTCTCGTTCAAAAATGAGATGACACCGCATTTGCTTTCTACTTCGACTTGCAAAAACATATGTAATTCTAATTCGTAAAATCCAACAAAAATACGCTGTCTACTTTCGACTCGACCATTGTACAGTTTAATTTTTTAAATATGGTCATCTCTCTCATGGACGAATTAACAAATAGACATTTGCTTGTTTCTTTTATATTTGTGTTGATAAGAAGGGCGCGCGATAAGGTGGATATAACACGCTTGTCTTTCAAAAACTCATATTGTTCCGACTAAGTTAAGACATGCTATTTAAAACGATGCTTATTGTTGACAAGATTGTAACATTGAGAAATGTTGCGAAATATAAAGACACGCAATTCAACTTAGGCGAGACGTAAAGAGATGAGTTTTAGTAAAGTCAGCATTAATCGTTTAGAAACTCTCACGGCGAAGTCTGATTCTTTAAGATTTATGCGGCTCCCAAGCGAGGTTGCACTCGCTTGTGTAAAGAACAATTATAGATAAACGCTAAACATCATTGTTCGTTGTCACAATCGCCAACAGTATTTGTATGTTTATCAAATTGTAATTGTAATTGTATTTCAACATGTTTAGTTATTTTAATATATTTATCCTTAAATTGTATGGTGTTGGTATTAATTGAAATGAACCCTAAATAACAGTGAAACTAGTGAAAACTAGTAAGGTCCAATGTAGTGACTAAAATCCCTCCCAAATGGCCAACTTTCCTGCATATACGTGATTAAGGGTGTGTAAACATCTGCCTGTTTACATACCCCCGGAAAGAGGGATTCGAATCATTTAGAACTATATTAAAGGTTATATATCGATTGACATACACGTTATATATATATATATATATATATATATATATATATATATATATATATATATATATATATATAGTACGTGTAGCACCAGTCATCCCCCAAACCCATCCCTCTGCAATTTCCCAACGTCACGTTTTTCAAATTTTTGCCGCGCTTTTCCCATCAAGGACGCACTTCCGTCAACTTACTTTTTAAGCCATTTTTGTCGCAATTTTTTCTAGTCACATGTATAAAAAAGTTTAGGTTAAAAAAAGTTTTTTGTGTATATTTTTAATCAATTTTAACAATAATTTTTGCCTTTTCGACTCAAAAAATATAAAAATCACTAAATTCTATACATTTTGTTAAAAAACAATATCAAAAACTGTGTTGGAAAATTATTTAAAATATTTATTTAAAAATGAGTACTTTTCGACTGTCCAACGAAGATCCGATTTTCATGGCTGTTATGCTTTCATCTTAACCTCAACAAGTAGTAAGTTAATTATAATAAACTTGTAACCATTGTTTGTACAATTTTGTAAAATTACATCATTGTCATATTGTTTATAGTGCCCCGATGAAGGAATAAATTAGTTTCCGAAAGCTTGGCAATAACTTAAAAGAGTGTATTGATTTAAAAAAAAAATTCCATCTCCTTGACTGCTACACCGTTATCCATTTAACTATATATATATATATATATATATATATATATATATATATATATATATATATATATATATATATATATATATATATATATATATATATACAGGGTCCGGCACAAAGGACAGACGTTTTTGAAATGGCTAGTACTCTCCCCCTATTAGTACGACAGAGGTGAGGAGTATGCCGTTCGACTCGTGAGTTCCTAGCATTTTTTTACCAGTTGACATTTTGGAGCCTTGGACGGTTGAGCACCGCATTTTCGCGTACGACAGTTTTGTCCGAAATAATGACTCTATTACGGCTGTACAGCGTGAGTTTCGTCGCCACTTCAACATTCATCGGAATTGAGCTGTTCCTTCTCGAAACACCATCCTTCGTTGGGTTGAAGCACTTCGCACACGTGGTGTACTGACAAAAGACCACCAGGAGCAACGATGAACGTTATTTGCCCTCTCTTCCCTGGTCGCCTTATTTCCAGGTTTGGTGATGTTCATTGGCCTCCTCGGTCCCCAGATTTATCCATCTGCGATTTTTTCCTATGGGGACACCTCAAGGCTCGTGTATACGACCACAAGCCCCGAACTCTGGACGAGTTGAATGAGGCAATTCGCGTGGAAGTCGCCCAAGTTGAGGAAGCGATGTTGGAGAGAGTCTACGCTAACTTCCAAGAACGCCTCCAGCAATGCATCGTCAACAACGGTCACCACATGACTTATGTGATTTTCCACACTTAATTGTCACAAATGCTATTTCATTGCGAACCCGAATCCGTAAATATATTTGTTTTTGAGTAAAAATTACCGATTTTATGATTTTTTTAAAACCATCCGTCCTTTGTGCCGGACCCTGTATATATATATATATATATATATATATATATATATATATATATATATATATATATATATATATATATATATATATGTATAAATATATATATATATATATATATATATATATATATATATATATATATATATATATATATATATATATATAGGCAAAGGGCTATTTGTATCGTCATCGATGTTAGATTCGGAAGTTCATAAGTTACAGTTCACAGAAACTGTAAAATTACCGGTTGTCAACAGAAATTGTGCGATTTGTCGCAAGTTGTATATAAATAAAAGCTTAGTAGCCCGCCGAGAGGTATTGACAGTCGGTAGAAAACGGTGATAATAAAAGTATGTATTAGCTTAACGGGAATCTCCTAAACGTAAACGAAAAGTATGATTCGAATTCACGCCTGTTACAAGACTATCGCTGTGACGTAAGTTAACTTATTATTTCATCAACTTAATTAATACCCGTGCGTATAGCGTTATTCTATATAAGTGTCACTGATATCGTGTCTTATTTTATGTTTCACATATTTGGTTTTACGTTTGCTAAAAAAACCTACCGGTTGACTTTTTAAATTCACTGTAACATATATTTTTATAATAGCAAAGTAATAGTTGTAGCTCATGTAGGTACCCCTCATTTACAATGTGATGTTACCTTGCAATCTATAGCGAGACGCAATTGAACATAGACGTGACTCAGGGAAATTCAATTCAAGTTAGTTCTCTCTGCCGATATGAGAAGTCTTCAGTTCGCAATTATATGTACGTACTTAGCAAGTTGGGCAAAAGGCCCTTCTTAAAGTGATACCGCATTAAACTTAGGGATTGTTGTTCCCTATTTTGTATCTGCAACACGATGGTTCACACGCGTGCTAAGTTAATTTCCGGTTAAGTCCGCACGCGATACGAATAAGTAGTTATTTGTACATAATTAGCTAGTTTCACGTATATTAGTTCACGCTAAATACCATTGTACGCTGTTATAATCGTCCATCAGTTATTCATATACATTTTAACATATAAGTTTTATGTAGTTACATTTAACCTACATAATTTATTCTAATATATATATATATATATATATATATATACGCATATATAAAAATTAGTCGGTGTTGGTATTTATTTAAAATAAACCCTAAATACTAGTGTGGTGAAGTTTTTCCGGTCAATACGCTTAGCAGTTAGCGACGTCAAGCAGGCACGAATGAAAGTACCATATTCCTTTGTAAATCGCTCCCACACATTGGCCACTTTACCTGCACGCCACGAAGATTATGGGTTGTAACGAGGCCACACAAGAATACAGGCCTGAATGCTTATCCCTGCTCAATGCGTCACGACAAACAATGAGGCCAGCGAGCTAGTCTAGCCCTATAAAAACAGTAGGGCTACAGCAGTCAGCACAAGTGGACGCACGACACAGCGCAGCACGGAACTGAATTAATATTCCTGACTTTAGAGAAACTACAAGCTAAAAAAGTTTAAGATAGGGTGAATGTATATCATTCAGAATATCAAATATAGTTGTTATGAAAAAAAAATTGTAATAGTCAGCAACATTTTACTAAGTAATTATAAAGAAAACTATAAAAAACAAATTTGGAACAAAAAGCAGTTTAGAAAAAAATGTATTTTATTCCTAAGTAATGGTTATTTTAAATATATAATATGCGTACCTTTATGTATGTCATTCATTTTTAGTTTCATTATTATTTTCATGTTATATTATTTTAATTTGTTAGCTCCAGATCTAAAGATGTATTAATTTTATTACTCTTTTTATTATTTCTTGTAATATTTAAACAACAATAAATAATTTAAAGTAAAACATGCGTTTATTCGTATGTTTAGGCCATTTATAATTCGCATTTTGTTTAATTTGTTTAGTTATGCATATCAAATAGTTATTATATAATATTTTAATAGTTATTTACGAGTTGTATATCTTAATAAATTACATTTTACAATCCTATTTGTTTCAAATTCCGTATATTTCCTATGCTACACCGCTGTCGTTCGAGGCGTGACGTGACAGCATGAGGCTAGCAGTGACGTCACGAATTGAGCATTCGGGCCTGTATTCTCGCGTGGCCTCGGTTGTAAACAGCTTCCGCCGGTTTACTTAAGCTAACCCCTGGAACTAGTGAGTCCTATCCATGTTACACCATATGAAATTATACGGGTGTAATCATACTTCGGCAAATAAATGAAAGGGCATATAGCACTGACCAAAATGAGTAAAAATGGCTTAATCAACGTGGGTCCGATCTTCAAGTGTTTCCAAGAAAGAGGTCATTTACTATTAGAATCGAAAAAAGTGAATAGAATAAAAAACAATAAAATTTTATATGAAACATTTTTCTCAATTTCTGATAAGAACGAAGTTATTTGAAAATCAAATATTGGCCAAAGTTGCCACAACATTTAACTTAGTACAATTATTTGATTTAAAAGAAAAAACAAAAGCACATCTAAGTTGACTTCTGAAAGGTAAACAAAAAGTCTTTGAGATAGCAGAGGTAAACCCCGAAAAACTCATTTTTCGCTGCCTTATATCTCGGAAACTATTGAAGATCGGACCCATGTTGATTAAGCCTTTTTTTACTCATTTTGGTCAGTACTATATGCTCTTTCATTTTTTTCCCGAAGTATGATTACACCCTGTATATTTTTAAACTCTTAACAATTTATAATTGTCATTTATACATAAATATCTCTGGCAATGATTTTTTTTTTAAATCGAAATCGATTATTTTGTATTATTTATTTTTTTATAATAATTGTGGAACATCATCAAGAGTAGTTAATAAATTTTACCGGTATTTATGTTGAAAATGATATTTTTTCACTTATGTAATTTTATATTTGAAACGTTAATTAATTTTGAGTTCATTCTAAAAGTAGATATAAATGAAAAATAGGTATTGAATAAATAGTATAAATACTTCATCTCATATTTCATATATTTTGTTCCACTAATTTCAATGTATTTTGATATGCAGGTACCAGGTATCATATATTAATCTGGATCACATTACCAATATGAATATGTATAGAATAAAATGGTCTGCACATATTTTACTCGTATATAATTTCATTGAAGATTTAGAAATTTCTAATTAATATGCCTATATTTTAAATTTATAATTTTGTAAAAAAACAAACTGACAAATGAAGTCAACAGTCTATTATTATTATTTGTTTATTTTTAAGTTTATTTTTATTTGAGAATGAAAATTATGAATCAAAATTAATTTTTCGTCATTACCTAGTAGCCTATGAGATTTTTGACTATAGCATATCTAAAGGCCTTATCACGCTACAATCATATTTGACTTTTTTTCGCTGACCTATTTTGTATGACCAACTCGATCGTCGATCTATCACACTGCAATTTCGAACAACCGTTTTCTCCGACTTTTAGTGGATTTTCATACTTGAAGTTGGTTATGATTTGATGTCTTTAATGACAACATATTTCAAATTTGTTTAATATATCAAATTATTTCAAGTAAAATGAATGAAAACGATGGAAAAATATTGCAAGTGTGGGCAAGCATACTAATTTTATGTGCATCAAACAAAAAATATCAATTTCTGACGTTTATGCAGTTATATTTTACTCTGAAAAGTTACATTCCTGTATTTCAGAGACAATTGCGCATGCGCAGTAGAGAAGTCAGCGATAAATGGTCAGAGGAAATGAAACCGATTCCATTTCATCTGACAACAGGATCCATGACCCTTGTAGCCAGAGGCGTAACTAGCATTTAATGCGCCTATGGCCAGCCAACAAAAATGCGCCTTTTATTAGTTCACGCGTGTAAAATAAAAAGATCTAGGTATAATATAGAATGTTTATAATAAAAATATATAGCCACAGAGATGATATAATCCGAAACCCACAAAATTGTGTATTGCGCATCTGTTCGCCGGCCCAAGTATAATGCAGCGCATCTGTTCGCCGGCCCAAGTATAATTCAACAATAGGATGGGAAGTTGTAGTTGGGATGCTTACGCTTACACGTCTAGACGCTAGATGTCTACAGTAAAATAAATATAAATAGGGTACCTGGTGAGAATTTACTTATTTGCATGATGCGGAAAAATATGTTAAGTACAGTCGACAGAGAAAGTGTGGCATTTAATTCAAAATTCACAATATCAATCGCAATTTAATCCATTTTCGCGCCTTTTGAATAAGGTGCCTATGACCGCCGCCATATTGGCCATAGGCTATTTATGCCTCTGCTTGTAGCTATAGGCAACTCTTCCTAAGCGATATACCATCTTGTGACAGATTTTGGAAGCTCTCAGATAGACATAAGTCACAACCTTTATGAGTGCAACGGTACAAATTTCGTGTATTTATTCATTTATTTCTGTGTTATAATGTCAAAATAAAATTTTTATTGCAGTATTCTACAGTGTAATTCGTGGATAAAGAAAGATCCGAATTTATATTTCCATTCTTTTCCATTACAGACAAAGAAAAACTAATGTTAGGTGGAGGATTAGTTAATAAGTGGAAAATCTGGATAAATAATCTGAGAAAATTCAAGTCCGTACATGGAAGTTAGCGGCCTTCATTTCACTGAAGATTCATTTTTTAAATTTACTAATGAAAGAAACTTAGATATATGAAAAAAACTTCAACATCCACTTGTAAATTGCCACAGTCTTCTTTTCCATCGAAAGGCGGAAGAAAGGGCTAGGAAACGAGCTAAATAAGCAAAATTCAATGAACCAACACTTTCGGACACAAATGAAGCAACAGAAAACGAAATGATTACAGCTAAATGCATTATTAGATTTAATTAACGAGCAACCATATGTGCAAAATAAGAAACCTTTTCGCGACTTTGCAGTACAAGTTAACATACCGAATTTCTTAACATTGAGGTATTTAAGTACGACAAATAGTGTTCTTTGTAGTTTTACTATATATTTAAAGTTTCCTTTAATAGTATGAGGGGCAGACTGTAAAGTACTTGTTTGCAGAGTGCATATATAGATATATAATTTGCATTTGTTGTGGTCTCTGTATTTACCACACCGCATAAAATAATATGCTCAGCTTTGAAAACTTCAAAATTATAGTAGTGTTAGGTACTAAATACAAAAATTATATTAATAAAATTTAGAATAATTTGACAACAAACTTACTATTTAAATATATAGAAATAAACACGGAATACAGGAAAGAAACATTAACTTTCAACAGCAATATTGTCTCAGTCAGTAGGCATGTTCCTTGAGTATGTCTATCTGGCAGCTTCCTTAACCCACCGTTTCGGCGCTGCGATCTTAATCGAGATCGCCTATCACAATGGAGTAAGTCAGTGATGTGAACCGAAGTCATGGATAATGGATGAAAAGTCAGAGATACTACTTCTAGTGTGACATGGCCTTATGGACTCTAAAGGTATGCGTTCACTAATCGGCATCGTACGCATCGCATGTATCGAACCCGAACGCATCGAAAAAAATATTATTTGCATTCGATGCGTCCGATACGTGCAATGCGTATGATGACGATTAGTGAACGCTTACCTTACAAGGCGCACCAGGTGCCCCATTTAACTGAAGTCGTATCTCTTATTGACAACTGACACCTAGCGCCATGACATCTGGCGGCATAATTTGAAACTATGTGATAGTACTTTCGCTGATTTGACATTAGAACTTGTATAGTAAAAATGAATGTAAATAAAGGTAAAAGCAAAACTTATTGGTTGTTGTACGGTCGTAAGTCACGAAGTGGACTGTCGACATTCAAAATTATGTATATACTTCGGTGAAAATATTGTATAGTTATTACTAGTAAAATGAGTACAAAATTAAACTTCGACGGGAATAATAAAGGTTTGTATTTCGAATTAAAATATCAATGAAATATATAAAATAAAGTTTTTAAGCATTATCTTTGTGGATGACAATATCTATTTCATTAGAAGCCGATTTTAGTGCACCAGTTTGTAAACAGCACAAATATATAAAAGAATAGGTCTTGCTTCTCCCGCAAATCATACAGTAATATGTTGTGCATTTATTAAATTCTCGCCTAATTAAACAATATACCAGACAGATAGTAATGTTCATTTTATTAACGTACCTTGCACAAAACATCTTGCTTGAGGTTGGATTTGCGTTTAGAAATCTAACTTCAGAAGTAGTTATCCTTATTTTCGCTTAAATGTAATGTTTTACTTTTTTTAAATGCTTAACTTATTAAAATACCTACTATACAAGATTAATTGGTTGGTTTTTTGTATAATAATTTTACAGAAATGTGTTATATTTGCAAAATTTCTCAAAATGCTTAAAAAAGTAATAAGAATGACAGGTAAGAATACTAAATCAAACGCACGTGTAGTTGGCGACGGTGCTGCCACCAACGGTCGTGTCATTTGTCAATAGTTTCCAAGATATCCAATATTGGCCTTCGGATATCCGGATTTTCTGTATATTGCGGGTGACCTCGCAATACCTCCTATGAGATTTTAGCTAAAGTTTACAGGAGACTTTTAAATTACAATTTAATCAGACACGCAGATTCCAAATCAACTAAAAACTCATTCTCGTTAAAAATGGTCGATATGAGATATTGGCTGTACAGGAAATTTTTAAAATACAATGCAAAAAATTCAAATGTAACTAATGACTTATTTTTGCTGATCAGAGTAGATAAGGTAGAAGGTATGCCAGCTCATCCGTGATACTACATCATGTAAAATTTTAAATCTTTTGTGTAAATTGCTCTTCGTTTAATTAAATAAAAATAAATAGAAAATCGCCGAAACTGTTCTTTCACAGTTTTTTTTTTGCCATTTCAGCGTTTAAAAGCATCAAATTAAAAGTGATATTACCTACTCTCAATGATTATTTACAACTAAAAGTCATTAAATTGAAAAATCTTTCGTATTACATTTTCTTTGTAAGTGCTCATGCTGTCATTATTACATTCCGTGCGACTTGGGCGAATTTAAAGAAAAAAGTTGCTATATGGTATTAAATAACACATTTCATTTCCTACATTTTGTACACAGAATGGGAGTAAACGTAGTCGAGAACTATCTAAACTTATTTGTTTTATGTGCACAGAATTCTTTTACCTTTTATACAATTCATTCAATTCGCTTGAAAAGATATTTTTTATTATACATGCATCATAATCCCTCTTTAAAACACGCCAAAGCGTGTTTAAATCGACCATAAAAACACGCTAAATTTTTGAGTTACCTAGGTAACGAAAAATGACAATTAATATGAATAACAACTAAAACAATTATTATTATTGGTTTTTATTTAAATTTATATAAAAATTACAATTTTTGTTGTCAGCAATATGGAAATTACAGGATTTTAGCTGGGTATTTATAGTTTCGCTGTCGCCGTTTGCTGGAATGTCTATATTATCTTTTAATATAGTTTGTGTACTGGTAAGTGCCTCTCCAATGCGTTTCGTGACTGATATTTTGTTCTGTATGGATTCTTCAATATATCCACTCCGTTGATGATTTCCATCCTACTTGGCGCTTCAGTTCATCCACACTCATTCCGCTGTTTGCCATGATTGTGGCAGAACTGCGCCTGAACGCGTGTCCGGTATACTTTGTAGCGTCAGGAAGATTTAAGAAACGCGCCAGAAGAGAAGGACATTTTCCAAAAGTATTAATTCCAACGACTTGTTTAATGCATTTTCCATTGGCGTATTTCAAAAATACTCTATCCGTAGATATATTTTCTGGACGTAGAGATAGGTATTTGTTAAATAATTTGACATACGATATGTCATCATTATCAACCACAGCAAACTTTCGACCTTTTTCGGTTTTTGATGGTCGAATATTAATAATTAAAACAGAACCTTCTTTTTTAATATCAGACAGGCGCAAATCACATAATTCATATCTCCTGCATGAGCCAAATATTCCACATATGGCTACCACCTTTAAAATAAAATATTTATTAAATTTTGTAAAAAATATCATAATCTCGCGCTTACCTTCAAAAATAAGTAGGTATTATCTGGGGCTTCAATAAAAAATTTCCTTAACTGTTCTTCCGAAAATACGAAAGATTTTTTCGGCTCGTAGCCTTTATTAACGCTTTTCATGAAAGCATGCAATTTATGAAAAGTAGCTATGTTTACTCCTTTCTTAAGTTTTAGCATTGCTTGTAATTTGGAATAAATGCACCATAATGATGAAGGTTTATACTGATGTGACTATAACGAAACACAAAATAAGTACAATAAATTTCACAAGTTACCGTTATACCATTTGGTTCATATAGGCCAGCATGAGTGTTTCATCCACAGTTACGGCATTTTTATTTTCCATCCATTTATTTAATTTTTCGTATTCCTTATAATACGCGTCTTTAGATTTAGGCGGAATTAATCTTAACTCCGCCTGTTCAGCTAATTCTTTAATTTCATTCATTTCTCACTCTCACAATCACGTGAAAAAATATTGACTTGTTGACAACTTAAACAATACGAATAATTGCTAACTGTCTCCTTGGAAACGCTTAAACTCACTGGATCAAAAATCAAAACCGTATGATTTGCAATAATTTTCAGTTTTAAATGGTTATGATGCATTTATAATAAAAAATAGCGTATGATACACGTGTATAAGCTAGCCTTTAAAGCACTACGACATTAAAGCCACTCCGCTACGCGTCGCGGCTTTAAACTTGTCGTGCGTGCTTTAAAGGCTAGCTTATACACTTATATCATAATATACTATTTTATTATACCTGCATCATAATCACTGATCATCGTACTAAAAAGCGTGCTTAATCTCAAGATTAAAACACGCCGTGCTTTAAAGTCGCTAAGCAACAACAAACGTTAACAATTTGTTTATTTATAATTGTCAATGAAAATAAGCAATACCTACTGATTTACTTCAATTATTCATATAAATGTGTGATGAATTTTAAATAATATATTTTCTATTCCACCATTTGTACACTATTAAAATGTAACACATTTCACATCATATGCTTGGCACATGCGCAGTATTTTTGAACAAAATTCACCAGGCGTGAAGCCACTGTTTGTAGGTTAGAATATAATTAATCATGTATAACACCTACAAAGGAAATTGTCTTCATAAATTGGAATAATTATTCATTTATTGGTAACATAGGAATAACCACGTTCTATTTTGGCCTGATTTAGCATCGTGCCTCTTTGCCAGAATCACTCAACAATGGCTACGGGACATATGAGAATGAGAACAAGACAATACAAGAAATATCCCATCGCCCAAATGAACAATTTTGGGATTTATTAATGGGGAAAGTATACGATGAAGAATAGGAAGCCACTAGCAGAAAGTTCTTTGGTATTTCGCTAACAGTACATCATTTTACATATGGAGTTATAGACAGCATAGAAATATGTTTGTAAGTTTTTTATTTATGGTATTTAATACTCTTTTAAATAAAAATTGAAAGTACAATTTGTGTTATTAGATATTTTTATATTCGGCAGTTGAAGTTCATTGCTTTCATTTAGTGTTTGTACATTCGCAACATTTACTGTTTGCATATTCGTCCATCCAATCTTAATTCAGCTTGTTCAGCCAATTCTTGTATACTAGATGAATGCTTCTCCATTTTATCCTTGTTTTCCGTCTAAATTAAGAAGGATCTTGATAGTTTTGATGTTTATAATCTTGTTTATAATAAATAAACAACAAATTGCGAAATGGCAAATCCGCATAGTAACGTAAACAACAAATGCTAAACAATCTCCGTGTAAACGATGTTATGTCATATATCATAAACAATTATAAAACGTCAAAATCAAAATTTTAGATTCTTTTTTCCAACATATTGTGCAGGTATAATAAAAAATAGCGTATGATACATGTGTATAAGAGCCATTAAAGCACTCGTGCCTTTAAAAGCGCTCCGCTTCGCGTCGCGCTTTTAAACTTGTCACGCGTGCTTTAATGGCCGGCTTATACACTTATATCATAATATACTATTATTTCAACTAATGGAAGTAGAATCGTTTCTAATTTTACAATTAAATAACATTTTTTATGAAAAAGTGTAAAAACATTGAGGTATCAAAAATATTATACTTTTTCACATTTTGAAAGCATTATTTTGCTTTTGTTCTGTAAAAGTATAATAATATATTTTGTTCTTTATTATATAATATAATAAATATATTGTAACAAGCTTCCCGTCAGTGAATTTCGTGCACCTTTCAAATTTGAAGATATATTATCTTCTCTTCTGCAGATTATTTCAAAAATTTCTATTTTCTTATTAGCATTACAATACACAGAAAAGTATAATTTTGTAGGCCCATGACAAAAGTAGGTGCTCGTATGTCATTTTTCGGCGATTTTCTATTTTTGCATTATACCTACTGGATGTCAAGTTTATGAGCCATAAATGGTAAAAAAAAATTGTAATAGACCTTTTCAATTTAAAGAGATAGAAAATATGCGCAATAGGGATCTGCGCATAGTAAGAACGATTGAGATCTATGACGTTTGTTTCTAAAAAAAAAGACCGTAAAATGTGAGAAAAATCTTTGAAACTGTAAAAAAATTGTCGGAAAAATTTACAAAAGCTTTTATTGGAGCTGAAATGTCTAATGATGCTAATTTTCACCGAGAATACAGATATTTTAATGACTGCAATATTTTTGACGTTTCGTTTGACAGACCAACTGGCAGTTGTTCGTGCCATTTTCTTACTATTTGCAGCGATAGAAAGAGATAGCCGTTAAATTGAAAAATACAAAAAATGTTCAGATTTAAAAACTGAACCAAATAAATCCAAATTTATTGGTATACTACCTACGTTTATGTCATCAGCCATTTCCGTTTTTAAACTGTTTACAGAGTGCCATATGGAAAACAAAACATACAAGTCAGACAGTCGTATTATTTGAGTTTGATATACAGTGATCCAGAATGATTGAAGGTTCCGCCTCGTTTTGATTTTTTATTTGCCGCATCGTTGTAATAGTGAAATACGATTGACAGATTGCATTGGCGTACATATTTCTACTCATTTTCATTATTCCTAGCAGTAAGAATATATATACTTCCAAAATAAACTTGTCGTGTTCTTCCATAAACAACCATTTTAACGTAATGATTTGATTAAATAACAGTTTAATTATAAAGGTAAAAACAAACTCTATGTCAAAAAATTCAAATACCTAATGCCGCTGACTTATCCAAATGTCGGTAATATAGGAAACATAATTTGACTTTGCCTGTAAATTGATACTAATTTTTTTCCGTGAAAGATAAATTTGATTATAATCAGAACTTTTTCAAGTCACGTGACGTTCAATCATGCTGGATCACTCTATACATATAAAAGTTTATTAATTGATATGTAATTGTTATTTATTATTATCTTTTTATTTTGATTCGTAAATCTTGGAGAATTTAATGTACAAGATAAAGTTAGTATTAAATATTAAAACTTTATCTAATGGTGCTATTCTGTAACTTTGCTCTGTAAGACTGTAACTCTATAGACTCTATAAGCTATAGAGCTCTGTAAGACGACAGCTTACAGAGTAGGAAAATTACCTATTCTGTAACTCCCTCTATAACAAGTCTCGCTACAGAGTTATTCTTATAGAATGCCTAACTTCGTTCCTGTCTAGCTGTCAAATATGCTACATTATATTTAACAGTAATTTTGTAAAAATATGAAATAGAAACGATTATTATATAAATAATACACTATAAAATGGTAGGTATGTTGGTTCAAAGATACATATTCCATAATATATTTATGTAGTTGAATAAGCAATAGATTCCATCATGATTTTTTCATTATTAATTTCTATAAATACATCAGATTTACACATATGTAATATATAGGTTTATGATTAAATGAAATATATAATTATTGAATCAAAATACGTTATGTTTTGATATTTGCAGGTAATAAATTTTTGTCACTGTTGTAATCAATGCTTGTCAATGGTAATATTTTTTTTAACTCCTGTGTAAATTTTTGTAATCTTTTCTCCTCGCTTGTGTGATCTATTAATATTAATTATGCAGTTATCATTTAATGACTGTTTCACTTATTGTATGAAACTGTGAACAGTTTTCTACCATTAATTTGTACTCGCATTCATACAAGTAAGTAGGGTTTTCTTCAAATTATCTTGACTGGCGGAAACTGCCCTTGCCTTAGCATTGAATCAATAATTATGACAAATTCTTAAATATAGCTATTTAAAATTATTCAACTTTATATTAAAGAAAAAAAGTCACTTTAATTAAAGTTTTACAATGAGTTTGTTTAAAAACATTTCTTAATTAGTAATGTAATTCATTATCTGGTACACTGATCTGAATGGATTTTGATAAGACTGGAAAAATCTTTTCTATTTTCATGCTAAAATATTTTTTTAAACATTAATTTCTATAAGAATTGTTAGGATCTGTAATTACCTTCTATGTTTTTCATTTAATAATAGATATAATAAAAATTGTTAACTTTTGCTTTTAATTTCCATATTTGTTTAAATTATTTATATAAAATATATATTTGACGTTTAAAATATATTTTTGACGTTTCAATATGCTCTGTAAATACATTACAGTCAAGATTTTGGCGCTGTAAGATTTATAGAAATTTCTATAACTCTGTAGCGTTTACAGTACTGTAACTTGGTTACAGAATAGCAATTTGCTTACATCCTGTAACGTTGGTTACTTACAAAGTCTATAGAGCTTATAGAACGGTACAGAATAGCACCATAACTCAAACACTACTACAGTGTAACATTTTTGTTTTGTTTCTCATAGCATTCTGTAATAGCTAAAAATTATAACTTTTATTTTGCCCCTCACTGGCGAATGAAAAGCATGTAACCGTAATTTTAGTCTTATGCAAGTTTTAATTCTGAACATTTTTTGTATTTACACTTTTGTTTACGAAAATTAATAATGCAGAAATTACAGAAATATAAAAATATTACTTTTGTATTTCCTATGGTTCGTACAAAAAAGTAGATATCTAGTATAATTTTTTTGTGGCGCAACTGCTTAATTTTACAACATAAGGACGTGCACAGTACTTAAATTTGCAAAATCATTTTAATATAATATCCTATATTACTTTTCTACTTCGCGTTTATAGTGAAATTATTGAGACTGTTGACAAAAACAGTATAATAATATTCAAGTTTAAACATTCAGTTTTACAAACATCGTACAAAACTTCACAAAATACACATACAAATTCTGTTGAATTTGAAAGCGAACAGAGGTGTATATGTTTCTTTGCGAAGTTTAGTAGGATGTTTGTAATACTGAATGTTTAAACAAATGTACTTATTTGTACATGAATTTATGGTAATTGTTATGAGATCTTACCCTGATGAAGGTATAAGTGTACACCAGTTCCGGAACGTCGATTTTGTAAGAATATGAATATGAGTATGACTGAGATATCGAGTATAATTGTTAACATCTATGCAGGGACCGCATACCGAACTGAACTCGAACCGAAAACCGTTCCGAACCCACATTTTGTGAACCTGAAACAGAACACGAACCACTGTTAATTTGGTCGACATGAACCCGAACGATAACTAAACCCATATTTTCGGGTTCAAAAAACCTGATTCACTGAACCTACATGTATTAATACTTCTGTAACACATAGTTGCAAATAGGATTAGTTTTGTAATTGAAATAATTACGTTTAAACAAAACCTACATTTTTAATATTTTATTTTATAATTTGGAGATAAGGAAGATTTATTAGAAAGCTAGTGAAAGATAATGAAAAAGTCCAAGCAGAAATATTAAAATTAAAATAAACCTAATTTACAAGTACATAGTTTTTAAAAATTGTGAAGACGTCCAAAGTCTTCAAACTGTTAATATTTTATATTTTTGGGAGGAACAAAAATTGTTACACACTGTGACGTCGCGCAAATTGAGATAGCAGTTACAGCTACAAAGGCTAGTGTGGAACGGGTCATTTTCTGCACCAAAATTATTTTTGCAATTTCAACGAACATATATGTCTGAAGAAATATCAGATATTTTGATTATCAGATTAAATAAAAATTTCTTTACAAAGTAAGTTTATTGGTACGGGTATTTTTAATGTAAATAATAGTTTCTGTTATCATTTTTATTATTTATCTAATTATTTTGTTATTATTGAGCATATCGCCTTTTATTTACCATACTTACTCGTATGTATTTTTTTTTAAATTTTAGATACATATTTTTTAATTTTTCGAACCCGAACCGGAACTGAACCTGTACCGAACCACCTAGAAATATTTTTTCTGAACACGAACCGAACCTGAACCCTATTTTCATTTCTGAACCTAAACCTAAACCGAACCCATTTTTCTGCGGTTTCCGATCCCTGCGCCTATATATACCTATACTACTGTTTTAATAATTATCTAATTTATATGTCATTCGTATTATAAAAAATGTAGTGACAAAAGGAGATAAGGTCGGTCCAGACTACTCGTGCTCGTAGTCGTGATTGTATTATAGTTCGTGCTCGCAGACTTATAGAGCTTGTAAATAACTTGTTCACACTGCGTTACTAGTTTGGGAGATTTGAACCTAAGGGCCCGTTCGGTGGATGTCGAGCTTTTCGTCCAAAGAACTCGCAAGTCTCAACGAGTTCCCTTTGATGTACCGACAATGAGCGGATTTAGGCAAGCCACTGGCTCATTTTATGTATCTTTGCTCGCACACTATCACGAGTCACCATTTTGAGCCCAAGCACGAGTAGTATGGACCGACCTTAAGGCCCGTAGTATAAATTCACATAACAAAGTTGTTATAGTCTGACTAGCGAATGAAAGTTGACGTTTAGATTATTTAATAGATGTGTTTTCTTTTGAAAATATTTCCCTATATTTGATTTGAAAGGAAACTGTCTCTTATGTATTCCGTTACAGAAGATTAGAATTGTACTCAATACCAAGAGGCATTTAAAATGAACTTAGCAACAGGATTCAGGAATGTATTTAAAAAATTTAATACCGCAAATTCTAGTTCGTTTTTCTCAGGTGTAAGCAACCCTCGAGTCGGAATTACTGTTAGAGGAAATTAACAATAATCCTATTTCATAGAATTGCCAAACTAAATAGTTTAAAGATCAAAATATTTTGTTATAATCAACATATACGAAAAATGTTTAAAATGTTTTAAACGCACCCCTGTTTTGATATTCAGTTACCCTATTCAGCCATCTATTTTCAGCCAGACATAGTAATGTATTTCTGTGCATGCCTAGTTCAGTATTTAAATAGGTTCATGCAAATATATGAATATTTCGTACAATTCTATTCTTCTCTAGGTTTCAAAAGAAACCACATCTATAAAATAATTTAAACGTCAACTTTCATTCGCTAGTCATACCATTACTAGTCGTATTTAAATTTCTGCTTTTAATAATGATTGTTAAAATTTGCAAAAAAGTATTTTCAAAATCTGAATTTTTAAGTCGATAAATTTTAAATATTTAAAAAGTGACATATCTTCTGTTGCCGCGATCTCTCAGAGTTATATTCTCAAATTAATGATAGATATGTAACCAGATATTAAACATGTTCACGAAATTTAAGAAAGATGTCTTATTACCTTTTTGCAGTAATCTGGGCTCGAATATGTTGATTCATAATCAACATAATATAAATTGTCTATTTAAATTATGCGGTACTTATTGAAGAATTTTTAAAATAATATTTATAATATCTACTTCAACTTTTATTTTGCGCACAGCTTTCCGCAATGGAGAATGAATTAATAAATTACGATATTCTATGCGTGTAATATAACAATGAAAATATTTCTAGTATAAAGACGTAACCTAGAAAGCGTTATCAAGCTTAACATATAGGGGCATTATGCAAACAGACTTTATAAAATATGCTGTGTTCGTAAAATGCATTATTAAACTGGAAAAATTTCATAGTGCAAAGGACAGCTATATAAACACAAATTTTACGATTATTTTATGCATTCGCATTTGTACGGAAGGTTATTGCTTTTTCTCTTCGGCAACAAAGAAGTCTATAGGTTTTAAAACAGGCGGTTTTATCTAATGAAAATGTTTAAAAATGTGAAACTGTAAACATTCAATTTAGCCATAATAGCTATTTGTGTATTAAGAGCGCAAAATGGGACATTGTCGATTGAAAGGTTGTTGCCGCGCGACGCAGGAGCGAGGCATTCTCTCGAAATCGACAATGTCCATTTGCGCTCGAAACACACACAAGATTTTTTCTATAGTCGCCACAATGGGGTCCTCTACCATAACAAAATTTTATTTTTATTTTTTTTACTTATCGGTATTTTCCATTCTTCTTGAGCTATTGCTTCAATCTAATCTAAGCATTTTATACTTTCGTTTTTGTAAATGAATGCCCTATTTTATTTTCACAGCAGTGCGGCATTTTGTTTGGTTATGTAAGTGGGTAATGTGTAACTACAATGTCATTAATTCCTGACTAAACGTTTCCATTAAGACTGTAGCCAAGTAACATTTCTTAACATTGTATAGTTAGAAATTTGAGGAGCGAGCGTTTTTCTACTTTGTCGCTCTAGAGTGGCAAAGTGATATTTTGCGTTGACAAAAGAGAGCGCAAATGGCTACTTTGTATAGAGACTGTAGAAAAAATACTTTTCTTTATTCAGCAGAATTTCTTTTATGTTACCCAGAACATAAAACAACAATCTTATTGATTTTTTGAAAATATTTATTATAGTTTCAGTAAATTCAGTACGTTAGACAGTACCTATAAAAGTTACGTATGTACAATAGTATGGGAAATAAGTGTTCTCAAACTCAAAATCATTACGGAAAATAACCAATAAATACTTTAAAAAAATAAAACTTTTGTCTCTGTCATGATCGCATAAGAATACCAAGCGTGGCCGCCGAAGTAGTAAATTTATAAAAAAGTGTGTGATATAAGTGATTGTTTTAGAATTTCTCGTTTTAGAATTTGCATGGAGTTTCAGAATCACTTTTTCCGCCTGTATTGCAATAATGATCTTTTCTTCAGACGTGAAAAATATAACATTTTAGTGTTCCTTAAACATTTAAATTTAACTTTTTGAAAAGGAGCAGCAAATACAATAAATAGTAACGGAAAAACTAAATAAGCTACTCCTGGCGAAATCCTTCATATTAACAATTATTTCTTTTTAGACATGATATTTCCGGTTGTAAAACGTCTCAAATAATTAAAAAAAAAACTTCTTAAACACGTGGAAGAAAAATTTATACAAATTTAATAGTCTCACAAAAAAATCCTAATTATGATTATTCGGAGAGTAAAGTTACAAGGCACGTAGCTCTCCCGCGGGGAAATATTTTTTAAAGTTAATACCACTGCTGTGTAGTGGGGAGCCAGCCGAAGCAAACGAGCGGTAACGGCCGTTAGTAGCTTCCTAACTCTTGTTGTGGCGATTGTTAAGAAGAGCGCCCTCATTCCGTCTCCCGCCAAGTGCGAAGTGCGCACTTTAATATGCTACCTGCATGCAAAGGGCATGAGCGCCATTGAGATTAGTCGCGAAATTGTTTCAGTCTTTGGGGAGGACGTTATGTTAACATGTGACAAAATCAGTACGGAATTTCAATTCTGGAAGGATGGAAATTCACGATGAAGAGAGAAATGGACGGCCATCCGTGATGTAAAAAATTGAAAAGCATCTTCTTTCTGATCGCCGTTCGACAATCGATGACCTGCCGGGCTGCACGAATTTTGTCCTGCAATTTCATGAACTGTTGTTCATGAAATCGTGAGTAATCGACTTGGATATCACAAGTTGTGTGCGAGAGGCGCGCACTTTGCACATGGCGGGAGACGGAATGAGGGCGGTCATCTTATACCTTCACCACAGAATACAGAGTTCTGTATTCTGTGCCTTCACCACAATGAGAGTTAGGAAGATACTAACGTCCGGCTTCGGCACTACTCATTTGCATCGGTTTGCTCTTCACTACACAACAGTGGTACCTACTTGAAAAAAAAAAAAAATTCCTCGCGCGAGCTACGCGCCTTGTAACCTTACTTTCCGAATAACTCTTGAAGACTACACG
This sequence comes from Harpalus rubripes, assembly GCA_963082715.1. Lineage (NCBI taxonomy): Eukaryota > Metazoa > Arthropoda > Insecta > Coleoptera > Carabidae > Harpalus > Harpalus rubripes. The sequence continues at coordinate 52,185,089 of OY720451.1, forward strand.
ACTCGAAATTATTATTATTATTATTTTTAGTATTTGGTTAATATCAGAAATTGTTGTGGGATATTACAACACTAGAGTAGGAATATTTCCGTACCGTTAGATCGTTTTCCTACACATCAGCAAATCCGGGGCCTGTGCCGTCCAATGGCGCATTTCACACACCGGCATTTAGGCAGCCGATGCGTTTTAAACTAGCATATTTTTGGTCTTGATGAAAGAAATATGAGTACTGCTCTAAACATCATTGTCTCCGTGTGCTTTTGTATCCTTAAAAGAGTCACCAGTTTATTTTCTACTAATTCAAATAAAATAACAATATTATTTAACATTTTATTGATTTTCGGTAAAAGTTTGCGGGATCGGGCTATATGTGAAAATGCTCATTTGAAAACATTGCATCCGGTTTTGCCGATGTGTGTTAAAATGCACCAACGTAACCTAAAGTTTAAACGATCGTTATAAATTGAAAATATCACATCGAAATGAAATGTCACATGAATTATTCTGTATTGCTATCAAAATTTAATTTGCACTTTTTTATTAAACCAAGCTTAAAAATTAAGACTTGTTTATGCAACTGGGCATCAGTGTTTTAATATATAAAAAATATAATTTACAAAAGGCTGTACATATATTATTCTACACAGCGTTTCTTAACTTATGGGTCGCGATCCAAATTTTGGTCGCGAAGGGTTTGTTGTGGATCGCGGAAACTATTCAGAATTTTATAATTTTGTTTACTAGATGCCAATCATATTTTTCTAAAATGTTTATAAATTTTCCTCAAAAAATTCACTAAAATGTTTTTAATGTCAATGTTAGCAATACGATGTAGAATCGCTACTGCTAATAACCCTACCGAGACCTTGAGTTTATTTTGGTTAAAAAAAGGAAACCCCATCTTGGGAAATAATTTTTTAAAAATTTTATTAGCTTTTGCTACACCTGTCTATAAGTGCAAGACTGGATTTTTAATTACTAAAACTAAATTTTAGGAACCGCCTCCAAAAAGAAAATAAATACTGGCTTTCAAATGAAACCGCGATTTGAAGAACTTTCAAAACTTATGCAAAGTCACGGGTTACATTAATTAACATTTTCCATCATGTTCGTGAGTTAAATTAGACAAATATGGGAAGGTAATAATGTTTCGCGTTTCGGACATTTGTTTATCAGACAAGATTAAAATTGTATCAAAATCGTGTACCAAATTGTAATAAGTTTCTTTTTATTTGAAAGAGTTGATATTATGGTGTTAAATTTATATTATTTTGTTTATAAATAGGTATATTGTATATTCGTACATGTTCATTTTCTTATTCTAATAAATAGATTATTGTTTGTAATAAGAAATATGTTCTTTTTTTAATAATTTTCTATATAGTGGGTCACGAGACAAATTTGGGTCGCGTCTTCAAAAGGTTAAAAACCCTTATTCTAGCATGAGTTCATTCATACACGACTCACACGAGCCGCGTTCCAGAGAGTATATGAACAAACAATTGCTTGAATAGTGTTATGCAAAGAGTATTTTATAATACCTATTTTCTCTGTTTCTGTTTTCATTTATATTATTTATTTTATAAAAATAGTTGACAATTTTCATTAGGGGAAATTTTTCACATAATAGTTAATAATAATAATAATAATCTTTATTGACCACTGTCAATGGCGGGGTTCAGCCAAAGGCTGCTCTTCCACCCAACCAGTACGAAATATATACATAGTATTTAACATAAAAAGATAAGGAACATGACTGTCAACATAATTACAATTTCACCAATATATAATTTACAATTTACACCAGAGTTTTTATATGTGTTTTAAACGACGCTACTGATAGAGCTTTTGATTCTTCAGATAACGAATTATATAGCATAGGAGCCAAGTATGAGAAGCAACTTTTAAATTTTGTTTTATGAAAAGTAGGCACAACATATAAATCTTTTACTCGTAAACCATAGCTGTATTTTTTAGGTACTAGTTTATTATTCAAGTAAATAGGAATACCTGATACTTTTGTTTTATGTGTGAGCATTAAGATAGATTTTCTAGTTCGTACATCTATATTATCAATTTGAGCCATATGTCTGAAATTAGAAATATGATCGTATTTAGAAATTCCATACACATATCTTAGGCAGGAGTTTTCGAACAATGATATTCTTTTCTTGTCTGCTTGTGTTAAATTAGGAACATATACAGAAGAACAGTAATCAAAAAGAGGTAGAATGATTGATTTTATTAATTTTAATTTAACACTACTTGACAGTATATTACGAAATTGATATAGATGTCGAAGCTTAATCATACCTGCTTTTAATCTGTTTTGCAAATGCAGTCTGAAATTTAAATTTTCATCGAGATGCATCCCTAAACTCTTGCAAAAATCACTTCTTTTTAAAATTATGTCGTTTAACTTTATTGGGGGACACGTTTGTGCTCCAAAAACTAGTAAGGATGATTTGCTCGAATTAATTTTAAGTCCATGGTTTTTTACCCAAAGCGTTAATGATGCAAGATCCTTATTAATTAAGTCACATGAATTGTCTATATCATCATGATTTGATGTACCTAAGATTTGTGTATCATCGGCGTATGAATGAATTTCACAAAAAGTTAAAGTTTGTGGTAAATCAGCTACATAAATTAGGAAAAATAATGGTCCGAGAATTGAGCCCTGGGGCACACCACGTGATAAAGAAAATTCGTTTGAAAGTATTGTTTTAGAATCTTGTACCATATTAACAATGAATCTTCTATTACAAAAATAGTTAATACACCAGCGCAGAGCACTGTCAGAAAACTTATAATACCGCAATTTGGCAATGAGTAAATTATGTTCAACCATATCAAACGCTTTAGAAAAGTCAATTTGAATCAGAAATGAAATTTTAGAGTTATCATAGTTTTTTATTAAGTTATCTACTATATTAAGAAGACTAGTATTAGTACTATGAAATTTTCTAAAACCCGACTGATTCATCGGTAGTATATCATTATCAGATAAAAATTTTGTAATTTGATCAGCACAAATTCTTTCCAAAATTTTAGATAATGTTGGTAAAATGCTAATAGGCCTAAGATCATCAAATGTAGAAGGATTTGTGTTTTTGGGTAGCGGTTTCACTATAGCTGACTTCCATATGTCCGGGAAAACTCCTTCTAACAAACATGTATTGATTATATGTGTAATTATATTACGTATAACAGGAAAAATAATCAAAATCATTTTCCTAGATATTCCATCCAGACCTATAGCATCTGATTTTAATTTTTTTAATATTTTCTCAATTTCATTGCTATCCACACAACTAAAATTAAAGTAATCAGTATTATTTCCTTGAATTTTATTTGTATTGTAAAAATGTAAAGTGTCAGGATTAATCTGTGTCGCCTCAACTTGGTTTATGAGATGTTGTCCATATTGTTGTGGTTTACATAAATTTTCTTTAAGTGGATTAATAACAGTTTTATTGACTCCTACGCGATTAAGATTGCGCCACAGAGAACCAGAATTGTGTATGTTATTATTAATACAACAATCTAAAAATGCAGTTTTTTCTCTTCTAATTGCTGCTGTTGTCAAATTTCTTAATTGCTTATAATACTCCCATTTTCCCTCCGTTTTAAACTTCTTATATTGCATTAATGCCTTATCTCGCTTACGTTGCATAATTTTTATTACTGGGGTTATCCAGGGCGTATATTGTTTAGTAGTGGAGATAGTTTTAATGGGAGCATGAGTGTTGAAAAGTTTAGTAATTTCACTATTAAGAAATGAAATTTTTTCATTAATATTATGTATGTTAATAATATGATTCCAATTCACTGTTTCGCAATCTTCTAAAAAGTTACTGTTGTTAAAATTAGAAAAATCTCTATAAGTAAAAATTTTCCTTGGAGAATTTATTTTAGGTAGGTTTAAAACACAATAAATGCTATCATGATCAGAGATCTTACTGCAATCAATGTTTCCAGAAGTTAAGCAAATATTTTTATCAGACGTGATCATAACATCCACTAAAGAATTAGAAACAGGTCTTGTACGCTTTTCAATTAATTGATACATATTATTAGCAGATAACATATTTTTTACAAAAGCAGACTTATAATCACGTGCTAATAAATTCACATTAATATCACCTGTACAAATAAGATAATCACATTGAGAAAGAAATTCTGTAAATAACGAATCGAAAATAGTAAGATCTCTGTAAAAAGCGGCATGTGGACTATATACTACACCAACACATAATTTAATACGATTAATAGTACATAAAACCCATAAATGTTCTACATTGTTACCGGGGACAAAATCAGTGTTCATAATATTAAATTTAATTCCTTCACGAAGATACAGTGCTATTCCGCCACCACGTTTATGACATCTATCAAGTTAGGTTGGTGACACTGATTTTTGTTTTTTATTCTATCCATTGTCTACATATGTATGCTGTGTGTTTAATATAGTCATACCAATCCCAAATAACAAAAAGTCACCAAAAATCGTTTAAGAATGAAGCTCTTTTTAACATCAACAACCTTGCTAAAATATGACACTTTTAATACCGATACAAAGAAATTGTATATGAATTAATATATTAAAGAACAAATTTTATAAAACGTTTTTTTCGCACGGGTCAAAATTTAGGAAAAGAGCCTTGAGAAGTACGAAAAAAGTTTTATAATGAGTTCTTTGTACTACTTTTTTGCGTCTTTTGTGTATTAAAATATTTAAAAATTCTAGACTAATCCACCAGTTTTTAAGATTTTTTCGAATGTTTACGTTATATTTTTTACAATATTACGAGAAAGAGCACTAATAGTTTTTGAAGATGTCTGTACATTCAGTATTATGAAAAACAGCGCAAACATTTTGGTTGTTGAAACCAAATAAATTTTGGCAAAAAATAGAAAGTGCCCAATAACTCTGATACTATAAGAATTTACGAAAAAATAAATCAAAGTTTACCCATCCCCCAGGGATCTCCATGTCTTATTTTGACTTAAAATATAACATATCAAAATTTTAAACCATTAAGGCCCTTTAAATCGAAATAATTTTTGATATTATATTATGCAAAGAATGGTCAATTATCAATTAACTAAACGAAATTCGCATACTAAATCTGCCCCATATAAAATGGGATAAATGATGAGTGTTTTTGACCGTTTTTATCGTAGAGAAAGGAGTAGACAATAATCGCATTTTTGTGTTCAGAGACTAAGAATCCTCGTAATATTTATCAAATAATTGTTGAATAATATGAAGCTGTCTGTATTTAAAATCTAACACTGAGTTTTTGTTTTATACGAATTACGGTGAAAAGAACTATAAATTTTTCTTTATGCAGGGAATATGTGTATAAATTATATAAAATTTTAACATCTGCTGTAAAAGTGAAGCACAAAATATTGCCCCAATATGCAAATGAGGTAGCGGGTTCTACTCAAACTTTGGTAAAATGGTAATGATATGTATTTATGCAAATAACTCATAACGGATGCGGGAGCATATGTATCATAAGAACTTCTAAACTAAAGATAGCTAACACAAATATTGGAACGATTTCCCAAAAAAGAAAAATTATATTAATTTAACTTGAACGAAGATGGTTTACATAGTAACAACAATTTCAACATTCCGCGATATACAAGTTATCCAAAGATAATGTATCCAAGATGGGGATTTCAACATATAAGAAGGGTAAACACGAGAAACCGTGACAAAGGCGTATAAACATGAAAAAACGACTCTCAAATAATATCTGTCCCGTAAAACATTATGTAATGCTTTATACATGAAGAGACAGAATTAAATTCTGAATTTATATACGTCTTAACTTTTTAAATTTATGCTGTTGATGCCCGAGTAAATATAATAGAGGGTTATGATTTTGACGTCACACGCAAGAAAGAATGCGACGATGTAGAAGTTGAGATGGAAGATCGGATTACAAACAAACCACGCCATTTTTAAAGTTCTGCCTTCTGTCACTTGTGTTTTGACATTTGAGTTTTACATGTGATTCAATGTCTTCGGACGGCTGTGGAAACTTAAATAATTTCACATTTGTCATGTATTCTTTATAATTATAGCGGGAGTCACTGTTGCAAAGACCATACACTCGCTTGATACTTGGTACCATCTTGCAACTGTCACCATGACTGCGATTTGTTTGTAATCTACCAACGGAGTGAAATGTGTCACAAGTGTAGTACAAGGAAAATGCCAATAGATGGCAGCCCGAAAATATACCTCTGTATAACCCTCCATTGAAAGACGTGGTAAAAACAGATTTAGTATGCGTTATTTCAAGAAACGATCGTCCATACACTGTCAAATTCATATTTTTTTTAACTTATTTTTACTGTTTGCATCACATTCATTTCTTGATAGGTACCAAAGGTGCAATTTTAAGAATTTTGTCACCTAAAAATTCAGAATTTTATTCTCTAAACATATGTATATTCGCAATCGAAATTACCGATTTGCGCCACTAAAGAGGAAATTTTATCTACGATTGCGAATAAAGCGCTACATAATAATTTGCAGGACAGATATTATTTTAGATAACGGTTTCTGGTGCTTATTCTATATAAGAGATACGAACTTAGACAAAAGCTGGCCCATTAGAAAGCCATTTTAGCGAAGTCTTCTTAATCGGAAAAAAATTACAAATAGCTTTCAAGAATGAAATAATATTGGATTTTGATTTGCACTTCTAATGTACTTTTTAAGCCCTTTCGAATAGAGATGCTCTATTTTTTTCGCAATTACATTTCGAGTTGTGACATGCAAGTTGTAATTTTTATATGGATGCCAAAGTGGAAATTTATACGGTTTATTTTATACCAAAGAAAGACAAATTTTTAAGCCGCAAAAATGCCATGCTTAATAATTACTATAGGGCAAAAACCGAGGTAGAAACAGTGGTTGTTACACTGAAGCAAATTAAAATCACAATTTTATATTATAATTAATTTTCATTGGTAATTTCGTAATTTAATTGATATATGTTTCAGTGCTGAGTAAGTTAAAATTATGGGTGAAATGTAATATAATTAAACTGAAAACAAACATTTAATAATACATGATTATTTCATTTGTTTCATTGTCAAAACCATTAATTGATTTCACCATACACATTTAATGATCACTTCATTTTTCTTGTTTGAAACAAATGAACCTATGTATACCTCATTTAAAAACTCAATAATTCTAAAATAAATTGAAGATGCTCTAGGTTCTGGGTGAAACATATAATGATTAAGAAAAAAATATACACTCGGTAGGTTTCATATTTTTTGTGAATACTGAATAATTCTCTTCTCATATTATGGTGTACATGTAAAAATTACAATTTTCATATAATAAGTAGAAATCTAACAATGACTAAAAATAGCGTAAAAGAGGCCCTAAAGAAGTGCAAACTGATATCCAATATTATTTTATATTTGGGTATTATTTTCAAAAATAATACCTACTCTTATACCTACTGCAAAATTTATATTTTAACCTACATAAAGTGACTGGAGACTTTTTTCAAATAAACATTAAAACATTACACCGCTAAAATAGCCTCGTAGTGAAGCAAACTGAGAAGTTAAACAGAAATGAAAATACCGGGCCTTAGTTAACCAACTTTGCATGTGTTATAAACGACAACTTTTTCAAGGTGAACACATTATTTTGGACACTATAATTCAGTTTCATAGACGTGCAATTTTTCTATATGACGATCCTTATTTTATTTATTTATTTATTTATTTATTTATTTATTTATTTATTTATTTATTTATTTATTTATTTATTTATTTATTTATTTATTTATTTATTTATTTATTTATTTATTTATTTATTTATTTATTTATTTATTTATTTATTTATTTATTTATTTATTTATTTATTTATTTATTTATTTATTTATTTAAGAATATACTATCTAACAGGTCAAGCCCAATGACTGGATAGCATTAGAACACAAATACAAAGCATATACATTGCAAAAGTTATACACATTTCATAATTAATAATGTTTTTCTTAAACGTTTTAAAGTCCGAAAGGAAGATGTCGATAGTAGAGAACTTGGTTTGGTAAATGTGACACATTCGATGTATTGGCGAAGATATTAAAAGGTTGGTACGGGAGAGTGGTAAATAAAAGGATGCAGTAGATCTGGAAACAGTTCTAGGAATAAGGAAATTAAGAAGGGACAGGCATTTAGGATCATCAACATCATTGTTGATTAATTTGGCTAAATGCAACACTAAGTTAATATCGCAGCGTTCCACAAGACTTTTCACATGCAACATAATGAATAAAGTTTCATTAGAGATGTCATAACCAGGATAAAATTGATGACATTTGAAAAATACAAATTTAAGAAACTTTTTACCTTCCGTCACCTTTAGGTAAGGAAGGTATTGTCTTTGGTCAAAAAATTCGGTGGTGAGTTTTTGATGAATAAGCACGTTTTAAGGTCCCTAGAATACGATTTTACTATTTTTACGATGATGTCTGTATGTGTGTGTGTGTGTATGTATGTATGTGTGTCTGTGTGTGTGTATGTGTGTGTGTAACAAAATTTTCGTCTACGATAACTGCCATATTACAATTCCAAAAATTATAATTCTTTCGTATTTCTCTTCGTTACATCCATGTGAAGAGCTGATTAGATTTTGGTTAGAATTGGACAACCGGAAGTACCCTCATTTGAAGATTTTAACAGTTTTTCTTGAAAAAACTATGTTAAATATCATTTTTTCACATTTAATGTTATTATAAATATTAAAGAATATTTTATTCTTTATACGATTTGACTGCATTTTATACTTAATATTAAATGAATATAGAGTTAAAAAATTATAAAGAAATTAAATTTCATAAAGTAGCCATAGCTATGAAAACAGCTACTACATTAAGAAAAATTTTATTGAAAGATGTCAGTGTCAAGTGAAATTGACATAGTGTGTGTCTTATAATATTACTGGAAATATAGGATTTTTTGCTTTCTGTACGCAATTTATATAAAATACATACAACTGCTTCAAGGTAATTTACAAGAAATATTAATAATAAATCTTTTATTTCTGCAGATACATTACACTGTATATAGAAAACGTCACAAAATAATAATTTTCTGTATGGAATTTGCATAAAATACATGTAACTGCCGGAAGGTAAAGTACAAGAAATATAATATTTAGCAAGGAACTTTCTGTATGAAATTTGTACAAAATACATAGAACTGACGGAAGGTAATGTGCTGGCCACATCAGATTTTTTTGTATTGACTCAATAACTGGCTGATGAGCTTCATAGATAGGATTCCAAATGATGTTACAATACTCAAGTTTAGATCTTACAAAAGAGTAATAAAGTGTAAAAATTGCAGTCGTGTTGTGGAAATCCCGAGCATTTCTAATAACAAAGCCCAACATACATAAATGTCATACAATTACCTATACTTACCTACTTTTTATTAAATCAGAAAAACTGTTTTTCAATGTGCATTCAGCTAAAAATGCTCTCCATGTTTGTTCACTTTAAAATATGTACCCACTCGAATACTTTTTTTCATCAGGTATAATATTCGAAAGTTTCGGCCTTTTTTCGTTTTTTCCTCAATTTCTCTGTTTCTATACATCGCAGAATAAAAGTTGTTATTATCAATATTGTAGAAGAGAAAATTTGCTACAACTTTTGTATTCAAAATTTTTTTCTATGGGCTAACTTATTAAACTATAAAGCAGTGAAAGTATCAGAATTTTTGGGAAATGAGAAAACACGCATATATCACAGAAATATTGATGTACCTCGAATGTTAATGGCGAATATTTGCCTCCACCCTGTATTTTTTTATGCAAGCAAGCTGTTTGGTTCACATATTATTAGGACCATGCCCCAGCGATTAAGAGATGTAGCCACCCTGAAATGCCCCGCAGGCACGAGTTATTGCGGGTTGTATACCTTATTGGCGGGGTTTTCTTAAAATTACAGTACAAAAAAGAAGTTGGGTTACATATAACGTATCCATTTTGCTTTTGAACATAGAACTTTGTGGTTTTTTGGAGAAAATTTTGGTTTTTTCGGCACTATGACGTTGCGCTTATTATAATTAAGCATTTTTATTACAAGGAAATAATATTTCATTTCCATTTTACTAAAATTAAAGTATGCTACCTTATAATTATTAAAGTTTACTATTTGCAATGATTGAATACCCCATTTGCAATGGTTGAATACCCCATTACAGTTCGACCGGTGTGTTGTGACCACAGATATAAAATAAATAGATAGCTAAAGTTTATGAAAAATGGCGTCAGATTTTGTGATTTCATAGAGAAAACTACGCTAATTGCGCACGCATCACTCGCGCCACTCTTTTTAAACGGATAACCAATCAGAATATGAACTTGTCACATCGCACGCTGCTGTGTAGTCAATTTGGAAGTTTGGTTTGTCCTGTGTTTGTTTGCAAACAACGTTTTTTGTTCGTGTTCAGAGTTCATACTAGTCAGTGTGCAAGCTGCTTAATACTTTGTTTGATTTTGACTTTTGAGTGCAATTTAATTAATATTTTGTACATACTGGTAATTAAAGTGCAAAATATGTACTGCCTTGTAGTGCTGCAAAAAACGCAGTTAGCGTAGTTTGGCAGCCATAACCGCCCACGAAATCACAAAGCTAGCATATGGGTTTAGCAATCTATTTATTTTATATCTGTGGTTGTGACCGAACAGCTTGGATGCGCAGTGTTCTTTCCGTCAAATTGTGGGAGGGACTTCAATCCCTTGCCAGCAGCCCTGTCTCTTTCTAGTGCGTTCTCTCTCTGCACACTACTCATCCGCACAGCTCGCGACTTACCAGTCAAGCTGTACGTTCATACGTCGTCAAGAATCATGCACTTTTTATTGCACAAAGTCATTCTTAAGTGAATAATACTACATATAATTCCACATTGCCCCAACATTCTCTTGCGAATGTTTTGCGGCTTCACACCTAATCACAAAATCTAACAAATGTTAACAGCTGTGGTGCAAACAGATAAGAGCGCTGCCATGATTTATACATTGCCCTTTCGTTTGCTTTGCATACGCCACTTCATCTATTACGCATTGTCAACACCTTCTGCATGAATGTTTTTTTCAATTACGCAGAATTTCAAACACTGTCAATTTGTTTTATTTTTTAAATCACCCTCATATATTAACTGTATCATAAATTGGTTTTTTTGGTCAGTATTTTATGAAAAAATTTGAAAAATCTCTATCAATAACAATGTGGGAAATTCAGCGATGTTGCAATTTAATTAAATTTCATATCATTATGTACAGCAAAGTTTCAAATTTGCAAATTCTTTTGTGATGCGGTGGCATTCCTTCCATAATTTTGCTTTATGTATTATCACCCTTCTTGTTATATTCTCTGTTCGCTCGTTGCTTTAATAAAGTCGAGGGGAAGATTTTTTTCAAAGAAATAAAAGTAATCTGTGGAACATTTATGTGAATTATTACAAGATAAAGTCGTTCAATTCTGTTTTTGTTTACAGCAGTTTATTTCAATTGTGGCGTATTTCACAATTCATTTATGAATTTTGAAACAAACTAATTTATGTTAAGGTAGTGAAAATTGTACCTATAATAACTGTCCTAATGGCATGAAAAACTCGAGCATTATTTTGAACATAACTTGTAATTTACTCGTACATTTACCTCCCGTCATACCGTAGGTAAGGGAGGTATTGTAATCAGTCCAAAAATTCGAAGGTGAATTTTCAGTAAATAAGCACGAATTAGGATCCCCACAATACGTATGTTTGTGTGCGTGCGTGCGTGCGTGCATGCGTGTGTGCGAGCGTGCGCGTGTGTGTGTGTGTGTGTGTGTGTGAAAAGGCCTTGTTAAAATATATGAAAAGTACAATGAACATTTTTTTAAAATATACAATAATGTCTGTTAGTTGTTTTAATGATTTGCTAAAACTTGTTAGTCCGAAATTATTCCACTAATTCAATTAGTTGAATAACTTTTTCAAACCCGTTCATTTTTACATAAATGTAACAGAATTTTTTAAAACGTCAAATTCAAAGACATTCATATCGCCAGCGGCCAGCTTCTGCTTGGTCGGCATTAGCATTATTTAGAAATTGGCGTATTCTAGGGTTACGTCATAATGCTAAGGTTAAAGTTACAGCTACATATACCGTAGCACGCATTTGTCTCGAATTATTAATGCAAAGTCATAATGCTAAGGTAAAGTCTAGAGTTTACAGCTTATATGAACCAGTGTTAATCGAAACAGAAGACCCATTTAAAGTGCTCAAGACAAAGTTATAACGTCATCGCGCAAATTAACTAGTCGATTTAGAATTTTAAAGATGAATGTTAGCAGAACTTTGGTCAGAAATGATTTCTAAAAAAAATAATGTAACCCAATAGACAGCAGCCCAGCTGGAGCGAATCTCCAGATGCTGTGGAACATTAAGGGGCCAACATTTTAGAGAAAACATAGATAAAGTATAAACCTACAAAATTTCTCAGGCGCAACTGATTGAAAACCTTTGGGCATTTCTAAGCAGAAAAGTATACAATAAGGGAAAAAAACAACATTTACAGACAAGAATATTTCCGATGATCCGAGAAGTAGATTTAACATCGTCCAGAGACAAATGAATCAAGATATTAAAAAACTGTGTCGCACTGAAGATAATAGTCCCATATCATTGTTTTAAAATTAGATTTCATATTTTTTTAGTTTATAGGAACAAACCCAAGTCAACGTTTCAATAAAAAAATATTATTTCTATTTGATGAAGATGAACTTTATCTCAAAACTTTTGTTACATACGGTATTTTGAAATAAAGTAATACATAATATTTTTGAAATTATTTCCTACAATACTAATTATAACTATTTAAAATGTATTACGTTTAACAATATAAATCTAACTACGAGAACAAAAAACTATGCGTTCGTTAGGCATATCCCATACAAGATGTGCGTTCAGTCGGACCACTAATGTGTGTATTTAATAGATGTGGGTTCTTTTGAAAACTTTTCCCTATATTTTATTTGAAAGGAAACTGACCCTTATATATTCCGTTAGAGAAGATTAGAATTGTACTCAATACCAATGGAATATTAGGAGAAATTTAATTTGACCTTAGCAACAGGATACAGGAATGTAATTAAAAATTTTAATAACGCAAATTCTGGTCCGTTTGTCTCAGGTGTAATCAACCCTCGAGTCATAATTTCTGTTAGAGGAAATTAAAAATAGTCCTATTTCATAGAATTGCCAAACTAAATAGTTTAAAGGTCAAAATATTTTGTTATAATCATAATAAACAAAAAACATTTTAAATGCACCCCTGTTTTGTCATTCAGGTACCGTAGTCGCCCATTTAAGACAAGACACCGTAATGTATTCCATGATTTCGTAGGCCAGTATTTAAATGGATTCATGCAAAATCCTCATATATACCGGAATATTTTGAACAATTCTATTCTTCTCTTGGTTTTGCAAAAAAACACATCTAATAAATAATTTAAACGTCAACTTTCATCCGCTAGTCATACTATACTCGTATGTAGGCCTTCTGTAAAGTAAGATCTTGGCCTAACACGATTGGACCATGGTTACATCACTATATTATAACCCTTCTTATAATTTTTAATAATTATTTTCCCGTAAACTACAAATAATTAATAGATTTAAAAAAATATGAGTATTTTATTTTTTTGTCTAGCATTATTTTATGCCAAAAACCAAATTTAGTTATACGTCAGCAAAATTGACACTATAAAGTTTGAAGTTTATGATCTAATAATACTACCTATATTTTCTTGATGGTTATTTTTTCGTAAAATAACGACAATTAATGCGGCTACCGCACGATTAACTTCTGCCCTCTTTGTCATATTTTAAAGGTGTAAAGTCGAAAGATAAACAAATGAAAATCTAATTTAGTACGGACTTGTTTTAATTAAAGAAACATAAACGAATTTTTTTAATAACCCGGCAGCTCTTCAGATCGCTCGATTATAAAAGAAATTAATTTGAAATTTGTATTTATTGAAGCGTGTAAAGTATCCGAACAAATTGCGACTTGTGTCTCTGCGGAGGAATAATCAGACCTTTCTTTGATGTGTTTCCTTTTACTTTTACTGGAAGACGTGCGTTCGACTGTGAAATTTCAATTGTTCTGCTTACAAACCAACAAGAGAAAATAATATTCAAGGGAGAACATCAGACCAGGCAAAAGATACGATATCTCAGATGTGGTAGATAAAGAGAAATACATCAAGCGGGTAAATGAGTAAAATATAATATATACCATTGTATTTGCCCCTTGAGATTGCTATTTATATAAATATATTGTTGAAAGTGTCTACAGTCCCGACCGCGGGATAGTGTTCAAAATATTAAAGTCCCTTGGTTTACGCAATTTCTTTAAATGCATTTTAACATTATTCAACCTAACACGAAATTCATGCTTAGAAAACTAAAGCCGAGTTTTATTCGTTAGGTATATGTTTTTGTTGCTGTTTTTAGAGAAACATACCAACACCAAGCTAAGTAAGGTGTTCAACAACGATCCCGCGTTACTAAACCATACCTCATCGTGATTTAATTGGTCCGCCCCGCCTCGTCGAACATTAATTTTTTTAACAAGGTCGCGCAGTCGTGACTGTAGTCATGTCCTTTATTGTTACGTTCTTAACAATTCGTGCATGAAATAAAATTGTTAAATGATACAAAATATTATTTAGTAATACAGTTTAATGAAATAAAATGAAACTAACGAATAAATTAATTCAGTGAGCTTTGGTAATAAAATATTAGTGAAACATACGGACAGAATTTTAATGAATATTTAGCAAAAAAAAAAAATACCGGCCAATATACAGACTTGTTCTGAACTAAAATACTGTACCAATAATACAGATTGTGTCAAATAAATGAGCTGATCCCGTATATATTGCAAACATACATATGATTATATGGTCAGTTTGGGCTTTATAAATTTTATTGGTTTTCTCTAAAGAAGTTATCCATCAGATTTACCAGTTTATAAAGAAGGCACATAGATTTCCAGATACACTACAGTCCGTTTTTAAAATATCCCTAATACAAACTGCCATTTAATAAATTTTCCATTTAAACGTTTATAATTTATACACGTAATTTTTAAACTTTCTGATATTTTTGAAATAAAAGTAACCATTTTTATGACGACTATAGTTGCATATGATATTAGGTTTCTTCCCACACGACTTTTGGATGTGTTCATGTACACATTCATGAACCATTTTGTGCGCATGTCTTGTTCATGTACTCGTTCATACGTAAGTACGAAACTTTGTACGGTTAGAACGGACAACGGACAATAAATTATCTAAAAATAAATATTCATTATTTATCATATTATGTACCTAAATAATTACCGTTTTTTATTCGAGTTGGCCAAATATCAAATTCAGATTTAAATTCCCAATCACCCATTACGTTCACTTATGAAAACAGATAAACAGTCACAGCATATGCTTCAATATTTTCCTCGCAACGTGTGAATATTGTGGTGAGCAAGTGCTGACAAACGATATTTAACAAAGACGAGTGGATGGATCTGACAGTCCGCAGAGGCTTTCATGTATTCGTCCAAAGTCTGTACGAGCATACTAACAGTCCGATGGACTGTGCAATAGTCGGTTGGAATGATATTTTTAAATGCATGTTTCTGATGCACATATGACAGTCCGAACAAGCTGTTGGAACAAGTCTATAGTATTGGTGAGATTAAAAGTTAGAGACAGCTGAATAAGACACTGAGCGGTACTGTAGTAACACGTCTCGTTCTTGAGTAGTTCTACTCCAATTAATTAAGAAACTATTAATGGAGTTTCGTGGCCGCGTGCCTGAGTGTCCAGTCGGGAATCTGGGGAACCGGGTTCGATCCCGACCGACGCCAAATATTTCCAATTTTAAATGGCATAAAATTGACCCCTGTGTTGCACTCTCCATGCCAGCAATGAGTGCCCGTGAGGAGACGCCTGGTAAGCGCCCACACGGTGCACATATTTCATCATTACCGATATCTGTGTACAAAGCAGATTGGCACACCCAGCAATGGGTAATAATCCGTGATGATATATTTATTTATTTATATATTACCATTTGATCATAACGATATTATTCATTATAGGATGTTGTATTATCATTTCGGGCATTCTTAACTTCATTCTCCAACAAGTTCCAAAATTTAACTGCGGCGGGTGCATTTTACATAATATATCACCATCACATTCATTTGCATTGACATAACCATACCCCTTGAGGTATTCTTCAATGACTATTACAACTATAACAACACAACATGCTAAAAGTGATGGATTCTAAGTATAGTGTCAGTTGTATTAAAGCCGCTAAAGTGTGACAGGTCTTAAATTACGGAGTACAGCAGTGCGCCCGGTGTGTAAGTACAATTTGTAGAAAACACATTTTTAATTTTAATAATTTTTACAAAGTTACATGAATGTTAAAGAATGAAAATGGCCAAGAAAGTACATACCTTTCAGAGAGAGAACTTGAAGAAATTATGAAGAATTTGTCAGACGTCGAAGGAGGAGTTTTTGACATTAGCGATGAAAGTGAAGGTGGGAATGACAATGTTGAAAATAATAATTACAACAGTCAATCATACTTAGAAATTACAGAATTAACAAATTCTTTGCACAGGGCATAGCAATAAAACAGTACGCTGCAATACAAATATTCTTGAACCCGCCCATGGATGAGAATTAAATTAATTGATTTGTTTATTTACATAAGAAATACCTTTTATTTCCTCCTTGTACAATTTTAAGACTAAATTTTAGTTTACTTATATCGAATTGACGCTTTCTTCACTTGCGGCATAAAATGCCGCAGCACGCCCGCTCATGTGATTTTGATAAACGCACCCGCCGAAGGGTTAATTTTTTTTTCTTGTATTTTGTAAAAAGTATATACTTATTGAAACTTGAAAATTATTTACAATTTTCAAATAGTACAAAAGTAATCCCTGTGATGCTCTCTCCATAAAAGCTTTGAGAGCCAATAAAGTGACGCTCTCACTCAACTGTCAAAATGTTTTCATTTCGGAAATGTGTGAATTAAAATGCATGTTATACCGATAAATAAGTAATATGCCGTGATCATATATTTATATTTATTTATATTTAAATATTTCCTCCTAGTTTAAAAACGGAGTATAGATGCCGTAATGAAGGTTATTTAAACTATTATCTACCTAGCCATGAAGGAAAACAATTGAATGTGAAATAATGCAGTAATCTACTTTTATAACAAACTCCACGAGACCGGCAAAAACGGTTCGTTATAAACGAAGTTCGTTTTATACGAAAACAATAGCACTATTCTTATATTGTTTGTTCTTTTAAATTAGTTCGCTTTACCCGGTAGATCGCTATAACCTGACATTACTATATTTTATTTAGTTGCTTTTGTCATTCTCTATTCATTGATTATTACTCAAAATTTAATGCTATGTTGTTGCTTCCACAGGCCTTCCGTACTTTGGATCATCCTCAATCAAAAGTTCCATGAAAATTGCTTACACTGTAGCTTCATTATAAAATAGGATGGCGCACTTTATCATACGCCAAACATCTTTTCATGAATAATCTTTGGTTAATTACAATCTTTTGACATAAACTTTACAAGTATAATGAATACTGTTTTACTTCACTCATTTTCTTGCCTTCAAAAATTTGCAAAAACTTTTTCATTTTGAACCAATCGTGTTAATTGAGTAGAAAAATCGTTTTTCTACAGTCTGTATATAAAGTAGCCATTTGCGCTCTCTTTTGTTAACGCAAAATGTCACTTTGCCGCTCTAGAGCGACAAAGTAGAAAAACGCTCGCTCCTCAAAATTCTAACTATACAATATTGAGAAATGTTACTTGGCTATATTCTTAATGGAAACGTTTAGTCAGGAATTAATGACACTGTAGTTACACATTACCCACTTAACAAGTCAATCTGACATATAACTGCTCTGTCGGTATGTTACATAACCAAACAAAATGCCGCACTGCTGTGAAAATAAAATAGGGCATTCATTTACAAAAACGAAAGTATAAAGTACTTAGATTAGATTGAAGCAATAGCTCAAGAAGAATGGAAAATACCGATAAGTAAAAATAAATAAAAAATTATTTTTTGTTATGGTGGAGGCGACTGTAGAAAAAATCTTGTGTGTGTTTCGAGCGCAAATGGACGTCGATTTCGAGAGAATGCCTCGCTCCTGCGTCGCGCGGCAACAACCTCTCAATCGACAATGTCCCATTTTGCGCTCTTAATACACAAATAGCAATTGTATTTTGTTTCATACTATAATACATTACAACTTAATTAATAATAAGTGTGCTAAGTATATGTCATATTTCATAGTACCTTTAAACTCTGTATTTAATATTTTTATACAGATATTCCTTCCCCTAATGAAATTCCTGTTAGATAAAAATTCTTCCACGTCATCAACATCCTTTCTGCATCGTTAGGGCTGCTCTGTCACAAGGTCCAGCATAAGCTGCTCCTGTTCCATATTAGCTTCAACGGTAGTAACAGCACTCGACGACTTGACGTCTGACTAGAACATGGCGGGTTACACTTGGGTGATTACCAGAGCAAGTCTCATGGTCCTTCCACTTTTCAGGACGACAGGAGGTTATGTTTGCTTTCATTGATGACAAGATTAAAGGGAGACAAAAGGATAGGAATTTTGAATTCAATTTAGTTTGTTGTTGTGGATTTATTACTGTTAGAGCGAGCACTGTGGATAGAGCTGGTACTGTGGATGGATTGAAATAACACAGGACTATGATAACTTAGGTTTTATTATATCGAAATACAAATAGCTGTCATTACTTATTAACAATACTATTCAATATGCAATCGTTACATGGCAACATTTATATATAACACATGAACATTTTCTTGGCTGTATTGTTATACACAGAATATATGTTATGTCACATGTGTCATATGTCACATATGTAATATGTCACATGTGTCATCTGTCATTCTGACGTTTAATTAAACATGACGTATTTTCAACAATTACAAAGGATTAAAGAATAGCTAGTTTCTAATTTTGTAATTGTTTTTCTTAATAACTGAATAAAAATAAGAGATACGCATGGAATTAGACATTCTTTGAATAACGCTTTTATTTCAACTTTGTGCATGGATAGCTTCTTGAGACTGGCCTATAGAATCATTCGGTCTCCAATCTCAATTCAAATTAGATTTTTTAAGATATTTGGAAGTGAAAGTTAAAGGCAACAAATTATTATTTCAAAAGAAAATTTAAAAAGCGCGATAACATACAAACTTAATACGAACAGCGGAAGTTCATTCATAAATGTTAATAGTTATTTACGATATAATTGGGGTATAGACATTATTAACGCACGTATTGTGAATTGCCCTACGAGCCCTCAGCCCGTAATATCCCACGAATATCGTACAAACTTTTATGTATCACCGTACACCCTATCGCACTTATTTTAATTGTTATCCTATTGAGTGTATTAATGAAAATTATTACCACAGTAGAATTTCATCACCGCACTCATTGAGCTAACATTACATAACTAAAATGAGTGCAATATGATATAGCTTATCCCAAGGTGGTAGGTATATAAAAAGAAATATATAATCATTTAATGCCCGGTTTTATAAACATCGAATAAACAGCTGAGTTATTACTTTGAAAGTAAATTTAATCGATAAGTAAATACAAATGTCTGTTATATAAAACAAGTTACAGAGTAAAAAGTGTAAATATTTTATCCTAGTGATTTACCGACAGAGACGTAACATCTGTCTTTATTTTGTGATTCTTACATATAATTATTTTAATATTTTCTATAATTATATACATTTAATATTGTTTTTCAGTATATTAAGAACCTATATGCAAGAATGGTAATAAAAAGTAAATTTTTTATGCGTTTTGCAACTATACTTGTAACTGGGATCAAGGATAAAAGCCTCCATGAAGAGGGTGTGTCCACTATACTATGTATAAGAGAGATTGATAAATCCAGGATAAAACATTTCTATACTGTATCTGATTTAAGATTGCATTGGTGTGAAAATAGGAGCAGTTTTATCTTGTTTTTTGATTGGATAATATCGGGGTATCATGCAATCAGAAAACAAGATCAAACTGCTGTTATCTTCGTACCACTGCAATCTTAAACCTGATACAGTGTAGACTGTATTTCTCAAGATCACTACTGACGTTAACGGTAATCTCCAACTGAAGAGGATCTATTACAAACAATAATGTACCACAGGAATATGTTTTATATATGTTTTAATAATATTGTATTATACATGTTCCTGACACGACATAAATTCAAAAGTCAACATAAAAAAATAAAGTGTCATAAAGTGCCAGGTGACAACTAAAATGGAAAAAAGTGAGAACGGGGAAAAAATCACAGAAATAGACAAAGCAAATATGTTAGAGATAAATGTAAAAATAATGCTTGAGATGAAATTTATAATGAATTTAATTTAATTAATGTTTACATGTGTCAAATTTATTCTACAGAATAAAATTTACTTCCTCGAAAATCGGTGGAGTAATTTATTATGTAGATTTACTTAATTTTATTTTTATTCTTGTTTTATAAAACGAAAATCTCTGGAATAAACTATTTTACTTCAAGAGTAAATTTTACTTTGCTGCTAATTTACTTATCCATCTTTTATAAAACTGGGCATAAAAAATTATAGTTTTTAAGTTTTTGTAGGTTGATTTTTTCTAGTAAAAGGTTTTGTGAGAATGTTTTTTTCTATGAATGCAAATGATGGGATTATCATACTAAATATTTTATGTAGTCTCTCAACGAGTTTCATGTACCCAATAATTAAATATTGCTAGGGTAACAAAGCTCACTTACGAAGTTACTAAACACAGGCAGATTAGAACTTTTTTTTTTATTTTATCGAGAGCCCTGGTGACCGGTCACCAATGCTAGAGTTACCGGCCAGCCACGATGCTTTAATAGTGTGCCGTAATAGCATGATGTTTCATTTTTCATGCTGTTCGCTATTTGCAAATTTCTATATGTCACTCATGTAATTAATACACTTTTCTAATGGCCGGTTTTATATAAACGACAGATAAATTTA